>JAYKKI010000011.1:22075000-22802500 GCA_039881145.1 Druceiella hillmani
TCACACCCATATCGCATAACACATTTAAATTTAAATAGAACTTTTTAGAATAAGTGATTAATTTTTCTATTCAATACACATTTCAGTGAAAATGGTTAGCTGAAAATGGGGCCCTATTTTTAAATATAATTTATAAAAATGTGTTCCTTCGATCACTTTTATGAAATATTCGGGGGGGGGGGGACAATCAATTTTAAATTAGGATAAGGAATTTAAAAGAAGAGTTCATAAATAGAATAAGGGAATCATTACACGCAATTATATTTGTGAAGCTTGAAATAAATTTGGGCAATGGGTAATCGTAACAGAAGAGTTAGGTTCATTTATTAATAGAAATGAATTGAATATTGTAGAACTGAACAAGATTAATGGTTGCTAACATGATAAAATATATATATATATATATATATATATATATATATATATATATATGTAAAGAAAACCTATAGGTATCCTTTCATTTAAACTTTGCCGCGTAAAAACAAGATGTTTAAATGAAGATCTGAGAATAGCTAGAAAATTAGCATATATAAATGCAATTAAATCTCATGAGTGTAATAAGAAGAGATATGACCTATCAAAGAGGGAATATGACTTTAAAAAAGGAGATAGAGTCTATGTGGAAAACGGTAATCGACCAAATAGGAAGAAAACCGATGATCTGAGAATTGGACCCTACGAGATCTTGAAAAAAATTTCTAAAACAATTTATGAAGTAGATGCCGGTAACAAGAAGGAAGAATCAAATTTGTTTCATGTTACAAAACTTACTCCATTGTCGATTGAGAAAAGAACAATTACGTGCAATCACACTTGTAATTGTTCTTCTCTCGGAGGGGAGATGTAAAGAAAACCTATAGGTATCCTTTCATTTAAACTGTGCCGCGTTATCTATGATAAGTTCCATAGAGGTCGCTGTTAGCTTTCGTATCAAACGTCAAAAGATTTTGAGAGGTTAGATTTGTTTTTGATTCAGTATTTTATTGTAAAAAGCTTACCTGTCGAATTCAGATGATAAACCCGAAATAAGGGCTTTAAATGTTATTTCTTTTATCCACAGGTGAGTAAATTTTTAGTTTATAAATAAGATAATGTTACTAGCAAATTGTAGAAGGAACGTGTTACAAGTAAATAAATATTTTATCCACAGAAACGCAATTACGTCTTTATTTCAACAAGTTTGAAACAGAATCCAATAAAAACATTATATATATTTATATATATATATATATATATATATATATATATATATATATATATATTTACATATATATATATATGCATATATATATATGCATATATATATATATATATATATATATATTTACATATATATATATATGCATATATATATATATATATATATATATATATATATATATGTATATAAATTTATGAACTGTTAGCTTTCATTAGACACCTCACTCACGTCATGGCGTAAACTTGTTTTTTGTTGACACATTCTTAATATAAAAAATTGTTTCAAATCAATACATTAAGAGGCCGATATACACAAATGGAACATTTTTTATTTGAAATTTTACGTGCTAATTATCAATTTTTAAAAAAAAAAATGACATGAAAGTTCATGAAATAACAAGAAATGGGATCGAATGACTAGAAACACGATAGACAAAACTTTCCTAGATGGAATTATTGCTGAAATGTCTGTTTTTAAAATATACTTAGTCGTTTTAATGTTATTTTTATACCTATGCCATTGGAATTTACCCTAAAATACTATAATAAATAAAGGCTTTAATAATATATAATGGCCGGATAAAAGGTTTTTCAAAATATGGATTGGTTAGCGAAATATTTTGAAAAACGTATTTTACGTATATTATCTGCTCCTAATATTACCGCCACAACCGGCTTCTTATTCGGCGAGACGGTTTCGATACTCGACCGCAGGCTTTTGAAGGAGAAGTTGTGTCGCAGCGCGTAGTACAAAAACATCGTAAAAATTTGCTAAATTTCGTTATCGGCGAAATATTAAAGCAATTAAGTCGTTTAGATAAAGTTAACTCAAGAATAATAGATAGTATCTAAAATGCATTTGCATTTAGGTTTGTTCTGAAATTTAGTCTTTATTTTTATTCTGTTATCTATGTTATATATAAATAAATATATTTATATATATATATATATATATATATATATATATATATTTATATATATATATATATATATATATATATATTTATATATATATATATATATATATATATATACATTTACATCTAAAATAACGATATAAATGCACTTTAGAACCAGGAATATTTCGACATTTTTTTTGATATCACATGAAAGTATACACATTAAAAACTATATACCTGGAAAGAAATTCTGCAGCTGATGCTTATTTATTATAAAAAAAAACAATTTGAAAAATCTTGTACCTGACGATTTAGTTTGCGATGGAACAGATTTTAACCACGTTTTCCAGTTATTTCATTTATTCTTTTATCACTAACCACTTATTACACAATTAAAAGGATAATTTGTTATGCATTATTAAGTATTTATGACAACAATTAATTATCAATATTGAATATTATTTTTTAATCTATCAATTTAAACAACTTAAATGGTGTCAACATACAAGAACCAATAGTCTATTTGAATTATGGCATATCTTTTTGGGATATTTTATGGCATTAATTTCACTTTGTAGTTGCCTAAATTTTAAATATATTTTAAAATCACATACTATTTTTGTCATTTTATTACTAATAAAAAGTTTAATATTGACAATATTTATTGTTGATTATTTAAATTAAAGCAAAATCCCTTTCTGATTTTGCTTATTCTTTCGAAATATTTATAACAACTATTTTTTTTGGAAATATACATTTTTAATGGAAGTAATTTTTTAAACATTTTTTTTTAATACATCAGCCACGGCCGGATATCATTTTAGTTACGGTTGGATTGGGTTGGATTAGGTTAAGTTAGGTTAGTTTAGGTTAGGTTAGTTTGGGTTAGGTTAGGTTAGTTTGGGTTAGGTTGGGTTGGGTTAGGTTAGGTTAGGTTGGGTTAGATTGGGTTAGGTTGGATTAGGTTAGGTTGGGTTAGATTGGGTTAGGTTGGGTTGGGTTAGGTTAGGTTAGGTTGGGTCGGGTTTGGTTGGGTTAGTTTGGGTTAGGTTGGGTTGGTTTAGTAGGGTTAGTTTGGGTTAGGTTGGGTTGGTTTGTTTGGGTTAGTTTGGGTTATGTTGGGATGGGTTAGGTTAGTTTGGGTTGGGTAAAGTTAGGTTAGGTTGGGTTAGTTTGGGTTAGGCTGGCTTCGGTTAGGTTAGGTTAGGTTGAGTTAGGTCGGGTTGTGTTAAGTTAGATTAGTTTGGGTTAGGCTAATTAGGTTAGGTCGGACTAGTTTGTGTTAGGTTGTGTTGGGTTAGGTTAGATTGGGCTAGGTTGGGTTGGGTTAGGTTAGGTTATATTTGGTTATATTTGGTTAGTTTGGGTTAGATTGGGTTAGGTTATGTTAGGTTAGGTTGAGTTGGGTTGGGTTAGGTTAGGTTAGTTTAGGTTAGGTTGGGCTAGGTTGGGTTAGTTTGGGTTAGGTTAGGTTAGGTTAAGGCATATATTTTTTTTGGATATTTTATGGCATTCATTTCACTTTGTAGTTGTCTAAATTTGAAATATAAATTGAAAAAAAACATAAATTAAAGATTTACATATAGTAAAACCTATTAAATTGGTATAATTGATAATTTTTCTTATTTGACGTTTAGTACTGTTCAAAATTACATTGTTTTAACGTAATTTTAAGTTTATTTTAAGTGATTTAATTTCATTAATTTTTAATTCCTTTGTGTGTGTGTCAAATGTGTAATATCTAACGATAAATTCATTGTGAATATAGTGACAAATAACGATGTAATGTACAATGTTCTGGTGAGTATTTTTTTTAAATGTTTTTTTTATAATAAATAATCATCAGCTGCAAAATTTCTTTCTAAATATGTAGTTTTTAATGTGTATACTTTCATATGATTTCAAAAAAATTGTCGAAATGTTCCTGGTTGTAAAGTGCATATGTTCCAAAATAACTTGTACTTGAAATTTTCTTTAGAAAAAGTAATTGTAACATGTTACGTATTTAATATAGACCCTAAAACAATAGTTTTTAAAAATTTTTTGTGTTTGTGGGATTGTTTGACGGTATGTTCGTCAATCACGCAAAAAGTAATAGACCAATTTTGATGAAATTGTATATGGTGATAACTTATCATCAAGGTCATAATTAAACATACCTTTTACGATGGAAAGGTCTTTCATTTTCACAAAAACTGGCTCGAACAAGCATTATCCGAAAACTAAAACTACGAATATTGATAAAAATTTCTATGGCGACTAATAAGTTAAAAATAATTTTCGCTGGAGTATGAAAAAAATAAAAAAATTGCATTGTTCATTGAATTAATTTCTCATATCCATTTATTATTGAAATGACAATTACTTTGTTTAGTTAATACGTTTTGATTCTGTGTCCATGTTTATTACAAAACTTGGATATAAAAATAAGACAACATTGGTTAATATAGATAAATAATTTTAAAAAATTAAAATAAACATATATACAAGTAAGTTACAGATCAAATGTTATACCCATTTTATTTGCATCAATGCAGCAAAAAAGATTAACTAATACGATATATTTATTGACATTGATTAATATAATCAAACATATTTTAATTTGATGTCTTAAATTGCAATGCTGATTTTTTAGGCATGTTTTCGTTTAGTTTTATCTGGTATATATTTATATAGATTAATTCAATTTATTAGATTGGCCCGCTGATTTTTCTAAGCGCACTGCGGGTTACTTTAATTAATAAAACATTAATTCAATTTTTTTAATTGCGCTGCTGACACGTTTAAGCGCGCTGTTTTATCCATTACAATAGATTTAATTTATAAAAGTGAGCTGCTGATTTTTTGAAGCGACATCTTTTAATTTTATAAATTATATATTAATTTCATTAATTGAATTTACTTCGTGACCTTGATTTAAATTAGATGATTTTTTTTTAAAGGAATTAGTAGTTTGTCTAATTTTAAATACAACCTTATTATTGATAAATTATGTAGACGGTAATTATTTGGCTTGATAATCAAATATTAATTTTATGTTTATGTTTTAACTTTTGATAATTTCATCATAAGAAATTGAACTTTGTTTTATAAGAAAATGCCTAAAAAGAAGAAAAGTAAATGGTTCTCAAAAATCGATATTTGAACAAGTAACAAACTGAAATTAAAATGTTTTTGAACATTATAAGACTATCAAGATAAAGGGTCGAAATCAATTTTTTAAATTACTTTACGCTCCTTTAATGCTTTTTATTCTTCTAACGTTCAAAATAAGGTCATTTATATTTTGGATCTGATCAAAATTCTATTTTCGGGACGGGGTGGGGTTTCAAGGTTTAGGCCTCATGGGGACCTGCCATGTAAAATAATGAGGACGCATCCTTTAAACAGTACCTCAAAGGTGATACGAAAATCTATTTAATGACAAACAACCGACTCACTAACTCATTCACTAACCACTTTCATAATTATAATTAAAAATAAAAAGCATTATAAAAAGTATCTAAGGTACTGTCGCCCAACAAGGCCTGGCTCCTAAGTAGACCCACACTTAAAAACTCGTTTTATCTGAATAATTTTAAATTTTGCGAAAAATATGTGAAAACATTATTAAAATTGCAACCCCACTCCTCCCCGCCGCCAATTCTTAGTAACTTCTCTTATAACCTCATCGATAAACTTTTTTAAAAAATAGTAAAATAATTTCGGTGAAAACAGTCAAGATTTTTATATTTATTCTGTTAGACCCTTTTATTTAAATTTCAAAACATCGATTGCCAAGTAAGCTATAGTATTTTATTCCTTTTTGTTTTTAACGATGTTTTTACTGTAACGCTGAACTGTCCTAACAAAGTCCTCTTGTCATATCATAAAAAAGATTGGGCCTTACTCAGACTATTGCATAAACACTTCGGTACGAGCAATACCTGTAGCATACAAAGTATGCTTTCTCGAATCAATATGAACAACACAAAAGAATTATTGATATTTATACTTCTCCATTAAGGCCAAAAAACTTGGAAAATTTAGACCCGTGTCACAGAGAAGACGTGAACCTATATCACTAGGAAATATCCCAAGGAAATAAATATTCGATTCTAAAGGGAAACTTCCTTTATCAAAATTAGAAGAAAATTCTGTTACATTAACTCTAAAAACACCTTTCCAAGAACTAACTCGGGTTTAAAATTTTGCAATTGTTAATTTTAAACAAAAACGCAAAGCTTCATATCGCGTTGGCTAATGGTATATTAAAATTTGGTCACTCTTAAAAATAAGGCTAAAATGATTCAAGGAAATAAAAAAAGGAAGAAGCAGAAAATTCGTAATAACACGACGAAAAAAGTCAAAGAATTGCTAAAAGGTCGGAAAATATTCAAAGGAAAGAAAATCAGTGAAAATATCTAAAAGAAAGCAAAGGTCTACCAAGGTATAGAATAGAACACACAGAATGCCAAGCTTGTAATCATGAAGAATATAAAAAGAAAGGGAGAAAACACGGAGTTTCCAAGTGTATTAAGTGCGAGTAAGAATTTAGACAGAAAAAATTCGTTGATTTATGTGATCAAAAATAAGTGTAGTTTTTCCTTTAGCATTTTTCACTGATTTAAAATTCTAGTAATTTTAAATCTTTGATATTTTCTTGTTTAAAGTCAAAAGAGCCAATTTAGTTTCTTTAATACCTTTTTTTTCTTTGCTTCTTTAAGTGTTTTTCTAATACTCCGAATAGGACCTACGGCAAATTGTTATTAAAGATGAATGACAGATTCAAATTATAGATAATATGCAATAAATAAAATGAGAGAATAATTAATTCTTAGTTTATTTTTTACATATTAGTTAGCCACAAAAGAGAAAATTAATATCATTTTCATTTTATATTATTTTTTATATTATTACAATTTTCCATTTTAATAGGTCTAATAAGGCACGTAACCGAATTTTTGCTAAATTATTTTGCCAAGAATTTGAACTTAAATTTAAATTAAACTTCTAAATGATTATTTGGCAGATAACAATTATAAACTTTATTTTTTCTTAATAGCCATAGTTGTGTGATGAACATCATTAGGTAACAAGGTTCCTTACAAAGCCTACAAATTAGGTTTTTAAAATGCGCCTTTTTAACACCAAAACCCAATAAAGTATGATAATTTTTTCTAATAATAAAGCCATAATTAAACAATGTCTTCCATACTGATGGTAGTTTTATGTATTACGCAATTCCCTGATTTTACAAACATTTTGCGAAAAGTGGACTTTAAAAAATATTCGATATGCAAATTCAACTTCGTTACGATTTTCATATACGTCTATTAGAAAACCTTAACGAAGTCTTGTTTGCAAATCGAATATTTTTTGTATATCCTTTGTATATTTTTTGCATGTTCTTATTATTAATTTTTGTTTATAATCCTCACCCGTACAACACACATATAATGCAAATTCTTAAAATTAAACACGATTACACTTAATTTTTCAAATCAGAATTAAGAATAGAGTAAATTAGGGATGGATGATATACATTGTTGCATTAAAAATACTTGATGTAGATAGCATGAAGCATGAATTCAACCGATATATATATATATATATATATATATATATATATATATATATATATATATATATATACACATATACATGTAAACCTAATGAAATAATAAACACCTTTATTCTAGTTTGAACTCTTTCAAATTGAAATATAATTAATATTATAGTGAGAATAAATAAATTTCAGTTAAATAAATTATATATCACCATTAATATGTACCATTAAATAATAAAACACAAATCAAAATTCGTTATGAAATTAAACCATAAGATATGATATCAACTCAAAATAATAATGTAATTTAAATTAGTTAAAAACACATTTTTAAATTTAATACCTTAAATTAAAAAAAATGTTGAATTAACTATTTCAAATAAAAATTTTGTTTTTATAAAATGTAAAGGAATCATATAATGAAAAAAAAAATTATAATTTATGGTAATAAATTAAATCTTTACAATTAAGAATTTTTTATACTGAAATATATGTATATACCCAAATCACGAAATATTATTTAATGAAACAATATCGATAATAAGTTAGGAGTAAAAGCACAAAATCTAACCAAATTTTACTTACGATCACAAAAAGTATAACAATTAACACTTTTTTATGAACAATAATCAAAACATGGCGTATTTTTAATATTTCATATAAGAAAATAATATACTGAATATTGAATTTAATGAAACTATGTGATGTAGTATTATTTCTACTTTCACAATTAAATGAAACTATGTGATGTAGTATTATTTCTACTTTCTTTAAGTTCTTTACCACGACCCAGGTTTCGTTGTATTACAACATCTTCAGGTGGGCTATTAGCAAAGATCTAAGAAGAAAATAATATACATAAAATGCCGTACGATAAATTATTACACCGGTTTAACTTTGAGCCATTTGGTATTTGGAATTTTTAAAACTTAAACTCGTATTACAAGAAAAACTTTATTCGATATGTAGGCACGTCTTCGTTATGGTTTTGTTACACGAATACAACTTACACATTTTCATCAATATCATTAATCAGAGCAGTTTTAAGTAAAACTACATAATTATAAATAAATAACAAATTAATAATTGAAACGTGTAAAGAAATAATCATGTTAATATATATGTACCTTTTTATGGATTTACATAATCATCGTTTTATTTAAAAATTCCTTTGCGAAACGTCCTTACGTAAATGCGATACGTATTAGGAATTGTAGAATGATAACTTTTATATCTTTTTAAAATAATTGTACTTCATATGAGCGACGGCCCGATCCCCGGCAATGTGAGATTCCCGGCGAGCCCGCCTACACTAACGACTCTCACTTTTATATTTCGTACGGTACTTTTATACCTGCCTTTTAAGGAATATTTCAAGTTTCTAAATTAAATAGTTTAAATTCTAGTAAGGTGTGGTAGACAATCCTAGTGCAGACACTGGAGTGAAGCCAGCATTCCGTTTTTAATGAATTCGGTGAGGTACACTAAATAAAATTATGTAAAAAAAATAAAGTTTTGTCCTGATGTAAGCAGTTATAGCCATAGCTACATTGATTTTTGCAGTAGTTACAGCAATAATCCAATATAAAAAAATCGAGCATCTCTTCGCGTATGTTGTGGACTATATTTTGGATGTATAAATATAGTGAAATAAAATATTCGATTGAGATGAATTTTACTTTATATCGCACGTATTGGAAATACGCTGTGGATGTATTATTAAGCTTTATTGAACGGCAATTAAGCAGTTATAACACAAGCGAAGTAAGTAGAGTAATAAATTATTTAAAAAATATGTTTAATTACAAGCTCGTAATTTGTGACCTGCAATGTACCCAGACTAACCGAACCAAATCACAGTAGCCAAAATTTTTCCGCCATATAGGCACGGTTTTGAATTTCTGATTTTTGACCAAATTTGAGGCCTTCAATATCCCTAAATACTATTTTTTAGTCAAATCGGATTACTGTAGAATCCAAATTTGTTACTTGTGACCTTCAAAATCGCCTAATATCGATTTATTTCAGTAGAATCGGACTACATAAGATAATACTTATCCAAAATATTGGCGCTGGCATATTGAATTTTTTTATAAAGAGGCATATTGAACTTTTTATATATCAAATTGATCGGTTGATAAAAACAAGAAGTAGATTAAAATATTTTGAAACGGGTATAACCCCTTCCCCTTCCCCTTCCCCTTCCCCTTCCCCTTCCCCTTCCCCTTCCCCTTCCCCTTCCCCTTCCCCTTCCCCTTCCCCTTCCCCTTCCCCTTCCCCTTCCCCTTCCCCTTCCCCTTCCCCTTCCCCTTCCCCTTCCCCTTCCCCTTCCCCTTCCCCTTCCCCTTCCCCTTCCCCTTCCCCTTCCCCTTCCCCTTCCCCTTCCCCTTCCCCTTCCCCTTCCCCTTCCCCTTCCCCTTCCCCTTCCCCTTCCCCTTCCCCTTCCCCTTCCCCTTCCCCTTCCCCTTCCCCTTCCCCTTCCCCTTCCCCTTCCCCTTCCCCTTCCCCTTCCCCTTCCCCTTCCCCTTCCCCTTCCCCTTCCCCTTCCCCTTCCCCTTCCCCTTCCCCTTCCCCTTCCCCTTCCCCTTCCCCTTCCCCTTCCCCTCCCCCTTCCCCTCCCCCTCCCCCTCCCCCTACCCATCCCCCTCCCCCTCCCGCTCCCCCTCCCCCTCCCCCTCCGACAACCTCCCCATCCCCCCCTCCCCCCCTCCCCCTCCCCCTCCCCCTCCCCCTCCCCATCCCCCTCCCCCTCCCATGAAAGGATAAAAAGCTTTGCGGAAAAGTCAAAATATTTGTCGCGGGAAGTTTTGTTTGCATAGTGTTTAGAAGAATATTAAAATTGATAGAAGTATGGCTATGAAGTTACGAAAGGAATTCGATTTCTTATATAACAGATGACTTTATTAACATCGAATACAAATTTACAAATCAATACAATATGTAAGATAACGTACAACCATAAATTCATTTTATTTTCTTCATTGGTTTTTGATTTATTAATCTATAAACTTAACAAAAACTATTTTTATTTGTTTACCATCTTTATTTTTAATACAAAAAAAAGTAATAGTGTTTTATTTACAGTCCTTTGACCGTTGAAAAATAAATTAGGAAAAATAGTATTATTCGTTTTTTGTTATGATACTAATTTTAAAAATTAACTCTTAACATATGATACGCATTTTAAAAATTAACTCTTACAGATTACCGAAATACACGGCATACTACATTCTGACACGAATTTATCGATTTTTTTACATTAATTTATTAGCAATTTTGGTCAATTATTCAATATTTATAGATCTCCTGTATTCAATATTTATAGATCCTCTAACCTTTTTCCCCTTACACAAAGAGTGAAAATAAAAACGTGTTTCTAAATTTTTAAAATTCATCAAGAACAAAATAAGTACTAATTTTAATTAACATAATGAATACGAGAATAATCTTCTTTCTTTTTTATTTGTTTATCCCCCCTTCAAGGCTTAGTTATTCCATTATCTCTATGAAATTTTGCACACGTATATTATGGAAATAAACATAGGATATTTTATCTCGAGAAAAACTAATTACAGATGAGCGAACTCGCGGGCAACAGCCAGTAGTTTCATAATCTAGTAGAGAATTATAATTGAATAATTACGCCACTAGATAATTCTGAATATTTCATTAGCCTTAGTTCTTTTAAATAGAGATTTACATTGCAATTACAATATCGATAATTTTTAATAATTTTAAAGCAGCTTTGCTCCGTTAGTTACAGGTGAGCTCATAATATCGGTGTGAAGTTTTATACATATTTTTGGCTTATGCGAATTTTTAATTTGCTTGAACATGATTACCTGACTCTTCTCTATACAACAGGTTACAAAGACTTCATAGTGGATTCAGAAATAGCCACGTTTTATAATTCTTTACCTAAAAATGTAAAACCGACAGCTATGTGGAGATGCAGATTGGGGATAACCTTTCTCCTCTTTCCCACATTAATATATTTAAGATGAAATAACTAATTTTATATATTAGCGATACAGCACTGAAGATAAGGCACGTTATTTTTTTTGGATTTGTATTATAAATATTTTGAAATAAGCATCATAATACCCGTTCCGTTTGATTATGATTACACTAAATATCTGAGTAAAACTGCCAAATCCTAGCTTCGGTATTGAGATATGGTCGTATTAACTATTATTTTTGTTTTTATAACTTCCATTGTCGATACACTCTATGCTCGTTGTACGTGAATTAAAAATAATTTAATTTTATTTATGTGGATAACAAGCCAGATGATTGATTATTACTCGAGTTAGTCCCAGAAAACTAATATGCGAATAACTAATTATAATTAAGTATCTCGAAAACGATCATCTAATAAACGTAAAACCAAATTTCAAGAAGCCGTTTATCTTGACATTGGGCTAACACGGTTATGAGAAACGGGAGTGACAGAGAAATGAGAATTTCGCCATTTATTACCCAACTAAATCCAAAACTCAATCGGAGATAGAACGCTGAATTGTGAGGCGAACTAAGTTGAATCTCTTGTGTTTGAGTATAAGGGCGCAATGAGATTAGGTGTGAACTAGCGTATGTACTGAATTGTAAGATGTCTAACTTGTACTGAGGCTGACTTTCTAAGTCCTGGTGAAATGTATTTATATGTTA
Organism: Druceiella hillmani; assembly: GCA_039881145.1. Taxonomy (NCBI): domain Eukaryota; kingdom Metazoa; phylum Arthropoda; class Insecta; order Lepidoptera; family Hepialidae; genus Druceiella; species Druceiella hillmani. The sequence continues at coordinate 22,087,316 of JAYKKI010000011.1, forward strand.
ACTACGCGAGACGTATAGATAGTATAACTTCGATTATAATGATAAAAAAAGTCTTACGGACATAGAAAAACGATGAAAAAATAAACTTGGAGACTTGAAAGATTTCATACCATATTCTCTGTTATAATTACAAGTGTTTCGAAGCGAAATAAGTCAAGTAATGTTCTCTATCATAACGCTTTTTCCCACTATGATTCGAGTAACATAACGCTTTTTTCCACCATGATGAAAACGCTTTTTTCCACCATGATGAAAAAATTAACTTGGAGACTTGAAAGATTTCATACCATATTCTGTGTTATAATTACAAGTGTTTCGAAGCGAAATAAGTTAAGTAATGTTCTCTATCATAACGCTTTTTCCCACTATGATTCGAGTAACATAACGCTTTTTTCCACCATGATGAAAACGCTTTTTTCCACCATGATGAAAAAATTAACTTGGAGACTTGAAAGATTTCATACCATATTCTGTGTTATAATTACAAGTGTTTCGAAGCGAAATAAGTTAAGTAATGTTCTCTATCATAACGCTTTTTTTCCACCATGATTCGAGTGGCGGTAATTGAATTGTAACGTCGATATTTCCGAATTCAATAGTCTAAACTGTAAAGTAAATGTATACAGAAAAAGAGAAATAATGAAGGTTGTATGGTAGAAAGGAAAATTTTGAAGGTGGTAGTAATATATGTTGAAGTGTTTGATAAAAGATTTCCTCAATAAATCACTTATTTGTATATTTTATCAACAGAATTAGAAAAAAAATATTATAAACATACCTTTAATTACATCTAGTTACTGATTTTATAAATCACAGATTTCGTTTAAATGAATCGAAAACAAAATAAGACTACTCGGTACGAATATATGATCCTATATTTATATATCTTATGTATCCTGACAGTTGCTCATTTAACATAAAAAAGTACCCAGAATTTTTTGATAGTAGGTTGTATTTCAGATATTTTTTAACGCTGGTTCAGTAGACATTTTTTTTATCACATTTTTTTAATGTTTATTCTGACAATTTATCGCCATATTTATATATGTGGAATGCAAAAATAATTTTCCTTTTAGACCACTCACTAAAAAGTGAAAAAGGAACTCTTTTGATAACATTTCGATGTCTGTATGTCACGTCCGTTTTTCTCAGCAACCACTGTCTCCTCTATCCTCTCGAAGCACACGCTCGTAGAATATGCTAGCTTTTCATTCAAAGTGGGTCCGAAATGAGGGGTATTTTTCCCTCTCTCACTTCTTAATTTCTAAACCATCACCATTTATACACGTACTCGTATTTATCGAAAGTGTGTTGTTAGAATAAAATAATAATTTGTAAAACCATGTATCACAGATACCACTTCAAACAAAATTATTTTCTTATGCCTGTGAAAGACTTACTAGGTCATAAGCTCACAAAATGAAAAATAATATTTGTAAACAGTTTAATATAAGTAGGTACTATCCATCTTCTAATGTTTCAACCGTTGTATATGCCGAAATGTTATTAAAAACACTGTTTCAACCTCAATGCGATGGTTTGGCATCATTTAACGAAACTTGTATTTGGAACTCTCGCAGTGCGAGCGCTACTTACTCATTTTGTTTTAATTACTTTTAAACTCTTTCGAATTATAAGCACATATAATATAATTACAAGTTATAATTACATTTTTATAAGAATTATAATTTAGAATTAGTACCATTGCACTGTTGGAGTGCTTATCTCTCTGAACCTTCCATTTATTGAGCATAACGCATTAAGCATTAAATTTTCGATTTAATTAAAATTAGTAGAGCAGCTCCAAATATACGAAAAATACGAATAGATGTATATATCTTCTAAATCATAATCGTTTTCTGAAACGCAATTTTATCCATGTGATTGCTACGCCCACTTTTCGTACTTCTTAACACTTTGATTTTATTTACGCCTCTTTGACTCGCGCTTTAATGAATTTCGTGCACATTAGTGTTGTATCGGACGTGGGTATCACAATAGCCCGTTTGAACGTATACCCGCACGTCCGCACGACCAGATCGCTGTACATTCCGCCTTCATTTCGGCGCACAAGATGATGAGTACTTCCTATTTATCGTCTCATCTCGCCTTGTTGTCCTGTCACATCCTGATACTTGCAAAAAACATTTTGTATTTAGATTTATTAACGAGTCAAATCGGAAATCTTTTGCCGTGGCAACGTAATATGTCTGTCCTTACCTTAGACTGTCATGGACTTTCAACTTCTAAACGAACTAAGATCGAGAATTATAATTCACTTATAATATGCAGTTCTTTGACCCAAAAGTGGAAATGGTATGTACAATTACTTTATTTTATTTTTTGAGGGGTTTCCCTATATGTAATAGGGGCCGAAATATTATTTTTTTCATAGGTGCGTCCCTTATTTCTTTCAGAATTCATTCTACTTTAATAATGTCGAAAACAATTATTAAAATTTATTTGGCACCTAACAGACCCATTATTTCAAATCATTAGGCCTGGTTCATGTGCCAGGCAAATACAAATTTTCCGCTACTTTCCCAAAAAATGAAGTTATTTTTATGTTGCAATATAAGAGTAGATGCGTAACTTGGTCGCCTCGGACACATTAATATAATGACATCCTCTAAAATTTTGCCACAGTATTTTTGAAATAGTTGATAAATGTTAAATAAAAGTAAATCAGTGCACTTTTGGACACGACATGCTTTTCGAATAACAATGTTGTATTCAGGAATTGGGGTGGGCAGAGTTATCCCGTCAGCATGCAAATAATTACTAAAACATTATTTATATGTATTGTATTGAAAAATACCGGAGAGGTTTACTAATTACATCAATGTAGTCGTACTTCATGTGTTCGGTAACCTTCATGTTTATGTAGATGTACGCAGTAATAGAGACGGCGTTTAACCTTCAACGTTCTGTTTGGTCTGATCGATTATAATGCACCAATAATTAAATATTAAATAGAAATATTATACCCTTAATTTTTTTTCCTTTTTGATATTTGGAACTTTCAACTATTTCAATGAAACTATTTGAAATAATTTACGATATTTCTAGTTTACGCTGCAGAATCATAAGTTACTTTTTGAAAATTTATCCACGAGTTAGTAATATCGGACATAATCATACGGGTAATGTTAGTAAATACGGATTCGATTCGTGGCAAAGCAAATTGGTCAAAAAGGTCATGATATAAATATCCATTATAAATGACTATACTTGCTAATATAGTAGAAAATATTTTACATAGATGATATAGAATTCATTTATAATAGAGAACCTATTAAAAAAATCGATGAGAGGTGAAAGTCAGACAGGTGAATTTTTCAGAACACAGAAGTCTGTTTGTAATATATATATATATATATATATATATATATATATGTATATATATATATATATATATATATATATATATATATATATATATCTATATATATATACATATATATATATATATATATATATATATATATATATATATATATATATCTATATTTTCTGGTACTGAAATTAATAACAACAATAAATCTGTTAACCACCCTTTATTAACCACCTTAAGCGAGAATGTCGTATACGATAGAATATTCTTAACCGCAAACATGACAGACTTCCGCAATTAACTGACTTAGATGACTTATTCCCTAATAATAACTGAAACTTTCCCTACCAACGTAGAAACCCAGTCTAAGAGATCCCAATTTTAGAAAACCCAGTTAAGCAATATGAGCAACAAATTAAAATCAGTTTGTGTACAATTCCACCGCAAAAATGAAAATAATAAACCCTTCATAAATAGAAACACAATTCCTAGTACAAATTGATATGGATGTATTCCAGACCTTGGGTCTCGACCTTATGCCTTGCGCAAGGTTGAAAAACAGTTTGTGGCTGTTGTAATTCAGCCAATATATTATAGAAAAAACTTCGTAAACGTGTTGTTTCTAATGTTATATATTTTTGAGTATATAACATTAGAAACAACACATTATAACACACACATATAACACAGTATTCAGCAACGATTCTTTCATCTCTTATTGTATGATGAAAGAATCGTTGCTGAATTGTTTTATCTAAATTTGTGGAATCGTCTCCATTTTAAGTCATCTATATCAGTAGATACTATCTCCGAGCTTATCCTAGATTTAGATTTAAGTTATTTTTATAGCAAGTTTCATGTAGATCGAATAGGAAAGCTGGCTTCCGGTAGAAATAAATACAAATAAGACGATGATGATTAATAATATTTTTTCGTAACTTATTCCGTTTCCACGTCTCAACGTTAAAGTTACGTATAGTTTATGTTAAAAATGAAAAAAACAAATATTGAAAATTAAATTATTTCTCCGTAAATTATTTTTGTCATCTATTTTCCGGAGTATGAGAAAACCATTCTTGCTATACTGATTAATAAATTTTCTGTGTACATATTTATACATGTATATGTGTGTGTGTGTGTGTGTGTTCGAAACGATAAGGATTTATCATTACGATAAATTTTATTAAAATTAAAACGCAATTGGTTTTCCGAATCGAAACCGCAATAGCGATTCATTCAGATTAACTAAAACATTGATAATGGAAATGATGATGGATACCCATTCAATATCTATGTATGTAAACACTCTACACATCTTCACATTACTATTCCCATATATAGACATAAACATAAAGCAGGAATTTTCTTTCAAGGATTATCACTTTTTCTTCGTCTTATTTGTCTCGCTATATTGATTACTAAATATTTTACGTAAACAATGTATATCCAAAAATAGACATTGTCGTATTATTTATTTTGACAAGGTCGAAGATATCACAAATTTACGAAAAAGTTCATAAAAACGTAGTCATTACTTTTCTGCTTTTATATTTACTAGATTTTAGGGTTGTTTGTTTTGATACGGAATATGTAAAAGTAATATATACAAGGAAAGGTAAGCATTTTGAAACGTTTCACGTATTTTAGATTTCATATAAAACTCTCAATATTATATTTGGGATGTATTCCCAAAGAGTTACTTTGTAAAAGTTTTTTCTAATTCGAGCAACTCGGAGGGTGTATCCTGATTACAGTTTAATGTAATATCGCTAGTAGACTAGAAAAGTTGTTTATAAACGACTCTAATGAGAGCTATTTTCAATATGTACTAATGCTATAATGCTAATGTTTATAGCTTTATGAGTGTTCTAGTGTTTGATAGAGATAATAGCTATCTCATTTATGTTACTTAAACACGGTTATAAAGACTCAATTCCATGTTGGCTGTAAATTTAAATATTGTATTTTACGTTCAATACGATTTCCTCGTATTTGATGAAGAAAATAAATAAATTTTAGGACTTTCGAGCGAAACTATACATGACAACTTGAAAGTTATGTACAGAATTGTTTTGTTTTGAAAAAAAAGCTTTTTGTGGGATACATGACCACCTTCGTATATTCAAAGACAGGAATTTGGTGGTCGGTGGTCGATAGTGGGTCAAGTGGGCCAAGGTCGAGTAATTGCAATCATCATAACTCCCTCATAACCCACATGCAACCGCCATAGTGCATGATGGGAGACTCGATGCTGCTACCGCAGACAATTGGTGTTTGTGGGTGGTAGCAGCCCGAGTCTCCCATCGTGCACTAAGTAGGTCGTATACTAGTGGCTGTAGTAGCGTGAGAGACATGATGATCCACCCCCTGTCGGCAGTGGGCACTTTGATTACAAGGTGATATATATGTATATATATATATATATATATATATATATGTGTGTGTATATATATATATATATATATATTTATATATATATATATATATATATATATATATATATATATATATATATATATATATATATATATATATGTATGTATATATAAATACAATAGAAAAAGAAAAATCGTTACTTCAACAAACACCTTAGGCTTTCTTATTGCCAAATGAGCACCTCTTTCAGTCAACCAAAATACCACAAACTTTGTTTCGTAGAAAACTCTAATACATTGCCAGGGAAACGTTATAAAACGTAATGAATTTTTAAAATATAATTATATTAACACATAATGGAGGTATCAATGTTAATAGTGACCAGGGATATGATAAGACATAATAAAAGAAGTGAAGGGGTTTATATGATATAAAGAAAAAGGAACGTATGACATGTAAGTAATTGATTTGACAATATTGCGAAGCAGTCAACAATAAAGATGGCTACATATTTAATTTAAAATATCCAAAAGATCACGCCTTTTGAAATCGGGACTTCCTGATGACATCACTAATGTATTTTGATCGCGTTATATGTGATAATTAAATATACTTTTTTTAAGGTACTCGTAAATTACAATTTATGAGTGACTTAAAAAATATTACCGATTCAAGTAAAATTATAGATATTTCTTAATTCTTTAAGTTAGACTCTCTTCTACTGAACGTTTTTTAAAGCTATCATAACATAAATTATTTTTTACAAAATGTTAATTTTTATAAGAGCGACATGTATTTACCTACATGCTACAAGTGGCAAAAATTTACGTATGTTGCTGACAATTTGACGAGTGTTCAGAATGCCAATTACTATCGAATTTTCAAATAAAGCGGGAGGAGGTACCGGCGTAATTAAAAATGAAAATTACATATTTATAAATCAAAAGCAAATTCTCCAACCGCTAAAAATATCACGGATATCGCTTCGGAAATTTTACGGTGCAAGAAATCATAAATAGATATATTCAAAAGATCGGATTCAGTTCTGTCCGCTGCATATGAGCGATAAAAATATGAGAAATTCAAATATACACAAACAAGTGTTGCTATGTGTATGCATATACTCCCAGTTAGGGATTACTTTATTGAACGAAACGAATGGGGAGAACAAGTTCATTCAACTCTTAACAGACACTACAAACATGCACCAGCGACCAAAATAAGTATGAAGTATTTGGCCCTTTTAAGTTCGATACGATATCTTACAAGTGAAATAATTATTCTAATAATATAACTTACATTCATTTTAAAAATGAATGGACTAAATTCAGTAAATAAGGGATATTTACCTCTATCTAACCAAAAAGGTTCATGATGAAAGTTCAAGATAAACATAGAACATTTTTGATATTAACAAGCTCACGAACATATTTCATTTGTTACACTGTTTACCGGCGCTTTTACAACACTTTTTTTCATTCAACAAATGTTTATAAATGTGACTAACAACTATTTATTATCAAATTCTAATTCACTCCCGCGATAGTAAACACAAGGCTGGATTGTATGTAAATAATGGAAATATAGAAATGTTGTAGCTCTGCTACCTCCATCTATTTGCCATATCAGCAGTTATAGTTCTTTCTTCCGCCGTCATAATGGGATCGGGACTATGTTGGTCTCCCCCAAAAATTAAATTAAAGTTCGTTCTTATATATTATTTATGTTATCCTGTCTTAAGAATATATTGAACAGTTAATTTAATAATATTTAATTCCATTGGAATAATTATATAAGATGAATTAATAACATTTAAATATCTTACATTTATATTTTTTATCAGTGTTAATTGCCATCTAACGAATTTAGCACAAACTACTTTCTACATATTTACGTATGGCTCTGCTCATAAAATAAATTTATTGCAATCATGACTACTGACATATTATGTAGATGGCGCTACTTTGTTCACTTACTAATTAAATAGAGAGTTTATATTTCTTCTGGCGGCATTAATATATTATATTTGTTATTTTATCTTCAAAAATATTGAAAAACAAGCTAAATAATTCTTTAGTTTTGATGAACACATTGAGTGGAATTAATGATATTTAAAATTTCTAATAATTTAAACGTAATTACAATACTTTGTCACCTAAAAAGAATAGGGTTTTCATATTTTGTTATTTTCCATGAAGTCCGTATAAATTTATTATATCATTTAGATGGCGCTGTACAAAGAAACTCTATTCATTGATTTAATAAAAGTGTTCTTTATCTTTAGGAATATAGAACAATTAGTAAAATAATTTCCCAATTTTAGCCGACTCATCACTGAATAAAATTAATGATATAAAGATGTTATAAATTTAAATATAATTGGCGTTAAGAGCCATCTAACAAGTGTAAGGTAAACGACTTTTCACTATTTTTGAAGCACTTTATGTATGTAAACATAGATGGCGGAACTAAATAATAAAAAATAATAAAAAACAAGTTCTTTTTTTAGTACACTTTATTCTTTGAGATATTTCATTATTGTAAGATCAATGACGTATTTTATAAGACAGGTATTGAGGATGAAAAGAAAATGTTTAATTTTATTTAGAAATATTGTCCATAGATTATACTGTGCAAGTATAAAAATTTAATTTACCCATTTTAATTTGTTATATTACAAAGGTAAGTTTTATTAAAGGTTTAATAAACGTGAAAACAATGACGAATTTTTTGTTTTTAATTGAGTGGGGCCAATTTTTTTACTGTTGATCAATTATACATTTTAATTTCTTGAACTTAGTATTGATTTAAAATATATTACTTTCTATTTTTTCTCACTATAACCTTGACGTATAATTCAATCATTTAAATAACTTCTGGAATGGATAGAGGGCGCTATTCTTAAAAATAATACCTTCATAAATTTACTTTTTGTTGTAAGGAATAATATACCTTCATAACATACTTCAAATATCTTAATGGCGGTTAAAGACCAAAGTCCAAAAAAAAAATGTATTATCTTCTCATAACAGGCTCCCGTAGTTACAAATAATGTTGTAAAAATATTATCGGGGTCATTTCATTATGTTTACCACTCTAGACCATTTCATTTTAATTTTTTTTATTTTTCAAATAGAGTGGCTGAACAAAAATTTGCTATTCACCAGTATTTTCAACTTTAACTTCGAATAATAACAATCATTGGCTAGTTTGTTTATAAAATAACTAATCTTAATTAATAATGAGTGAAATATCATACTGTTATACTGGCTATTGCACTACTGTGAATTTAGGACCCTAATTAGGATTTAGAAAAGAAAATAAGGAAAGTGTAATAAGAGTTAAACTCTTATTAACTTTTCTTATTTCCTGATTTTCTTTCTTTCAGAGTTAAACTCTTATTAAACTTTCCTTATTTCCTGATTTCCTTTCCTAAATCTTAATTAGGAATTTAAATTCAGAGTAGTGTATCCCCTTTAGTGTTACATGAAAACCTCGTTTGGCAAAGTTTACAGGAATGAAAAAATTGTTTGAAAAAATTCTCAGTTATTTTGTTTTTAGTAGTTATCGCGAGATGGTGTGATTCTAACATTTAAACATTAGTCGGTGATGTTAAGCTGTTACTGATGCAAACGTAACGCATGTATGCACCAACGTGATGTAATTTCAGAATATTTGAAAAGTTTTACTTAGACGTGCTCAGAATATACAATCACATACATTTTGGAAAGAGGAAAGTTTTGTTGGTTCCTTTTTTTCAGGTTTTGGCTTATTTGATATGAAACTGTCACATCAGGTCATGTAACAGTTTTATTGAATTGACATGTCGTATAAGTTGTAGGTAGTATCTAAGTGTATATAAGATATGACAATGTATTTTTATAATGTGTGGGTAATGAGTTATATGATATATAATATCTATTTAGATTCTAATAACCTATAACGGTGTAAATGAAGGGAATTGATTTGTGTCGGGCGAATTGTCGGTTTAAAACTTTAAACCATTAAAGGTACATTAAATATCATAGATTATATGAAAATTTAGAAAAAGTTCCTCTGTGTATATTACTTTTTATTACATAACCAGCACTATATTGTTTCACGTTGCCATTTAAAGTAAGTAGCTATCAAAACAAAACCTTTTTTTCATAATGCTACAATATACCGACGTCTGCTTAAAAGCTAATAATTCTGTAACATTTACGTTATTCATAAAGTTATATGATAAAATATGACTGACTGTCTTCTATGACTCGTTTGCAAAATCGATCCATAGAAGTATTTTTAAGTTAAACGGGCTAAACCAACGTAGATAAATTTAGAGTTTGAAAGTAGTACACTACATACCTACAAAAAGTTTCAAAATATTTCTGACTAATTATTATATATTGTTATTTGTTTCTAAGACTTACAATTTTGACACAAAATATACCGTTACTCGAAATATAACTATACTAGACCGTTACTTTTTATCCTTCATAAATTTAATGAAAATAATGTTTATATACTAAAAACTATGCACAAAGGCAGGGTAATGTCATATACCAGCATGTACACAAAATCAGGACAACGACAGACCAGCATGTACATAATTCCAGTGTAATATCCTAGACCAACGTGTAAATGAGGATAATATCATAGATTTGCTTGTATATAAAGCCACGGTAATGTAATAGACTAAAGTCTATATAAATCTAGGGTAATGTTCTAGATCAGAGTTTATATAAAATCAAGATAATGTCGTATACTAGTGTAATGGCCATTAATCATGTAAATCCAGGGTAATTATGTAAATCCAGGGTAATGTCCTACACCAGCGTGTATATAATTTCAGGATAATACAGTAGATTAACGTGTAAAGCCGGGTAAATGTCATAGACTAACGTGTAAATGAAGATTAACATACCTGTTAGTGTAGAAATCACTTGAAGTGCGAGTAGGTATATCGAGACACAAGTATGGCATTTCCTTAATGACATATATCACACCTCAGTGGAAGATCGAAACAGATAGGTTAATGAAGTGTTTATTGTGATAAAATGAGTATAGTTCAGTTTTGCTATACATAATTTTGGAAATTTATTTCAGATCGTAATGAGATATTTATAAAGATTGCCCGTAAAAAACAGAGTGCGATTCATCCATAATGTCAATATATATTCTGATTAACAATTTGTGAGGGACAATCAAATTTCAAACACTATAATAGTTCAATAAAATCACCATGTTATTGAAATTAATCTCTGTTCAATTTCAAAAGTTAAATTTAAGATTGTTGATTGCAGAAGTAATTAAAAAAATTTAGTCTCCTTTTAATAATATAATTATTGAGGGACATTTTACAACAAACGTAATGTGAAAATTACTTTGTATGAAGCTATTACAGCGGGGGGAAGTTGTCGCAAGTGCCTATTTTTTAAAAATATAGACAAGAAAATTATGAGACTCATGAATCACGAAATTCCACTTTATTGCAAACTCTTAAACCCTCTATCGGTAGTTGAGAGGTTATTCATTGTTTACTGGACAATCTGTTTATGTAACAGAAACTTTATACGTCACGAGATGTGTCCTAGAGTCTTATAGGTAATGATGAAACTGCCGTTACTAATACGTAGATATAAATGTATTATTCAATAAAAAAATTATTTAAAACAAAATAAGTATGATATTCCAAAGAAAATTTTTAAACCTCGTTTTGCTGTAAAAAATAAAATAACTATTGCCATCTAGTGGAGAATTAAAACGCGTTTTTATTATTTTCTCTCTTATCATTTTATTACATGTTCCAATGAACTAAGCTTATGTTGCTAATAAAAGAAACAGATGTCGCTTTTAATTAATTAAGCAGTTTTTATGTAATACTGTTCATCTGACGCAACGAAATGTTATTAAATTTTCTTCGATGACCTAAACTGTATGATATATAAAAATACCCACCGATTTTGAATTATACCCATGCTGGGTATAATTCAAAATCGGTGGGTATTTTTTTACACTGAGGATTACTTTTCTGTCCAGTCTCTGGGTGATATAGTGTATTAAATTGTGTTGACAAACTATAACTGTAGAAACTAGGTTTAAAACTTGATTAGTAGAAAACAGACAGACAAACAAAATGACAATAATAAAAAAGCTGGTGTAATAATTTGTATTAAAATGTTTTAGCTTTTATCAATTTTTCGCAATATCTTCAATATATTGACTCGATCCATCTTAACATTTTATTACATTTGTAGATTTGGCAATTTTATTTATTTATTTCTGTAAATTATTCTGATAACTAGTTTTAAATTTAATATACTTCACAATGAATGAAAACGATGCGTTAGAAAGTGTCTTGAATTTTGTTTACACATGATATTAAAAAACACAGAAAGATTTTGTATATATTTTTTTCATTATATTTAATTAAATGATCAAAAAATACACCTCTAATTCCCGATTTATTACTGCTGGTATTTAAGGGTTTAATTATTGCACAAACCTTTATATCTATCGCGATGATGCCTTTCCCGATGCTATAAATTCACATCAAAAACAAAAGTGACGAACGGCGTAGTCGCGCTTTCTAAACGACTTTTGATTTTATGTTTTATTCACCTAAGTGAAATATACTTTTTATTACATTTAGCCGCCCAGACTTGACGTCGCCTTCATTTCACGTGTACGTTTGACATGTAGTCAACCTCCATACATATATCTGATGACGTAATCGTATTTTTATCAATAATTATGGTGAGAGTTTCATTACTTATCGGCCATGACTGACGTTTAATATGTTAAACCAGACCCGGAAAGAAAATAGCGCGCTATTTAAAATTTCTCTATTTACCTAAACATAATCCGGTTTTCTAGAATTTGCATTTACATTATTACGAAATATTCAAACACAAAATATTCAATTACAAAGACGGTCTTTGTACTGAATATGGTTAGAATTCATTTTAATTTTTTTTGGCGTTGATTGTTTAGTTTTTATAGTGTTGTATCTCAAACTTGAAAAACAATACTCTAACATGATCACTCTCGTATCTGCCTGTCAGTTCGTTTGTTAGAGTCGCTTTTTGAGAAATTATGCGACGAAGAAACTTGAAACTTCGCATAGTATTTAAACAGGGTGTAAATAAAGTGGTAAAAAAAATAATTTTAAATTCATGTGGGATACTATTTGAGTGGGTTTGTTATGGGGGAAAATATCTTTATTCGTTATTTGAAATTGCAAAAAGATTTTCTAAAAAATATGCGAAAATAGGACATCCCTCCACCCTTATTTTCGAAATTATTAAATCAAAAGTCATAAAAAAGGGTTGGAAAAACCTGATTATAAGATTACAGGAAAATTATAGAAGTTATCCCAGATCTTATTATTTTTGAAATATGCACGTTGGTTTTACGATGTTATTACCTGTGGAGGATGTTATAGGCAATATATTTACATTGTGGAAAAATATTGTTTAACTTAAACTATTAATAGAAATAATGCTGGAATAAATGGGTACGGAACACTCGTGATGCGAGTTCTACTCGTATTCGGCAGGTTTTATTTTTCTATTATATAAATTCAGAATATCATACAGCATAAATTTTAATGCTTTATTCAGATGTATTGAATCTAAATATTTTTTGTAAGCATGTGCGTAGATCGAAGTTATTCAAATTGATTTTTTTTTCTCTTCATGTTTCTAATTATTCTTTTTTAAAATATCCTGACATTATCTAATTTTAATAAGTATATGGAGTATATATTTTTGATAAGTATATGGAGTATATATTTTTGATAAGTATATGGAGTATATATTTTAGTCCAAATAATTATCGATTTTGCCGAAACATATTACATATGAAAGCTATTTGTAGACACAAATACATTTTTTATTTCACAGTGTGGAAAATCACGAGATCAAGAGAGATCACGTGAAATTTATTAACGCAGAGAATTTATGTATTAGAAAACGGGAGCTTACTTGGAGTATCTTAGAGTATCGGAGTATCGAGTGCTAGTATTGTATATAGGTATATTTGTTATTATTATTAGGTAATGCATTTTTTAAATAATATATTATATGAAACAATTAAAACCTATCGGACAGATAATTTTGTTAGTTGTTAGTGTACTACTTATAGTACAATTTTCCCTCAAGGGCTTCTTGTCTTAGAGATAAAGATTTGTTTATCCACCGATAAACAAATTTTTACTTCCCACTGGTATATAGCCTTAAAGCACAGACTTGAGCAAGGTTCTTTAAGAATTCCCAAATAAAAAGCATTAGATGCTTTTTAGACATTTTACTTATACGCTATACATTTTTTTAAATCCACTTTTTTGTACAAATCTCAATTTAACGATAAACGATAAACCTTTAATTTCTTTTGTAAATTAAGCGTTAGCCATTCGGCTAAAGTATTCTTTTCTATTTAGCAACATAAAGCTATTGCTAGCTACTACTGGTTTCCAAATTCACATATAATTTGAAAAACAGTTGAATTAATAGCTATGACATCGAATAGTGACTGTTGTCTGTGATATATTCTATTGACATAATCGTGTTATGTGGTCTCTGCTGGCACCACCGCGATCTGTTCACAACCAAGATAAAAAGTTTGCCTCACAAAGAGTTTTTTAATTTTTGTAACATATAATTGGCGTAACTGATTGGCAATAACATAACCCTTATAATCTTATCATTTCTTTCCGTCTGTTCGTTAACATTTTATAGTATAAAGATCGAAAAACGTGGATAAACGGAGATGAAGAAGAAAACTATCTCCCCGTACATAAAAATCAGGGATGAATTTCTTTTTCTCACGGACTTAATTAATCGACATGTTGTCGAACTGATTATCGAACGAACTTATCATGTTTCTTAAACATATAGGCAATATATATATATATATATATATATATATATATATATATATATATATATATATACACATATATATGTATGTATGTATATATATACGTATATATTTATATTTATATATAGTGAAAAATAATATTAATATATTTTATAACTTAATTTAAATCCTAGGTACTCCGAATATATAAACTTTTATGTGTACCTAAGCGTACCTTCGTAGTGCAAAAGCTCGCCAAATCCCTTTAGAAATTCAGGGTTTCAGCAGATTAGAAACACATAACCATTATGAATTTCATATGTCCCTAATGTACAAAAAAAATAAGTATACTATACTTGTTGCATTTCTAGCGTTTGTATGTCATAAAAATGAAAGTGGTTTGCCAGTCAACGTCTGTTTCTTCCATTGCACAGAGAATTTCGAGTAGAAAACCATGTTAATCGAGGATAATTCTTGAATAGAAATCTATTGTCATTTTGTAAAATAATATTATGACGAACAATGTTTTAGTTTTAAGCCAAAAACACAGAATAATAAAGTCACCGCAAAACGGGCTGATATTGTGAGCGTTAAGTGGTGGCCACGTTCGTTTAATTAATATCTTATTTCTTAACAGCCGCGTATCGACGTGGTACTTACCATTACCGAGATCTTGAACCTAATCAGGAAATGCTATTAAATGACTACAATAAAGCCGTACCTATTGATCTCATAGATTGTTATCAACCCAAGAATAAGGTTGTAAATCATGACCTTGCAATAGGTTGTGCGGAAGCAAATAGCAGCTGCTACGTGAGTTTGGTCGCGTCCTAACATATGCTATTTGTGGCGGAAACACATTTTCTCATTTCCGTATTCGATCAGTGTATTTGGAAAATTAATATAAATGTAATTAGACTACGTCGCTGCGTATTTCTAATACTTGCTTACGCCCTGTCACTTTGTTGCCGTGTGGTTGATTTTTAGGTATTTTTGCGATTGACAATTTTTACGTATATAATTGTTATAGAATTTATTATAGAAATTGTTATAGTAATCTGTGAAGAAAGCCTTTAAGTATACGTTTGAAAGCGCTGTCGTACAAATTTCTTTACATTAAGGATAAATACAATGCAGAAGTCGCTTTTTCGTATATTATTCATAGTTCGTAGACGGAAAGGACGTGAAAAATTATTATTGGAGCTAGTTCTCATCATTTATACAGTTTTGTAAAATAATGAGTTTAGTTTAAGTTGGCTGAAAATAAAAAAAGGTATTCAAAGTAATTTAAATTCATAGTATTAGATATACAATATTAAATATATTTGGCGTTAATTTTGTAGAAATTCAATATTCACAACTAAATGAAACTACGTGATGTAGTATTATTTCTACTTTCTTTAAGTTCTTTACCACGACCTAGGTTTCCTTGTATGACAACATCTTCAGGAGATGTTATTATGTAACGAAACCTAGGTCGTGATAAATAATTTAAATAAAGTAGAAATAATGCTACATCACGTAGTTTCATTTAGTTGTGAGTAAGATATGGTAGGTAGACTGGATATATCATTGTTCTTTTAGCAAATCATCTATGTTATAAATGTGTGTTTCATTATGTAACCTAGGTCGTGATAAATAATTTAAATAAAGTAGAAATAATGCTACATCACGTAGTTTCATTTAGTTGTGAGTAAGATATGGTAGGTAGACTGGATATATCATTGTTCTTTTAGCAAATCATCTATGTTATAAATGTGTGTTATATTATGTTCCATCTATACGTTTTTTAAACAAATTGATTATTTTATGTCACCAAGACTATGACAGTTTAATTACACAATATCAGTATAAAATAACATTGCTAAGTCTGGAATGAAAATCTATGAAATAGTGTTAAACTAGTAGTTACGTACGAACGATAATTTTGGAATATGTAAAATAAACACTAAATATTTTTGTTAGGACAAATCTTTGGTCCATTATGAGTAACAGTGAATGGAAAATTAGACCAAACGATGAATTACAAAAACTTATTAAAAAAACTTATATAAACAAAAATTGGTCCTGTTTATCAAGTCTCGGCGCCAGAGCGTAACACCAAAGACAAGAGTTGTGTGATATTTTGGATGATAAGAGAGAAGAGTGAACATTTTTAAGTAAAACGCTCCTGTGTTTTACTTAAAAAAGTCATATTTGTTAAATGTGTACCTTTATATCGTTTCTTCGTGAGAACCAATGTCGCAGTACTGAGAAAAGCTGGAGAGTGTCATTAAGACGTATTTTTCGTCTTAGATTATGTCTTCTGGCAGAAGCTCTGTTATGTTTTGGGTAGGCATAACTTCTAAAGAACGTACGGACCTAGTTCCCATTGAAAATGAATATCTATATGCACAATGATTCATCAGGAAAATCCTAATTCACAATCACAATCCAGCACTTGCCGTTGCAGGAGCTGTTGCTGTCTTCATGAACGATAACACTTAAATCAATGTATTTGAGCGGGCAAAGTATGCGCTTACCCGAATGAGGTAGGTATTCGCCGTTTAGATTGGTCAGCATGATGTCCTGATATCATCCTATTATACATCTGTGTGACATTCTAAAACGGCGTGTGAGAGCTCTACATCCAATCGCACTCAATATCCGAGAGTAAAAACAGTTATTACTCCTTTATAGCGACCCAATAAATCTTTAAAAACCTCATGCAGGGCATGCCAGAAAGAATTGCAGCAGTCATTTCGAGAAGAGGAGACTCGACTCAATACTATCTTTTCTTTCGTTTGTAACTTGTTAAATAGAGGATTTTGCCAGTTGAAAACGCTCTTTTTGTTTTGTTGAAAAGAGAGTTAGAAAAACAGTACAAAAAAATAAATTAAGAAAGTCTAATTTAAAAGGTAAAAGTTTTTTACTCACAGTAAATAATATTTATTTCATTTTGTTGCATAAAATCCGTAAGTTTTTATATGGTTTCTATCCTTATGAATTTCCTTCAGACGTTATCATGGGAATAGTCGGACGTAATGCTCTTCAACTCCGATGGAATCTGCTGATAATAATACATTTATTTTTTAATTGAGTAATCATCACGTTTATAACATTACGTCATTACGTCTTAATAACACTTTACACTTCTTGCTGTTACTTGAAAGGACAAGCCACATTTTATTTCGCGTACGAATATTCTGCAGCGTTCACATTGGTTAATGTAATATGGTTAATAATAGTCTTGATGTTCGTTCTGCTCCCTTGATTGCTTTAGGAATTCGATTATAGAATTACTTGGTAGTTCACGATTGGACACTAGTTAGTGTAATGTCAATTCATATTAAAATCAGCAATTTGATGTATCTGGTTCAATCTGAAATATTGTTCTCAATTTAATTGAGACAATTTAATGAAAAAAAATTTGTTTTAATTTATAAGAAATTATAAGAAATACTGTTTTTTCACTTGAATTATTCGGCATACTCCTAGAGACTTATAGCGATTCCTTAGTACTCAACCGCGTGAAGATTCATGTTGCCTGTTTCATGACAACACAATTAATATAATTTTTCTCCTATTATCATAGCATGTTGGTATAGGAAGCCGTTTGTGGTGATAGCCGGCGCTAGGATCGATGTACGGGATCAGATCACCTACTTGGGCATGGTCCTCGTTGCACGGCGTAGCTTTTTGCCACAGGCGCGATACATCGGCGGGAGGGCTCAATTACAATTTTCAACAGTAATCAAATTAAACTTCTTTCATTCTTTGCTAAAGATTTCAATGTTCTATTGGAAACAACAGAATATCTTAACTTTACTGAAATTGTTTTCTATTCTACCTACGTTACTTTTTTCATATTTCTTCCGTAAGAAATATTTAAACATTATTTGTACGCAAAATTATTTTTTTGTTGCCCTTGCTTCAAATGTATTTATTATGTACTTTAATGTATCTAACTGATACATACGGCGGACTTATTGCTACAATTGTATTATGTACTTTAATGTATCTAATTGATACATATGGCGGACTTATTGCTACAATTGTATTATGTAATTTAATGTATCTAACTTATACATATGGCGGACTTTTTGCTACTATTGTGTTATGTACTTTAAGGTATCTAACTAATACATATGGCGGAGTTATTGCTACAACAGCAATCTCTTACAGCCAATCAGAACACCAGTCCAGTCCCGCTCAATGAGCGGCTGGGAATCATACCCGGGTCCCCGCGGTGCGCTCAAAGTCAAAGGCCGTACGCCTTGAAATCAACCCAAAACACCACGGTGACGACAAAGATTTAGATTGATTAGTATTACGCGATTATAATTCCAAGTCGATCATTTCAAATATATCATATTTGAAGCTACATTCCTAAATGGGTAGATTAATTTTTACTTTAGCAATTTCTGAGGTGGAGGGAGGGGTGGTGGGCATTTAGTCTTATTTTTGTGGACGTTTTTATCAATATATCTAGAGCTGTCCTAGGTAAAGTTGCAAAAATAGTCATTTTAACTTGATTTTTAAGTGATTTGCGTGATATGCAGCATTAACAAACATGTTGACTACTTCCTTTGCGCTCTCAAATTTCTATACGAATATTTGTGAGTGTTAATTATTAAGGTTTATTGTTGTGCTGGTCATATAATTACAAGCGGAATGTGCGAAGGTCATGGATGCTTCTTTTTAATATTTTTTTATAATATTGCAATATAATAATATTTTTTAATAATATTTCTTTTATATTTTTTTATAAGAGCGGAGATTGTTGTGTTAAGAGATTTCATGAAACTAAATTTAAAACTATTTTTTATCGGAACATAATTTTATAGTTTTTCCAAACAAATAATTACTTAAAGAAATGTGGTCTCCACCTCTTTTTAATTAATTGTTGTACAGTTAATACATAGGGTAACCTTGATAGCGCCAAAGGGGACCTTAACCAATAATACTTACATCATTTAGACGCGTCACAATGAAGTACATTAGATGATTAGCATAAACGTGAGTACTACGAGAGTAATAACTATTGCTTAATTATACAATTGCATAGCTCGCAGCCATATTTATATTCATTCATTCAATATTCAGTGACTCTATTAAAATATATTAAACTGTCTGTATCCGTTTAGGTCAAGCAGCGACTACATTAAGCTATACTTGTCTATTCTTTAGTGTAGACCGGATGTGTAGTAATCGCAACTGGGATTGAATTAACTTTAGTCGCTGTTTCTGTTTTCTTTGTTGTATATTGTTACGGTCAACAAAATGAAAAAGGAAAATCTTTATTTTGAAGCTATCGGTACTTGGGTTGTTGACAATGTATCCAAAATCCAAAAAAAATATAAAAGTTTACTGAAACGTTAAGTTATTAATACTTTAGCAATAAAATTATTCCGGTTATGATTTCGGCCATAAATTGCAGATATCTTTTGATTTCTATAAGGGCTCAATAGAAGGTAAGACGAGAATGTATAAATTATGTCATGACAAAACTGTTTTTGAAATTTCCAAGCGCTTTCGCAATAAATACTCGAACGTTATAATCACGACTAAGTTGCAGTCACGTTTGCACTTATTTGGTTCTATATATTTCATTGCACTAATCTAAGAACAATTTAATAGAATTATTAGTGGATTTCCTTAAAGCTGTCATAATAACTTATAATCTTTAGTAGAAAAAAGTTAAATTACAGTAGTAATAAAGGTTCCGATAGGGACGAGAATGATTTGTTTATTTTACACACGCTTTCCTTTTTTATATTTATGTCTTATGTCTTATTTATATGTCTATATGTATTATAGCCTCCCAAATTGTCACGGCATGCTTCCTCTCGCTATATTTATTTTAAGCGTCTTCCCGGCCTTTAACAAGCCTTTTAGGATCCAGAAAAAAATTAACACTAGATCGATTGATCAGAAATTTACAATTTTAAAGGTTCGAGAAATCTGAAAATGAAAATATTTGTATTAAACAAATGAAAATATTTATGAAAATAATAATTATGTCAAACAAACAACAAGACGTGGTGTTTCATGACGATTATTTGAAAGGGTTATAAAAGAAAGAACATTAACAGATCGAAATTATGGCAAAACAACTAGGTTTTTGGAACGTTTTGTTTCATTTCAAAACTTATATGGTTTGAACAATATTAAATATATGTTGACACAAAATGAGGACAATTGGTTATGTAGTTGTGAGAAAAACCATATTTTTTCTCATTGATGTATTTGAATGTATTAAGGAATCTCTGATACGGAACAAGGGTTATGTTGGGTTAAATTAGATTAGGTTGGAATGGATTTGAAAATAGTATTTTTTTTAACAAAATAACTGTTAGACTAGGTCTGGTTAGATTAAGTTAAGTTGAATTAGTTGGGTCAGGTTTGATTAGATTAACTTTGGTTAGATAAAGTCAGGTTATGTTGAGTAAAGTTCTGTTATATTGGGTTAATATTGAGTTAGTTTGGATTAGATTAGGTTAGGCAATGCTAGGTTTGAATGGGTTATGTTAGATTATGTTTAATTATATTAGGTTGGATTTATTTAAATAAAACTATGAAATTTCAAGTTGATGTAGAATATTGTATTTCAAGGGTGACGTATTTGAAGAGAAGGAAGTTTTGGCATATTTTCCTGTACGTTTTCAACAATGTTTCTAGAACCGTCTTACGTAAAATTGTGAAAAAATATTTTTGGAATCTTTATAACTTGCTTTTTCAAGTGGTTTACATGATATATATAGAATTAAAAAAAAAGTTGACTACTTCATTTGCCCCCCCCCCCATACCATAATTTTTATTTGAATATTTTTAAGTCTTATCTGTTAAGGTATATCGTTATGCCGGTTAATACATTTAAATTTTAAATTTCTATACCAAACTGATTATGAGAATTTTTTTGTGAAACGTGGAATAATTTTCCAAACAATTCTAAAATAAATAGTTTTAAGATATTTATTAGTCATCCTTCCAATCCGTAAACGAAACATGACATTAAAACAAAAAGAGAACTTTATTTGCCTTTGTCTAAAATTTCCTTTTGAACATTTCTGAGTTTTAGTTATTAAGTTATAAGACAATTAAAATGCTTTGTCATTGGCTGTAACAGGCGAATAGACGGACGGACACTTAAGTGACCTTAAAGGAGTTCGTTTTTTTCCTTTTCGAATCATAAAATAAAAAAAAATATTGTTTACATATTTTCACAGAAGATGGTTTTAGTTAACGTAGTTTCAGTCACTAGAAGTTGATATTAGGAATCATTGAAGTATGTTAACGAAAAGTTGATTACATTAAATTTATTACAATTCAGTGCATTCCTTCAATTTCTATTTGTAATAGATGGCTTTATGAGCTAGAAAGTACGGCTGCCCATTTCAATAACTATCCTTTTAAACAAATTTATGTACATGACGCGACGCGGCGTAGCTTTTCTTTGATTCTGACTATCCACTAAGCGACAACCCACTCTCTTTCCAAACATTTCATAAGCGTAAAATATTCTTTGTCGTAGGTAAGGGTAAAGCGCGTAAGTGCATTTACTAGTAAAACATGACAATAGCACTGTTCCATCCATCACAGTTAACTACGGGCACCGCTATCGTAAGGACCAACACTTCATGAATTTGAGCACTGTAAGCCCTAGATATATATTCGGGTGGACTTAGGGAGAAGCCATTTGGCTTAGCGCTTTCCTTTTCACAAGGATCGCCGTGAAGTTATGGCGGAATTTTATTTCAGTTCTACTGGGCGGACGCTATTTTTGTCGTTAATGCGGTCGGCCTGGATATGATAGGTTAGGCTGGGCTTAAGCGACGTATTTGTGAAATTTGCCAATCAATACCGTCCGACGAAATCTGGGCGTTACTTAACTCGTATAATTGTAAACTTTGTGTTCATAAACTATTTTTCAAAACGATATCGCATAATTCATGGAACATTATTATAACCAATAAAAATATTTAATGTAAAATGACACGTATATGTATATTAAATATTAACTTCTATCCTCGGCTTCTCTCGGTTATATTTTGCATATGCATTATAGTGGTATCACCAGAGTTGAGCGGGAAAAGTTAAGTTGCATGAGGAGGAGGAGGTAGGAGGAGGCTTTTTCTTCTAGTATAAACCCCATTTCTCGAAGATGTGTTCATAAAATTTTCAGAGTGAACTCAATAACAATGTAAATCCAGCTTAATTTAATCTAATACAGTCCATCCCATCCATCAATACAGTCCATCTCATAATAAAAGCCTAATCCATGACCTAATCTAATTTAATTTAACCTAGCATCATCTAATCAAATCGCGAATTCATTAAAAAAATATATATGACGGAGATATGGAAAGATTGTACCTGTCAGTTATCTTCATCCTATTTTTCCACTTCCACAGGTCCTAATATTTTGAGGTCTATTAGCGACCACAATATGGAAATTTTTATTTTATTTTCTCAAAAACTACGTATCTTCGCGGGCGAAAAGTGGTGTTTTTGAGACGTTGGAATAATTACCTACCCGTTCTCCACTACACCTCTCTTGAATTAAAATAGCATATTTCTAATTCACCAGTAATATCTAATCTACTAAATACCACTATAACTTATATCTTAGTTAGACGTATGCTATCTAAATTATTAGTGGATTAGAAATATGTTTGTATCTCAAAAGTCTACTTAACCAGGGTAGAAATATTCATTAGCTTGAACTTTGATTCAAATCGCCCTATCATTCTTCACAATATCTAATCATCCGTTTTATGCCCATATGATTAACCTGAATACTATTAACTGAATTTCAAAATCCTGAGAGAACACTTGATTAGAAAAAATACTTGAGATTTTAAACATTACTAAAAATAATTGCAGTAAAACCTTGATTCAAATCGGTTTAGCAGTTTTTACGTGATGCTTAAACAAGCAGACAAATAGGTAACTAAAATATAGACATAGAAAACGTCTCTTAAAAATATTGAAAAGGGTAAAAAGTAGCTTTTTTTGAGTCCAAAAATTATTCCAGTGAAAAGTTTCATTCGAATCGATTCAGTAGTTTGAAAATACGGGGAGACAAGAATACAGCCAGACAAAAAAATCTGAAAAAATGTGTTTTGTATTCAGAAAAGCCTAAGTAGCATATTTCACTATTTTTTAAAAACATCTTCAATGTGCAGAGATGCTTCTATTACGGTTTCAAATATTATAGTATAAATTTACAACATATTAGTTAATCATTAGGTTCAACTGACAATTCTTCGTAAAATAATAACTAAGTTTCTCAGGAAATAGACCAATATGAATATTTATAAAATTTTTAGAGTTCCCCAAGGAAACAATAAAGATTTGTAGTTTTGTTAAAACTCTCCGTACGTATAAGTGTTCGCCCGACCGACAGTCCGTTTATTATAGCCCTACAGTTTCTGAAATTTTAGATTTATTGGTAGGAAATTTTGCAAATGTATACTTCATACGGCGATCTCAATAAATATATAGTAAAATGTTTAAAATATTTTTTATTTTATTTCCACGTACATGTAAAAAAAAGCAGAGGGGAAAAACACTTGCGCTTCCCATCTTGGTTTTATTATTGGACAGGGCTTTTAAAAATATATTGAGGTTTAATTTTTTTATTTTTAAAGTTAATTT
Source organism: Druceiella hillmani (assembly GCA_039881145.1). Taxonomy (NCBI): domain Eukaryota; kingdom Metazoa; phylum Arthropoda; class Insecta; order Lepidoptera; family Hepialidae; genus Druceiella; species Druceiella hillmani. The sequence continues at coordinate 22,111,506 of JAYKKI010000011.1, forward strand.
GCGTAATGTTAAACTATAAATTAATCTTCGTTGTATACCTTACTCTTTTAGTTTTGAACATGAGTTTGAAAACATTCTGCTAGTATTTGATTCGAATTTTCAATTTCTTTCAATAATTTCAATAATATTTCGGCAACGTGTCACCAATTTTTTTAAATTATGTTTGACGAAATTAAAACCATGTTAATTTAAAATTATACATTTTAAAGTTTTCACATCGAAAACGCAAAGGAGAATTAAGATATTTTCGACGGAAATTTATTTTAAGCTTAATCTGTTTCGGTATAAATAAAACAAAATTAAGCTATTTCGTTTTATTTTCTGTTTAAATTCTAGTATTGTTAAATACAATTAATGTATTACGATAAAAATTGTTATTATATATAATTTAAATATTAAATTTCAAATTTATTTGAAAGTAACTTAGAATTATATGTGATCAAGAATATAATAGGATTTTTGTTTGCATTTTTTAGAATGCTATTTAGGCTCAGTTAGCTAAAATCCTTTGTTGAATGTATATAATTATACACATTCAACAAAGGATTGTTGCTACATAGATGTTGTAAATGTTTTTTTTCATGCCGTGTTGCAAGTAATATCTTAATCGGTTCAAACATAAAAAAAATGATTCATGACTTGTATAAAACATGGATCAAGGATATTTAAGTACATTGGCATTCTGGCTCGGTTTGCGAAATATTATTTATTTTTGCGAATGATCAATCAAAGTTACTGTATTATGTTTCCATAGTACATTTATACTGTTTCATTGACGACAGAAATAAATGACTGTGTTCGGTGTAATTGATGGAGTATTCAAAATTATATAATTATATAATTAAATTATTCATATTTATTCATTTGTTGATACATATTTTTTTCTTTTAATAATGAATAAAGTAGTAGTAGTAGTAATGTTTCTACTTTATTAAAATTCTTTACCACTACCTAAGTTTCGAGGTATTGCAACACCTTCAGGTGGGCTATTAGCAAATATTATAATCTTTGCTAATTGCCTACCTGAAGATGTTGTAATACAACGAAACCAGGGTCGTGGTAAAGATCATGAAGAAAGTGGAAATAATTCTACATCACGTAGTGTCAATTAAGTATGAATAATGAATTTCTACAAAATTAACGTCAAATTTATTCATTCAATCAAGAAAGTCTTGAACCAAATGAAGAAATTTTAGTACACGTCAATTGTAGTTCACGATCCTGGTTAATTAAAATGTTTTTAAATTTAAGTAAAGTAATGGATTAAGAGAAAAAAATCCATACATTTGAATTCCATATTCTGGAATTTAAATACAGATATATATTTTAATCACATCAGCTCTCAAAAAATAAAATAAATATTATTATGATCTAATTGTCGTCGCCACAAAAAAGTTCCGATTTCTTAATATTTCAAGAGAAACCCTTCATAATTCAAATTAATGATTTTTATCTTAAGTCGTTTATGCATAGAATTCAGTCCCATAAACGTTTCAGTTATATGGCTTCTGAAATACATATATTGCATTCTTATACAATGTTTCATATCATTTACTGCGTTAGGATTAGCTAGAACTTGATAGATCTCTCATTAATAACGGTGACAAGAAAAAATGCTATATAAAATCAAAGATTATTTTGGATTATGTTAAAGTAAATTTTTTTATTTAAACTGCTAATAAAACGTCATTTCACATTAATTACCCTAATAGAACATTTATATTGATGTGACCAGAGCCATTTGATTTTATATTTTAGTATAATCTTGTATTTCGAGTTATTTAATAACTGATACATAATATTCCTTTTTTAAACTGTTTTATTCAGCTTCATGTTCTTTATGTTGTCCATTCTTGCGATAAATTTTTCAGTTATTTATGTTTGACTGATTCTTATGAAACTTTGCATACAACAATACGTCATCATGATAACTTTTACCTTCTATCATCAAATTCTGATACTGTAGGTAACTATCATCAAATCCTGATACTGTAGGTACTGTAGGCCTTTCTTAAGTGTGAGACTTGAGGATCTCTAATTACAACATTGTAAAACAGGCAACAAGTGCGAAGCTTGTATTCTTTGTAATTATTAATATAATATAATAATTTATGGAAATAACGCGATTAAAACAGCTAAACATTTAAATATACATGCGAAGCCAAAGGAAGGTTTCCCGTAATATTTCAGTGGTTTGTAATAAAAAAGTGAAACATAAAATAAAGGTAAAAAAGCTTTTTAATCAAATGGTTTTATTGCACAATCGATGCTAAACATCATCTGCGGTATTGATCAGACTAAAATAGTATAGTGAGGCACTTTAGTAGTAATTTAATTTCAAAGGTTGAGACAAATATTCTTCAGATTTTACAAAGAAATTAAGTTTAAAAGCGAAACTCCACATTGAGTTTATTGAACATTCAATGATATGTGTAGGAAATAAGGGTTCACCTGACTTTACATATGTCGGGAAGTTAATTAATATATTTTTTAAATATTTTGCTACATATTTATTGACTTCTTGACAACATTTAAAAATATTTTTGGAAAATATTTTGTCAAGTAATCAATAAAATTAAAAAGTTTTAACAATTTTGAACTCCATTTTAGTCTCCATTATATTTTAGCGAAGTTTCATTTCCTAATTAGGTGAACTGTATTAAAATACACCAATTAAAAATATATTAAGTAACTCTATTCGACCTATTCTAACTCTGATCAAAAAGTTGAAGATAACTCATTTTTAATAAATTGAGAAATCGTTTCGGGTATTACGCATATGAACTTAAGGCAAATTTTTTAAGGGTATTTTTTTAAATTTTGAAATCCTAAGTACCCTGTGGTTGGCGGCTAACATCCCCTAAATAAAATAATAGGTTTTTTTTGGAAATAATAGTATTATTAACTTGACTTTTAAAGTTTAACATAAGCTTGTTTCGTAATGTTTTATTATTAGCTCCCAAAACAACCGTTATTATTTTTAGCAACAACAACCTTTTTGACTAGAGAATCTAGAAGTGTATCTTTATAGAGTTTTCTGGGATCATTCGACATTTGTGACCCTATTATGCATTATGGAAATAAATTTACAGACATTATATTTTAAGGTTTTTTTTTTATAATTTAACGGTATTTTAATTTTTATCATTTATTTACCATTCTCACACAGGCATATCGGTCCAGGTATTTCTTTTATTTTTTATTTGTGTTCAGCACATTTCTTCAGATCTTACTACTTATTTTCTTTTTATAATTCATGTCTTAATTTTGCTCTTAATGATATGGCTGAATTTCTCAAGGGAAAAAATACCCCGGTAATAAACTAATGCATGTTATGGACATTGCAAAACTCTGTCAAATGTATAATATAAGATGTATTACGTCACATAGTTAACACACAACAAATTGTCGTAATGCCGGAGACGTTTTCGGTGTTACGCATCTCAAAAATAAAAACCTCATAATAAATTGTACGTTACGCAAATGTTATAGTACCATAATCTTTCGCTGTAATGTAATTAACGCTCAACTTTGGAAAACAACTTCAAAAAGGAGGCTAATATATTTTTTTGTAAATTAATTCATAGGATTATGTCAAAAAAGTACTCTAAAAAATAAGCAAACTCAACTTAAAAATAATTACAAATTTAAGTTTATTCTTTTTTCAGTCTTGTTAAATATGGGCGAATAAAATACCTCTAATATCCTGCCGTTTTATTTAATTTTAGAACGTTGTGGATGACGAATAAGTTTTTAAAATTACAAGTTTTAAAAAGGATAAACTTTTTCCTTCCATATTTTAAGAGTAAGTAAAAAATAAGTAAGTTTAAGAGTAAGTAATATAAAATGTGAGATTATTTAATATAATAGCTGCTTTTGAACACAATCTGTGCGTTGTTACCGTCATTGAAATGTAAAGTCTATAGTGACAATGTAACGTAGAGTTGACCTACATTGTGTGTCACATGTGATATATATATATATATATATATATATATATATATATATATATATATATATATATAACACGCAGATTAATTTATTTATGTACATAAACAGGTGGTTATGAATGTCGTGCCCAGTTATGACTATGAGACACATCAAACGTGACCTGGAGTAAAAATAATTTATACGTTGCAGACATAATCGATGTTTAAATTACAAATGGGTATAATCTCGTATAAGGTTTTAATTATCTGTAGCTAGACTCTTGATGTCGAAATGATTACGAACTGGTTAAAATGATTTTATTTTTATTTTCGATATCACATTCGAGACTAAACCATCACATTTGTTAAGTATTAAAATAGTATCTTACAAGTTAATCTATTTACATTCGGGATTTTTCGCTCTTTGCGTTCATGTGTTTCTGTGTTTGCGATGATAAATTTTCAGGGACTGTACTCAAATCCGTAAAAAAATATTTGTACGTCTTGTGATTCAGTTTCTTACGTTCGTGACACATCGGATACTTTCAGAAATATGAAATACGAGGTAAATAGAAAGAATTGCGATACAATTTAAAGTTAAACTATAAAAATCCCTATTACCTTGTAAGATAATTACAAGATTTTCCATCTCACGAAGACGCTCCTTTCCAAATGCCCTTTTTTATTGCACATGTGCGATGTGCTATAGAAAAGAATGGAGTTAATTTGTCTTCAATGCTAGTTTCAACTGACTATCCTTACGCCATTTTGAATATATGTTTACAGAGGATAATTTAATTAAAAATAAATTACTTTGATAGATGTGTATTTTCTATATTATATTTTTTTAATACCCACGGTGTTGGTTCATATAGGATGTCAAACTGTTTGAAGTAAATACGATATCAGACATTTGTGTTGCAAATAATAAAGAAATTAATAATATCTCACAAAGCTGTCGTATTAAAATTAATATAGCGTACTCGTATGCTATGTGGGAAATTTGAGAACTTCCACACCACCACTTGTAAAACTTGATCTTTATATCGTTGTAACTATAATGCAATATTAAAGTCATTTAGTCAAATCGTATAATTGTTCTTTTTAAAACTGTAATACGTGTCTCCTTTCCTATTGCCCATGTTTTTAAAGGACTTGGGTTCTTTCTCTGTTAAAATAGTGTGGTACCATTTGCCTTAACAAGTATAATAATTGGAAATATGTTGGAAATAAGTTTTTCTAACCACGACAAGTTAATATAATTCGTATTAGAGTAGTAATTATCCAGAAACCATATTTTAAATCTCAGAAGCACGTTGATATAAAATCATTTACACCTCCATCGTTCACTATTTATTAAATCTTTTTTATGGAATTTCACGATTTTTATTTAAATTCTAATAGCTAACTATGTTTTACAAAGTACATGAATTTTTATTTAATCTAAGTTTTCGGTATACATTTTTCATTTAAACCGTATATGTAGCTGCTTATTGATGACATCTCTTTATTCTAGGCAAATATTGTATTACTGAATTTAGAAACTTATGTCAATGTCAATTTCAACCTCGATGTATATTTTCTTCCTGTTTCATGAAAGTTGATACAAATTTCCACCTGGGCGAACCTTTTCCCTCGAATAAAATCCATGTTGAATTTCTTATGGATGTATTGGAGGCTTCAGCTGACATTCATCTTGTATCAGGTAAATTTTTCACTACGTTTTCAGTGGGATAACAGTGGGATTGTTCATTTCTAAAACGATTTTTTTCTAAATTTCCTTGTCATATACGCCTTATATAACTGACATGAATATATATTATACATACGATATAGGCGAACATATTGGAGGGAAACGCCATCGTCACTCAAAGCATGATTGTAGGACAGATTAGAAGAGTGTTTATTCCAATCCCATTCAAACCACAGATATATCTTTTATGGTTATATTATATGGTAGTTGGTTCTGCGTTGGATTGTATTGTTTTCGATTTATATTTTTTTATAATTTTCAATTGTTTTATATCTTTTTCATTCCATGGTTTTTTTGATAAAAATCTTCTTCACTGGAACTACGCTGTTAGTCAGGGTATTTTTTGCAATAATACAATTCGAGAACTGAAAAATGTCACGTTTTTTTAAAAATTGTCTTTCAATCGGAAATGTTTTAAAATCTTTATGGCTTTCAAGTTTTCGTTTCGGATTAGAATAATTTATGTGCTTTCTTTTACGAATGTGCCTTCTATAAGTCAAGTTATATGATTTTCCACTCGTTTAAAAAGTGTATAGATAATTGAATAAATTTAATCTTTTCGGTCAGTAAAAATCGTATATTATAGTTATATTATAACACCATGAAGGTTACTTATAAAGTGTGGATCAGAAAAAAAAATCAATAATATTATATTTGTTTAAAGTGATTGAACAAAATATATGAACAAAAAATTTGATGAGCATCTGTAATAAAAACACATATATCAGTCACTTAAGCGAGCAAATAACAGGGATAATTATAATATAAATATTACGAAAGCGTACATGAAAACTTTTATATTAGTCAAGATATACCTAATGATATGTCAGAAATATAAGATGTAGCATTGTATTACACTTGCTCATCTTGTTTATGGGAATTTTTGTTATAGATCAACGTCATGTATGTTACGCAACCGGGTCACGTTGTCCTGATGACGAGATTATAATAACATTCACACCTATTTTTGATGATCTTTCCAGACTGGAAGTTATGACACGCTTTGGGTATTAAAAATTTAATGGAAAATAAGGCGGTCTTTAAGGAATAAGGAAAATCAGAAAAATTCGGTATTTTTTTCAATCGTGTTTTCAATATCTATATTATACATTTAAGTTATGTATTGTCGAGATAGTGTAAGCTTTACTTTTCTGGAATACGTTATGACAAGTACCTCATTGATACTCTTGTTACTTATTAAATTTATTTTACTTCCAATTCGGTACTTGATAGAAACGGAAATTGCAATACATGACCATTAAGAAATATTTGGCAAAGTAATATTTAGATTCAGCAACTATATTTAGTTAATGAGATATAGAATTTAGAAAAACATTTAGAAAATATCCATCCTACTTTAATAGTGAATTTATAAAATAAAATTCTTCAGGAGTTATCCAATATCTTAATATGGTCGATTTGATAAAAAGTTGTATTTAGTCAGATTCAGCTCATGTTATCTTAATTAATATTTTAAATGAGAAGTGTAATTCTTTGCCAGTGTGTTAATTAATTGTTACTACATTTTGCACAAGTATGAAGATCATTTTACGAACTAACAATAAGGTTTTTATCGCACAAAGTGGATTAGTACTTTAGTAAATATAAAGATAACGCGGTAATGCGTGAAAATATTGAATTTTTATGTTCGCTAAGTTGTAAATTTTGGGTAAATAAATTAATTTCCGTTATGCTATTATATGCGTTAGTCTGCGAGTTACAAGTTTTTTTTAAACGCATTTAAATCTATTAATAATAGAAAATTTTGTATTCAACTTTCCATCATTTCCAAAATTATGAATTATGTAGAATATATTTTAAGATATCAAAAAAGGAAGTCCGATACAATAGGCGACAGTGGCAGTCAGTCACCACAATGTACGCTGTTCGTTGTCCCGTCGGTATAAACTACAGCCGCTTACTGCCAGTCGTGGCCAGAGTCGGCCACGAGACCTTAGCCTAAATGCGCTACATGTGCATCGAGATTGTACGTGCATGACTGGTAATATTTGATAGAACCTTCACAGAGCAATTATCGCGATTGCTGCGACTGAATGCACCAAAACGCCGAGCTCTTGCACTCGGCAGTGCAGTTTCATTACTGCATTATTTTTTGTTGCTACTAAATTGTTTGGTCGGTCGTCGAGTTTTCTGTGGCATCGTTTTTGTGTCGTCTTGTTAGTCACTTTAATCGTTGAGTCATTTAATAATTGCGATTACAAAACGCTGACTCGTAATGGGTGTTTTCTTTTTATTTAATAGTGTTAGGAACCTTCGATATATAAATTGATGTTGTGTTTATTCGGTTATTCAGTTGACGTTATCTAACGAATCTGTTAATATTGTTTTTGTTTTATTTTCAGTTTAATATTTAACGGTATTATAATTCTTGTGATGATTATTATATATATTTTACTACTCTCTCTTATATATATATATATATATATATATATATATATATATATATATATATATATATACACACATCATTATTTTTAACGGGGAAGTGAAAAAAATATTTGGTTCAAACTAAATGGGAGCTGTAAAGTTAAGCAGATTTTGGGGTTTTATATTACATTTTTATTTAATGGAACGATTAAAGGCAATGTTAAAAATATTAGATCTGAAATTAAATTTGGCTACAGTATTCTATAAATAACATTTTTATTATTTTTTAAGTACTTCAAGCGCCAGTTTTAGCTAGTTCATTTAATTCATGATTTAATTTAGGTATTTTAGTATAGGAATACCCCGGTATTTGATCAAACTGGGTGAATTTTGATAAAACTTGTATCTAAATGCATATGTGAATTTTGATAAAACTTGTATCTAATTGCGCCAATATGACGTGATTTTCCAATCTGTATAAAATATATACAATTTTTTTCAACATGAAAGTATATTATATTAATTTATTAAATAGCTGGTAAATATATAAAAAAGCAAAACATCAACGTTTTAATGTAAAATTTATGTATATTAGTGCTCTTTACTTTTCTTATAAAGGACAAATAATAAAATCTCGGAAGTAATTGAGCAAATAAATAATCCATGAACTGGAAGAGGAAATAAAAATATCTCGAAATATCCAAAGATATAGAAAAATATTTTTGCAGCACATCAATTGAAATTTTAGAATGGTTGCAGTGTTGAAGGTGGATTTTATATTGTAGCCGAAGAAAATAGAAAATAAATTTGGAGGCTACATTTCGTTATTTGGTATTGTCGAAGTTATGTGTAATTATAAAGTCAATACCCCGTGTTCACTTCCCCGTGCTATAAAAAATCTAATTTTGTTTTATAAAATGTATTTATTAATATTACAGTTAAAATATGAATTAAATAGTTTGTTGATGCCTAAAGTTTGCAAGGGATTTATGTATATAAGCTGCAAATAATTTTATGGAAAAACTTCGAATGGCTTATCTCAACATATTCTACAAGTATATATAAGTGAATTTTAGGTATACTTTTCGACAGAATTTTATAATATAAAAAAGGCTATTGTGAGACTGAAAATAAAGAAAACGAGTATATCCAGAATCAACCGTAATTTAGAAATTAAATTATTATTTGTTCATACTGAAAAATGGTTGAAAGAAATTAAACTTCATAATTAAAAACCATTTAACTATAATATATTATCGATAATTGAAACGAAAACAAATAGTGATTAAGAGATATTCTCATATCATCATACATGTCATCACTGAACGAAGTAGTCTCATTTTTTGATTGTTGAAGTATAATCAAAGCATTGCAAGTTGCCGAAATGGTGCTATGAAATGAGATAAGACTTGAGTCTAGTCAGTAATTAATTATATTGCGCAATATGTGTAACAACATTGTGCAATAGTACTGTTGAAAAAATAAGTAGTTGAATACATATATCAAGAACAACTTGAGTGAGAAAACGATATTAAATTGATATGGTAACAGTTGAGAATGCATATAATATTAAATTTTTTTCACATTCTTAAACACTGGTTGTTTTTTTCCTTCTTTTAGTGTTATCGTTTTTGCATATCAAGGCTCCACTATGTCTGTTGTATGTATTTTATATTTATACCTGTGGATTTATGTTTTTTTTTAATCGCAACGGCATATGAGTCAAAAGTGATATGAATATAGTACCGCTAGTTCTGTTCACAAATTTAAGTGATGTCATATTTTATTTATGGACGCACGCAACAATTCATAGATGGTTTGGTAGTCAAATTGATATGTCTGTGTACACATCAGTTTTTTTAATTATTCGAAAATAAAATATGACATTTTTTGCTAATCATGTGTGACAAAAACATACACGCGCTAGTAACCGAACAGACATTAGTTTGAATTTAGGAATGCTTGTTTACTTTAGTCCTTGTTCATGCCTTTTTTTAAACAGATTACATTATAGATTTTGTTTGATTTAATCTGTATTCTACTCATTTACATAATGTGACATGAACGGATAGTTGTGACGTGTTGGTGCTGGCTAGTATTCAAGGGTAATTAATATTTGTTCTAAAGTTGATATAGTTCTGTTACTATCTGCAATTGGAGTAAAAATAACTAATATCACCATTGTTATTGACATTTATTTCTAGACAAAAATGTTTGCGAATTTTGCTGTATCAAAACAAATGATTTAAAAACAGCCAAGCAGTGGCCTCGATGCACAACACGTTTATTTTAAATTCATACCCAGGAGCTTGCAAATGTTTACATAATGCAACGAAAAGTACGAGTTACAATTTAGTTTGTTATGTGCATTTCCAAATAGAATAGCCATTACAAAGTGGGTAAACACAATGACTCTTTTCACCTTTGTTTTCAAATGAAATGTTATTCCAGTTTCTGGAGCATGGCAAAATAATTCTCAGCGTATTTTCCCCAGGTGCTAAACCGAGAACACATAAAGTACAGCAAAAATATCATTCCCGGTAGGATGTACTAGGAGACTATTTTTCTTAATTTTCGATAAAAATATTTAAAAATTCGGCTGTGTTATTCACATGTTCTCACAAGGTCGCGTCACTAACCTTCTGAGAAACTACGGTGTCAATATTATAAAATTGAAGTGACTCTCAAAGTGGTAACCAAAAATAGCTTAAATGAGGTCCTACCATATTAAATCGTTTCCAAAGTCTGATAGGTACCTACTTTACTTTTTTTGAATCAGATTTTGTTGTTTCTTCAGTTAGGATCTCCTAAAAATAGAGAAATTATTAGCACCAATCTTGGTAATGAATCTTCGTAATGAAATCCAAATATGTTATTGTCCCTTAACATACTCGTAAATTATCCAAAACTTGTTTTATTCACAACAGTAAAAAGGCGATTAAACGGCGCTATTTTATTTGGTTGATCTGCTGACTGTAATCCAGTATTGCGGCCATAAATTAAAGTTCTTTATAATCCAAGGTGTCAGAAAAAAAAGAGTATAATGGAATTCGTGTCGCAGAATACTATTCCTTCTGTGTTAAGTTTAAATGGCGGTCATTGGTTTTATAGCAGAATAATAATATTAAAATTGTTCTATATTATGGTTTCAAGAGAAGCAGATATAAAACATATATCTATATTATGTTCACAAGAGAAACGGAAGATGTGTTATAAAATGTGATATTGCCACCTCACAACCAAGATTTTAACAGGACCGAACTTTTATGTCCCTTATCTAGAGACGGCATGTGAAAGCTTCAAACGAAAGCTGGGAGAGTGTTACACAAGATGCGCTTGATAAAATTATTGCCCGTAACGCAAAATTAATGCAAAAAAGTAATTATTTAGATATATTTTATTTTATACATATATGACAATATAATGATTAAGACCATTGTGTTATCTGCAAGTTTTTGTCTTTTATTTATTTTCCTAATATGATTAATGTTCTCCACGTGTTGGCAGGAGGTGTACATTTGTGGGTCTATACTCGTATTTATTCGAAGGTCACTATTGTCTAAGTTAACTTGTCAGTGTCATTTGTAATAGAGTGTGAAAAGTCGTCCACATGACAAGTGGTTAACACAAAATCAAATACGAACTATTTACACATTTAGATTGTCAACCAAATGATATTGTTACGATAATCGGAGATATAATAACGCAATTTTCTTCTTTAGATCCCATATATAATTATTATTTTTATTGAAATACTAATAGAAACGTCAAAGGCGGAAGTCACGATTTTTGACTGCTTTGCATGAAGTTTTTTATAATGCAGAGCGAGGTCTTTCAATTTCCGCTTCTACTGAGCGACGTGAGTGAGAACGTTTTTAGTTTAATTCATTAAAATTGTAATTTTGAGAGTATATTATTATTAAAAAATAGAAATTTCAGGATGAAATATATACTATTATTTATGTGATTGCTGCGGTTAATTATTTTAATACTTTGTTTAATATTTGTGCAGAAGACTTGGAAAGTCTTAATCAACAGTATCCAGATAGTGTTAAGAAATTTAGTTTCTATTCACAAGTGCGTCTTTAGAAGAGAAGTTCTTAGTAATCTTGAACACTTCTGGTTGGATGCACAATTGATAAATTATATGTAATGGACAACGGGACACTTGTTTAACACTTGGAGAACTTGTAACAGAAGACCTGTTAACAATTGGATAACGTGAAACAGATGATCTGTTAACACTTGGAGAGCTTGTAACAGGAGATCTATTAACACTTGAAGAACTTGTAACAGGGGACCTGTTAACACTTTGAAAACTTGTAACTTGTATTAATACGTATTTGGAGAACTTATAACAGAAGACATGTTTGTTGGTGACCTAAACTTCTCTTTTGAGAATACGTGGTGTTCGCGACTGTGAGCTGCTTTCGAGTGATATGACTTCTGATTGTTAATTCTATCTGTTTGTCAGTGGAGTTGGAGCAATAAACTGTTTTCAATGTTAGCAAATAAATGTTGGTGCTGTAGTTTCGCGGGTACGTTTCTATTATTTATAAGTTTTTGTCTATATGTCTGTGTGTTTGTCTATATTTTTACTAAAGTAATGTCTATACGAGATCTTAAATCATGAATAGTAATTATTCCTGCCCTGATTATTTATACTGTTAATAAAATTATAACAGGGTGAATTTTGTATATGGAAATTTTTTTAAAAAGAGTGATTGATATAATATAAAAATGATAATCGAAGCCAGAAAACTTGTGTTTAGAATTTTTGTCTGTCTGTATGTTAATTTGTTCATCTATCACGCGAAATCTACTAGACGGATTTTTATGGAATTTGTTATGGTAATAGTTTAAACCCAAGAGCAACATACGAGAGAAAAAAAAGATTCTAATAACTTCTTCCAAATTTCACGCGAGTGAAATGGTGGAGCAAAGCTAGTAAGCTTTTTTTTTATTTCATTTTTTTAACAATATTTTTCAAATGTCGTATAATTTTGTTATTAGGCATTTTAGATACTATATGGACTATACCGATATTACCTACGTAAAGATATTCAACTTCTCGCGTCACAAGAGAAATTAAAACTAATATAGAATGTTTTTATGATATAGATTGTGTTCTTGCTAGAGAACATTCAGAAGGAATCAATATTTTTATATCTCAAGATGTATGATTACTATCTTTCGATTTTCCACTAATTTCATCTTAAGTGTGACCCTAGGATTTACGAAATTACTGAATAAATGTGTATATAAAGTTTACTTATTTTGGTTGGTTTCGCTTCATATTTCTATATTTTATATTCAGACAAGAAATCATCTATCATTTTATGCCCCTCAACTATGTTCAAATGTTCTGTACCGTCCTTTTGATGTGACGTGTCTGAAATTTCTCAATTATAGCGTTGGACAATCTAAAAATCTCCACTGACATCTTTAGAAATGTAATTGTGGAATTTTTCGGAGGATAATGTTACAGTCCTCATTTGACAGTAATTATTTCAGCTCTCTGATTGACATCTTTGCAATATTGTCCAATAATTTTTGATGCGTAACTAATATGCCTAAGAAAAAATATTTTGTCTTGCACTGTAAGATGATTGAGGTTTATAATATATAATAAAATGTTAATATTGAGACAATAAAGTTTATGATTTAGTCATATATAAGTTATTGTCGCTATTGACATCATGGGGTATGTGTCAGAATGATATGTTTGCTGTTATATCTAACACATTCCTTTTTTAATCACCTATACGTTATTTACAATAACGCGTAAGTTGGATTATAATTATGACTAAAGTTAAGAAGTAACTTAATTATGTATGATCGTTCTATATTTACTATCAGCGCTGATCGATTCTTTAGAGTTAAATGCTAATAAGTAAATTTTTATCAACAGACCGTGATTCATTGCTTCCAAATTTTAAAAAATAGGTAACTACACTAATTTATTTATTTCTTACAAAATCCATCCCTACCTTATATATATACCCAAAGCATTGGCCATGTATATATATGTATTATAAGTACAAATTGTATAAAGACAACAAAACTTATTAAGTACGAGGGTAACTTGCACTACAGTGGTTCCGTATACACTTAGACGTACGTAAAGAATTACGTGTGTGAACGTACTATTTTTTTAAGCTATTTACATATATTAATTTATTTATGACCATGTAAATAAATAAATTTATTGACTAGTATGTCTTTCGTAGACATAATAAATTTACATGCTAAAATAGAGTTATTTTTGCAGTTGATTTAAGTTACTTGTATGGAGTTTCTATGAACTCTTTACAGCCCTATATACATATAATAAGTTGGTCGACCATTACTCGTAAACTGCTAAAGGGTATTTATTTGTATTTTTTTTAATTTCGTTATATATGGTATTATTGTAAATACTTTTTAGGTATTAAGAATAGCAGTTTACCTGATATGGATGTGGATATAAGGATCAATTAAACATTTTTTTATATTTTCTCCACATATAAGTAGCTTCATACGACGACCAGATGATTATATTCGTTCAAGAATACTATGAACTAGATAGTGAAATAGTCACGATAACATCGTGGGAATGCCATATGTACCCTGTAGGCCTTTTGATAGATAGCGTTGACATGACTATGAAATGTGAGGTGAATATCCATAATCACTCCAAGAGGTAGATATTTGATTTTTTAAAAATTTTATACACGTGTTTCGTATAGGCCGTTTAGAAGTTTAGTATAGCAAGGAACCCAAAAATACTTTTCGTTGTTCGAAGTGATTTTTAATTCATAATACGTCTTTAATTTTATCCGGGTAAAGCCGGATTATTCAAGTATTTGGTAACTACTAATGTAGCAAAGTTATAAAAGTAACGGACAAGCGGGTAGCAAAGGTATTTATTCCAATTGAAGGTCGATTTATTAAGCGTTTTAATGACAGGATGCCGACGATGTTATTAATTATTTATTATATTATGTGCGAGCGTAATAATATACGTGTAACATATTTAAAATTCGACTTCGTTTAAGTATCTCTACTTAAACGAAGTCCAATTTAAGTAGTAGTAAGTACATTAACACGAGCAATCAGTCAGTCAAAATACGTGAGGTTGGAGTTGAATAGATAATTCAAATTTTATTCCTTAAATGTAGACTGCAGAAAATTAATAAAAAATTATAATAATCTATATGTGTCACAATATACTAAGTTAGAAGCATATTTCAATATTTTTGACATACCAATCTTTATTGAAATTTTTAGTTCCAGAATTAAAATCTAATAAGATGAATGATTTTTTTTGTTTCGTAAATATTTTAGAATAAATTTATTATTTGTCTTAATAAGGAGTACATATTAATCATAGCGTAAAGCTGATATAATAAGCCCATCGTGGACGCATTAAGACTTTTTCTGTGAACCTTACACTATGATGTTTATGTTTCCATAAAACTAGTACGAGTATATTTCAACTCATAAGTCGGAGACTAACGTTTATTTTACAAGTTTGGCTAATGTCGACTGTGCACAAATTGACTGATAGAACCAGATATTTTAATTTTATTTCCCAACATTGAGAATTGGTCATATTACGTTAAAATTTTGTATTAAAAAAACACTTTCAAATGGGAAACGTATAATTAAGGAGATTCAATTGTTTATATACCATTCCGCCTCTTTGCTACTGCTGAAAATGGACGAATGGTTATTTTCGTTTCCAATCTCGTTCCAAGAATTTATCAGCTACAGAGACAGAATAAGATATAAAAAAATATCGGAACTTTTAGAATAGTAACTGTATTGATACGATAATGCTATATACACTGTTGTGTTGTTTGCTTAACTAGTCATTACATAAAAAACTTGTGAAGCACGAGTAAAACTCGCATTACGAGGATTCCGCACACATTTATAAACATTTAATAGTACATATTCCTATTAAAAAAAAAAATTATTATGTTACATAACTACAAATTAACGATTTTCGAATTTGATTGTGCTGTGAGACCTTACTTCTTGCTAAATTTCATGATTTTAGGTCAAAGCGATTTAACAAATCCTATTCATTTGCCAGTGTCAAAATATGTAGCAAAAATGGCTGTATTTTTTTATTGCGTTATCTTAGAAGCTTGATTTATATATACATCCAAGCTTGATTTATATATATAGCTCCAAGGGAACGTAGACCTAGTATTTCATATTAACTTCAAATTGATAATTCACGCGTTCCTGAGAAAAAGAGTCTTGACACACAGACAGACAGATGGGCAGCGAAGTGATCCTATAAGGGTCCTTTTTCTCATTTTGAGGTACGGAACCCTTGATAGAAGGATGGCTGTAAGCACAAGCATTGAAGCCAAGTTTGTTTATTCTGTGTTTATAAATAATAAATTTATTTGCAAGAACATAAAAAATAGTAACAATTATTGATAATAATTATTTATTTTTCGATATTAGTCCACAAATATATATTAAAAAATTATAATTTGAATATAATTTTTGTCGTTTAAATTTGAGTATTATATTTTACACTCCTCATAGAACATAATATATGAATAATCATTGTACAATAAAATGTTCCTCGATATCTTGGAGGAGCGTTTGACCATCTGATATATGTTACTTTGTAACAATATAATTGTTGCCAAGTATATTACAACAGCGTACCACTTAAAATATTACATATTTCATGTGGAACGCTATTGATTGCTAAAATTGGAACAACGTGGAGAACAAAACTGTAAAACCATGTGATAGGAGTTTATTATAAAACAATTAATTAAATATTTATAGCTAGTTTTTACACGAGTCTACATACTTTCAGAAAGTACAAAAATTCAGTATTACTTGTAGTTTATGTGGTTATAAAAACTTGAAACAAGCTGGCAAGAAGAAAGAGGTTAGAATAAGGATCAATACACTTTAAGATACGTTGATAGGGAGTAGAAAGTAAGTATGGAAAATTTGAAGGCAAATCTATTAAACATTAAAGGAGTCTATACAAAATATACGCACGTATTTACGTTCAGCAGTGTGTGTTAGGATTACTGGTTGTTGTAAAAGTTATTTTAGTTTGTATAAAAAAAAAGAAATTTCTTAACAATGTAACAATGAGTCTAATACGTCTCTAATTACTTATTTCGAATTCAATAAATTAATATTTCACTATACTATGTTCGTTTCCAATCGTTGCTAATGGATCATGATTATAAGAATTTATTTAAGTAGGCCTGGCTTAACACACTGGTTGTCAAAGCGCAATCAATATAGGGAGGAGCCCTATAGGTCGAATCTAATTTTTTTACCACACGACGAAAAAACAAACTTAAAACCACTTAAAATCCACGTTTTTTACAGAAATAATACTCGTATTGCTTAGTATTTATGGGCGAATAAGGTGTTCGCCGAATTGCTCTGATTATTGTATGCAGCAAGCCATAGAAAGCGGTATGCTATATCAATTTACCCATACTACACACATATCAATTTTAAATCGGGCCATGCTTATAAGAAATGCTAATTTGTATGTGCGCAGTTTATATTTATCGCCGCTAGAATATTGAATTTTTTTTATATTTAACTGGCTAATACCCGTTGCAATGTCTATTTCAATTTTTTGTAATTTGTTTGAAGTAAGTATGAAGCAGACACATTTAAACCAATCCGCCCGGGTGACTTTTTTGCATGTCTCTAACTGACTTTACTTATTTGTATCAATAAGAAATTTAGTAAAAAGTTTCAACTCAATTGGATGAACGGTGTGCGATTGATTCTCCCGGCGATTTCGTTCGCGTGAATTTTTTTTTCAGAAACCTTTACCGGCGTGAGTACAACTACTCATAAAAGTTTCATCGTAATCGGATAAATGACGCGTGAACGCATAAAAGACGAACACATAAATTATGGAATTTTTAACACAAATATTAATTTTTATATATAAGAAGAAAAGTAAGATATGGAATTTTATAAAATTTTTATTTAAAGTGTAATTAAAATTATGCCCCAGATTTCCAATTTTATCACGCCTATTTCTTCTTTTTTATTGTTCAGTTGAGGCGGTTAATGCATCTTTAACATATTAAAAACATTTGCAGACCCGTAAAATTATAATATTGGCACCGATATTATGATGCGGAACTATGGAAGATAACCCATATGGAATTTCATTGATTTCTCTTTTAAAATGATGACTTTAAGTAAGTTCTAAAAATAAATTGCTAAGAAATTAGCAAAATTCTACAGTTTAGCGGAATACCGCTCACATGTCACGTAAATTAGCATCTATCTTTTCAGTTTTTCATTTTATATAAATATTCATTGAAGTTAGTATAAAAAGTGGCGACAATAAAATGTCCCGAAAAGAAACTCTAGCTCCTTGTTGATAAATGGTAAATTGCATAATACGATATAGTAAAGGATATTGTAACGCCACTTATGTCATATTTATGTGTTATACCAATCCCCTCAAACCAAAAGAGGACAAGGTCTTTGATATTATTCGCCGTTGTTCGACGATTTACTTCATAAATCCGCTCCGAAGTTTATTTGAAAAAAGTTTGTGTTTATTTTCATATTTGTCCTTAAAGCAAGTATGGTGACCTTACTTGTGATAACCTTTGTCTTTTGCTTTGAATAGGCGGATTTCATTGTTTATAATTGTGATAAGATATTTATTTCCTTACTTGTACAGGTATGTTTTTTATATTATTTTTATTTCCCACATTTTGGTTATCATTGGAATGTTATATCATTAGAACATTGAAGAGATGTAAAATAATTTTTATTAATTCATCGTGTCATGAGTAAACTGACTTGTAATAAAAAGGAAATTATTGGCCAGGGACATAAATATATCATCCAAAATGTCATGTAAATTGGTTTTACGATAATTTAATTGTTGGACTGAAAACTTAATACATACTTAAAACTATATAGATAGGCCACTGTGACGTTTGATAAAAATAATATTTGAAGAATAAATTTAAAATTATTCTTAATTTTATAAAGACCACCATTAAAATAGTAGTAATCAAAAATATAAGCTAATTTTCCTTGATATTCTTCGGTTTTCTGTGCAGATTATTATGGCTAATTTTATATTTCTACATATGTTTTATATATAATTAAGTAAAGTGATGTATAAAATAATCATAGATTAACTTTAATTACTAGAGACGTCTTAGCCAGTAAAGACTTTCGTACACCTATAAAGACGAAGGTTTTAAAACATTTAAGTATATATCAAAGTTTAAATATATTTCTAGTAATCTTTCTAGTAAATATTATATCATAGGCATAACACAAATAATTACGTTATTCTATATCACTTTATGGTGTTAACGACAGTTATCGGCCCAAATAATATTTCATTGAAATACTTGTTTAATACCGTTATCGTAACTTCTTAAGATTCTTTACAGATGCAGTTAATCAATGAGAGGAGAGAAGGGGGGGCGGGACTGTACAATATTTAGAGTATTTACATCATATTAGAAAATATTACTAGATTATTTTATATTTTTTTTACAAAATACCTTTTCAATGACACCAATTCGGAAGAGATCTGCGAGAAAAATATTTTCCATCACTAAATTCGATGATTTTGAATATTCGGAGCTACTCCAAAAGATATTTTCTGCTTCAACCTGTTCATGTAATTTAAGCCTTTCTGTAAAATTTAACCGGAATCAGTCTTAAAATGAAAGTGCTATGAAATGACATGCGGACAGATAGACGGAAGCGACAAAATGATAATTTATAAGGGTTTGCATTTTTATATTGACAGACACAAAAAAGTTTTGCAAGAATAAAAACTATTAAAAATATCGATAATAGGAACGATACCGCAAAGCTGGTGGATACCTGGTACGACTATCTCACAGTAGATCTATGATGGTGATAAATGTAATAATGCAGGTGAATATTGTGCACCGAGCCACTTATAGTCGGTCGCTCGCTAGTTATAATCGGGCGTTGGCGGCGAGGTTAGACGTGTTTTAGAGACGAGGCTCGAGTGGTACGGAGACAAGAGAGGCCGAACGGAGACGAACAATGCCAGTGCAGTCCACTGTGTAGTTAATATCTTAACGCACCCACTATAATACCATATAACGTATTTGTGTGACGCGGTAATATCAGATGAATGAAGGAATAAATGAATTGATGCATTTTTAATAAAACAATAATTAATAAAGAAACTAAATACAACGTTAGTAAGTTTTAACTAAATACAACGTTAGTAAGTTTAACTAAATACAACGTTAGTAAGTTTTAACTAAATACAACGTTAGTAAGTTTAACTAAATACAACGTTAGTAAGTTTTAAGTAACGTTGGTAAGTTTTAGCTACTTTACTATAAAATTACATTATATTTCGTTCACGTATGAGATGATGCAGTTTCATTTACATTTATTGGCAAATAGATCTTGCAACACACATATTTATTACACTGTTATGTTTATTACATTATCTACTATTTATTATGTGCTATTTATTTTAATCTTCTAAGATTATTTGAATATATTTAGCGTTAATTTTGTAGAAATTCATTATTCACAATTAAATGAAACTAAGTGATGTAGTATTATTTCTACTATCTTTAATTTCTTTACCACGACCTAGGTTTCGTTGTATTACAACATCTTCAGGTGGGCTATTAGCAAAGATATCAACAATCTTTGCTAATATCCCACCTGAAGATGTTGTAATACAACGAAACCTAGGTCGTGGTAAAGAAATTAGAGATAGTAGAAATAATACTACATCACGTAGTTTCATTTAATTGTGACTTCTAATCTTATTTATCTTTAATACTACACCACTCTCTTCTTACCACTAGCTAACAAGCTTTAAACTTCATGTTGTCCTCTTTTATAGTTTAATAAATTAATAGTTTAGCCGATTAAAGAATCGGCTTCTTGTTTGCGTATTTTAAATGTGTATAAAGTACTTTGTATTTTCATAAAATGTTTTGTAAATACTGAATAAGTACTTAATTCATACAATATTTTCAGGCGAATTCAAGTTTTTTTAGTGTACATTACATAATAATAAGTAAAATGAATCACAAATCCAATATTTGTTTCGCTTTTTGGTCTAGATCTGACATTCATTGTGACTTTCCAAATATCGGAGAAATCTTATATGGCCTTTTCTGTCTGTCATATTTTTCAGCGTGAACGACGTGAAAAGAATGGAAATTGACATGCTTGTTACAGAAGTTAAATAAAACTCTGTCGGTGATTTGGGTCGAAAACACCGACTCGCCTCTACCTTTAAAAAATCTATCATTATTTATTAACGGTATTTCATTTTCATGTGTTGATAATCTGGTGAAAGACGTCATTAACGATTTTTAGACTACATGGTACACCCGAATATTTATATAAATAGCGAATGACGAGACCACTGCATGGAAGCACGTCCTATTTTTCTTGTATAATGTAATATTAATATAAAATTATTAGAATACCGCCTGATACTTTTTCGCTTCCTATTTTAACGAACTATATGATTGTAAGTTTCAAATATATAATTCTGATTTTAAAAAAACTCGCATTAAAATCAAAGACTCCATAAGGTGACCTTTAATTGTTAATAATTATAATAGGTACTTAAAAAACCAAGCAATTATAATAATTACTAAAACCTCTTACTACATCCATTTTCTAATTGAAACATGCGTGTTAATAATAATAATAGAGCTGCGTGATATTTTTTGCTTCCTCTTTAAAATAAGTATGAAATTCTTATTTTTAATTATATAATTATGGTGACATAAATAATTGATAATGTCCTGTATTTCTAATTTAATAATTTAAAGAGGCTTATTATGAATTATATAATTGTGTAATTTTTTTCGTTCCCCTTTTTAATAAGATCTTTACGTAACCCTACATTTTTATTGACATTTAAATTTTTGTAATGTACCCTTGGTATATACAGTATTTAAAGTATTAGGAACCGTTCTCAATATGTGACAAGTATCTAAGGACGAATGTAGCGGAAAATAAAAAAAACATGACAACTTCAAAACAGTTTCGAGTTCCTTGAATGAATGTGAAACATGACAATCATGCACATACAAATAACTTCTTAGCAGCCGTTCCGTTTTGTTTTCAGTTTGCTTGACCCGATTGAGTGAGTTCAAGATCGCGTACGATATTGTTCTTTGTCTACTGATTTACAAAACTAGTCAGATAATAAATTAATACATAACATAAAATAGTCAGATAACAAATTAATTCTGAAATAATCACTAGGTTTAGAATAATTAAAAATTACATTAGATTCGGGTGGCAATGATTGTTGTGGCACGCAATGATAAGTACAAAGTCAATGTTTAATTTCCGTTAACCATTTCTGAACGATTTAAGAAACATTTAACCTTCGGACTGCACTATGTATAAAAATAACCAATTCAAGAAGTACTTATTTTGTATTTTAATAGTATAGACTTGGCATGGCCTACTGTAGGGTTAAATGAAGAATTTTGGTTTATTTGAGGAAACGTAGCATTTATTCATTTGTGAATAATAAATACGTTTGACTGAAGAATATTTTATTCAATATTTTTCCAGAAGTTTTATAGATTTTATTATCTAGACAACTAAAACGTATTCTGTTCTGTTAGAGTTTTTTTTAACTGGTTTCATTTATTTTTTGTTCGTCCATTATTTTATTACGCTTGCAATAATATTTGACACAAGATTTCATTGGGCACATTTAAACAGTTATTTTATAAAGGCTTCTTCTTACGTATCTTATGATTTTACTTTCAGTGTAACAAAAATAATTTTTATTAATTCCCGAAAAGTTTTAAATTGTTAACAATGTAACTTATATTTAAAAAAATATTCATGAAGGTAATAACATTATGCATAAATAATTGAATACAAATATTTGCTAATAATTTGTTTTTACGAGTAAAGACCATTTTTATTATTGACGGTGATGTCATAACTATTATATGCTACTAATAATAGCTGTCTACAAGTTCTTTCTGTAGAACAAGTGTCCAAATGCCCTCATGAACAATCCAATTTTCGTTTTCTATCGAACGAAACTAATTGGTTCTTCGAAAATACCTGTGTATTCTAAAATTATAGTATACACTAAAGTTTATTTACTCTAAATTTAGTTGCACAAGAATGTACAGGTCTATCTCCAGAAACGAGGACAAAAGGTGGTAAAAATGACTTCGTTGTGTAAATAGGGGAATGAGAGCAGATAAAAAAAATTTGTCTATCTTATATTTGACGTACTTGATCATTCATTTAAAATAGTTTCTTAATTGAAATAAACTACTTAGCTCTAAGCGACTTAAACTCTGCCTGTGTTAGAATCTGTATTTACGTGTACAGGTTTTAAAATGGAGGTATTTTGTCTAATTATATATTTTTTTCGAAAACTAGAATTGATTAAAAGAAATTGAGTATATAGATACTATATGACTACAAAACGCTTCATCTTCTAACTGTAAGCGCCTTTAATTTTTCATTGATCCCATATTGCGAAATTGCAAAAAATTTGATATTTTATAAGATTGATTGTTATGAGCGTCATAAATTGTCGATCTCAACTTAGTATTTCTTTTAGAAATTAGAAGTCGTTGCGCGTTTAATATAACAAGTAATATTAAAAAGATGTCAAGATGCGCACAGAAGGTCGTTCCAAAAATATAAATTCAAATTTGTTAATTGACGAATTTACGTGTATTTCCAAAATACATGAGTGTTTATGATTTCCAACTTTTTTTAATTAGGTTCTGAGTTAAATATTAATTTATATATATATATATATATATATATATATATATATATATATATGTATATATATATATATATATATATATATATATATATACATACATATATGTAGCTGGAAGTATTTTATTTTAGTTATATGATTGAATGTTCGAAATTCGCCTGTGCAACAAATTTTAGCGTAAGACACTTAATCTTTTTGTTACGTACCTTTAAAATTAAAGGTAAGAGAGAATATAAATGTACGTTTTTGGTACTTATTCGATGTTTTTTTTCCGATGCCTTGAATCATAACTCATGATAAATAGCGAACGATTTGACGGTTAATTGCCGATTATCGTGCATAATCCGACCGCGTTATTCGTCATACTGTTTGTCGTTTAGTTTTTAAGCGACGAGGACGATACAATATCACCTCGCAGCCTTTGTTGATAGGAATAGAATTTAACAATAAAAACAACTTCAACATTTGTGTAAAATCCTTTTCATAATAAAGAGTTTTAATTTATTTTGCATCACGTAACGTTAAATCCATTTTCGCTCGAAGCTTCAAAACAGACATTTAGTTGATAATTTATGTAAGGCAATTCTGGAATTTTTTGTGACTTTGGAAGTAATTGAGAATAAATTCACGTCAAAGATAGCGATAATCATTAAAATTAGTTTTATGAAACAGGATATATAGTATAATTACCATCGCCATGAAAAAAAAATATTTTAGAAAAACTTGTTTATCAAATTAATAAAAGAATATAAAGTCAGTAGTATATTTTATACACTCCCTGATGGTCAAGATCGTTTAACATTAAAACATATAAATAATTGGCCGTGATTATTGTAATATGTTTATAATTCGCAAAAGGGTAGTATGAAACATTAAAGTGCCAACTAGCTTATTGAAAATAACTTTAAAATTGACCATGAAAATATTAGTCTAAATTATTGTGAATTGTGAGAAGAAAATCGATGTCTTATAATATAAGATAGAAAGTTATAAATATAATTAAATTTTATTAGATTATATTAAAGTTGAATCCATGTCCATTCTTAATCTTAATCGATTGTTGCGGACATTGTAGGTTGTAAGTAATAATATGAGAATATAAAGGTCAAAACAAGTTGGATTTGACCTTACGGTTTAAGAACGAAATAATATCGCCATAATTGCCCAATATGAAATACGATTAGATATATTTTAAGTTAATTTAACATTGAAATTCAATCTATTAATTACTAATGGATTTATCGTTTAACTAAATAAATTGTTAAGTCTAGTATGTAGATTTTATTAGAAATGGGCTGATGTATGTCTTAGCGTTATTAGTAAGTTATCAATAGTAATATTTTTATATTAATTGTTAAAATAGTATATTGTACATACCCTTAAATAAATGATCTTTTTGCTTAAGATTGGTTATATTTTTAAAATAGAAATGGAGTATGTATCGTAATTTGGCGGAGTAAATAAAACGTAATTAGAGCTGGACAGTTAATTAATGTGTAATTGTTATTGTTATGACAATAAATCTTCTTTTCCCGCTCTAAAATGGAGAAAATAGAAAAGTGCATAAAATATGACTTAGCTGTGTTGACTTAGACGTTCGAATCAATGAAATAAAACAAACAGATTCTAGGTAGAGAAAATGGCACTGCTCTGAATTACAGAAGATTATAACAATCTTTTGTAATTCAGAGCAGTGATAAAAAAAAGAAAAAGTTATTGTAATGCACATGTTATGAGAACTGATCGTTTTAGTTATAAGCCGATCGTGAGAATTGCGACATAATTTTTAAAATGTTTTCTGGATTCCAACTTCACCTGTGATTATCAATGCGTACGACAGGTTCTCTTGCTGTAAATGCTCATTAGCGCTAAGCGATTTGAAATCCGCCTTGATTGTTTGCTTTTTTCCGTTTCTTTTTTGATTTTGTTATGTTCATTTATATATTATTTATCGCATTTTTGTATTCTTCAATATGTTTGTTTAATTGGTAAGAGTATCCCTATAAATTACGTTTACACATCTATTATTTTGTGGGATTAAAATATATTCGATTTCCGGAATACGCCCCCACACACAACTCGTCATATAGTGCCATTCTAAAATTTTGTACTTGTGATTTATTTATTTTTTAATGAGACTTTTATTATTTTAAACCTTTCTATACCAACCCCGTTGCACAAAATCGGACGACATTTAGCATATATGAGAATACAGGATAACACCTATCTACCAGTGAAGGAATTTTTAAAACATACTGTTTTGAAATTAACTCGAACTAACAAACACTACATTTTAACAAATTAATTTTTTATTTTACGATCTGTTACATTATAATATAATGTTTTATTATGTATCAGGGGATAAATACATTATGTATTGTGGGAGGGATATGATGTTTTGTCGTGTGTTAGGAGTTAAATACATTATCTGTTCAAGCGGTACAACTGAAACAATTTCAAGATCACTTATAAGCGTTTTGCATATATATTGTTTTTTTTTGTTAAATACGAATTGATAAATTACAACGGATCTTATTTAAGTTTCAAACGCGGATTGTCGGGAGAATTGTGTTTGGATTAAAAGTTTTAGGCTTCCTTAACATAAACTGTCAATACTGATGAAGAAGTTATCTTATGAGTCATCCTACATAAAACATAATTTTTTCACTTACTCAAGTACTTATCAGCTTCTTGTTATTGTATAAGTCATTAATAAATGATATTTTTTTTCATTAATAGTTAGTGATACGCAAAAATGTATTACAACTTCGTCTTAATCGAATGACTATCTCAGAATATGTCTTTAACTCAGTTAACAATTCACAGTAATTTTGATCGATAAGGACATGAAAACCTACAGCAGATACGTTAAATGTAGAAATACATATAACTATGGTGAATAAAAATATATTCTTAAAAATAGGCAATGTTTTGAAGAGCGTGACTTGTAGTTTGTTAAAAAAATCGTATAATAGCAAATTCTGCGAGTGCAGCGAACAATTTTCGAAGAAAAAATATTAGGTATAAATCCTTTGAAAAGAAAAATACTTAATGCAGGATAAAGTCACAGATACTTTTAGAAGCGTAAATGAACATAATAAACAAACGCGCCGTGAAGAATATCAATAGATAAAACGCTGCACAAGAAATAAAATCCAAACACATTTTTACATTTAAAATGAATAGGATTATGTTGAAACTGTAACAAGCCGATTCGATTGCATACGATATACATACTTAAATACATACGTCCGTTTACCTGTCCGAAACTAGTTGTTCGCCATTAAAAATGAATGCAATTTTTAGGCCAATGTTAACATTTGGCGACCTTTCACTATTGAA
This sequence comes from Druceiella hillmani, assembly GCA_039881145.1. Classification (NCBI taxonomy): domain Eukaryota; kingdom Metazoa; phylum Arthropoda; class Insecta; order Lepidoptera; family Hepialidae; genus Druceiella; species Druceiella hillmani. Next base: position 22,138,693 of record JAYKKI010000011.1, read on the forward strand.
CTTGAGGGTACGCACGCCGACGCAGGCGAGATATAGCGCTGCTTTATGTAATTATTTCATTGTCATGATGTAGATGGCCCTGGAAGAAAGACTTGATTTACAGCTGGCAAAAACCGTGTTTATTTTCGACAAGGAAAAAATGATTTTATTGCGTGTGAGACGAGAGGCTTGCTCAATTCCGATTCAAAATTTTATATCGCAGCATGCGGGTAGTTAAATTTAATGTAAATTTACGCTTGATCACATTATACACTTTTAGGATTATATTGATTATACATTATTCATCATTGTCTATTTTATGTTAAGAGAAAATAAAGAACGATTATAATGAGACTATATAAAATATCTCTGCAAAGTAACTACCTTGAAGTAATTTGATGATCATGCGTTTTAATTTTATCGTGAGTATTTACACAGAAAATTTCTCGCACCGTATTAATTTTGACAAGTCAATATTAAGGGCGAAACTAATCATTAAAGAAACTAGAACCATATTTAGTTTCTTATTTTTGTAAGTTTCTTGAAAATAATAAGTATTATCAAAATCTTTCAAAGTCTCCGTATATATCCTCTACGTAAAACTTAAGTTAAAAAGAAGCATGTTTAGTACTCTTTTCTAGTTTTTAACTGACGAGGGTTTTTAATTCTTTTAATATCGTAATATTTTGTGCTACAAAAATACGTATTAAAATTATAAGCTTATCGAAGATTAAAATTGATTTATAGCATTTTAGCTTAGTATTACAATACTTGAAGATTGCTTGTAAATATCAGCGAATCATAATATGGTAATTAATTATGTGCATATTCCACGTTTTGCTTAAATGTCAGCAACTAAAGCCGTGTTTTGCTTTTATTTTGTTTTAACAAGGCTTACAATCATGTTACGCTGACCCCAAATGGTACATGCTACCGTGGCGGTCGGCTTAGCCTTCAGCGGACTTTATAGCACTCGTCCAGATTACAATAAAGAAACGATAATATTGTGTATAACAAGCTCAATACAACTTATTTTTTCTATGTGTTGACTGCGTGCAATAGATTAATATAATTGCAACTTTTGATATCGTTTTAAAATTGTTGATTAACATCGTTAAAACAACTAATTATTATCTTATTACTTATATCCTTGTTTCGTATTTTACGTTGGTGAGATAGGTAAAAATGGATGAGTACCAAATTATGCTTATTTGCAGGACATTCTGACCACATTCACTGCGAATAAGTGATTATAACCTTTAGTATATATATATATATATATATATATATATATATATATATATATATATATATATATATATATATGTATATAATATTGTAACATTATTTTTTTTACGTAATAAATAATTAGTAATTAGTCACTCACTTATTGTTACTAATTAGAGTGACATAGTAAAGATGAAAGTCTTGTTGTACCGTAGACTTATATTCTTTGTATCCAAAATTTTTTTTATGTGCTAACTCCGGAAGTTAGTAATCTTTATAGAAAATTATTGAATTTGATTTACATGTTTTTTTTTCCAAAATTCATGGTTCTTTTCAGTTATTTCCACCGTAATTTGTATATTAAGAAAAAAGTTAACTTGAAAAGTAATTAAATCACATCGGCCAGTAGGGACGCCCAAATATTGATATAATTTTTGTAATGTAATGTATTCAATGTATTGGTCGGGTTTTATGGACGGTATATTCTCCAATCGCGAACCATACAGTATGCTTCTAAACAGAGGTACACAACTGAATATGGGTGTAAAATTCATTAATTAATTTAAATAATTTACCAAAAAAAGAAACAATCAAAAGTTTTCATCGTACTTCCGCCTAAATCTGTTCTGAGCTGTTCAGTAGTCTACAAATATAAGATAAAAGATTTAAAAATATTAAAAGGAAAAAGTCAGACCGACGCAGGGCGAGGAATATAATTTTTCGTCTGCTAAGTAATATGTCAGATTTACGACAGGTCGTTCGTACAAGCTGATCATTTGAGACTGATGTACGACGGGATAAATGTGTCCAAAATAATAGAAATCCTTGTTATGTGTATTACTAGCATTTCTTGAGGTAGGATTTGGAATGGATGTCGGTACCAAATGCAAATTTTCACTAGTTTTAAAATTCGTAAAATGTCTTTTAAAGGACAATTTTTATATTATAGTCCTATGAATGTATAAGCTGCTGACTAAAATTTCTAATCATGTTGGGTGGAAGCTTTTGATTGTAGATGGATTGGGAGACCTTCGAAGGTCCCTTTTATTTTATGAGGGGTTATGTTACAGGTTCATATAAGGGTACTGAGACAACCTGTACGAAACATGGGAAAGCATATTGACCAAAGAGCTCATCGAGTAAAAAATTACAGGTATTCAGATTAAAGAATTATTGTATTGTCTACTATGTATATCTTTCGTATGTGCAAAATTATTGGGAATACCTAGAATAGTTACAATAATTTTCTTAGAATCTTTGCGCTAGCTTCTAAAAAACCTATATTATTTTAGGTTAAGTAGTTTTGGAAAAAGGGGAGAGGGAGTGGCCATTTTTCTGTATGATTTTTATTAGTATATCTCCTAAGATATAATCCCTAAAATTAAAAAAAAAAGACACACCTTATTATACATGGAATTTAAAAAAAAATTTTAGCTATTGTGATAGATCCCCCCCCATATATATTAATTTGTTTTTTACCGTATCAAATTTTAAATTTCTACTCCAAGCGGTTTATGAGAAAAACAGCTATAACGGACATACGGACTGATATGTGAGTGATTTTATAAGGGTTCCATTTTCCTGTTTAGAGGCCATACCCTAAAAGTATAAGATAAAGAATAATCGTTAGTATTATGTAGTTTTGCATAACAAGCTCTTTCAAATGATACATACACGATGTATGAAATAAAAAAAAATGTATATTACTTTATTTACAGTCTTAAATTCTCATATAAAATTTGAAATAAACTTCAAAATATGTGGGTTAATTAGATTCTTGTGTAGTTTCTAATACAATCTGGCTATGACTCACGGACAAATAGACACGTGAGTGATATTATAAAGGTTCCATTTTCAGTTTGAGGCATGAAACCCTAAAAAAATGTATTTTGTTCTTACTGATGAAAACAAAATAAAATTAAAATTTATGAAATTTGTTTTTTGCCATTATGAGCTTATCCTGATTTTAGCAACATACAACGATAATCATAGTACAATATATTTAATTAATACTGTGTAAAGTCTAAGCTTGCAAACAGTAGGTTTGAATTCGGGTCATAGATTACGCGTGACCCCACGCAAGGCAAGGCAAATTCAATGGTAAAGTAATAATCATTGGTGACGATAAATAACCAGAATAAAACAAATTTAGATATTTAATAAACTGAAATAAAGTGATCTAGACCCAACAATTACAGCCAGGTCTAACTCACGATTGATTCTTGCGCAGTACAAGTTGCATGTTTCCTGTAACATATGACGTTCATACTAGCAAGTATGGAGAACAAGACAGGAATTTGTTTATTTATTTGTATTTTTTTAATATATCCTTAAACGCAAAACGTAATTTTGTAGTAGACTATATGCAAAATATATCAGCGTAATTTGTTTTATTACATTTCATACAATTTCATTATGTATTCGTTCGTGAAATATTCGCCTGTATAACGATTTATCTTTTTGTTTCACTAGTTTTTGTTATTTAAACTGTTAAAGGAAAGAAAGTGTATATTCAAATATAAATGGACAAATCATCTGTGTATTAGTGCCTTTATTTACCAATATGAATAGCAATGAATGAAGAGTGATCCAGTATCGTCACATGGAAAACGATTGATTTGTAGAATTCGCGGTGATGGATCCTTAAATCTGGTGCGGTTTGTCTAAGATTAAAATTATAATTGCGTAAATACTTCAGCTATGTCAATTACAGGAAATAACCGAATTTTTTCATTTGTTTTGTTAATGACAATAACAACTAAAGTTTGAACTTAAAGTTTGTTTGGTAAATTTGTAAGATAAATAAATAACATTCCATTGAAATTTGGACTTATTATACATTATTCGGTGATGATATTTAGGTGCATATTATATAAGAATAGATACTCATAAGACGGAAAGGAAGGTCGAGAAATAGTTTGAAATCCACGCCTAAGACGAGTGAATTAAAATAAATGCGAAAACGAAAAGCAGAATGGTCCAAAAATAAATCTTTTGTCCATCTTCACACCAGTCTACTAAAAGTGTTCTAAAACTGCATGATTGCCTCCGGCGGTTGACAATTTAAATGATCGCAATTGGGAAATTCGCGTTTAATTTTGTGGAATGTCTTTGATTTGTGACTTATAAAACCTCTATGGCCGTCTATAATATAAAAACTCGATAGAATTTTACATCATTTGCCTGCGGGAAGTTAAATAGCAAAGGAAGAAAGAAAAGTTTCGAATTGAAAAAGGCATTTGACAAAAATATTATTTGCCACTGATCATTTTTCAGAATATCACTGTTCATTTTTAATTTTCATGACACTATGTACAAGTTTGAAAAAAATATAGTGGTCAAAGTTGTGATATTTTATGGTAGCAGACATATTTATGGGGATATGATTTTTGCAAAAATTTAAAACATTTCATCATCATGGCAAATACCTAGGGAAAAACTACAACGCATTGCAGGTGTTTATATACTGCACATTCCATATATTGAGTTTACATCACACACAATTTTACTAGTTGAAAAGAGATACTTAAGGTCCAAGAAATAATTGTTGCAGGTTAAAAAAATATAAAAAGATAGCAACACATTTTTTCTACTCAAATAAAGCTTAAGATGATCTTACAATATACAATAAAGACCAAGTTTTACAAGGATGCACCGTAAGGTTTTTAATTCCCTGTACCCGTTTTTAAGATAGGTAGCACCATTTTGTGTGTTAAAGCGTATTTTGGAAAATAAACACCCGATAATAAAGTTCCACAACTGATTTGAAAAAAGAGAGTGACGGAGAATAAAATTATTTTGTTTACTCAAAACATTTGAAGAAATCAATATGATGCTATCTTGTTCTGACTATGCTGCTGCCATCATTATGCTATGAACATTAAAAATAGCTGAATATTCGCATATACGAATGCTAATATTTGTTTATTAACATTTACATACATACCTACGTACTAATTTTTCGTCAACAAAAATGCATTTGTTTATACTACAGGTATACTTATCTTCGTTACTTATCTACCCACCTGCTAATATGATAGTTACTTCATGCCTCTGTATGTATCTGTATATACTGTTTGTACCTAGCTATTTATTTTGTTGTCTCTACATGTTTACATAATGACAAATGCAACGAGTCAAAATTCGATTAATCTACCTCTGAACAGTACTTTACCTGTCAGCACCTTCCGACTACATTGTATCAAACCATTGGATCTGATTTTGCTAAAGGCCATATTTATGTTGGGCTTGATTATGTCAAAATTTCGGAGACTTTATTATTAGATTGTCATTAAATCCACAATATCCAAACTCGATTCTGGTGCCTTTGCTATTTACGGTTGAGGAAGTCTATGGTGTGCCCTCAATTCCTATGTTAAATGCTAAGTATTTTTGTAATATTACACCGGAACCATCCCAATAAAGAAGTATCATCAAAATTGATTCATTGATATCGGAGATATGATTTAGAAATCTGAAGTTAAATGATTGAGTCATCTGCTTGAGACGCACAATACTAATTTAAAAACAGCAGATCCTCAAGTCTCACGATTAAGTAAGGCTACTGCCTTTCTCAGTCCTGATGCTGCGATGAGTACCTGCGATGGTACTCATCGCAGCATCAGGACTGAGGAGTAAGAATGCGGAGTAATTGAGACACACAGTAATTACTTAAAACGGAAGATCATCCAGTCTCATGATTTAAGCAGGCCTCAGTCTTGATACTGTGAGGGTACGTATCAAGACTGAGGCGTTGCAAATGAAATCTAATGGCAGAGTCGCTACTTGAGACCCAAAAATAATAATTTAAAAACAGCAGATAGTCAAACCTCGCGGTATAGGCAGAAAATACCTTGTGACATCAGCGCTGAGAAATTGGAACCCGAAATTCAATGACAGAGTTTCTGCTTAAGAACCTCAATAATAATTTTAAAACAACAGATCTTCAAATCTCATAGTTTATGCGGAACTATCCCTGAAGTATTGGGACTAAGGAGTTGGAACATAAAGTTCAATGACAGAATTTACATTTGAGACCCATAATACTAATTCAAAGACAGCAAATCCTCAAGTGTCACAATTTTAGGAGGCAGTAACTCCCAGTATCAAGACTGAGCACTTGGAACCCGGAGTTCAGAGGCAGAATTTCAGTTTGAGATCAAAATAATAATCTAAAAACAGTAAATTCTTAAGTCTCATGTTTACGCATATTATAATTCAAAGTTTAATGATAGTCTCTGTTTGAGTGCCACAATACTAATTTCCAAACAACAGAACCTCAAGTCCTACGGATTAGGTATCCGCATAATGCTATTTACTTTATTTTATTGCTGGTTAAAGACAAGTCAAATGTGTCCTAACTGGATGAGTTTGCTCCTCATCACTGAATAATTCTTGTCACCATCTCCTAATTCCATAATTGAGCCCTGATTTTGCTAAAAATAAATTTACGTTGCAGTTCGTTGTGTCTTATTACATCACCATCAGACATATGTCATCCTAACTCGATCATTGCACTTGTGCGGTTCAGTATTGTGGAATTATATTGTGTATCTTAAATTTCTATAGCCAGATTCAAAACAAATTTTCAAGTGATCATACTGGGAGTATACCTTCCCGAATAAAAAAAAGAATCATTTAAATTGGTTGATATATGCTGGAGATAACATACAGGAAAAACAATACGATTGAATTTAGAATATCCTCCTCTTTTGAATCTATTGAAAACTAACGCACCATCTAGATCACCTAATAGCCTCGTTCTAAACAAAGGACTATTTTTTTATTTTTACTTTGAAATTAACTATTTTAGGATTTTATTAATTACTTTTTTACTATGTAATGCAGAAATAAGTATTATGATAAAATTGTTAGTACAAATTTATTATTTACGTTTATCATTTTATTGGACGTAACTTATAACATGATGTTTGTGGGAAAAAAAACATTTTCCTCTTGTGCGCTGTCATATGAAGTGCTATACACTTTCATCGTTGTCACTTTCAATGTCACTCATTTCTGGAAGAAATAATGAAAAATAAGGTTAATTCACGTATAGGAATTTGAATTTCTTTTTCCAGGACTATTTCTTTCACAGACGATGGATATTGGTTATCATATAGTATCTTACGTTTAATTTTTAGTCAACAAATTATAATGTTGATTTTTACCTTACGAAAAAGCCGGCTTGTTATCGTTTCCTGTAAATGGGTAAAATGCCGGAAAGTATTGCAGTTCTTTTTACTATCCAATTATAAAATTTGGTGAGGTTTAATTAATTTATACTGTTATATTAATTTTGTTTCAATGAAATTTATTTTTAAAATTGTTTAATCTAAATAGGCTTGCAGTAAATAAACTTAATTTTGAACGACAGTCAATAACCGGGGTACCGAGGTATTCAGCATAGGCATAAGCCACTCTACCGATTCACTAATTGTTCTTTTATTACTTTAGACATTCACTCCTCAAGGCAGAGAAAGCATTGATAAGAGATTGATGAAAAAAGGTTATCAATAATACACCAATTTATGATTAACGGACTTCTTTGTACTTGACTTCGGCACATTATTTTTTAGAATTATGTTTATATCTTTCACAAAAACAAAGGTGACTGTAACTCGGACCACCACAATCATAAATTTGAGCCCGTAATAGTGGTGATGTGCCACTGATTAGTACAATACCAGAAGTATCTATGGAGACAGATACCACTCTTTTCTTGCTCCACGCATCTACAACACACTCACTTCTGACTTTCTTGAAATAAAACATGTAACAAATATAGAATTAAAATGTTAGTTACGCTCTGGATCCTTGAAAAACGCAGAGGGGAGACGAAAAGTTTTTTGCAACACCATATGTACAATGGTATATTGAACAGTATTGATCTTTGTTTATGATACTTGGTTTGATTCATACATGAAATGACTACTTCCTGTGTACTAAGGACTACTTCAGTTTATAGTATAGTAATATGTGTATGTAAAATGTATTTTTATGTACGCGAGTGGGGCTGCATGTTGTTCGTTATATTGGGTGTATCCGCATGCGACATTTTAAATCATAACCTTTTTCTTGTAAATATTGTTAGGTACGTAAAACATATAATAAACTTATGACAGGAAAGTAGAGTAAGTAATATATTTTTATTTTCACAATGCTCAAGCTCTTTAAACTATTTTTTCCGTATATTAATTATTAATGAATTATAGTGACAAATCGATTCATTTATTATAAGATTGTTATGTAATATTTTTTTTAGAAATAGATGAGTTCTTATTCATTATTGCTTATCCACACTGAAAATTCTTTCAGATTTTTTTATTTTCTCTGCATTTACCTTGCTTTATTTTACAAATATGTTTTACAGTGTAAGCAAGCTTTCTTGGAAAATATTAATATTGAAATGTATTGAATTTTATATATAACATATATAGTGTTGCCAGATATTTATTAAAGTATACTTTACTTTCAGATCTTATTACATAAAAAAGCCATTTTTTGTGTTTGTTTTTCATTATATCAATATAAAAATGTGTTAAAAACAGGACTAAAGATAGGGTTTCAAAATATATAATAAAAGAGTTTAGTATGTCATTTATTTCAACTGACCTGTTTTATATTTTTGATGGCCCTTCTGATGTTGGTAAGATCGAAAACTAATAAACTCTGATCGCACACGAAATTATTGTGAGCGTTGCAATAATAAGCTAATATTTACTAAATATTTAGAAAAACAGAAAAAATTAGTGAATTTGAAATACTTTTGAAGAATATTAAAAAAACACTATACCAAAATTTAATCATACTCTTTGCGACTAAATTTAAAATTGGGCGGATATAATTCAATTCTTAAAAACATCTACTAAATTATGGAAAACTATAACTGAAATACTTACGCAAAATTATTATTAAACTGGTCTGTTTTAAATATTAAGGCTTCACTAAATACCTCTAAGCGTCTTTGATTATTTACAATGATGAAGAGAATTATGAGCATCTATGCAAATTACGCGCCGCGATTTCGACTGCAAGGTATTCACATTTCGTAGACAAAGGATTGCAAAGTAACGCACAAAAAATGTTTGTAAGCATTTTAATATTTGACGCTGATTAATAATTTTCGAGGTACTTTAAAAGATTATTTTGTCGAAAAACCCTGAGAGTTAATTAAACGAACATAATAGCAGTCATTGAACACTTATTTACGCCTCAGTGCATTTCTGAACGCCATTATGGGACAATAGCACTTTATTTTATAAAATGACAATGACACTGCACTTAACAGAACGGCCATAATTTCGGAACATAATCTTGTAACGATTTAAGAAAAATATAAGTTCCTAAAACATTCACATTACAGAGGTAGACGAATTAATTCAAATGGTGTATTAAACGTATATGCTTGTATAAAGTAGAGCTGCTGTAACACTGTGTTTGTTAAAAAAATGCATAATAAATACTTGTCCGCAGTTTACAAATTATTACAGTTTAAGCTTCTTGAGTCTGCGTGAACGGGTTTATATCTTAAATATTCGACGCATGTGTCGCACACAGTACTCACATTTATGTAATATATTAATTTACTTACGCAAATGTATAAGTGGTATATAGTTGTCTAAACAAGCCTCTGTCCATTTTTTGTAAATTATTTCCGCATTGCTAATGCCCTGATTTAGTACGTGCTGATGTCATAAATCTTATTCGATTGTAGTTAGTCTGTAGGGTCACATATATATTGTTTGTTAATATGATTATTTACAGATATTAAATTTTTCGTAGTTAGGAAAGTTCTATTTGTGCATAGATTGACTCATTGTTAATAGTTCAGTAACATAATATTATTAATTTATCTGAAAGAAATCTGGAGATCCAGATCGAAGAGAAGAAACCGTTGAAAAAAGTGCAATTTTCTGGGGAAATGTTTTTTTTTTCAAGAAGAATTAGTATATTTTCATTGTCCCAAATTTATTATATTATATATTATGGAGAAAATTGACGTTGTTAGTCAAGTTACTTTATTAGAAGCTTTATTAGATATTTTTGTTGGTTTATTAGATTAGTAAAATAAGGCATTTAAATACGTTCATGTTAAATTGAATTGTTTATAGAATAAGTTATTGGTATGCTGGAAAATGTGCTGAGAAAAGAAATTTTGAAATTTAATTGGATGTAAATGCACTCAAAATGTAATGTGTAAGAAATAGGATACAAATTATCTTGACATGTTTTTGGATAAAATTTTGGACATATTTTATTTGCGAATATTTGAATCTTGACTGATGGCTTTTATTATTATTATTATTATTATGCAGTTGTGATAATTAAAAATGTTATTTTAAGACTTCAATTTGTTGCAGTTGCTATTTCAATCCCTGGACGTTTTTTGTGTATAGCTAGTGTTGTCATTTTGTGTCATGATATAAATATAATTTTACTTTTCTCCAGTATGCGGTTGTCGCCTATATTATTCTATTAGGAATGATTATGATTATAACATCTACGTATTCAAAATTCCTCAAAATCTTTCAGATATACAAATTATAGAAGGAATTTCTCAAGGAATCTCATCAACCTAAACTACTACCAACAAACTGAAGTCAATGGGAAATATCGAGACCAAACTTTTGCACAATATCTGGGACAAGATATGGACCACTGGAGGAATGAGCTGCAGAATGAACTATATTCATTATCCTCCCTTGAACAAGAAAGAGTCAATCATAAGGTGCATAAAATTCATGTGATCAACACGTGCATTAGATACCATCTGGATTGGGAAATTTAGTAGGAATAAGCTAGCTTCATAAGAAGAAAAGGAACCAAAGAGTAAATCCTTAATATAAGTCAGATTATTGCTATAAGTTGAACTCATCTCTAATCATGTATCTTGTTGATTACGGAAAGACTTACAACTGAGTAGTTTAGACCAAACTCTTGTAAGTATTAACCGAAATGGGAATATTGCAATACTTGGAATATTTCATAAAAACCGCACTAAAAGTACCGCAGTAAAAGTAGATAAAGTGTCAGATATATTTAAGTTGGAAAATGTAAAAGACGAAAAAGATAGAAGATAGGATACCTCTTTTTTCCTAATTCTGACTTTAGCAGATTCGGAGATGGATTGAGAGGGAGCATGGAAATTAAACTCTATTTGAAAAAGATTTAATGTCCTGGGCTGTCGCACCTACGAAGAGGAAGAGAAACTATTGGGACCTATGCGGGTTAACATGTTTTATCATTATACCAAATTTCAAGTTTCTATAAAAATAGCTGTAACGACCGGACAGACGGACACTGGACGCCAGACAGAGTTCTAGAAAAATAGTTGTAACCACCGGACAGACTGACACCGGACAGAGGTCTAGAAAAATTGTTGTAATCACCGAACAGACGGACACCGGACAGAGGTCTAAAAAAATAGTTGTAACCACCGGACAGACGGACATCGAACAGAGTTCTAGAAAAATAGTTGCAACGGCCGGACAGATGGGTTGACACCTGAACGATCTAGGGATTTTGTTTTTATTTTCTTTTGTGGTATCGAACCCTAAAAGCCAGTTGAGTTTGAAATTGTGCATTAAATTTTGTTACCGTACAATATGGTGGTTAATTATGTCATTGGCAAATTATGACTTTGAAATATTTTAATATGTCCTACGATATTATTTTTACCAGCAAGTCACTAACTGCATTTTGTGATGAATTAAATAGAATAATATTTAAAAATAAGTTTTAACACAAAAGTAGGTTATATTTATTCATCGAATTGTGCATAATTTCGTCTAAATTTAAATTATTATAATATAATTTTGCAGCGGTAAATAAACGATATATGGGTCGCCATCAAATAGTCGGGAATTAAAGGAAGTTGAGAAGTCAAGCAGCCAAAACAGTACATTAAAATAGTATGAATTATTAGGGAAATACATGAACGTTACACTGGAAAATTTATGCTTCAATGTAAATTTTTTGTCATGAATAATTATTAATAAACCTCATTATGTCAATTATAAGGGAATTTAAGTGATTTATTTAAATCGTTGTAAATCAGAATCGATTGAAATATGTCTCCATTTATTAGAAATACGATATTAACATTGATCGTGAATACTTAGGAAACAAATTAATTCAGTAACTCATTATGGAAGTGTTAGAGTGCGTGTCGTATAAACAGAGGTCGCTTAGAAATATTTATTTGAGGTCACAAAATGTGGACAATTTGAATATAAATTGCCACTGACTAAGCATAGATGAAACTCGTTGCATTGTATGATGCGGTTAGCTTAAATAATTAGTGCACTTTATCAACTAAGGTACGAAAGTGTACAAAAAAAACTTTTCAATGCGAAAATTTATGGTTGTATCGATATTCAAAATAAGAACTCTTGCTGTTTGACTTTGAAGTCAATATAAATAAATTGATACATTAACTCGTCGACCTTACTGTCAAATTAAGCCCGGTATAATTTATATCCGGGTAAGATTAACATGACCATTTTTTTTCAACGAATACCTAATAATTATAATTATTTCATCTTTACGTAGGTGCGACGCTCAGTTTTTAAAGCAGATCCCAATTAGTGTATCTTGCCAAAAAAGATGTCGCAAATAATTGATATACAAAGTACGCCATAAGTATTTAATTAAATAATATTAAAATAAATTATGTCGAACTAATTAGAATACTGTTTGTTTATGTAATTATATTCAAAGCTTCAATGGAAAAACCCTCAATTTTTCAATTCACATCGGAAAATTGTTTGTTTTTATTTTATTGCCTATATTTTATATCTGGCTTATTTAAATAATAAATAGTTATCTGAAAATTTAATTTTAAAACGAGTATAGTCTGAATGAAAGAATGGAAGATTCCATTTGTATATAAAACGAATGAATAATGAATACAGGATAATTTAAAAATGGATAAATAATAACTTTTGCAAAAAGTTTCAAGGAAACATATATTCCAGTTTCCAAAGTAATGATTGAATAATGACAATAAGTTAAAATTTTCTTGAATAACAACATAAGGTCTATTTTTATTTCGTATAAAACAAAAATCATAATTTGAATTCCCAAAGTTCAGATGAAAAACTGATAAATGTAAAGTAATAATTGTGGAAAAGAATGCGTATATGCTAAGATCACTCAAGGTCGAAACTGAAAGTGTTTCTTGGACGTAGTGAGTAAGTAAACGTATCTAATAGATTTATTGACAAGTAATGGATAAACAGTTGATTATGTGAGTAGACGTTTGCAAGTGTTATAATAAGATAACTTAATAAAATAACAAACTCAAACTGCAATTGAAATTATATATATATATGTATATATATATATATATATATATATATATATATATATATATATATATAAATATATATATATATTTATAAATATATATTTATATATATATATATATATATATATATATATATATATATATATATATATATATATATATATATATATATATATGGCTACAAAACGTATATTGAAATGCTAGTACAACTCGGAACAGAAGCAGATTCTATAAATTGTCATAGTCATAATAGCATTCATTGAAATAATAATTATTTCATGTCATTTTTTATTTATTTCAAAGGTCATTAATAACTAAACAGAATTTAAATAAAATTTTACTAGAAAAATATAAAAAACACCTTTTTGACCTGGGTAAAGTTTTAAGACACTTGTGGTATAATATTATGATTTGTGGTTTAAAGGTTAACACAACTTTAAAATTTAGAAAAAATTCTGAAATTGTTTGTTTAAATAACTGTTTAGTCTTTTAAAAATTATATATACTTGCTGATATTGGGGAATATAGCGAGCGAGATACTTTATATTTCAATAGGACGAACAAAGCATTAGTACAATTGTTTTACTAGAGTGTTCTACGATATTATATATATCAATATAGATTATATTGGATACAAAAATCGATATTTAAAATTTTTGAACTTCTATGCTAACTGTATATATTTTATATGTAGTCAGATAATCCCTTATAAAACATCTGTGACCACGACTTCGTTTGTTTGTAGACGTACAAAAAATATTAGCATGTTAATTATAAGATGAATACTAGTAACGCCATCTATGATATTAATTATAAAAGTAAACTTTTTTTAAATAAGCATACTTTGTTTCCAAAGATCTAATTCCCATATTTTCTTTCTAGTTGGACAATTACAATAAAACATAGCATATATATTATCATAGACCCAACCAGTAAAAACTTAATCGAAGTTCTTTTAATTATTTTGCGTGATGTGCGAACAAATTAAAAGGTTCACAAACGGACAAACATTTAAAAAAACTATATTTTGTATTTTGTTCTCTTTGTTGTTTTCCTAAGTAAATAACTTCAATATACAGAGGTATCAATTCCACACTTTTATTATATCTACAGACAATAAAGTAAACAATAATTAAATTTATGCAGCCAAGCATTTAACTTATCAAAGTAATTAAATATTGGCTACAGATTCAAATTTAAAACAAATTGAGGTAATATAGTAAACTTATAAGGTTGTCTGCCCACATCATCACGTTGATTACTTAAACACCTTCCGCACCACTCCACGCACACGCTCATTTCGCCAATTCATGTACGGGTGAAAAATTTCATTTTGAGATTTAAATTACACGTAGCGCCATCTTTTTATGTACATAGGAACGTTATATATTTGTGTAATTACTATCCGTGAGTAGTTAGGCACTTCTTTGTTGTTGTACAAATGCGATATAAATGATATTTTGAAATTTTAAATTCACATGTCGTCTGATTAAGTGGACTGATTCCGATGAAATAAAGACTAAATGTTACTTATATCAATTCCTATATTATTCTAAATAAATTTTAGTTATGTCAGTGTTTTTTTTGCATGACGCCTGTTAGATAAAACAACAAAATTACAACAATTCCAAAGACTTTGTCTTTATATTCTATTACATTTAATATCCTTAAACCTTGATCCGTTTTCCATAATAATCTTTAGTGTGCTAACTCCCTATTTTTTATATCTATAGATATGTTTTGTATTAACTAGCAATGTAGTTGACGTATTATTCCATGTTATATCCGCTTACCAGTTCTTGAGATGTTTATTCCAGTTTATTAGTTCTCTGGTGTACATTTCGTTTGTGACGTATAAAGACTAATATCTTTCTAAATACATCCATATGAAAATTATTGCTTTAATTTGTCAAGTATTACATGCAAATAGCATAAGGTTTATTTAAAACTAAAATTTTATATAAAACTGAAAAATCACCTACACTTAAATTTCTTTAAAACAATTTCTTCATTGCTAGTAATATTTTTTGTTCTTGGAGTGATTTCCGGAAAATGTGAAAGGGCAGTAAAGTCAAGAGATTCGATACAATAGGTTAAATTGTTTGTTTATAGGAGATAAAAGAACACAGGTGGAGATGTAAAGCGGGTAATCATTGTAGAAGACAAATACTATAGAATGGGAAATATATAATGGGAATAATAAGTTCATGATCGACAGTAAGTAGCGTCGGTAGAGATGATTTTTTGTGGGGGTGACTTATAAATTTTATATAAAAAAGGAGAAAGAGACAGAAGTGTGACCTTTAGGGAGTCTACGGGAGAAGTTCCAACTACAAAATAAGATTTATACACACACACACACACACACTCACACACACACACACACACACACACACACACACATATATATATATATATATATATATATATATATATATATATTTATTTATGGCTGCAAAACGTATATCGAAATGCTAGTACTGACAATTCTGAACAAAAGCAGATTCTATAAGTTGTCATAGTCTCGATAATAGCATTAATTCAAATCAAATTGCTCATTTCTTTATTTATTTCAAAGGTTATAATAAACAGAATTTAAATAAAATTTCATTACAAAAATATAAAAAATACCTTCCTGATCTGGGTAAAATTTTAAACGGCACTTACTGGTTATTATGTTCTGTGGTTTCAAGGTTAACACAACTTTAAAATTTAGAAAAAATTCCGAAATTTGTTTGTTTAAATGACTGTTTAGTCTCTTAAAAATTAGATGTAGTTGCTGATATTGGGGAATATAGCGAGCGAGATATTTCATATTTCAACAGGATGAACAAAGCCTTAGTACAATTGTTTTGTAATAGTGTTCTGTGATATTGAATACAAAAATCGATATTTAAAATTTTACTCTTTTGAACTTCTATGTTAACTGTATATATTTTATATGTAGTCAGATTATCTCTTATAAAGCAGCGAATGTGTAGTGACCAGAGATATTTTCAAGCGACTATACAAATTTTAAACAAAAAAATCAATGTTAATGCTTAACTAACACATCTATCTGTGATCAGAATTCTGAAAAGCAGGTTAAAGCGCTTGAAATATAGTAAATTAGTAAAAAAGACTAAAGATGCTTGTGAGAATTGTTCTTTATGGCATGTCATCATTACTGCTCGTGACACTATTAAATAAGACTAATTGATGCTCAATATTTGGTTTGCAGTTAAGTTTAGTTTAACTAGTCTAAATTGGTTTTAAAAAAATTACCGTGGAGCTGTCATAGCCATAAATATAAATTTAGGTGTAATAATGGAATAATGTTAATTTTAAATTTATGAAAAAATGAAGTAAGGGATTAAAAACGAAATAATTACGGCTCATATTTCAATATTTTTCATATCCTGTCTGGATATCCATTTTTTCGGACATGCATAGTTTGTTATTTTGAAATTTTTAGGAAAAAGTTGTAAATTATATATTTTTCTAACAAATTACTTTATAAAAGCAAATCATTGAAATTCACCGTTGCTGCTGCAAACCTGCATACTTTTCGCCGTTGCTGCTGCAAACCCACTGTTTTAAATGGTAATATTCGATCGATAAGGGTTATTCCGATTTTGTTGCAACATCGATTTTTGTGGAATGTTAGTCTTCAGGTAGTCTTCACATTTTCTATTTTATCTGATTATTGTCAGTCGTTTACGTTGTGCGTTATGTATGTAACCAAAAATTCGTAAGTGTGAAGAAGTACCACAGTAATCTCACTACATTTTGTATTAAAAAAATTTGTTTTTCTCACTTGAACATGGCATGATTCCTTTCCACGTTCACATTAGACTTTTTGTGGTAATTAATTTTATTTTAATTACTTTAATTGTTATCAAAAGATGCTAATAAAACATCATACTCCTTAGAGAAAAATATATACTTTACTTAACATACACGTTATTAATAATACGGTGGCACGTAGTGGTTTAATAAAGTGTGTTTTATGTTTCTGGCCAAATTGAGTATAAATGTGACATCCAAAATGATATTACAAAACCAAATAAATATGCAAAAAAGGAAATGAAAATCATAAAATGTACGGTTATCTTGAGAAAAATAGTCTCATTTAATTGAACTAAAGTAAGCTTTCAATTATATTAAAAATTATGTAAATGATAAAGTAAGTAATTGAAGTGTTTCAAAAACATGCATCCGGCTAACAAGGGCGCTGTGTGATATTAATACAAATTCCGGGTCGCAAATTTAAAAAATAACACGATATGCGTAGGTAATGTCACATACAGGACATCATGGCGATATGACAGAACAGTCACGAGTAACAACCACGTATGTTACATAGGTGCATTGTCTTCTAAAATATTGACTTTCCTACGTGTGTATCGTTCGTTGTTCGTCCCTTACAGTGCACTTTGTGTATGGCAAGTTGTAGAGCAACTAATTTCTCTGTTACGGAATCGGAAAATAGTTCTTGTTCGGGAAAAATGTTTGAAAACTACCAACATGTTATTGATTTTACTTGAAAGGGATAAACTATTGAAAACCAATGTATGTAACGTACGATACAAACAATAAACTCAAATTAGAATGGGCTTGATGATCTATATATACTGTTTTCTATTTTTAATATCATTTTCATAAAAAGTTATACGAATCTTAGGCGCTTCTCTAATGTGTTCTATTTATGAACCATAACTCCAAGGGCACAACAAGATATTTTAAGGAAAAATTCTCCATCTTTAGATCTTATATATTGCTTATAATTTTTTATTCTTTATATGACCTTTCTATGACACTCCAATTTCGGCTAACTTGGATGTATTGAAATGGCTATAATATTATAATATATAGAATATTACGAAAAAAAGTTTTTTATTAACGCCCTAAATTGTATTTCTTCTAATTTTTATCACATTTGAATTTCATCTCATAAAATTTCGATATGGTAAATAAAATTGATAAAAAATTTAATAAAAAAACATGTAACAAAATAACTATTTCGTTATTTTCGAATTAAATAGACCAAACAATGAATAAAAATATAAAAAAGTAACTGCATTTTGCTTTGCTTTCATTAAAAATCGAAACAAGGATTTTACGAAAGATGTGTATGGTCATTTACTATCATTATGTGCTCGGTTTAAACGAACAGTGATGTATATAATAAATTTAGGTAACATAAACAATGTTGGTGTTTCATTGTAACTGGCATTCAGAAAATGATTGCAAGTTTTTGTTGTACTTTTGTTTTAAACATTAATTTGGAACATAAAATTCAGTAGTTATAAATCAAGATACAAAATTGCACAAAGACATATGGTAAAGTTAATTAATAATTTAAAATTAAAACAACAAATTTCAAAACGTTATTATTGTAATACCCACCACAGCAAAAGCATACATTTGTATAGGAAATAAAAATATAAATTCCAAGTATTCTGAAAAATTATATGGAAATTTCGATAAAGTGTTTCAGTATTTTTTTGTGTTTCATAATCATAACATCAAGGTACAAGCTGACGAAGAGTGGTAACTCTTTTGACAAATCATGAAAACCTTTATAAGTCGGTCATTTCAATGGTTTAATCTTAAAGTTTAGACAAGGATAGCAATACCAAATTGTCACGTCATTTTTAGTAATGTTTATTTTATTCTACGGAATATTGATACAAGAGATATCACTACTATATATATATATATATATATATATATATATATATATATATATATATATATATATATATATATATAACTTTTTTTTTCATTATTGATTTTTAATTAACTAAAGCCTACAAATTTAGAAATAGTCAGTTGACTTTTACCCTAGGGGCTTTAAGCTCGGGGCTCAGAAGCATCATTTTAAGATGTAGAAAATTAATTAAGTTTGATAATTACTAAAATGTAAGCTATTTTTAAATATTTATAACTTCGAAAAAAAACAGAAAACAAATATTCAATAAATGTTTAAAAAAGTATAAGATTTTTGCTTTAAACATATAATTTTTAATTTAAATCGATATTACTGAAGTCTTAGTATTAGTGAAGTGCCATTTAACTATAACTCAAAATATTTTAAAAATTCCGATCATTCTTTTATTTTGGCGCGTAGTGTATAAGTCGTAAAGAATGTAATTATTTTTATTTAAGATTTTATATTTATAGTTGCTATATATTAATTCTGTTTTGGTCGATCTTAATAGGGGTTAGTACTTTACTTTTAGGATGCTTTACTTTTATATAAATAAAAAATATATAGCGTAATGACCAACTTTTACAGCTACACTAGTGGAGTACCTGAGCTTCCTGCTCTATTAGGTTTTACGGAGCATTCTAACGAAATTTGTGCTCTGTATATGATACATACATATATGATACATATTTAGATTTTCTATTTGTATGAAATTTCATGCATAAATCGCACTTGTAACTTATTGTCGAAGTTCTTGTTAATATCTTGAAAATATTTTTAAGTAATAGCAAACGAAAAGTAACTTATATCATCAATAAAGGTTGGGTTATATCTATCTTCACGAGCCTGTAGTAGTAATATGAAAAAGAGGGTATTAAATTGATATCTAATAAAAAAAGAAACTGCGAGCGACAGTACGTTTCTCAAAAATGAGGTCTATAGTGATAATTAAGATAAACATATACTTTCTACATATGATTGTAGCATTTGTCGCTTTCGAATCTCTCAAACCTGTTCACGAAGAATTAGGCAGTGATGAACTTTCCCCAAGATATTTAGGACTATGAACTCAGAACCACAGAACAAGAAAAAAAGGCAGAATAATAACGAAAGCTTCAACATGACGGTGTGGGCACCGTCACCGAAAACTATTGCAAGTGGAAACAATCATTGACATTGCAACAGATGTTGTTTGTATTTTCAATAAAAAACGTCCTTAATTTCAATTTCTAAAATGGCAATGGAGGTTGCATAATTATTAAACTTTTCTGTTGGCTCAAACTGTAACTACATCTGCGAAGAAACCGATGAACTGCTGGAAAGTTGCCGAGCGTAGCACCATTAATGCAGCAAACGAGACAAGGAGAAGAAGATTATATAAAAATAGAACTAGATCTTTGTGGCGTGGATATTTCAGATTTAAAGTACAATATAATTTTTCCTTTTTTGAAAGAAAACCTCTTCCACAAATGCCTTGAACTAATTTGTCTCTAAGCAACTTATTCAGAATAGGAGTGTAACATAACAAAAACCATTTCTATCATATTTACTTAAAATTTACGCAAAGTTATATTTAATATATTAAACAGAAAAGTAGAGGTATAAGAAAATATTAAAAAGTTATCATCTTAAACATTTGAGATGATCTCTTGCATAATTATTTAAAAAAATGCATTTTTATTATAAAATCCTTAACGTAAAAAAAACATTATTTTTAAAAATCAATAATGAAATTTTTTTGTATTCTGTCCCAAGCCAAATTGCTCAATAAAGTTCTTGTACACCGATTAGTGCTGCGATTAAAAAAACGCCTTCTGGAGATGAGCCACCTTGCTCTAATTTTAGAAAGGGAATTTTCTTTTATATTTAGGAAGTTTTAAAAATATGTAACTATTTTTAAATCAATCTTTTCATTAATTAAAAATTCCCACAGTTGGCACATGATTTAGTCTTTGAGGTGACTACAAAAGTTTAGTTTAATCTACATTTCTACATCAATTCGGCTGTTGTGGAAATCCCTCACGCCTCTCTTTAGTTTGATATATATATATATATATATATATATATATATATATATATATATATATATATATATTTATATATATATATATATACATATATATATATATATATATATATATATATATATATATATATATATATATATTCATTTGATTTACTTTCATTTTTGACTTAGATCAATATATTAATAGTACTACTTTAACCTATTAGGTACCCTTAAAATAACTCAATACAAAGGCAATTTGGGCATATTTTCCGTTTTTGGAAAATTGTATAAAATGATAAATATTATGCGTTTTTAATTTTCTAACCTAATTGATGTTGTAAAATATAGAAAAGCCCAGAGGTTGTATTTAACTCCACTCTTCATTGTGATCAATTTAAAAGAATAGGTAATTAAATGACTGAATAGAAGTGCTCGTCTTTTCTCTTGCAAAAATGTTAGAAGTCGAATTCCTCAAATGACGACCAGTTATTGTCTTCTTTGATAATGGATGATTCGACTTACAAGATATGCATAATTAATATGAGCAATACTTGACTGTTTGATGTTGGAATTGTTTTCTTAGTAGCTGTACTTGTTTTTTGTAAGACAATGCAGAAAAAAAACTTGATTTTAAATCTACATCTTTACGAAGGATCGTAATAGTTTACGTTGAAGTGGGGATTATTTTATTAATATTTATAATCACATATTCTTTGTTAGTTAATTGTTCTGCCAATAATTTTTTTTAACAATTTGTATTAATTGTTATACGCAGATTATTTTGCAAAAAAATGAATTAATGTTTTGATTAACAATACGGAAACAAATGTCAAAGAACTCGTTTGGAGATAAACAAGACAGAAGACTACTGACTTAATAGGTTTATTTTCTGCCAATAATGTTTTATTGAGCTCGCATTGTAAAAGTGAATTCGGAAATTATATTGTGTGGCCAAAAATATACATACACGTGTGTACATCACACGTAGTTCAGCTCTGGATCGAGCAGAATGTGTATGACTTGTTGGTGTACACATGAGAACAGTATATTTTTATTTTTAGGGAATCGTTAAAATAAAGAAATTCTATTATGTACAAAAAGTTGTATTGAATCATTCTCTTGAAAAAAAAAGCAGTTGAGAAATCAAACTTTTATCATTTCCTTGTGAAATTAAAATTATTTGATTTACAATATTTAAAAGCGACATCATACATATTGATGATTGTATTCACATTTTGGTTTTTTCTTCCAGTATATTTTATATATAAGGAAAATTACGTCAATCGATCAATCTTTACACTATGTTATTTTCTCGGAAGCTCTATAATGCTATAAAATAAAGAAAAACACAAAGGGTATAATGAACTCCACCGTTTAACATTATAGCCTTAAAAGCGCATATTCTTAATTAGGAAACTAGTTTACGTGGCTTAACATAACTCAACCTTTTATCGATTTATGCAGGTGGAATCTACGCTTTTTTGCAAAAATGTTTTAAATCGACTTCCTCAAAGGTTATCCAGTAATCACTGCCACTGATAAAGAATGATTCAACTTATAGAATATGCATAGCCAACAGATGCTTGACAATTTACCTTATTTAGATCACTCGTATTTTATAATCGTGTAATGCGAATGATCTCATTTTTAAGTGCCAAATTTTGTTATCTTCAGAGAGAAGAATTTTTATTCATTGCCATTTTCGATAATATGGAAGAAGAAGCTCATCACATGGATGAAACTACAGTCTTATTTACTTTCACCTCATGTCTGGTAGGATATAAAATCGTAGAGAAATATAAAATATAAATTAACCAGTTACTTTATTTTATTCGAAACATTAATTTTTGTCCCATTTGTTGTGCAAAAAGATACTAATTTTGTATTTATATTGTATTATTGGTGTCTGAAATGCACCAAGTTTAAATGATCCTCGAAAAGACAGTTTTTGAAAAATGATCACTAGTTGCTTTTGTCTAAACACTGTTTTCTGAAACGATATAGAATCTTGTTATAGTAAAAAAAATTAAAGAAGCTAGAATTTTATATTCCAGGACATGGCTATTTAAAATCAAGTTTTCTTGTACTATTGTTTTTATAAATGCGGAAATAATAAGAAATAATCACCTTGTATTTCTTTTTTAATCATAAACTTTTGAAGCATTAAAACGATAATAATGAAAAAACATTTAGGCAGAAAATTTAAAAAAACTTTAGAAAATGGAGACTAAATTTATAGTCAAATTATAACAACGTATTTAAACGCGTACTTACCTAAATTTGTAGCAACGTTAACAGATCGAGTTGAATTTCAGATGAGAGTTTTGTGTCATCGAATGTTGAATTTTATTGTATTTTTATTTATGTTCTTATTACTCATCCTTGTGAAAGACGATGAAGTGTGTTTTTTTGGATTGTTATTTAGCGACTCGTGAAAAACTTCCACAGTTGGTACTTTACAGAAAATAACACTCAATCTAAGTTCACTAAATCTATGTTTTTGTAACACTCAATCTATGTTTCTTTTTGTTTGACGCACTTCTTTTCAAGCCCTTTTGGGTATAACAGCTCTTGACGTTTTTCTCGAATAACCGCGCGTTTGTGCTTCTGCATGATTATAGGTATGCACGTGATTGTGTGTATGTGTGTGTGTGTGTATATGTAAACTTCTTTTCTATGTACGTCCAGCCATATAAAGTATTTTTTCTTTTTTTATTATTTAGGAAGGGATATGCTGGGTAAATATGAAAGAATAATTCAAGTTGACGGAGTGATCTTTAAGATTTCTTCCCTTAAATGTTATTAATAAAGTAATAACATTTAAGGGAAGAAATAAATTAATACAGCTGTAAAGTTTTCTTTTGATAAAGTAAGTATGAAATGCAAATTATATTTTACAATAACAAAGAAGTTTATTTAAACAATTATAAAGATTTTCCTTTAGAACGTCCTGCAATGTCTAGTTATTTATTTACGCTGTCCATTACTCCAATTCTTAGTCAGCCGTAGCATGATTTTTTGATAAGACCCTGATAACTGCCAATTTAATTTTAAACGGCAAAAATAAACGCAATTAATTTTTATTCATAACTAATGAAACTACGTGATGTACGTAGTATTATTTCTACTTTATTTAAATTTTTAACCACTATCTACGTTTCGTTGTCTGACAACATATTCAGGTAACATCGAATAATGCTATATCACGTAGTTTTATTTAGTTGTGAATAAAACTTAAGTGATAATAATGAATTTTAACAAAATTACCACCAAAATATATTCAATATTTAATAATCGCGATATTGTTTTTATGAATGTGTATTGGTTATTAAATCCCAGTGTAATAAGCATGTCTACATAATGTAAAGGAAGTTAAGAAAAAAAATATCTTAAATCTTAAGGACAATAAATTTGTAATTAAAAGGGTCGGGTGGAGCTCATGCAAATAGCGCAATAGCACGTATATTGTTTTGAATTGGATAAAACAAGTTTCGTGGCGACAGTCTGAATAATATTCATAATAACATTTATATTTCTTGATAACAAGGACATCGTCTTTCTTTGAGGTGCTGTGAATATGCTTAGCCTAGCTTATATATGTAGCATATTTAAACCTAAAAATAGTACAAAACCATTTGCTTTAACTTATTAGTACTCTTTAGATCTTTTAAGATAATCGATTTCGACTGAAAATAATTTTTGATGCTACTTTTAAACACCCTATTAATGTACTATAAATTGGTGAATAAGTAACGACAAAATAATTTCAAAATATTGAATTGACGCAAAGCGTCTTCGTTGTGATGCGTTCATATGGCGGTATTAATTGTGTCATTATGTTTTATTTGAGTTGAAAAGTTTTTTTTCTGGTTAAATTATTATTGAAAAAATTACAATACCACCAAACATTTAATTAATGCTTTTTCAGCCACCCTTTCCAGTTTTTTTACCACGTTTGTCGCTTGCTGTGCAATTTGGTTTGTTTTCATATTAGGAGCGCATATAAGTCCATCACATGGATCATAATGATACATTTTTGCTCCTCTTTCATCATTCAAAGTATCTACGGTAATTTAAGATGGAATTTCACAAACGTTTACAGTTTTGTTTACTCCATGGACAAGACGGCAAGAAATCTCATTAGATAGGCTGAAACTTATTACAAAGTAAGAACCTACCGGTCTAAATTCAAATTTATTCATATTTTTTTTTTATATTACACGATAGTTATAAATAAATATTGATGTCTCAAATTATTTTCAATAATTTTTTTTAAATTACATGGTGGTTATAAATAAATACCGATACCTTAAACTATTCTCTTCTTAATTTTTTTTTAAATTACATAGTAGTTTGACACAGATTTGTTTTTTGAAAGTGAACAAAGTTTTTATTAAAGCAATATTAGTACTAGCTAAAATATATCAAAAACCGTTTTGATTTATTTGGATTTGATCTGAACTGGAGTCTAATACAAAGTAATTTGGATAAAATGTAATACATTAAGCGTATGCATTTTAGTTAAAGTAAAAACTAAATTTGATTTAAAATGAATTAGTTTTTGTTGTGGAACATAGTTTGGAAGACAAATGCATAATAATTGTGTTTAAACTTAATAAAAAAAACCTAATTAATCTTTCTTTTCGACAACAGTCTTTAAAATATGTGGTTTTTATTTTTCATGTTCGGTTTTAGTCTCACATAAAACGAAAAAAAATTACCAAAAATCACTTGGGATAAGTGGGTTAATTCTTCCCAGGTATATTTTTCGGATCTGATCTATTCCTCTCCTATTTGACGATAGCCCCTAAAAATCTAGCTACTAGTAGTTAGATTTTTTTGCAATTACGGTGAAAACAATTAAAATACTGGTGTAAATATTTAGTTTTATTATTATTTGTTTTCTCATCATCGAAAAATAATTGGATGAATATAATTAAGAGCGAAATATATATGCGAACTGATTTACGATTCAGACTTCGAAAATTAACATAAAGTTATTTCCTGATGCAAATTAAAATACGTAAGTATTTTTATATCATTTGTTTACGTAGGATATGTTATAGTGTTTGCTTGCAAAACACATTTTTTTGCTTCAAATGATATATATATTTCTGATGTCATGGATCGATGTCAGAGTTTGATCGTCGTTAGTTTGATAGTAAAATACTGCAATTGCAGAGGACAAGAAGAAACAATTTCAGTGTTTTTTTTATCTTATTGTATTGATTTCAAAAGTAGACACATTTTTGTCAATGATACTTAAGTACACACAAAAATAATTATTTTACTTTATAAGTAGTTCTTAATTTATAGAAATATATTGTAACATTTCCGAAATTGAAAGTACAATATTAAAACTGCTTTTAATTTTTTTTTCATTTATGCTTTTATTACACTTTCTGAGATATATCTTTTGAAATTATATTTTTGGGTACGGCTGAAAGTCTAATAAACTTTCCTGTGATTTTCGTTTAACGTTGTATAAAATGTAACTTTAACCGTGTAAAATTTAAAATAAACTCGCCAAAAAATTAAAACATGACCACAAAAATTAAAAACGAAAAACTTCAAACTTTTAAACGATTCATACTTTGAGAGAAGTTTTGACTAAAGCTTTAAGTAAATTAGTTAGTTAATTTTTAGTTTTTGAATATAAAAATATAAATTATAAGTTACTTCATCTTTCACTTTGCTGTACCAAATGTTGAGAAAGTTAAAAAAACATATATATATATATATATATATATATATATATATATATATATATATATATATATATATACATATATATGTGTGTGTGTGTGTGTGTATTATCTACCTAAAACAGGTGCATCAACCAAGATTTCAGCAAAACTATCTCCAAAAATATCACCTTAAGAATAGAGACAGCTGGAAAGACAAACCTGAAAGAACAGAAGAAAGGATAAGAGAAGGAGACAATATATCGCCTAAAATTATTCAATAACCTTTTGGAAGATGTTTATGAAACTTTGAAATATAGCGATTAGGGTGTCAGAACAGATGGCAAATTGCGTTCATACTTGCGTTTCGCTGACGATTTTGATAGTGTAAAGTGCATACTATTCATAATGATATACGGATGTGGAACATCGACACTTAGCAACTTAATCACGTCAAAACTGAAAGTTGCGCAAGAGTTATAGAGAGGGCTACGCTTCGCGTGTTTTTTCAAGACCGTATCAGAAATGAGGTCATAAAGTCGATAACTAGTTTATTGATATTGAAAACATAGTTACCATGATGAGGTGTCAAGATAACCGGTGGATCTCGAGCCGGAAGTCAAAACCCGGTAGACTGAAGAATATATGGATAAATTACATTAGGCAATGGTCGGCAAATACTGGAGTCACAATACTATCACCAGAAGTAGATGAAGATATTTAGGGGAGACTTAGGTTCAATATTGAATCACAATGACCTAATGAAATTGGTTTAAATATTAATTTTCAGCAATGCTAAATGCCAACGTTAAAAGTTAAGTACGTTAAACGTTAAAAGTAAGACACTAAGAGTTAGTAAACATTGGAAATTTATTAGAGTTACAAAATTGGATTTTATTTTTTATTTTATAAAGTTTGGCTTTATGAAACGCTGATTGTTGGACAAAAAACATTAGGTTAATTTCCTGTATCCATAGTACGACAGACACTGCAAATATTATTATAAGAGAAATCGTTTTCATGAATATGGACTATATTATACGAATATGTGATGGAGAAGTGTAACTTAAGAAGAAAATAGAAAAGGCTAATTAGATCCCGTTTCAAGTGAATTTAAAAATTGGAAGTTGTCTTTTTCAGATGAATATTTCGCTAGTTGTCGTTACCACCGTACTCAGTTGAAAACGATGAAAATTGTATTTATCTATTTCCTGAGATTACTAATTTCAGGAAATGGGTAAATTCGTTAAAATTATCTTAAGTTTCGCACTTGTTGTTATAGTTCAAGCAATATAGTTCCTTTTATAGAAATGTCATGTCCAATTCGGATGTCAAATGATGAATGTCATGTCCAATGATGGAGAGATTCGTTTTTTACATACATAGAGGAAAAGAGAAATAAATTACTGCTTCGGCGTCCTATTTCAATGTTTACTTTTCCTTTACTTTCACTATGCCTGCACTAGGCGCTCATCTCAAAATATTTCACCGCAAGTAACGTAATTGTGGAAAAATTAAGTTACTTGCGATAAATTGTTATCCACACAAATTCATTCCCGTTCATACTTTCTATCACGTGCTAATTTGAATCTGCCGCCACTTCTGCAATTATACTAGGCCAAGTGATATCACATCTGTTTCGTAGCGCGTAACGTTACATCGATTCCACGGTTACTTTCATTCCAGACCTCAGTATAAAAGTTTTACATCTATGTTTAATTAGGCACATATTTCATTTCGTTTATTTGGAGAGTGACGAAAATTAATTTTAATTTTTATATTTTCAAGGAAATAAAGTTTGTATGGAAACTACATACATTTATGTGTTTGTTTGTGTTGTACTAATATTCCGCAAAATTTATTAAAACGTGTTGGTAAATATTGATTGTAACGGGTAATTACTTAATATAATTACCAGGTTTGTGGAAATGGGTTCGCGTGTCTTAATGACAGTAGAAATTATTGCACATTAACAAGAAGTTTAGCATTATTACGACAGACAATGTTTTACGAATTTATGAGATATTCTTTTTATTATGACTCGAGTGTTTATATTTATTGATAATTGTGATTACTACAGAACTGGTATGAACTGCTTACTTTTCAACAACCGAATCTATCATAATTATCACGTGTTACTCAAGAATTCGACACGTTAAGGCGGCCATGAGAAAAGCGCACGCACAGACCGTGTCCAATGATGTACGTCCACCAGTTTCAGTGTTTAGCCTTGAAGACGTAGTGCCTTGGCATTGAAGAAAACCTGTTGGTTCTCGCTTCGCGGTACTATATGACGTAGAGATCTACGCTTATAATATACGAGAATATAATTGTGTGCTGAAGTAACAAAAATTATAATTCTATTACAATAGACAAAATATGAATCGGAAGAAGAAAAAATACGATATGTTGGTCATTCTAATTTTCTTTTTCTTTTATTTTTTATTGTACCGAGCTGATTTTGACATTCCGGAAATGTAATAATTGACAAAAAAACAATTTTGTAAGACACTTTGAAGAATATTGAGATCTATACTTACAAATATTTTTTGGTGCCATAATTCAGGAACTAGACAATTCGTAAAAAAAATTTAATATTTCAAAATACTTTACTAAACATAAAATTTTCTCAACTTTTATATTGAATATGTTTAGTTGTTAATGATCCTCTTCAATGGTATTCTATTGAAGAGTCTGTAATATTTTTTTAATTTAAAGAGATAATATCTGATGAAAATTGATCGTTTTGCTGAAACGAAAAGATCATCAAGGAGTGCATAAACTTGGATTCAACTTAATTATTTATAAAGGGTTTAATATTCTTTAAAAAAATATAAATTGTACGTGATTTGATAATATATAAGTAAAGATAAGAGTATATAGGATAATAAGCTGACAGTTGTGTTCAAGGCAAATCATTTTTATTTAATATGACACTAGTCCCGTAGGACGGTTTTACAAGTCGTGTTTTTGAGTGTAGGTCTTTGGGAAAACCGCTTTGTTTTTTTAAAGACGTGAATGCGGATTAAATTATTTATAATTCTTTAACTTGTATGTAGATGCTATACGATCAGCGTTGATAAGTTGTGTTAGACTAAAACTAGGAATTACTTCAGACTTAATATCAGACAGATATGTATCTTTAAAAGAAAATATTATTATATTCCATTAAGCATATTTTTAAAATAATTTAGACATTATTACATCATTTTCAAATATGATTTTTTTTATTATTGGCATATCAAAACTATATTCCTAATTATGTTTTTTCAAACGTAAATAATTTATGACTTATATTTTAGGTGAGTTAAAAATATAATCTAATATGATGGTTGCTTACAAGCATATACGTTATAGTTTTTTTTATTAAAAAAGTAGTATATGCTTCCAAAATTAAGAGTATAAAATATATCATTACATTAAAGGTATTCATTATGTCATTGCATTAAAGGTATTGAAATAAATATTTATTGAACCAGACCGCGATAAAGGTTATCAGGTTAGCAAGATATAATGTCTCATTTAGTAAACAATTTTGATGATTGAGTAGTCAAGTTGTAATGGTAATGCTAATTAAATAACGATTTGAAGAATGTTTAGGGGAATTTTGTCTAATGTACTAATAAGTACTTTTAAACCATCGAAATATCACAAAATCGGTCAAAGGTGTTTAATGTCTATATCTACCCTAAAAATAAACATTGGAATCATATTCTAGAATTTAAGTAAATAAAATGTCATGTTTCCTTGTATGGCTTCTGGTCGAGTAAAGTTTGGTATTAGTATTGTAAAAATAATATCTAACATTAATGTGTATTTTTTACTACTGTAAATGTGATTGAAATTCAACTTTTTCATTTGGTACTAGGATAATGCTTCACATTATATAAAGAACTACTGTATGCTGCTATAGTATTTACGGTGAAATCACAATGATATAAAAGAAGTAAAAAAGTTTTCACCAAAAGTTTGTTTTGATTTAATGATATACGTAAATACTCAAAAGGCGGTCAAGAGGGCAGGTTCAAATTATGTAAGAACAGAACATATTTTTTATCACACCATAATATTTTTATTACCCAATATCTAATTGTGTAAAGTACATAAACTCCAAATTAAAATGCTAGAATTGGTAAACATTTTTATATGAAATTGAAGTAAAATTCGAGAATTCCATTAGAATCCTAAAAATTTCCATCTAAGTAAACAATTTTGTTTGCTAACTGTGTTATATGTTTTCGATATTTGATGTGTGTGCGTTAATAAACAATTATAAGTACAGTCATAAATAATTTTTATTGTATATTAAAAAATAATCAATAAAACGGGCACGTACGCACACACACACAAATATATATATATATATATATATATATATATGCGCATATGAGTGTGTGTGTGTGTGTGTAATGCTTTGTTTATACTCATCTGAGGTTTTAGTTCGTAAGACATATATGATGCTTAGATAGACAGTTACGGATGACCCTTTGGATTGATATGCATATATATATATAGCGTTATATTGATATATATGTGGGGATCAATCGAACCTCGATTTTAGTACTGAATAATAAATATAGACACCTAAATATAATTTTAGTACTTGATCCCGTTTTGATAATTCCTGCCCGTGACTCAATCTTTAATGGTAATTTTCCTGCAGTAATTTAGTAAGAGGAAATACTAGACAATGTTTTAAACCTAGTATTAAAAAAAACTTGTTATTATATCAAAACTTTAGGTAAACTTCTAATAATGCTGTGTTTTTCATAATTTTGATTTTATTTTACATGTTTAAAAAATTTCACTTTACGTTTACTTTTCTTTTAATATTTTAAGCAATATCTCGAGAATTATATAAAATTTTGAAAAATAGTATTTTCGGAATCCTTATCGACATTATTGTTCATACACACGATTGTGTCCTCCACACGATACACGTATTGAAAAAAAATATATAAAAGAGATATTGAAATAGAAAATTTACGCTACTTCCTTTGCCCACTCAAAGATTTGTACATAAATACATATACAAATTATATACTTTATTACTATGCGATATTTCTATATGAAACGGTTATTGAGAAACACGGTAATTCGGTAGATAGGCGCTTGGGCATTTGAGCGGTTTAAGGGTTACCTTTTTTCTTATCGTGGTACGAAACCTTAAAATTTCTAGGAGGGTTTGGAATAGATTATTAACTTAATATTGGTTATAATCATTACAGTCTAGTTCCTGACAATTGTTTAACATCAAGATGAAAAATTAATCCGCAAATAAATTTGAAATTAACTATTAAATATCCGAAACCTGTAAATTTAGATGAATACTAACAAGTACTCAATCAAGTGGCATTAATAACTTAATTGTATCTAGAGTTGACAATTTACTGGAATGTGGTCCATAATTTTAAATGTAGCTTGCATTCGCAGAACAAGAAAATTGTAGTCGAATTTAGCAATTACACGCCGCGTTATTTTCTCGTTTGCGCTGAAAAAGTGAGCACGATGACAATTTCATGGAGTGAATTTCTACGCTTTAGTTTTTAATCGACAGAGTACCGAAACGAATTCATGAGGATCGCAGTAATATCTTTGTTAGTTTTTAAATATAAAAAAACCTTTCGATTCGTTATTATTTAGTAAAAAGTTTGATGAAACAGTTATTGTTTATGATGACTTAGACATAGAAAATAAATTGTCATGAAAAACTATAAAAGCCAGAAAGAACAAAAAGGTAAAAAGTAAAAAATGTAGATATTTGAAAACCAATTTGTCAATTAACAGAAATTGTTGGTTGACTCTTCCGTATTCAGACATATTGTGCTGCACTAATACAGAAGAAGAAAATGAATAAAGGAAGGAGGAAAAGGAATGTGATGTTTTTATCACCCTTTCCAATTCTGCACATATGTTGTATCATTTAGCCTCATCTTTTTCTACTTGAACGTCTGATTTTAAACATTGCATCGACCCTTTACGATTATCGTATAAGACTAAGTAATCATCACAGGTAACAATCCGATTTAGATTTCCTCAAAATTTAGTGCCATTTTAACAGATCCACGCCTTAACGCATTTTCCTCTTGGGCTTGTTTAACCCTGCCATTTTCCTGAATGAATTTATTTTGGCTATTTTAACAATGTCTCTTATTTCGATAAAGTTGTTACGTTCTACTGTCAGCTTAGCCGTAAATCGAAAGACATTTTTTTCATTCCAACTTATGGCCATATATCAGTATAATTAATAAGTAAGACCTTTTAATTGTGAGGTATCTTTTTTATTTATATGACTTACTTAGTGGGAGCACATCGATTGATGTACTTTACTCAACGGACTGGTTCCAAAATAAAATGTGTTGAATTCAGCAATGAAGATGCAATGAAGAAGAATAAGAAAATTCTCTCACATATTATGTCAAAGTTTTAAGATTATAAAGTGAAATAAAGAGGTTTATAAATCAAAAATAACACACAGTTATATATGAAATATTTTTATTATTTGGTAATTATGCATTTTGACAGTTGAGATAAGATTCATATTTTTAATTCTGCGCAACATTTTTTAATCTCGTAAATGATCAATTTCTTTGGCAAATTATGGAAAATAACGTTTCCAATTACTTGCTATCTCAGTACATTATGTTATATATTTATATTGTCACAGATAAGTGGCACAGAAAATCAATTCAGTTGAGAAAAACAATAAAACTGCCGGGCAGTATAATAACTGATACAAAATTATTATTGAAGTATTTTATTTTCACTTTCAGTTATCGATGTCTAAAATCAATAACTATATATAATTTGAAGAAACGATTAGTCCGTCGAAGCATTGTCACAACCGCGAATTTCACCTCGTAATTTTGAAATTACTTTTTGCTTATTTAATTTCCTTCAAACTTTAATCGATTTAAAAAAAACGATTTAAATAATTAAACCAAGTAAATACTACAAAAAACACTGGAATGCAGTTCACACAACTATTAGGAAATAGCGTAAACACCTCACGGTTTGCTAAATGCGTCTTTATACGGGCAGGAAATACTCCATAAATTTAACCGATCAAGGTGAGATTGGAATATTTGATTATGATCTATTTTTTAGCTGATGACAGATCATAGTTCTTATGAAATATATTTATATATATATATATATATATATATATATATATATATAAGCTATCTGCCGGATTCCATAGTAATCACTTTCTCTTTCTAAGTGTATATGTACACATAGTGATTGAAAGTGATTATTATTATATTTGATTGAGTCCGAGTTCTAATTAAGAAAAAATGCAATTATTTTCAAATTCTACCAGGCTTTATTCTCTTGTAAAGTGATATTATATTCATGGGCATCAAATTAAACATTATTTTGAAACTTTTAATTTTAATGAATATTAAATTGATAAACTATCAATGAAACTCGTTTGAAATCATTGTAATTTTAATGAAAATTAATCAATGAAACTCGTTAATCAATAAACTTTTATGAACGTCTGTAATAATATTATTCCCATAATTTAAGCATAAATTTCATTGAATCATTTACATGATCAGTATTGTCTTAGTAAACGGGATTTATATTTTTTATTTAAATATCCTTGTATAAATTAACTGGATATATTTTATAACAGTTAATTAAAGCAATAATAAAATTTAACGCATAATCAAACAAAGGCTACTCATTCATTATTCAATTAAATTTTCATGTCGCAGTATGAAAACGCAATTCTATTAGTGGTATAACGATTTTTATACTTAATCTAGTCATTAATCTTATATACAGTTAGATTATTTCAAAACGCCATATTTCACATTGAACTGTTCAAATTAGTTTAAAGTATCCTTGGTAATAAAATCTGAGCTCATGACTATTTTACACATTAATATCACTTACGGATTAGAAGGTTTACAGCCAATGACGTCGTTGTACTCAGGTGCTGTACGTCTAGCTACCTTTGATATCGTGGTATACTGCACTGCTTATCTCTATTTACTGGTTAAAGAGAACCATATCATGAATTGGGGTTAGAACTGTTTTCGAAACATTTCTATGCTATTAAAAACTTGTTTACACTTTGTTTATTTCATAGGTTTTTTTATTATGTAATTACGTATTATCCATGATTCACGAGAAAGGTGGGTTGAACAGTCAAGTGACTTGCAGCCCGACTTCATTATAACTTCTCTCAAGCAAAAATAGTGTTAAATAATTTTTTAAATTAAGGAAATCGATCCATGCGTTTAACAGTTTTAATTGGAGATCTGTTGAAATACGTTATTTCTTGTCATCTTTGCTTCCAACAGTTGTAAATTAATTGAATTTAAATTTGAAAAGAAATGAAAAACCCGCGTATACTGTAATATATTTATAAAAAATATATAAAAAAGGATCAAGCATTTTAAAGGAGATAATATTTGATTTAGTCAGTACACTTGATCAAATTGTTTATAATAAAATTCAGTTTGATCGTAAAATAATCAAAATATGTGGTGTTTCCGTAAATGCTTCAAATTTGAAATTTTAAACACACCAAATATGACACTTTGAAACATTAACATCTCGCATCATGTTTAAGGGATAAAATAGTAGTGATTACTGACTATATAGCATTGCAGTAACTACTAGGGCTTGGCATGGCATAAGTATGGCGCCATAAACCACAGCTGCGACAGGACCATGCTGTAGTGCTTCATCAGCGGGTATTGGTCCATAAACGTTCTGCGATTCAACGTCCCACGGTCGTCCTTTATCATCTGGAATGGTAAGTAATAAAACTTACTATTGCGCTGATTCAAGTTGGCTAGTTACATGATTACTATATCTTGTCTTCCAGAAGCTAAAATATTTTTTGGAGTTAAATTTATTCAGATCCTCAGAAATATACGGGATAGTCTCAACGGGATAGTACTTCATTCTATGGTATCTGAGACAAGGGTTAACTTGTGGTCTTGATTTTATGTATTCATTGGCAATAGATGTGCTGGCTAAATTATATTTCGTTTAGTATTCTATAAAAATGATATCACTATTGCATAACACGGTAGAACTTTGGATAGATTATAATACTTTCTTCACCTATGTATTACAATGGTCTTCTCTATAATGAATTAAGCAAAAGTAATGATAAAAAATTGTTTATTATTTTATAACTAGCTCTGACACATTGCTTTCCACGCATGGGAGAGGAAAAAAATTGTGGTAAAATAAAAAAAATAATTCTTTTGGAAAGGGAAAAAGACAAAATTTTCGTTAAGTAATTGAGGGGTAAAGAAACGACAAACTCACTAGAATAAAATGCAAACAGCAAACTTACTTTCACATGTATAATATTAGCTATCATACTTATGTTTTCAAAACATCCTATTTCTAATATGTTAATAGTAATTACTCAGAAATGATAAGTAGCCGAATATATATATAATATTAATGATACGATTTAAAGCCAATATTACGCTGCAAATGTCTAATATCTACGAGTATATAACATATCCGCCATGGCCAAGCAGTCAATTTTAATTAATTATATAATAAACGGTGTCGTGAGATTATAACCGAGAATTGAAACTGAAGTAATAGTAAAAAGTACATTATTCTTTAAATGGTATGTCATTAAAATATATGCTTCATTATTTATAATAGTTAAAAGGTATTATGGGCAATATTTATTATTTTGTATACACCTAACAAAGCATATTTTTTATTTACTTAAGAAATAAAAAGCTGGATATACTTACTTGTCTTACTACTCTAATAATGTAATTTCATATGTCATTGGTTATAATTGATGTTTTTATATACTTAACCAAAAGTTTTGAGGTAAAAAGTTAATAACAAAAAAACATAATCGACTAACATAAAAAGCATGGCTTTTTATTTGTTAATTTACTAATAAAATCGCAATTATTTCAAGTCAAATATGATTTTATTATTTGCATATAATACTTAATTGAAAATGATGTATTCCATTCTATATTTCAAAAATTATAATAGCTTTCGATTAGGTCGTCAATGATGGAGACGTTGAAAAATAAATTTCCAACACAATATTAAGATGTGTAATGGATGGAATCCTATTAACATGGCCGGTCCATGTATGTCTTTGTTGTTATTTGTAATTTGGATGATCTTCTGATGAACTCAGTTATGTACATGACAGTTAAGTAAATATGAGTCAAATCATTTGATTATTTTTTTATTCCTATTATTGGTGTCAAAGCTGGCTGTTAATCTGCAGTTCCCTCTATTGTTATTTAATGAATATACCAAAGTTTCCTTGTATTATTATTTTTTTTCCTTTCTCGTCGTTTCACTCTTAGGAGTGAATCTGAAAATTATCTCTTTCGATTTACTTAACTTTTTTTGGGATTAACATCTTAAGCTCAAGCGTAAATGTTTAGAACGCAATTAAAATAAACGTTTTTGAATTTTTAAACAGGCGAAAAGAACTCCTGTCTTATAGTTAGTAATAAAAATGCGTAGAAAAATGAATTATCCCCCAAAAATTCTACGTGTAATTTTTTACAACTTTAAAATTTCTTTTTCAGTTTATACTTAACGAAAAAAAACTAGAAAGTTTATATGTATTATTAAAGTCACTATCAATTGAAATACAGCGTGCGGAGCTAACATTTAATTACTCCTAAAATAATTTACAATTTCTCAAAATTCTTTTCGGATTAGTTTCAATATTTTACATTATACCCTTTCCGTCACCAAAGTGGGGTGAGCAAATTCACGAGATAACGGCGAGTGTGACCAACTTCGAAATCAACATTTTGAAATTTTCTTAAATTTCTTCTTTGCCACGATCTATTGCTCGTTTGAAATTTTTACTTGAATTACATACATAGTGTTTAATATTTAAGAGTTCCCCATTTATCTAATGAGTATTAATATAATATCACGTATGTTGTTAGGCTTATGACAAAATTGTTATGCGCAAAAATTTGTTGCAAGCAACGTAGTGTTAATTAACAATACCCACATTTATAAAAATATGAATCTTTTAATTTAGGTTTCAAGTAAATTGATACAAAGGTGACGTGAGTATATTAACCTAGGTTGTAAGTTTTACAAGAGGCTATGAATATACCTATCAAATATTTTTTTTGGAAATTAAATTCTAAGTATACTCTTTGCACGCAAAGGGTGGTGTTGCTAATGATAAATCAAAATTTAGCCTATATTGAACTCAACAATACGCTTTAAATTAAAGTGCACTAAAGCATCCAAAGCTAATTTTTGAATGCGAAGAGGGTGAGACCCCACCCCGCCCTCGCGCCCACCCCGCCCTCTCTATCTATTTATTCGTTAGTGAAAAACGAACCGCGGGAGAGACGCGCGATGCGCATCGTCATTCCACAATGGTTATATTTCAAATTATTCAAAATACGACCGGCAAGGGCTTCACAGAGGTATTTATTTCATAATAGGTTGCCTAAACTCATATATTTTAAATTTATCCCGCGTCTATTTAGAGTATTTAGCATGATTCGCTTAAAACAGATTTACATTTGTTTATAAAACAATATTAGTAGCACGTACTATTTATTTTCAGTAAACGCAAGTGATTTGGAATTAGATACCAATATTACTAAACTACATTTTCACCGAAAAAACGAGACGAATGTGGAATTTTCAAGAAGTATGGACCGATATTAATGATATGGAATAAAACCTGTTCAAATAACAAGAATAAAGCATATTGCAATTCTTGTTTAAACAATTTTATCATTGCGCTTGGCGGAAGGAACAATATTGAAGAGCACAGAGTGTACACAATGATCATAAGAGTAAATAAAATAGCATCTAAATGACTGGTTTATTTCTAAACGTTCTTCAAAATTATTGATTTATATCACGTCAAGATGAGCAAGTTCTAGCAACTGAACTTATTAAGAAATTCTCATTGTGACACTAAACTATTTAGTTTTATGACTTGAAAACTGCAAAAAAGAATGCCTCTCTCTAGAAAAAAATCAAGTACAATAGCTCATACTGGTTTGAGTGGTTTTGGTAAGCAAGATTTTTTAATATTTAAATACATATTACAAACCACGGTTCATCAAAAACGTTTACGCTAATCGTACGTCGTCACCAATTCATAACATTATTTCTTACTTTCAGGAATAAAACATTGATATTAGTATATGATTGCACATTACTAACCTCGACTTGGATGCCATAATTAGGTTTTCCAATTAGTACACAATGGCAATGAAAATATTATTCCTGTATGACCGACTCATATTTTAAAACAATGTAAAATATTCTATTGGTCAAACTTTATTCGATCTAGCGTATTTCTTATTAAAATTATGTAGTTATTTTTCGTACAAAGTGAAAAGAATTTCATGAAAGTCCGATCCCGACGTTTTTCCTTTTTTTTCAGCTGTAAAGTCGGTAATTTCTATCATTTTATTTCCTGAAATTTATTTCATTTCTTTAAGAGAATATGAGGTTCCAATTGCGCTTTGGAATGTTTAGAATTATGAAGCCATTGAGTCATATTTAGTTTCCTTTCAAAACTCCTTAAAACTTGTGCAAGACAATGTCCATGTCCAAGATAGCAGTAGGGAAATTGTTTGAAGCTTATGTCTGATGCTGGGAGTTAACTTTCTTGTATAAAACAATAGCTTAAGCAACTCCCTACGGAAACATGCTTAAAGGCAAAAGCCAATTGGCATCTTTGGTACAAAAGAATAGACTAGCGTATTGAGTCAGGATGCGATACCTATTTAATGATACCAAATTGCACTAATCGAGTCTTTGTCCCTGGAAAGTGAAATTTTAAAATCATTTCATTCTTTGGAATTGTAGCATAAAGAAAATTATTTAAGCAACTGCGGAAGACTAGTTAAAAAAATTCACTTTAAAAAACCCAAAGTTTCCGAAGCTGCTCAAATTGTTTTAATTTTTTCTCTGAATTGAAATATTTTTTTCTCAAGTCTCTATATGATCAGCATTTAGTTTAAATCAAAATAAACTTTAAAATTAGTTACTTCTAAAAAAATTTGCAAATATATTCTAAAAACATTTTGGAGGTTATCAGAAACTTATCGATGTTCCGAAATGTTTAGACTAAGAAATAGATAAAAAGAGACCCAATATTTTTATACGTTTTTCTGAGTCTATTTTAATGTTAAAATTATATGATTTAAATGCTAATTATTGCTTTCTTGATTAACAGCAATCCAGACACCTATATGATCAATCTGACTTCAAAGTACTATCAAGTAAGATTGTACATTGTGAAATATAAATAAAAATATTTTCATTTAACGTTTGAAAACAGTCTTTTTTCATGTCCCGATTTTTAATCACCAAACCCGATTTTCTGCATATTGAATCTAGAAACAATAGCAAGAGGCCATGGAATAAATAATATGAGAATCTCAGTATATCGTGATCGTTGTTCAAACGTATGATAAAGTTTTTACTTCAGTTTAATTTGTGATCTTTCTTTATTGAAATTTAAAACTTTGACGAGGAAACAATAAAAGTAGCCACGCAGTGCATAAAACGATTGTTGTTCTGTCTCATTTCGCTTCAAATTAATGTTACGTGACTCAGGCACTATTTCCTCAGCGTAAGTGACTGAGCGACCCCGTACCTTTGCCGTTGTGTCATTGAGAGGCCAGTTTCATTATTGCTATTTGACAAATTAAGACCGGAAACGGTGACGGAAGTGGTAATAAGACTGCCAAAAGTATTTGTGACTCCGTTTGGTATATCTCCGCCAAGGTTTTTGATGAATACTAATAATTATATGTACTTCAAGTCCACGCTCCGAGAAGCGACCACTCGTGGTTTGACCCATGAATGTTGATCGAAACTATGGTGACGCATATTTAAGAGATTTAAATTTAAATTCCATTACGATCTAGGTGAATCTTAATGTCGTTGCTGTATAACATTATTACATAGTTACGCATAACATCTACGCTGATGTGATTATTCGTGACCATGTAACTGGAGTTTGAGCAAGAGCAGTACAGTTTTAGGCTCGCTTGGTTGCAAACACATATACATATGTGCGTATTTATTTAGTTGTCAGGTTTTGAAATCGAATTTAATTACTTTTGATATATGGAATATTAAACATAACGAACATTTCTGCGTTGTAATGTCTTGAAAATATTGAGCAATTATTTAAGTCAAATTAAGAATATGTTTTTTTATAAAGTGCACGAAAAATATTTAAGGGAAAATACTTTACAATACAAATTCATAAATTAAGTGAATACCTTTGTTGAAACATTGTCCAATGTATTTAAAACCTGTGTATATACTTCCGAACTTTTTTCAGTATTTTCTTTATTGGATGGTTTGGTTAGCTGGGAATGATATTTTGGCGTAATCTTTATTTTTTTAAATGACTTTGTTTAGTCTTTTATCTTAGTATATTTGTTTGCTTATTTCCTTGGTCGATTTTTTTCCCTTTGTTGTATACAAAAAATAAAACGGTTTATTAGTTAAACAATCAAGCCTGCATCTAAGATTCAGTATAGAAGATAATCTGTTAATGGTGACAAAATCTGAAAAGTTTAACTAATATTTGAGTGTCAATAGATCATTTCAGTACAGCTAAGTATTAAGTTATAACAACAAAAGTAAATAAGCGATAGAAAAAGAGCATGTATGTTAAT
This sequence comes from Druceiella hillmani, assembly GCA_039881145.1. NCBI lineage: Eukaryota > Metazoa > Arthropoda > Insecta > Lepidoptera > Hepialidae > Druceiella > Druceiella hillmani. The sequence goes on from JAYKKI010000011.1 coordinate 22,180,250, forward strand.
GGTTAAAGCAAATTAAATTGATTACGAGGACACTTCATTATTTATTTTGGGAAATTACCTGAATTTTTTAAATATTAATTGAAATCATATTATATAGCTCAGAAAGAAATAAAAATAAAATAACCAAAAAAAAATTACGTTTGTGAATTTATATAACGTTATGCGCAAACTTATAAGGAATATGTTAGTCTAAATGCTCTTTTCCGTGTAAAATATTATCCTGACTGCAGTAGAGCTACCGCGAGAAATGACTGAAATTTTGAAGACAGTTACAATGTTTTATATATTGCGTTATAAAACGTGCATAGATCAAAACTGGAAAATAATATTACATTAATGTAAAAATACGCTATGAGTTTCTAGTTTTTTACTTAGTATAAATGCATATATTACTGTTATCTAAATCGTAACGGACAATGGACTTTAATGCTGTTGAGCAACACTAGTATCGATACTGGAATATGCTGACCATGTTCGACTAACTCGGCCGTGCTTGTCTTGTATAATACTTGCGAATGTAAATGTTGTAATTGAGTCCTTCTATTATTTTGCAATTTCGAAAGTGGAAATATTTAAAGAAAAGTTTTGAAAATTCCGAATGGAAGGACCTATTGATCTTAGAATATACGTGTTATGAATTGTATAAGTGAGTGATTAACATATGATTATATATTGCACGAACTTTTTTTTATCCAAAATAGCGATGATTGACTTTTGGTTACCATATCATTTAAACACATCTTTTCCATAGATGGTAAAAGTCCATATCCGAGATGTTACAGATGGGTTATATTCGGAACTTTTAAAAAAATGAAAATTAATTAAATTAAAATATAATTAAAACCTGAAATGTTAAATGTAAAAGTTATGACGTGGAAACCAAACGGGCTAGATCAGTGCATATCTGCCAATTTTTTTTTAGTCCTGATTGTACTCTTGTTATTCAGTCTAGGAATGCTAAAAATCAGAATTGTGAAAAAATTAATAAAAATCTTCTAACGCAAGAAGTAATACTATAATAGCATCAGCATCTTTAAACGTATGAGGTACATTTTTAATTAACTATCTTGCGATTATCTTGCAATTAAAGAAAGATGTAATTTTTTTGTTTTATTGAATATGTAAATTTACTATATTATTCTAATTTGTGAAATCATAGCTGCAGTTGTTATAGTCATGTTCAAAGTATCCTTTTCACAGGGATTTTATTTTATAATACCTTATAAACTCCTCTCGTACTTTAAAGATTTGCAGTCAATATTATATTACAAAGAAAATATAAATAATATTGTTGTTTTTCTTTCCACACCTTCAGCAATTACGAAGAATAAGAAAAACTCGTTATATGGTATTATCGTATGAAATATAAAGGTAAGAATTAATATTACCAGGCTACATATTAATATTACCAGGCTACATATTAATCGAATTAATATTACCAGGCTACATATTAATCGGCTACGTATGAAATATAAAGGTAAGAATTAATATTACCAGGCTACGTATTAATCGTTAAGTTCAATGTCGAAATAATTTCGAGAAATGTCCGCGATATTTGTTATAAGACTCAAGTGTAATTTTTAATTTTCACCCAATTCTTCCTAAGTGTAGTGCAACTAGCCACATATATAAAAACAATTTATGTTTAGTCTATCCGTGAAGTCAGTTATAGAAATTATATATTGAAGAAACTGTGTTCTTATCATTGTTTTTAAAAAGAACCTTGAAAGTAAAAATAATAATCTTTAAGGCTTTTCATTATCTTTCGACAAAGTTAAACCTAATGTCTATCCAAGATGCATTTTATGTAAGGCAGGAATTCAAAAGATAAAATTACAAATAATGCGAAAGACTTTACTGATTGTAAAAATATGATTATCTTACATTTCCTCTATGGACTTCAAAAAACTTAGAAAATTGCTTGTTTTATATGGAAGTATAATTCTATTAAAAATACAATTTCAACATCTCAGATATAACCCCAATGTGTAAGCTGTACTCGCCGGTTTCCAGGTTTCCTTCTTTGATTATTTTTTTAAGTTATGTTGGAATTAAGGAATAGTTTAATAAACAGAATAGAAGAAAAATTTGGAATGGTAAGGACCTAACCGGTCCTTGAATTACTTCTTTAAAGTCTCAACTATTTATTCAAGGTAATTGAATATATTAAATATAAGAGTGGTCCGAATTTCCCGTTCCATAAATTCAATAGTAGTCATCGACGGCCACATTAAAAAAATAAACAAGAACAAAATGCAACGACCGAAACATTGGTTATATTACGCACGAATTAATGAAATAAATAAAACGTAATCTCCCATAACCCGAATCGGTTCATTTGCTTCGGTCTCGATGATTCAGTGTCTCAATTCGTTTTCCATTCAACAGTCACAGTCGGCAAAAACGAGTTGCTACTAATTTTCTGCGAAACCAAATTAAATAGCGCGAAGCAGGTTTGAGAAGGAAAAAATACAAAACATCGGATCGACCGATGAAAACAATGGGGAGCGAAGATTCGCAACAACTTGCTGTGACTACAGTGGGTCGTGCGTTTGACGGCCTTGACTTTGTTCGACGGGCGAACGCCGCGCGGGCGATGGTAGTCGGCTTGACCCTCTGGAAGTACACGTCACTGTGAGAAAGTGCGTAGTCCGGTCTTGTCGGATGCAAACGACTGGTTTTAACAGAAATTTATAACATTTAATGTATACACACTAAGGTGGTTATGGTATGTCTTTATGCATATATGTAATTAAAAATTGGTCAAGTACGGATAGGTGACATTCATGGGCCAAGTGTTGTGTCATAATTTATGTATATTTTGAATATTGTTTTAATATGAACTACTATTAAATAAATTAAGAAGAGAACGTATGTATGTATATATATATATATATATACTACTTTTGTATTTTACTTTAGACATGACATGTTTTCTTTAAAAAAAATTCAGTTTATGTCCGCATATTTTGAAACGAAAATATTTAGGCAAACTCAAATTTTTGAATCAGCCTGTTTCGAAATGAGTAAATAGAAAAAGAAGAGATAGTTTCTTAATAGAGTACATATATACGATGCTTGTCAAACCTACTTAATAATTTGGTTAGTTGGGAATTAAAACTGTCCTACGAAATATTTTTAATACTTATATTAAATTTAAATACTAGTCCGAAATAAACTAAGACATAAAATAAACGAAAAGAGCAATATATCAATGCTTAAATGCAATAAAGAAAGTACTCTCACAATTAAATCGTTTTGTTTTAGTATAGTCATACCTGTTTATTTTTGCATAGTTTCTGATGAAGTGTGCTTTCAGCTGTCCTTTTAGCTGTCTTTTAGCTGTTTCAGCTGTCTCTTCCTTGTATAAAGAAGAGCAAACTTGAACTTTTCTGTGAAACCAGTCATCATTTTTAGTAGGGTTTAAGTTTAATAATCAGTAACATATTGTTTAAAATTCCAGATGAACCCTATTCCAAGAAACCACTGTATGATTTTCGGGATCACCAAGCCAGGTTTGGGATCATTAACTTGTGGTATTATTAATCGATCGCTAATTAAACGACCGTCAGAATATTTCTGTACATCTTTTTTTAAATTTCTCTTATCGACTTCATTAAATCACCCACCTTTTTGTAACAGGAGTAACTCTTACGAAACCAGCGCAATTCTTCACTGTTGACTTTATACAGTCATTTTGAATACAGGTTTCTTTAGCATTTCTTCGATATTAAGGAGCTGTTTTGAATCAAACCGTTGAAATTTGGATTCGTCAGACTAAAGAATATTTTCGAAATCTTCTTCCGAATAGTTACGATGATTTCAAGTTCACTCGAGCCGTTTCTTTTCTATTTTTCGACCGAAGTAGTAGTGGTTAGTGTTCCGAATATCGAAAGGGAACAACAAGTTTAAATCTGTTATATGTTATACTGTTAATTATAAGATCCGCCCATATGTTTATCGCAGCCTTTTTTCAGAAAGTATTTGACATATAAACTTAAAATTTGGCGTAGTAAGAAAATATGCTAACCCGCATATGTTATTATATGGGTGGACACAAAATATTCATATGACATCTAAAATTATTTTCTAGTTTCTTATATCATGGTGGGTTGGAAGAGCGATTTGTTTTTATGTAAGCTACTTCTAAGGATATTCTCTAAAAGGTCCGAAAATAATTCGGCTGCTATTTACTCAAATCATAATTATTAAAAAAACCGTGCTACCAAGAGTTTACCTAAAGCATACAGGAAAACTATGGCTACTATTCTATATTTCGAAGCTCTTGAGGTACACACGACAATAAAAATAATATCGTTATCTGTAAACAGTTTAAAAGTAATATTAAAAACCCTTATATATTTATGCTAAGTGTGTACGAAACCCTCTTAGCGCGAGTTCTATTCATACTGAACAGGTGTATTAAATTGATACACGTCCAACAAAACAGGCGCTCCGTAAACAGTTTTCAATTTATTTGCAGTCAGATGTTTTGAACGGGTTTCATTAAATTTTATACTGTTTTAATGGTGCTACATGTTACCCTTTTTTTGTTATCTAGTTTGTATAATGAAGTTTCGGTACTTTGTGGAGACATTTTCTATATGTACGACCAAGGTGCTAAATTTGCCACGAATATAATTTTTATTAATTTATTATTTAATTTTTTAATGCATCTCTAACCACCCACGTTATTGGAACAACAAAAGAATAAAAAAATCTTTTCTAAACTTAATTTTTATTTTTATCTCTTTTTACGAATCTGACTTATGTAATTTTTTTTCAAGAAGGTACTTTTTTAATTTTGCCAGTGTGAATTTTCACCATTTACATGTTCTCTGCAGTACTTTTTTCACAGTGGCTTTTAGAAAACTAAACGAGTTTTTCAAAAGGAAATAGGAAGAAAAAATAATATTACAAAGTTGTTATATTTTTTAATCTCCAGTCAAAATCATATTTTCTTCTTACAACTTTACAAACTACCGTGACTTCAATTTTTAGTTAGTGTTGTCTTTGGTCTCTATTTTATTTTATAATAAGTCATTAACATAACTCGAGATCATCGAACGAATAAATCAGGCGTGTAATAATGTTCCTTCCGATTCAAGATATACAGGAAAGTTCAAGGGTTTGTTCCCAAAATTATAACGAATCAACTATTCACTTTCCATTGTATTGCCATAAATAATATTTTAACTTAAACTGGTTCAATGCAAAGTTACGATAACAATATAGAAAAAACAATATTGAATAAATTGTTCGATTTAAAATTTGACTAAAATATTTGTTTTGTCGAAGTTTATGTATCTCTGGTTTTTTTTTGTCGAAATTTATGTTATGCTCTGGTATAAAAAAGTATGGAAATATGAATGACCAATTATTTAACAAAAAAAATATAATTCTTGTATGTATTTAATGTTCATAGTCGGTTATTACTATTAACATTAAAAGGGAGACAATTTGACTAAAAACTAAATGTGCAATAAATTACATTTTTTTATACACTAATTGAATTACAGAACATGAGCGAACATGCACTCATGTTTCTATACTTTTTTTTAAGCCAGTGAACTTTGACAAAAAAATATTTAATCAAATTTTACATCGAACAATTTATTCAATATTGTTTTTCTACAAATTACTAAAGTTGGTCTACTATGGTATAATAGTCTATCTATTGAAAGGGTTAACGTAAAATATTATAATAACAAAAAACCTATAAATTGTTTACATTTGTAGTCGCGGTGCACGTGAATCTAAAACTAAGTAAAAAAAATTACCTTTTTAAAAAAAAATCATATCTTGAATATGACTTGGGATAAATCGTTTTTTGTGTTTTTTCCCTGGAATGACCAATAGTTCTGCTATAAGCTATTTCAAGGTTATCCCTTGTGTTTTATTGAACTCCAATGACTAGGTACAATTTAATGTAAAAGAAATGTTCAAATATTGCACATTTAGTTTTCAGTCAAATTATCACCTTTTGCACATCAATAGTAATAACCGACTATTCACATTAGGTACACACATAAATTATACTTTGTCTGAAACTACTTTAAAAATAATTTTTTTTAAATAATTGTTCATACTTTTTTATGCCAGAGATACTCAAACTAAAAAAATTTAATTTAATTGTAAAATTTTACACCGAATAATTTTGGTCGATATTGTTTTTTCTGTAAAGTATTAAACGTTAGTCTTACTATTTACAGTCTATCTATTGAAAGTTTACCCTGAAATATTAGAACAACAAAAAAACCTATAAAATTCTTTTTTTGTAGTCGCGATGTACATGAATCTAAAACTGAGTCAACAATTTGACCATTTTTTTAAATAATTGTATCTTAGGTATTTCTTGGGATAAATTTGTTTTTGTATTTTTCCTAGAATGGCCATTAGTTCTATTATAAGCTATTTCAAGGTTATCCATTCATTATCGGACACCTGTAAATATGTATATATATATATATATATATATATATATATATATATATATATACATATACATATATACACACACACACACACACACACACACACACACATATATATATATATATATATATATACATTGAATACAAAAAATTTAATTGCTTTGCATTACACTAACTTCTTCCGAAATAATTTACTGCCCTTAATGTGGTGTTATCTGTGATGTATAAATAAGTTTGTTCCTGAGCTTAAAGTTACAAAGTTTATGCATATTGGATGAGTTTAAAATAGCTGAATTTTTACCATTGTACTGTCGTTTACAAAAAAATAAAAATATACCACTTTATATTAATATTCAACAAAATAATTAATGTTTTCAAAAATAAATTTTCCATTTTAAACATAAATGTTGTAAATATTTAAGTAAAAGTTGTAAGTAACGTTGTAAATATTTAAGTAAAACGGGATTCTCAAATTTCTCAGCATTGTCAACAAAATTATTTTACTCAGTCGTAAATGAATTTGGTATTGCACCCTCTCCACTGTGCCTATAAGCGGCAGAAAATAGTTATAGTAAAATAGTCAACGTCCTAGTGCGTAATGAACTGTTTTTTTCTGTTATATGACTGAAAAATATGATTTTAATATATATTATGGCTTGAAATTGCATTAAAAATCAAATAACCTCAGTTTCATAATTTGAGTACTTTAAAAATAAAAAAAAACTCTTTTGTTTTTGTTCTTGATCACGAAACTAATGTCTCGTTTAATTCGTTTTATTATGTTTTAAATTTAGTGAAATTCAAAATTTCAAAATTTTCACAATGCGTGCTTTAAGGCAACAAAACATGATATTTGAATTATAATGATATTTGAGTAAATATCGATCTGAAAATTGATATATGGTCTGGCACCAGAAGCCAGTTTGCGATTGATGTTGTAACTTTATCACTAATGAACTTAATAGGTTTGGTATTTCTATAACTGCAGGTAATGAAAAGTGAATAAAACATGTTAGCAACATTTAGTTGACAACAAGAAAATCAAGTTAAACAAATCGATAACTGCGTTTTTTTCATTGTTTTCATTTTTCTAAATATCATAAAATATTCAAATTCACACAATTTTTAAAGAACATTATCGTATTGTTTTTAAAAAAATTATGTGTGTTCGATTTAACACAGCAATAATATGATTTAATCAATAAAAATGAACAAAAAACCGTCAATACAGCATAACTCTCACTACGAGACTTCATTCTACAACTATAGTATTTCTATTAAAGTGCTTATAAATATTGAATATATATGGCATTATTTTTTTTAGAAATTCATTATTCACAATTAAATGAAACTACGTGATGTTGTAATACAACGAAACCTAGGTCGTGGTAAAGAAATTAAAGAGAGTAGAAATAATACTACATCACGTAGTTTCATTTAATTGTGCTTATAAATATTAATTTTTCGCAACGGAAATGTATTGCCTATCATGTTTTTCAAAGGCGTATAAACATGGTGCATATTTCAAAGAACACGAGACCTGGGTTAATCGCTATAGTTTTTCTACAACCTTTGCGTAGGTTGCTAAAAATCTAAGTTCTTCGTAATTTTAGGTTGAGTGGTTTCTCAAATAAGGGGAGAATGGACATATTTTTGCCTCTTTTTCTGTATATACTCTGTATATATACTGCTTAATTACATATTTCTGTAGATATACTAATAAAATTAGAAATTAACTATTTTTGAGACCCCTGTTATTGCCTTTCAAACTGCTACTATTTTTCGACACACTACTACTATTTTTCGAGTACATGATCTTATCCTCCTACAATTCCCATCTGAATAATCGCTGGTATATATGCTTTATTATTGTGCCAAATTTCAAGTTTCTACATCAAGCGGCTTCTGAGGAAAACGACTGTGACAGACGGGTGTGATCTTATCAGCTTTCCGTTTTTCTTTTTAAGTTAAAGTATCCTATTACCAACTATCCGGTTAAATAAAGTACTAGTAATATAAAGATGTTTCATATTCATAGTTTTTGGATCGATACATTTGATTTAGCTACTAATGTTGTCACTATGAGCTAGGTACATGGATGAAAAGTTAATTTATTTAAAATGAAGAAGAACTTTAATTATTTATTTACATTTCTTTTACTTCGAATAGTTGCACCGATTTGAATTTTTATTTTTATTGTACTTATTACTATTGTATTATATCGGCACTAGGCTATGGAGAGGTTAATTGTTTACTTTGGTGTAACGTTCTTTTGCATTTACGTCATCATTACAAGCTTGAAATGGTTTCATTGGAAACTAGACAATAATGATACTATGCGAGAAAATGTGAAGAAAAATATTTGTATATAACAATAAAGTTATGTGCTTATGTTAGATAAAAGAAATAAATATTTGTGTTTTGTGATAAAGGTCTCAAAATATGTTTTTTCATAATTTTACGTATCCAGAGATATACTGAAAAAGATTCAAAAACATGTAATATGTTTCGTTTGAAAAATGGGATATCGTTTGAAAGGGCATTGTCCTAAGGGTCTCCAAAAATATTTCTTTTCCTCCTCTTTCAGAGATTACTGAATCTAAAATTATGAAAAAACAATGTATTTAGAAATCTGCATGATAATTTTACGTCTGAAAGATATGGTAGCCAATATATATAGGTTAACAAAATTATGAAGTAAATAGTTTAATATAAATACTACGTACCGTTGAAGTTTTTATGTGCCTAAATGTGTACGCAATTCTACGCAATTCTCATTGTGCGGGTTTAAATCGCTTTTGACCATTACATTACAACAATTATCGAAGTTTTATCATTTCATGCTATTTATTAAAAAAAGAAATGTATATCGTTCAGTCAAATAATCGCGCATTGAACAATGATGTAGTACAAGATACCAAATCTCGCCTACGATCGGAATTACCCATTTGCTTAATCACAGTACAATGCACAGTAAACGTCTTAACCCGGAACTGTTGTTTTGTCAACCGAATTCTCGCGACACGTGCTTCGGTCGTCAGCTACCGACAAAAGGTGAAAGGGCGTGATGAAATAAAGTGGAGGTTTGCATTTGACACACAAGCTGGCTGCCGTTTTCCACATAATTTGGTCCTCTCTTTGTTTTGTGTGCATTTCCGTTATGTAAGTGTTAATTGTGAGAAACATCATTGAGTTGAATCACATTTGTGCAACTACCTTGTGCTGTAGCTGTGTAATGCATTTTATCGTTGCATCCGTTCAATTTGAGGTAATTATTTTTTTTTCCGGTTCCGTCAACACTACTCTTATATAATAATTGTTTATCAAGCAGCTTCGCAGTCACATGACGGTCATATCTTTATACTTTTTGAACCCGTTCTCCATCTTTCCGCTCACCACGCTTTACGCTCACTACGTTGTACAATTCAAGAATTAACCTGTACGTGATATAAACTGCTAAATAAAAGTAAGAGTAATAAATCTATTTACTTATCTGACACTTTCACGCTGTCATCAAAGTAGGTTAAACAGAGATTCCAAAATGTCTCATTACGTCGTCCTCGGATGAGGATCATTTTTTGCTAGAAGGTTTTTTTACTAAGTCTAACACATTGAAAATTTACACTAAACATATGTGGAAGTGTGTATTTACTAAATATCAAAGTAATTTTTTTGGCGTAATGGGAAATAAGTTGTAATGAAAAAACATAGTTTTTACCAAAATTAGTGGCAAATTTACACATCTGGCTATGAACTTTGGCCCAGCTATTAGCACTTTTAATGTACATTTAAATATAATATTTGGAGTTTACTCCTTAAGAATCGATGTTCATATGTATCGCCCGGCATGAAGTTTTATGGGGAGTAAAATCAGAAGTTCAGAGCGTACGAGTTCAGAGTGTTAAAAAAAGTGTGTTCGTTAGGTTCTGATCGTACGAAGTTCAGAGTTTTTCTATTAATGAAATTTCCATTTCCATTTGATGATTTTGATTTTTATATTAATGTACAGGGTTACCTATTTTATACATTCCAAGACAATCGTACTTAAGGAGTGAACTCCAGCCGCGCGTTTGAGCTAATAGGCACAATTTGTTATATATATATATATATATAATTTTTTCGAAGAACTCTATAATTCTTGTCATTAAATTACCTGAAATATCATCTCAGTTATTTATCGGATTGAGAAATGTGAATTGTGATGCGGATTACACAAGATAACTTTTATATATTTATACATGTAAACTGTTTTCGATATATGTATAGCCTGTTATAGACCGACGATATAGGAAAAAGATAAAGAGTTACCACGTAAACGAGAAAATTGTCTCTGTGTTACGTAATATTTAAAATGACATTGAAATTTAGGAACCAGGAAATAAAACGACATGATATTGTGTATAGTGGGTATATATTTTAAACTCATAGATATTCCAGTTAAGTACATGAAGTTGTTATTTTAGTTACATAAATCATACAATTATCCGGTCCGTTATCCGGATCAACTAGACACGCGTTTAAACTATTGTACATTTACATTGAAACATATTTGTTGACGTAAAGATTTGCATATGTATGTATCAATATCGGTCGAATATGGATCACGTCCGCTTGACGACAATAGAGGAACACGCTGCGATACAACATCGTGTCGTTATTAACAATCAATAATGATTGGCGATATGCGGATATGGAACTTGTAGGAAATCCGCATGTGCACCTTAACGCACACGACGTTCTTTACAATCAGTCGTACGCACGGCACAACGTGCGGTCGCCAGCGGTCGGCTTCTTATGATCGAAGCTGATATATGATCTAATAAGCCAGCAGAAAAGATAAAATTATGAATCCATGTACGAAACCTTAAATGGCTTTTTTAACTCGCTTCGATTAGGTCGCTTTGTATGTGACTAACTATGTAAAGAAATCTGTACAATTAAATTTAATGTAGTTCTAATTGTCGTTTCATCATGAAAGTTAGCAGTTGTTTGTAGTTATGATGGCAATACAATAATTTCATAAAATTAGAATAGAAAAAGACTAAAATAATGGATCGTTTAAATTAAATTTTTACCTACTTCCAGATGTACGAATTATTTCAAATTTCGCACACGTGTCGAGTATGACACCAACGACAATGCAATAATCATGAAAATAAAGAAATCAAATTTACTGCTCAAAACAAAAGTAAAAGACAAAAAAATTAAAAATAAATTAAATTGTTTTTAGAAACTAAAAATATACAGGCTTTTACAAAATAATTAACTAAAAAGAAAAAATAATTATTGGACTTATTTTTTTCTATCTAATCAGTAAAGACTTTAGTGCAAGATATATATGTTATTGAGTTTAATATTTGAGTGTAAAATAACGAAAAATATTAAATGTGAATAAAAAAAAGTAAACAGAATATAATTTAATCATTCAATTAAAATTTTACCCACTTCCTGACGTCCGAATTATTTAAAATTTTGCACACGTATCAAGAACCGATGACAATACAATAATTACATGACATTGGAAAACAAATTTATAGCTTAAAACAAAAATAAAAGTCTAAAAAATGAAAATTATTTAATAGTTTAAAAAACTATAAAGAATTTTCTTTGTCTTTACAAAATAATGCACTAAAAAGCAAAAAAAAAATTATTGAACTTGTTTTCTCTGTCTGCTAAGTAAGGACTTTATGGAAGCGAGCCATGTTCATTATTGAGTATAATATTTTAGTAAAAAACCGTGGGGCACTTTTTCTCGAAAATAAATGATTTTGCTTCTCAAATTAATATTAAATGAATGAAAATGGTTAATATTTTAGTTACATTTCAAGACAAAACGCATAATACAAAGGTATTATATAGAATGCATAAAACTTGGTATTCAAATTACGTTTAAATATATCAGTAAAAGATCGATAAAATGATTGTCATTTAACTATGTTTGGGCTAAAAGAATAAATAGTGATCAAAATGTATATACAAACAAACAAATAATAATGACTTCCTAAAATATATACGGCGTTTTGTAACTGCTGTTCGACGCTTGATGTACATATATATATATATATATATATATATATATATATATATATATATATATATGTATCACTCGTTTAGGGGAATTTAATCATGTGGTCTATTACCGTTTAAAGAACTGAACTGTCAAGAAATGTTTTCCGCGTGAGCGATTAGCCTTCTTATTAACGTTTACTCATTTAATTTATTGCAATACCTGCAGTGACAATGGTATGAATGAACGCGTTTCATTCGTGGGCGTCACCACCATGGGTAACCCCGTGGTCAGTAGAGCCGACCTCCGTTTTTTTCCGGTTGACGTCAAACGTAACTATGAACAGTCACATGACATTGTTGCTTTTAAGATTATTGAATATTTTTGAAGTTCTAATATTCTTCATATACTAATAAAAAAGTGTAAACATTGCTTCAAATTTTCCCATTTTATCCCTAATACTAATAATATTCAAACAAGCTATTTTGAGATTATCTCCATATTTATAATCAATACCACACATACCAGTACATCTTGCTACTTGGTACTTTTGAAATTTCCACACATACTCATACCACTTTACAACGGAGTAAAATCTGAAACTTCAAAGACTTTTCCTTAGTTAAGCGCCCAATTACGTGCTCCAGAAAGTCCTTGCGGACGCTTTCACGCCGTCTATGCGTTAGTCGCAATTGCTCTATTCATTTTGTATGTAATCGCATGGTGCGTATGTATATAAGATATTAGCTTCTAACGATATAATTTGTTATTCACTTGTCATATGACTGTTCGTAGTTACGTTTGACGTCAACCGGAAAAAAACGGAGGTCGGCTCTACTGACCACGGGGTTACCCATGGTGGTGACGCCCACAAATGAAACGCGTTCATTCATACCATTGTCACTGCAGATATTGCAATAGAATAAATGAGTAAACGTTAATAAGAAGGCTAATCGCTCACGCGGAAAACATTTCTTGACAGTTCAGTTCTTTAAATGGTAATAGACCACATGATTAAATTCCCCTAAACGAGTGATACATATATATATATATATATATATATATATATATATATATATATATATATATATATATATATATATATATATATATATATATATATATATATATATATATATATATATATATATATATATATAAATCAACCGTCGAACAGCAGTTACAAAACGCCGTCAAATATTAATAAGACTGCTAATACTTAGTTAACCAACAACCATAAATGTGTTTCCAATCATCTTTGAAAATTAAAAAATACTGACGCGTACTGAACTCCTTGACTAAAAACGTATTTAACGATTTTAAACAAACTTTTTTATAAAATGTCCAACTATTGCAGAAAACTATTTTGGAAAACCCCTTAATGATAGAATTACTCCTTAATTATCGATATAAAATAAATTAATATGAAAAAATAAAGAAATATGAAAAAATTAACATGAAAAAATTAACAAATATGAAAAATAAAATAATATGAAAAAATAAAGAAGATACGGTAAGTTCTAGCATCACCAGAGGGTTCTGCAGTAACTGTACAACAATGAAGAGGCAAATAAAGTCTTAGTTCCTATATGTAAAGGAGAATGTCCAATTTAGGCCTAGTCATAACCAGATGCGAAACACAGACATAGACATGAAACATAGACAGATTTGAAACTTAAATAATAAATGATCATTATTAACTCATTTACTATTTTTCCCTATAGTCTATCTATCTTTAATCTGTCTAAATACAAAATGCAATGAAAAAAATAACGTGATTGAAATGTGAAATGTTTTTTCTATGTGATGCGATAGCTAGTATCGGTCTATTACTTTAAGTTTTGTATTTAACAGTTTAAGTAAGGAATTAAAAACACACATACACACACAGACACACGCACACACACACACACACATATGTGTGCGTGTGTGTATGTAAGTACAGACACGTATATTTTTACTTAGTTATCAATGAAGTACACGAATCTAAAGTGGACTTATTCTTATTTATTTCAGACGGTCCGTCAAAATGTGTTCCATAAATGATTTCAATGCGATGGGCAGAAAAAATGAAAAATAGGCAAAATTATAAGATACATTTTCTTTCTACCTTTTTATGTATTTTATGTTATTGTAATGATTTTAACCTTTTTCTGCCATAGTCGTTGTATTGATAATCAAATTAATCACCTCTTAATCTTGGTATTATATTCGATTTAATTATATTCATTCGACCATTTAATACATCTGACTTATTAATACTAGAAAATTATTTTAGTAACTCTTGAGAAATATTATCCCAATTCTTCAGCCTATTATCCCAAGACAAGTCTTGCATTTTTTATAAAAATTTCAAACCAAGATGTTGCATATTATAATTTATTCAAATTTGGTATATAAAACCTCTAAAAGAAGAACCCGTTTATCCATAAATACTAGCTTTTACTGTAGGCTTCACTGACGTCATTTTAATTAAAAAATTATTTAGAATGATTAAGTTATGTAGAATGGTAATTTTAGTTAAACACTTATAGAGAGAAATTAAAACATGCAGCGCCATGTAGAATGATTAAATGAAATTAAATGCTGTGCCTTTATTTTCGTGACTATATAATACAACTGACAATGAAAACAAACATATTTCCTCTAAATTAGGGATTAAAGGAGTGATTCTGTTATTAACTTTGCGATGTTGCTTCGCTATTCCCATTGTGTACTTTTTGGTTTCAATAATATCTTCAATAAAATTTTCTCAAAAGAATGAAATTTCTTGAAATACGAAATAGCCTATACCATATTTCGATCAACTAGCTATATTTGTGCAAAATATCACGCTGATCTGCTATTTCGTTCTAACGTAAAAGAAGAACAATCAAACGCCCTGTGACAATTATATTATTAATTAGGATGATATTTACCCGGTTAAAATGAAGCCTATATCATTTACTGGTCCGTCGATCATGTTTGGGCAAAACATAATTCCGATTCGTTACTTCGTTGCCAGGTAAAAGAAGCAAAAAAAAATACATTTTCGAAGTTTTAATTTTTTTTATAAATTAATTTTTATATCAGTAAGGTTAACGTTTCCTGATGTATTGTGTTGAAAGGCAGCCTATGTCATTTTATGACTCGCCAACTATTATTATGCAGAAAATTACTTTGATCTGTTACTCCATTGCAATGTGAAGGAAGGATAAACAGTCACACTTTTAAATTTTTAATATTTGTTGAAATTGTTATATCAGTTGGGATGATATGTAATGGATTAGAAAGGATTATTTCATGGCCCGCTAACTATCTCTATGCAGAAAATCACATCAATCTTTTGTCCCGTTGCGACACGAAAGAAGGACAGATAAACACATTTTGTCACTCATAAAATTAGAATTATAATATTATTAGGATTTCCCAGCACTAAAAGTAGCCTGATATTAAGACGCTGATATTAGTAGCTTGTGCTTCACATGAAATATTTTTTAGCAAAAACTACACTCGGCCACGAAAAAAATGTTTTCTTTGACAATATTTTTAAAGTTCTGTCTAAAACACAACTGAAATGTTTTTGTGTCTGAAAAAAATTCAAAAATATCCGATAATACATGCTTTAAACAGAAATTACTTCTATTATTTATAAGACTTTTTCAATAAAATTAAAAAGACTAACTGTTCACAGCTTGTTTATAACATTCGTTATCTTTTATTTTCAATGAAGTAAATAGGATCATTATCATATATCTATGCATCTAGAAATCATATTTCATAAGATTTTATCAGTCTCTTTAAATATTAGCTTGGTACAACCTAGCTAGATAACGAATTAAAATTATCCATAATGCAATGCACAATTATAAACTAGTAATAAGTTTCCACAACAACTCTTTAGTCTACAGGAAATTAATCTGAATTTTGTTGAATTCATTAGCTCGTAAGGTTTATTTTATTACAAATGATTAATATGTAAATATATTATAACGCTTCGGCATACCGGAATTTTCACACCTTTGACTCGTTATTATTCACCATATTCAATTGTCGATATGTCATTAAAATAATCGTTTTCTTAATCTAAACCAGGGAAGGATAAAGTATTTTTATTAAAGATTGTGAAGTAAATGAAGTAATTTCAGCTGGTTGTTAAGATGGGGTGACGATATAAATAAATCGAGTGCATGGAGTGAATCTATTTTATGTGTCATCAGCAACCTTAACTAGTCTCGTAGATGTACTGTGAACCGCTCTGAAAGAGATTAAAAAGACGGTGTTTATTAGGAAAGCTCGGTCATTAACTATACGTCCGAATACTTTGGGTAGAAGTACTAAAATGGAAGTGGGTTTAAAATATCTTCTCACAGCCAGAAGATTTAGACTTAATGAGAAGAACATTAGTAGTAACTTAACTATCACAAGTTTTAGAAATTGAGAAGCGGTGACTCGTAGTCCAATAAGGAGAAGAAAAATCCCTGTTCAAGGTAGCTAACTTAGTGGCTGGATCAAGAATTATGGAAGCTGTAAAAAAAGTATTAAGCAAGTGTCTCTTCAACTGACAGAACGATTTCTCGCATGACTTACCCACGCCCAAAGTTCAAAGAAATTGTAAAATATTAGTAGGAGAACACTTTTAATGGAAGAGGGAATGAATTTTTTTTAACATTCCCATATAGTTGTGGACATTTATTCCTAAGTACCCTGAGGATTTACCAACGCGCAGGACAAGAATCCAATTTATCCTTGGCTTTTACCTTACCACTTTTAATTATGTACTTACGAATACCTGATCGAAGGCGCGATTTTGTGCATGAGTTTATTTTTGTATTTTATCAATATATATATATATATATATATACACATATATATATATATATATATATATATATATATATATATATATATATATATATATATACATACGTATGTGTGCATAGTCTAATAAATCAAAATAAATTCACTAGAAATTGAGAATCATTGCGGGGCCAGAGAGGAATGTTGAAGATTTTGATATGACCTGGATGAACATAGTTTTTTGAAAGTAAAATTCATAATGCGTTTGATATGTCTATAAGTAAGTTTCAAATGACTTAAATTTATTTAAATGGTCATCAAAAGCGGATTGACATCTATGTAATCAAGGTTATTGAACAACTAGACTGTTTTGAAAACTAAGTAGTATCATGCGAAAAATATTGGAAGGAAATTAAGATGAATTTTTCAGTCTAAAGGTCTTTTTTGAGAAAATGTTTATATGTAAGGGCAATTTTACGAATTCCCTAATTTCGGAAGACAGCGTGGAATCATAAAAATAAAAAAGATGTTCAGAAGAGTGTATTTAAAAATAAAATGTTTAGAACAGTGTACATAAAAATTAATAAATATTCCTTAAACTACTAAATAGACTCAGGCTGAAATTCCTAAAAATCGTTAATTTTTAAGTCATTTAAAATAGTCGTTTTTTAATTAAAATAATTAATTTAACCAATAGATTGTCATGTATGGCAAATATTCTAATAATAGTTTTATATTGCTGTTAATTTTCGTACACTATCATGTTTTACTTGCATATGTTATTCTTGAACATTTTGTAGAATATTTTATTGCCTTTAACTTTACTATATCCTTTTGCATTTTTTCCTGACTAAAAAAAGTATATGTATTGACTTTACACTTCCGCCAAAGCCAGCAGCTACACTCGCTCACTTTTCGCTTGGACACAACCACGGCGACATCTCGTTCTTGAACTAAGCGCGTAACTTGTGATACAGCGCTGCTGTTATTATTATGTAAGTAAATGAGTAAGTGTAAGCGGCGGCGACAGGCTAGTCGGTCCACCAAGGTTAGCGAGACCCGCATAGGTAGGTACAGTCCGACAAGATTGGCAACGGGCGGCCGAACGAATAAGAACGATTCAGGCTTTGAGTACTCTTACCGGTGGCTAATTGTCTGTTGTAATTATATAGTTCTAGCTGGATTGTAATCGAAGTGGGTTTTTGTACTGTACGTTTTTGATTTATGGAAGAAAAACCGGTCGAGGAAGAATAACGCGACCCCTAGACAAAGTATGTAATTGTAGTGTCTAGTGAAGTAGAGCACGCAAAATGGATACGGTATAAATAATTAACCAAAAAAATATCACGGAATTTTACTGGCACTTCTGATGTAGTATACATTTGCAGAGTATGCGATACTTGTAGAGGCTTCGTTAGAGTATCAATATTTTTGAATTTATTTGTTCTCTGTTCGGTATTTACCTGATCGACGGAATGAGTGTTTCTAGAATTTAGAAGAAAATATTATTTCTTTAATTTAAATTGTCAAGTATTATGAATCTAAAATTCGGTAAAAATCTAATTTATTTTTGAAGGAAATGGAATCAAAAATACGTTTTGTCTTTTATAAGAAAATAATAGGAAGAAAAACAGCGAAAATGGACTTGGTGTAACAGAAATAGAACATCATTTAGAATAAGCTGGTAGTTTTAGAGAATAAACAATAACTTATTTAGCGATTTAAGGTGAGAAAAGATTTAAAAACAAAATAAAACTTATGATGATAATACAAAACAAAAAACTTATCTTTGTAAAATTTTATTTTTGATATATTAAAAATTTTAATAATAAAATAACGATAAAACATATGAAACATAAACTAACTTTTTAGAAACTATTCAAAAAACAGAATTGATATTGAGTAATATTGATAATTCTTTCCATGTTTTTGTATAAATTAATGACTCCTCCTTTTCGAATTTTATGTGGTTTTTCTTGACAACCCTCTCGAGACTGCGAGTTTTGTGGATTTATTCATATATAGATTTATATACATATAGAGAATACAGTGGGAAGATACTTGCTTCCTCTTGAAGGCTCAGAGTTTTGCAAAAATAGCATTTTTAAGAAAAAATAAATCTATTAGAAAAAAACAACTTCACTTTCATAAACCTTCTGATCCACAATGCGAGTCAAATTATTTTTAGGGGTTTTTTAAATGACACCACATGGACTTTTCCCATCTTCTTTATGTTTATGAGTAATAAGTAAATGTATATAGGAAAAATGTGTAAGTTTGCTCTCATTTCAGTTGCATCTTTCTTTTATACCATAGATGTGGAATTGAATAAAGCCACTTGTCTTTTCTTAATAGTTGTCTCATAATCATCTTCCCATCGTGTGATAACCACTAAGTTTTCAACTGGGTCTACTTCTACAATTTCTTATAACCGTTATCCGCTCGTTCTAAATAGCCAAGACACAAAGTAATTTTTACAATCACGCTCTCTTTCACTACGCATTCCTATGTAATATCGTCATTTCTTATTCTATGTTTTAATGGTTTCGTAGGACCCTTTGTTTCACATTACATTATGAAAATGTAATTTTGTCTATTATACGTTTAAAACTATATGACCAACAATTTATTTTATAAAAAAAAACAAACAATCCGTTTTACATGATCAGTCACAATGAAATTCTCTCAAACATTTTCTTTCGTTAATATCAGAAGAGAGAAACTTAAGGAAAGACGTGCAATATGATTTGTTCTTCAAATTATAGTAATTATATAATAGTTATTACGGTAGCTTTATAAATGGACCTTGACTGACCTTGACTCTGATTTAGGTTTCCACTTGGTTGTCAATTTCAAGGTTAGTTTCGTGGTTTTATTTTGTTGATCAATATTTCTTATAAATTTCAATTAATGATAATGATATGTGCAAGCGATATTAGCATCAAATTCAAGTTAAGAAAATTATTTTGACTTGATTGTTAGGTGGAGTTTCTTGTTAGAGTGCTGTTGGGTGTACAGCATTTTTCTATTGAAGATGGCGAGATGATGCGATGGTAAAGCATGGTAAAGCAACAAAAGGTATGTACGTGACACGCACACCAATTGTGTGAAAATTTTTGGTTTAATGTGCGTTGTGGTAAACAAATATAGGTACTTTGAAAGGACGTATCACAGCATAAGAAACACTCTTACCGAATCGTGACAATTAAATAATGAAGTTCAAAATTCAGAACGATCAAGTCGCTCGAGTGATAAGAATTTTACAAAGCGTTAAGAATGATTGAGAACGCATACATTAGCGAGAAATAGGCGAGTATAGTCAAAGACGCTAGGAGACGCTCGGCCACAAGAGATATTTGATCATGTCTAAACTAGCACCCGTTTATTATTTCATGTAGAGGCATGTCCGAGAATAAAAAAAATATAGAAAGGTAGAATATTTTCGTAATTAACCATCGTAAATAATTCGCTTAATTTTTAATGAATTTCATCCAGGGAAATAGTGCTATTGAGGCCACAAAAATGGAAATTGTATATGTATTTATGTTTACAAACATTTTACGCATTAATGGAAATCACAATTTTTTAGGAACTGTTTTAAAATTGAATGTGCAAATATGTAAGTAGGTTTCCGTGGGAGGTGCAGGACGTCAAAGGCGTACAGCGACTCATGAGTTCCTAAAGATACTTAAATAAAGCCGATACAGTATCTCATATGTATAAGTAGGGTTGTGCGTGTGATCAGTAAATTTGTTGCGGTTCTTCTGTTCCCATTACCGAAAGAAATATTGTATGTAATATTTCCAAAGTGATAAAATCACTTCGTTCTGCTTTTAAATATTTGTTTCTGTCTCAGACATACTTAGGCGTAATAACTTTTACCCGACCATGAAATATATAATTTTTGTGAAACAGTTTCCAAATATCTTCAACAAACTAAAGATATGTTGTCATACACCCCTACTGTAAAAGTAGGTGTTAAAATAAGAAAATATATACATACTATGAAGCGTTTTATTGAGAAAGGAATCGAGTATTTAAACCTTGGCCGCTGTAGGCCTGTAGGGTAATTCATATGGCAGGCAATGTATCAAGTTTCTTTTATACTATTTCTTATTCTATATACGGAAGTACTGAGTACACTTATAAAATCAAATCAAACATTACAGTATGTAATAAATAACAAGAAAAGCTTCAGGTTTATATTTATGATTAACGCCGTCAAAATTTCAATATGTTAAATATCGTAAATGAGTAATGCTACTAACTAATGCTCAAATTCAGTAACGCTGAAAAATTCGAGCAAAGAAAACAAAATGAAAATTTAAAATCGAAACCTCTAGTTTTGTAAAAACGTATCGAATTTATGTTAGTCATTAGACCTTAAAGACAATTGATAAAAAAGAAACGAAATCTACAAAAAGGACCAAGTTCTTCTTTAAAAAGTTAGCAGTAAAGAGTAATGAGATAAAAGGAGCCAAGTTCTTAGAGTTTTGCAAGAGAATGATGTAGTGGATGAGTGAGTCATTAATATTAAATCTACAAAAAGGACCAAGTTCTTCTTTAAAAAGTTAGCAGTAAAGAGTAATGAGATAAAAGGAGCCAAGTTCTTAGAGTTTTGCAAGAGAATGATGTAGTGGATGAGTGAGTCATTAATATTAAATCTACAAAAAGGACCAAGTTCTTCTTTAAAAAGTTAGCAGTAAAGAGTAATGAGATAAAAGGAGCCAAGTTCTTAGAGTTTTGCAAGAGAATGATGTAGTGGATGAGTGAGTCATTAATATTAAATCTATCACGTCGTTAAACTTGGTCACGTTAGATTCTTATCTCTTTATCGTTTTGCCAAATGATAGGATCTATATAACCACCAGAATTTTTTCTTTGCACAACCGTGTAATGATAGGTATAATATTCGATACGGTGATAGATGTAACTTCTCTAGCTCTGCTAGAATTTGGTTGATTTTATCTCACTACCTTGTGAATAACTTTTTAAAAAGGAACTATTTATTTTTTTTGCACAGTATATTTTTAACAGCACTATATGTTTATAACAGCGGTATATTTTTAACAGCAGTGTATCATATCTATCACGACGTTGAACTTGGCCACAATAAGTTCTTATCTCTGTATCGTTTTGCCATATGATATTTATAAACCACCGGAATTTTTTTTTTCCAACTGCGTAATGATAGATATCACTACTTTACGACAATTTTTTCAAGAATGAACTATTTCCCTTTATCATAATGTTTAATGGATCTAAGTTTTTTGTGATATCATAATTAATGAGTGTTCTTTTGAAGAAATGAGGTGTATCTGAGTAATACACGTTTCATACGTCATATAATTTATTAAAATAGCTTAATATTTTTAATTTTCGAGCTTAATATTTTAAAATTTTCCCAAGATTGATATATTTTAAAAAATCAGCTGGTATTAAAGCCAGATGATAATGATGCATGTTTTTTGTTATAAATACAAACACCGCATGTGAACTGATATTTAATAAATCATTTACTTTTACCTCCAGTCATCGTGCTCTGTTTCAATAAAGATTAAGGACTCACTATCGCACTCGGAATGTAAATAGCACTATATTTTTATACAATTTCCTGGAAATCATCAATTGGGTACCTGATTTTTTGTGGAAGCACAAAGTGCCTATGTAATTGTCTTAGTTTTCCTGCGAGGAGATTACACTACCGCACCTTTTACATCGGCCGCTTGTGTACAAGGAAGTTCCATGCCTCGTTATTATGTTTTTAACTGGTGACTAAGATCTTTGGAGGCTATAGGAAGTTCATTTCGTTAAGATAATAATCTGTGATCGGATCGACAATTATCGATATAAAAAATAAATTAATTTTCGGTTTTATCAGGGAAGAATGTTGCAAACTACATTCTTTTTTAATTATGCTTTGCAAATAAAAACTGAAGTGATTAAAAATGTAATTAATGAGACCTTTGACTTGTTTAATGTACCAATGTTACAAAAGTCATGATCGAAAATAACTTACAAATATTAAAATGTCATTTTTGCTGCATAAAGGGAACTGAACTTTATTGTGAATTATTTGATTTATTCGGGATACTATTATGTATGATAGCAATATACCGAACATTACAAAACTCTACTGTTTAATTGCGGGGTCATAGAAATAAATATATACATATATTTCTTGTTTTAAACATATATAGATTTTTTAATTCTTTTACGTTGTAACCAAAATATTAATGAATAATGTCTCTGGAAAGTAACAGCTTTCTCGTGTATCACTAAGTTACATACCGATAACGTAGTTCCATTCAGTTCTAATAGCGGCCAATATTTTCCATATTTTATTGCTTTTAGAACTGCCGTTATTTTCAATTAGCTAGATAACTAAATTAGTTAGTAGTATAATAATTAGTAGTTAGTAACGTTATTTTCAATTAGCGCTCGAATTTTAAGTTTCATTATACCCAATATTAATTGAATCCAACAGATTTTTTATTTGCTGTTAACTTAACCAACAATTACATCGACTTCCACACATAAATTAATTTGACTACCAAACAAAAACGTAACGAGGTTTCGTATCGACCTTGACGTAGTATATCAATGAATCCTAAATATCCTATGGCTTGATAATAGTTACTCTAATCATTATCCTTTAACCGTGTATGTTACGATTCAAGCAAAAAACCTAACCCGGCGCCGCTGGTACTGTGGTCAGATTTCGCTTGCCGTCATTATAATTACGTTAACAAGATTTCCGGTTACTAATCGACGTATGTTAGAATTACGTAGTGATCAGTAATTGACATTGTAAATATTATTATACAAAGGACTATATATAAACATTACAAGTGCTTTTGAATTATATTGTTGTATATTGACATACGACAGTATTGAAATAAAGTTAAGACGTTATTAGCTATCACGTTCGTTTGCTTCGTTTGAAATCGTAGACCTAATTAGAGGTTATCATTAATAGAGCAGTGTTAAATCTTTTTACAAATAAATATAATATTCAAACCTTGGAAACAAAATCATATATGTCTGCAATAATCGCTGCTATCGATCAGTGAGGCTGTGTACACGTGGTAACATTTGACAATTAAATAAAGGATTTCAATACCAAGTATAATTTGTATGTGTGTAATAATCGCTTCTGACTTATTTACGTAGGGACGGATTTTCTAAGTATATAAAACTAAATTTGTAACGCATTGAGCACATGGTATTACACATTTTACATATTATTATTAAAAATATGTATATATGTAAAACGCGTACAAATAAATATATATATATATATATATATAAAATTGATAAACTCCCACGAAGGCCAAATCAATTCCACACCGAGTTCCGAGTAAGTGTGATAAAATGATGTTGGGTAGGAGTGCGATAAGTAATACCCGAGAGTTGACTAACTATAATAATTATTGATAGAGTTAATGTACGAGCTTGACCGGACACAATCGAATCTGGGGGAACTTTGTAAAGTGAAGTGAATTAAGGAAGAAATTAAAACTGTCAGATCTGTTACCGAGAAGGGTCTAAAAGTGTTTGCATTTAAAAACTTATCCCATTGAGTAGTTAAAGTGACTCTGCAATTGTATCGTACCTACACATTTTATATCTAAGTGCTTAGTGTTAGACGTATTAGCATTGGACATAATGGACGCTTAGCATTGGACAATATAATATTAAAAAAATTTGGAAATTGGTATGAGTCATGAAGAAAACATTTCTAGACGAACATTTCAGGAAATGTTTTGCTTAAACTAGCTTTTGTATTAGAAAAATTCGACGGCAGTCATTCAAATGCTGTATTCGAAATCAGGGAATAAAAAAAACAATAAAAGAAACTAATTTTCCATAATCATTAGGCTAATTTCTGCAAAAACTAATTCGTGAATTGAAAGAGATAGTAACTAAATATCTTATTAGTAAGGAGGACTAGTCAATTAAATCTTGTTTAATGTATTTTTTTAGAAATACTTTTCTTCGATTAAAATAAAATGCATATTAATATTTTATTCCTTCATATAATTATTCGTTCAACTTCATTGCGTCGTTTACCTTCTAACTACAAACATATAATCTATGCTTTGAGAATGATTGTATAATACTTTCATATTTAGTAATTCACACCTATTGTAATTTGAGACTACCGCCTATATATCACTTCATATTTAAAAAGAAATTAATTTAATTTTGTTTCCAATGTCTATATATACTCTAAAAAGTACTAAAAATATTCAATCATCTACATTTTACAAACTAATTATTCTCCAGTAACATTTCTTTTCAAATACCTAAATCGGAATAATGAAAATAAAGGGGAGATTCTAGGCATTACTTTGGAGGTTCAATACGAAACTAGGATAGCTGTCATAATTAAAAATGTGACGTATAAACGCATTTTAAATTCCTGGGTAAATGCATAAGCTCCGTTTTTGTGTTATTGGAAAGCCCATGAGAAAAAACAAGTTTTGTAATTGTGTGTATATAAAATATCTATTTTAAATTTTTCAGCGGAAGAAAAACTGCACCAATCTCTGAGGAAGCTGCGATAAGATGGACGAACATAATATGTAAATGGATCACATGATCACATGATATATTAGAAATGGACTTTATGAATTACCACGGTGTGGTTGACTTCTATTCTTTTTAAAACAAATACCATTTGCGCGTAGAGTTCATTTCCATTTATTTATGAAAAACATGACCATATCTGATCGTGAGTACGGATATTAGTGAATAGTATTTGCATTAACGGCATTAATCTCGGAAGGCGCAGCTACACACAATATTAAGTGGGAACTAAATTAAAATTATACTGAGATTATTTGGGTTCTGGTTTTTTGCAACCATAGTAAAACAAAAAATTAAATTAAAAAATATATTTATTCTCATATCATAAAAACTACAAAATTTCACTATCTAAAAGCTGAATATGACAAGTTTCACTTTTTTATATACGAAATCATGGTTTTATTAGATTCAATTCGATGTTCCTATAAAATAGAAAAAAACTCGATTTCCGTAATTTTTTAATAGATTTGATAAACGTAACATATATGTTTAAAAATAAGTACGAAGAAAACTCGTCAACAAAAATTTACTGAAAATAATTTGTGGGAACCGGATAAAGTGTTATTTTTTTAATCCTTACTCACAAAACTACTGCAATTATGTATACTGTGTCCTTACAACTGTAATCATGCATAGTATGTCCGTACGATTTGCAACACCTGAAAATACGGAATGGTTTTTATATGATTTTGAGATAATAATTCAAAAAATTGTTGAAGGACGGTTATTTATTCAATCCACACTTATTTAAATATAAATAAAATCTAATCTAAATCATATGTGCATGTGTAACACTTCGATATCCTGGTTCTTTTGTGTCTTGTCATTTAGCTTAAATAGAACCTAACTACAATCGTGCTGTAAAAAACGAAGTGACTTTTGAAAAGACGCCTAGCGACTGAGCATACACGTGTATATAATTAAACAGAAGATACATTAGGTGTTAGGGTTAACAACCTATCAATATAAATAACTCTGTTCATGTGGTCGCCTAAATTACTTATTACACTCTGCAAAAAGTATTTTTTTAAATACGGAAGTAACATTACATTGTTGCAATCTTTAGTGTTTGTTGGGTTGCCAGGTTGATGGTTGCTATGTGTTAAATTATATTTACGTTCTTTTAAATATAGAATGAATGGAAATTCGTCTTTCTTATAATGAACAGTACATTTTTTTATTATGAACATTCATTTATATGAGATACCTAATTCGTTTGTAATCTAGCTCATCTTATAATTTCAAGAACATTAACTCGTTGAAGAATACATATCGTATCAATTAATATTATAAGCGTAAGATGTTACTATAGTTATTGAAATTTAAAAGCAATTCTGTTAAAATTAAATTATTATATTTATATGGTTACAAATGCTGATTTAGTGTTATTGCGATCGTGAATTGCCATAAATAAATCGATTTACATAAAGAAAAGTGGAAAATTAACTTTATACTAATCACAAGTGCAATAGAAAATATTTTAGACACGTATGCTGCTCTACACACTTAAATTTACAAATTCGGAAAAGGATAAGTATACAAAATTAAAACAAGTCGTCCGTTACTGAGGTAAAAGCGTTACTTTTTTTTTTAAATCATGGACTTTTTCTTACAAATTGTCGCAATGGGTTGCTACGAAGTGTTAAATTTTTTATTGATAATAAAATGAATACAGTCAAGTATGACTAATTTTGAAAAGGAAATTGTTGTCTTTCCTATAACGGTTTTTTTGTAGAAAACCTGCCTACGTCTAAATCGTATCCGCATCTGCTCAACGTCCGTAATAACGGCGTTAGTCACAAAGATTGCTTCGTAATAGAATACTAACTAGGCATTGAAAACGCGGCGCTTATATGAGATATGAGATCTTTTTTGGGTAATATTGAAGGATAATATTGAAATCAGATGTCATCGTGTTTTTTACAGTTTAAAACTAAATTAAATTTGTACGTTTACAGAATTTCTCTAATTATACATAGGTTACTATATTATTTCACATGGGTTAATACATTTTTAATATATTTTTCATTAGAAACTAACCGGATGTCAAAGTTTTAGATAAACTATTCTAAAACCTATAAGTTTCACAAGATTTCAAATATTTTTTGTCTTTTGTTATTTTGTAGTCACGGTTGCCAAAAACATAATATTACGGCGAAGTTGTTCTTAGAACCCTTGAAGGACACATTGTTACGTGTTTATGTCACTAGCTTTATACACACTTTTTTTATTTTAACTTACGTAGTACAGAGGTTTTAGATACACGATTGCTTTTAATCTCAATAGATGTGCTATTAGTTTAATTAAAGGATTTTGCTTTTATAACTGACTTATTTACCTTAATTACAGTACTTTGGAACTGTGCTGAACATCTGTATATAATTCTTTATTTAGTTTGTTCTTAACTCCAAAATATTTGATAATTGTAATTGTTGTAGATTTTCTGCGTTACAATTTTAGTAAAGTTTTAAAATATTATTTACATTAACTTTTTAAAACATTTATATATATATATATATATATATATATATATATATATATATATATATATATATATATATATATATATATATATATATATCGATAATTCATTTTAACGCTATTTTAAACTACAAGTTTTACCATTATGCAGAAAATCTAGTTAATAATATTTTTAATATAATTTTCTTCAATATAGTAATGAAACTTTGAAAGAACCTATACACCATAATTCCAACAAAAAAGTTTATTAAATTTAATTCGAAATTGTTTAGTCACTTAAATACCAATTTAAAAAAAAATCCGAGCTAGTCGGACTTTGGTTTTTGCTTCATACTAGTAAACATCAATTTTTTATTTTTATTTTCTTTGCGGTTTTTAATTACCGTTTTCACATATTTTGACAAAAAATAATTAACTGTGTTTACATTTTGCACAATTATGGCTGACTAATTTATAGATAAAAGCGTACATTTGAGAATTTATCTTGTTTTTTTTATTCAGTATTCGCGTCATTCTACATAAACATAAACGGAACTACATCCAGGCTTCGCTTGTTGTCTTGTGAAACACAAGTCCGTATACGAGTATGTATTGTCTATAATAAGTCGCAGCAAAAGTGCATTGTTTTATGTCATTATTGCGCTTATGAAATATTCGTATTTTTGAATTTATAAGCATTAATCATTACAACGTTGAGCAATGTATACAAGTTTACTGTAACAGCAAAGTCCCTAGACTCAACGAGACGTGAGTTTGTTATTATAATAAACTTGTAAACATTTCAGCTTTGCCACACGTCAGACAGTTATTATAAACGTTTTTTCCCAGTCAGGCACGGTGGACTATTGTGAATGTAATTATATAATGATGTTTATCGCGTCATTCTATACCTATAAACATAAACGGTACATCCAGGCTTCGCTCGTTGTCTTGTGAAACACAAGTCCGTATACGAGTATGTATTGTCTATAATAAGTCGCAGCAAAAGTGCATTGTTTTATGTTATTATTGCGCTTCTGAAATATTCGTATTTTTGAGTTTATAAGCATTAATCATTACAACGTTGAGCAATGTATACAAGTTTACTGTAACAGCAAAGTCCCTAGACTCAACGAGACGTGAGTTTGTTATTATAATAAACTTGTAAACATTTCAGGTTTACTAAGTGTCTTTAATTAGTAGCCGCCACTTGCAGATAGTATATTTAATTTGCCATTGAGAAACAGTTTTTCAATAAATATCAATATAATATAATCAGGGACATTACTAAAAAGTCTTGGGGAAGTAATGAATACTATCTCTGGAGAAAAGCGATTGGTGTCTATCTAAAAAGGCTGGACGGCCTTTCATATCTTTTTATATCAAACTGCCTTGTAAAACTTGGGATTATATGTTTTCAACATACTACATTTATTGCCTATAGTTAAGTTAAAAGTCGCATAAAATTCATATAATTATCCCAGGAATTGTACTGCTAGTGGTCATTACGATAAACTGGTCCCATTTGCTAAATTCGCAAGAGAATATAAAATTGATTATTATTATTATTATAACGATTATTATTATAATAATAAATTATTCTGCACCCATTTGTTCCAAACTAGGTTTCCGCTTTAACGTTTCCTTATTTCCGTATTTAAAACTTTTAAATTGTCGCATGGATCAAGGTTACTTCTTAAGAACAATATATTTTTTTTTCTGAAAAAAAATTAGTCACCGAACGCTTAATTTTGAAGGGTAAAACTATAGGAAGTATATGTTTTTTTATTGGACGTAGGTGGCTTGCGGTTTTGTAAAAGTTTCCGTCTGACCACAACAATTTATTGTTCTGGGAATTTTTACGAATAGTACTTGTACATTTTTTTTATTTTGATAAATGATGGACGTTTTTCTTATAGTTTTTCTCATAAATAATGATTTGAGTGAAGTATTTATTTTCCTAAAAAATACTGCACTTTTGGTATAAGTATGATATGAAATGAAAAGTCAGAGGAAATGTATTTTGCATGTTGCAGTTGTGAAAACTGAACAGATACCAACATTTGTTAAAACGTGTAGTATTATTTCATTATTGCTTATGTATAAATAAATGATAATGTAGTATATATTATCGTTAAAATATAATTAATAAGGAATATGAATTTCAATTTAAAAAATTCTAAAAGTTTAACTAAAAAGCCGCTACCACGAATAAAACGACGTTTTTTTTATAAATTTAAGTGCAGAAAACAAGAAAAAAAAATTTTTCAATTTAAATTTTGTTAAATTTAAATACAGAAGTTTTAAGTCAATTTTATCTATATTCTTTTGCCATATCAGAAAACGTCTCTGATTCTGTTTTAGAGTGCATAGCTTGGGCTCCGTGATTTAACGGTCGATATGAATGAATATGATTATCTTCCAGTGGTTAATTTTTTAATTTGATTCAGAAATGGTTTACGTATGGGGACGTTTTGCAAGTTATTTGGGCACTTCTAGTCGAGCTAAACACAGCGAAAAAAGTGAAAAAATTATATAATAAATATATCTTTATTTCATCGCTTCTCCAAGGAAGTTATTATTAGATGGTAAAATACTGGAGTCTGAATTCTGAACCTACTGAATTCGAAACTCAGAATATTTTTTTAGACTAAAATAAAACAACAATTCTTTCAGTATAAACTCTGATGTTTCGAAAAAAAACATCGACTTTTCTTTAAAATCATTTGAAAAATTAGTACTAAGATTTTCTTTATTTTTTATCGTTGTATAAGTTAAAGATTGGCTCCGTGATAAAGTGCTTTAATCTGAATTTCAAACCACTTGGTACGAAATAGTATATTTCGGAAACAATTTTGCCAATACAACTAGTAAATTTTGGAAACATTTCGGAAAAAATTGCCTGCCTGAAAGATTTGTAAAAATATCTTTACAAATTTCCCATCTGAAGATGTCATACAATAAAACCTATGTCGTGGTTAAGAATTAAAATAATATAGAAATAGTACTACATCACGTAGTTTCATTTAGCTGTGAATAAAAGTTAAGTGATAATGAATTTCTATAAAATTAACGCCAAATACATTCAATGATTCGTTTTTGTTAAAAAAAATATTTTTTAAACTTTTATATTTACCCATTTGACGCAAAAAACTTAATATTATTATTCACTGACGTCTCTCCTCAATGCTAACTCAGTCGTAGTACAGGATCTAAAAAGACGCTGGCATTCATAATATTCGTAACATTGGTCACCGGGTCCTTTCGGGGCCCGTTATTGGGATTAAAATTATCATAATAAAAGTGATTGAATTCAGAACGCACCATACTTTAGGTTATGGTGCTTCATTCGTAGACTACATCGGTACCAATGTGTCTGCATAGCACGACTACCGGGAAGAAAAACAAATTTAAAAATATAACTAAAACGCAATTTTTTTGTTTTTCTTTAAACTCGTCTGTAATGGAAATGCGACTACGGATTTTGATAATAAATGGTATTACTTTAAATAATATAAAGTAGAAAGAGAATGCCATTGCTTCAAAACATATCTGAATTTGGATTAGAAATTGTCATTGCTAAGGAATGACCGTCTTTTGTATTATAAAGTTGGGATACAAAGGCAGCCATTACATAGGTAAAGAGTAACATATTAATTGGTTACCAGTAAACGCTGATCGTTTACCTCTCGTCATATAAAAGAAAAAAACCTTATTGCATATTTGCGGTTTATTAAGTTGTCCGCAAATTTTCCGCTGCTACATGAATAATACAGTCAATACAAATATATCGTTACGGAAACTATAAACAGGTATGGGAAATACATTTAATTTGATCCAGTATTATTATGTCGGATCATACAGCGGTTGAGACGGTACGTAAGTCATAAATTCGAGTATTTTTTTAAGGTTTATCTATGTATGAAGAACTTAAAAATAATTTGTAGTTTTTTGTACTAAATTACAATGAAATTCAAATTTTTTCTGTGCTAAAATAAAATTTCTTTCAAATTTGATAGCTTCCTCCACTGTTAGGAATCTGTCTATAGTTGTACAATAGGTTCCTTGTTGTTAGGTTGGAAAGCATCTTCAAAAATAAACAAGCAGTCGAAAATAGTAATATACTTTTCTTCATAATTATGTTCAACAGAGTATATGACACATCCAATTCTTGCTGGCTATTGAATTCCGTTGTAATAGTTATGTTGTCATAATTCGTTTACCAGAGTATATAAAACATTCATACAATAATAATTGTAATTTGAATATTCATACAATAATAATGAGGTTAGACGACACTTCCCCTTCCAGGAGACGCATCTCCAGTTTGAATATTGATGGTTATAGGTCACTCTGTATTTCAAAGTCTTTATGTAACAGTGTTTTGCGTCTATCGTAAAAATATGCACAATTAAATGAAACTACGCGATGTAGTATTATTTCTACTTTCTTTACCACGACCTAGGTTTCGTTGTATTACAACATTTTCAGGTGGGATATTAGTAAAGATATTTGCTGATATCCCACCTGAAGATGTTGTAATACAACGAAATACTACATCTGTTAAACCTAAATTAAGTTTGCACGTAAAAATAAACTCGGTCATAATTTTAGTCCCGATTTTAAGATCCGTAATTCTTAAATATAATAAATATCTTCATTCATGGAATTGGTCGCTAGCTTTATGTGTATGTCTCGAAAACTGATTGTGTATTAGTGTAAAATATCTAGACTTGATAAACTTTTTTTGTAATGGTCTGCTATTCGATCCTTTGCTCGTCAGTACATAATCTTATTCATGACAGATACATTTTTTCCCCATGATTGCTCTGTCATATGGTATGTTTTAGCAGCATACCTAAATTAGATTTCATTGATATTAGTTTATTACATAAAAACATGCGACTAGTACACATAGACAAATATTAAAGTCGTAAACGACAATAAAACGATAGTTTAATCAAAATTGAAACCAACCTCCGACATATGACGACAATAATTATTTGTTACTCAGAGTAAGGATTTGAATCGATTTGCCTTGAACGACATGTGCCAAGGCAACTTGACATCGAATCCCCACATGACACAGATCGGACACAGAATGGCTCCGATCACGAGAGAATCGCTGCGCAACTACACTCGAGCTGATGAGCCCATGACCTGACTAGAATGAATCCACGATCACGAACGAGTAAAGAATACGGTTTTTTTCATTCATTTAATGTGGTAAATTTATATGAATATACTCATTTACACACATCTATATATATATATATATATATATATATATATATATATATATATATATATGTATATATATATATTTATTACATATGTATTTATATACATATATATAAATAAAAAAGAAATATACACATATATACACAATTGATTTTTATATATAGCGCCTGGTATAAAATTTTATGAGGAGTAAAATCATAAGTACAAAGCGTTAAAAAAATTTAGCCGTTACGTGGCCTCTTCGCAACTTTTCTGCGCATCTTTAGAGTGAGATATTAATATGTTTATTTGGTGTCGCTTAAAAATGCCGAGATATATAATGCTACTGGTATTCTTAATGAAAGGGTAAGTACAGCCAAACGTTTACGTTTAAATCAAGTAAAGTGAGATTTAGTGAGTTTAGATTATTAATTTTTTTATTTCACTTAAACACTTTTATTCTGTTTTGTGTTTTAAATATTGTTTTTTTATTTGGTTTTCATTTGTACACACCCTATTTATTTACTTTTTGTACTACCTTCATTTTCATTACTTCTATTTTTATAAATTTTTCGGCTCATATTGTGTTTTATTTTATACTTTTTGAATTACACAACAGACAGTTAAATTTTCAAAAGTAAATCATATAGTCATTGTTTTGTTGTGTATAGAAATGCAGCATAGCATGTTGTTTATAACATTTAAAAGCTAAAAAAGGTTAATGTTTATATTTTTGATCTTGCACAAAAATTGTGGAAATTTTGTATTAATTGTTAAAGTCGCATTTACGTTGTCAAGCTTTGTTAATAATTTGGTAAGAGATTGATGAAACAAATGTTCAGTGAAATGGTGTATTAACCATTAATTATTATTATGGGATTTTCATTTTGAAATCGTTCGAAAGAACGGTTTGTGTTATTCAGTCCAAACTAATTTAATGCACGTTTTTGTTTTAGTTATGGGCAAATAGATGCATCCATAGCATTTCAATAACATGTTACTTGATGTAGCTTCTGTCATCATTGTGTCAGAATACGATATGTTTTTGCAAGTATTTGTTAAATTACCAAATATGAAGAATAAATATGTGTTGATAATTCCTGAATTAAAGCAGTCACTGGCTTATATCATCTAGTCCAAAATAATTAAATGCACATTTTCATATTCTTGCTAAAGGTAAAGTGAACCATCTAGTGTAAACTAATTTACAATATATATTTTAGTAAAAATTTATTGAGTTATCAAATGTGGAAAATAAATATTAATAGCTTCCTAATTAAAGCAGAGCTAATTGGGGCTACTTTCCTGTGGACACATACAATAATACAAGTTTTGTGGATACAAATATCTGTAATATTATCTATATATAAGAAAATTAATTGTATGTTTATTAATGTTAGAGGAATGAGATTATTACAAAGGAAAAATTTCACAAATAATGCAATTTTCAAACTAGTTAAAATATTAATTAATAAAAAAGTTGTGACTATAAAACCAAAGTATTTTTACGCCTTTAAAATATACACTAGGCAATACATTATCACGATGAAAAATAATATATATAAATACTCTTAAGTTTAAATATATATCCAGCTATGTATTTAAATATATCCAACTAAGTATGGAATCTTGACAGGTTGACAGGTTTAAGTTTATATTAATCTTACTTGACAGGTTTATCCTATTAATTTTTTTTTAAATGATCAATTTTCAGTGGTACGTTTTCTTAATTAGTATTATATATAATTAATTGCTACGGGTTCTGGTTTACAACTGTAACTATAATAAATCATGGTTAAGGTTGATGCTTCGATGACGATGTAAAATGATCAATTGATGTAAAATGTAAAATGATCAATTTCCAGTGGTACCGCTTATATTGTAAGATGTCATCATTGTTATAATTCTTTAAAATAGTTTAAAATACTTTCCCATGAATTTGTAAATGATTAATGGGATATTTTAGCTACTTACTTTACTATTTAGTTATAAAAAGCAATAAACATGTCGTTATACTAACAGAGAACGTATTTATACATATATATATGTCTATATATATATATATATATATATATATATATATATATATATATATATATATATATATATTGGGTTGGCTAATAAGTAATGAGAGTTTCTTTCGAAAATTTTCTAGGAAATATGGGAAAGTCTTGGAAGCTTCCATGATCGAAGATATATAAAGGATGCGGCATGCTCTCACTGATTCAGTAGTAACTTAAAACGCATGTGAGATATTGTCTACTTTACGAGTACCAATCTGGTCACTCTGCAGCTGAAGCTACGCGTAACATATGCCAACGCGTAGCTCCTGAAGAAATATATGAAACTACTGCAAAACAATGGTTCCAGGGGTTTCGCAGCGCCGATTATTCCCTGATTGACCAACCTCGACCTGTGCCCTTAAACTTGTACCCTTAAACTGGTTAATTGAAAAAGATAGTAGATTAACGATAGGCTGGCTAGCAACTGAGCTTGGGAGCTCCAATGGAACTATAAAGAAGAATCATTTACACCGCTTGGGAATAAACCGTTTAAAATACGGTGTGTGGGTACCGTATGAACTTAGCCTGGACTAGCTTTACCACCATGTTGAACATGGTGGTAAAGCTATTCTATCTATTCTAAATCTATTCTAAACTTTTGACTTTCCGATGAACCTTTCGTTGGTTAGATCATCTTATCCCCCCCCCCGCCATATTCCCTAGACCTTGCACCCACTGATATTGTTTGTTTAGATCGTTCAGCAACCCCTTACACAAAAAAACTTTGATAGGTAATTTTTTTCATTCCAAGCTGCCTGAATTTTACACAGATGCAATCCACTATATATATATATATATATATATATATATATATAGATATATATATATATATATATATATATGTATATATATATATACACATATATATGTGTATATATATATACATATATACATATATATATATATATATATATATATATATATATATATATATATATGCTAATTTCATATAAATACAATAGTATGCGATTAGGATTTTTTGTTCGCTATTGACATCACTAAATGTTAGGCTGCCTGTTGGGGTTTTTATTAGTTTTTTTTATTTAGATGTAATTAATTAGATGTTTACAAAGAGGTATTACATGTTGCACTTTTTGCTTCTCTCATATTCTATATTTAAACCGTGTGCGTGCGAGAAACAAATTAAGATAAATTTTTATCAATTCCGACCTAAGGCGTATTACGTTATAATTGTATTAGTACTTCAATTCCGGGCTGAATATAAAAAATCTAGACTACATTTTATTATATAGTCTAGATTTATTTTATTATATAGTTTAGATAAAATTTTTAATGGAAATACTTTTTTTATTTATGTATTTTAAATTTTTGAGATGGTGCTGTTTAGTATCAGTAAATTGATGGTCATAATACGGATGAGATCATTTTAACATTTCACATGACGTTAAATTCGTTTTGATTTCGTCGAGGCTTCCGAATATTACTGATTTTTTGAGCAACAATAGACGGTTTAGAACAATTTCTTCAACGTAAACAGCTTGTAAAACATAATTGTAGAGGTAACTTTCCATCGATGTTTTCATAGTAAATATTACTTTAACCACTAAATCTTATTACGCAACGAGCGATTGAAGATTATAGATAGATATGTTTATTGATTCTAAAATAGTAAATACTATTTTTTCCGTGTTTTTTGACCACATTGCCTGTTTTGGTGTTTTGCATGACTAATAAGAGGCGTATTTGCGTTTTTTTACCTGGTTGTTCTGTCGACACAGACACACCTGTTTAAAAATTAACTATTATACACGATTGTCCTTTGCAATACTTTATGCCGCCGTAATTTGCTCTATGGATTATATTCATATAAATATTGATGTTTGATTAAAGTTTCAAGGAATGTTTTTTACTTGCTTGTTTTTAACATTTACATATATTAGTTTATTTTATATATTTATTTTTTACATATATTAGTAGCCCTAGCTGATTTTTAAAAAATATAGAAAAATGAGAAAACATCACTTTTACTTGAAAGAACTCAGAAGAGGGAACTAGCATGAAATTTATAAAAATAAGCATAAAGAAACACACAAGAAAATAAATATTTTTTTCTATTTACGCAAGAAAACGCCATTTGATATCTCCAAATACACGTGATGTCAAACCGTTTTGTTGATCAATACGTTGCTGTGGCCGCACGGTTCGGAACCTCGCTGACGATCTCATTCATAACTGGCGAATTTCGGCACTGCTTTTAGCTTTCTCTAGAGCCAAGTGTTGGTTCTGGAGATCTTTCCAGTGACATCATGCCATAAAATTTGTTTAATTGGAGCGTATCGAAGTACAACATGCATTTTATACTTTTGTTATTTACCGAATATAAATGGAAGTAGGCTTTATTAGACTGCCTAAATCTATTGAAATAGTAGGGAATCTAAATTTTTCGAGTACTGAGTTTAAAATACTTACCCAGTGAATTTAGTTTATATTTCGATATTTTATGAGAAGTTTGCTCATATGTAATTTATTTAAACCAAGAAAATGTATTTAAACCAAAATTTGTTTTATCTTCCACATTCCGTTTTAAAGCCACTAATTCAGTTTTTGCCGGTTTAA
Organism: Druceiella hillmani; assembly: GCA_039881145.1. Classification (NCBI taxonomy): domain Eukaryota; kingdom Metazoa; phylum Arthropoda; class Insecta; order Lepidoptera; family Hepialidae; genus Druceiella; species Druceiella hillmani. Next base: position 22,218,382 of record JAYKKI010000011.1, read on the forward strand.
TTTTTTGTTGACGTTCAATAATATGAGGAATGAAAGTTTGCATACTACAAATTTGTAGGTATTTCATTTTGTTTCGATATCATTTCCCATCTATAACATTATTAGAAAACATTAAAAAAAAAAGAAAAAAAAAAGGAATCAAACTGATTCCTTTTTTATTTTTGTAATTTTTTGTAAGTAGGAAGGATATTTATTATGTTTCATTTCTATAAATAAAACTTACATCGAAGTGATCATCACGAGATATGATTTTGAACAAGGTGCATAACGATTGTCCCTGCTTGCGGTTTCCCCATCCGTTTTTGTGTGTATATATGGGTTTTTTGGTATGATTAACAGCAGTTTATTAAGAAATTTTATTAAAATGGATGGACGCAAAAGTACGAAACATGAACCTAATTGTATTAATTTTTTCAAAGGATTGTTGCTAATGGTTGAAAGAAAACCCATTGTAGAATTTCATTATAAATTCACACTTCTACTGGAAAGTGCTTAGTAATTTCTATGCAATCTTTAATTCAAACAAGAGCTTCAAAATTTTGGACAAAGTTTATCAAAATGAGTCCAAGATTTTGGACAAAGTTTATCAAACAAGCTCTAGATACCTTAATGGTATGGCGTCACATTACGTATTGCTTTAGCGTGCGCTTAAAAATGTATATTTTGCGGTTAGTTTTGTTAATTAATAGCGTATTTTATTATTATTTTTTGTTTTAATCATGTTCATTTTAACTATAAACCTTTACAGTAATAAGAAAATTAATAAACGTACATTAAAATATAGCTAAGCGAAGACTATGATTAACATAGTTAACTAATTAACAATCTGACTGATAACCTTACTGCGTTTGCAATTAATTATACAGCTACAATAGTTTGGACAAACGATGGAATGCTTTCCTTATAAAAGATTTGAGAGGTAAAAATATTTATGAGTTTTTGAGAAACCATTTTATAAACTCGAGTTAAATTATTATTCCTATAAACTTATTTTTAACATATCAATTCTGTTCGCTCAATATCTAAATACATACCTTTTTTCTAAGTATTTTACTAGTACATGTTTGATGGTGTACAAAGATACCACGCATTTTCGTTCTTTTCAATCGAACGGAAATTGTAGGTTTCGTTAGCTGTTTACATAATCTTTTTTTGATATCTACGTAGTGAAAAATACAACGAGCTTTATAAAATTTCCAAAACCAGTAAGTTAAGACTATTTTTCGAAAGTGTTTTTAAGCGATAATTATTTTGCAACAAATTTTACAAGTAATTTAAAATGTTATTTTTATTCATTTTGTTTTCCTATCTCACCCTGGTCTTTAGATCAATGTTTATTCGTATTAATTTTGTAAATTTCATGATATTTTTATTTGAGACACAATCAAATTGAAAGAGATTTCTTTTTTATTCATGTTTCAAGAGATACAAACCACTAGAGAAAACTGCTTCATATCTGTGATTTACAAAATGCATAACTTCTAATAATGGGTGTAAAAACAATCGGGCCTATATATGAGAGAGAAAAAAATACAGCAAAAGGATAACAATTTTATGCCAACAGAAACAAAATTTTATTAATGAAGGAATTTTAATACGCAGATAACCTTAAAAAAACTAGAAAACTCTGAAAGTAGATAAATATAATTACATGAAAACTGGAAAGTTTTATTCGCGTATTATATTTTTTTAAGTATACGCGTAAAAAGTGTATCGGTACTGGTTCATAACTGTAACTATAATAAATCGTGGTTAAGGTTGACGCCCCGATGACGATGACGACGGTTTGATTGCGAGATATCGGGCTGTGTGCACCGTCACAAACACACACACACACACACGCACACACACATATATATATATACATATATATATACATATGTGTATATATATATATATATATATATATATATATATATATATATGGCACCTACGATTTTTTCGATTAGTTCAAGTAAAAGCGAATTGGAATTTTTCCCAACAATAATATTTTCTGTTAGTCTTGGCAATATCTAGTCATCTGTTTTAAACACTTGCTCTTACTGCTTAAAGGCTGAAATTCAGTCATGCGTTCCGGAATTACTACTAATGATTATCATTTACATTTTACTGTTTAAATTATGATAATTGAGTTTAAGGTCCGTTAGAAAAAAATTGGTAAAGAATGGTATCCGTGGTGCTCAAAAAAAGACAGATAAACAGATAAAAAAACAAGCAGATAGATATAATATCGCTTAAGAAATAAATACTAATTATTAATATGAATTATGCCAGTGATAGTTCATTCAAATCGATCGAATAGTTTCTGTATAATACGCGAAAAAGTCGACAGACAAAAACTCTGAAAAAGCGTTATGGAATTCAGAGAAGCCTAAATAGCATATTCCACTATTTTTTCTAATGTACATACGCACCTCTATTACAATTGTATAATGGTACAAATAGACATGTACCATGACTTCATCAAAACTACAAAATTAAAGCAAATAAAAATATTAACGTGACTAAAGAGCGGAAGTAAAATGACTATGATCAGGAAGTAAAATCACAAAAAAATAAGGACTACTCTTGAAAACCTGTATTTATTTTCTTCCTGTATTGGAAACAAGTCCATTTCAAAATACTGATTACTATTCGAAGACTGGATTTTTCAAGAAGCCAATTTTATGTTTAAGAATAACACTGGCTGACTTTGCTCTTAAGCGGCTTTTCGGAAAAAAAACCTTGATCTGGTGTGTTTTGAAATCATTCTTTTTATGTGAACCTGTATAAAATGTATTTTACCTTGCACGAATTTGTATTTTATTGATTGCACCTTCTACGATCAAAAATAGTTTATGTGCATAGCCAACATTACAAAACACATTGTCTAGTTGATTAAAGAATTCAAGAAACGTTTTTGTAGTTCATAATTTCTTGCTATCAGCAAATGATCAACTTTTTTCTCAATGTTTACAAGATAACAAAATGTCGGGTATAATATAAGTATATATATATATATATATATATATATATGTATATATATATATATATACATATATATATATATATATATATATATATATATATATATATAAGTAGATATAAATTCGATGAAGGCCGCGACTCTTCTACCCATTTATTTAAATCTAATCTCGTGAAAAATAAAATCGACTTTATTTTAATTTTGAATTTAGCAAAGAGCTTTTAAAAATGTTTGGAATATATTCGTAGATGTAAAGAATATTTACCATTTTACATTTTTAGACTACATTACATATTAATATTTGACGCGAAATATTTATAAATATATGTAGTATAATATATGCATATATATACATATATATATATATATATATATATATATATATATATATATATATGTGTGTGTGTGTGTACACGAACATATTCCAAACATTTTTAAAAGCTCTTTGCTAAATTCAAAATTAAAATAAAGTTGATTTTATTTTTCACGAGATCAGATTTAAATAAATGTGTAGAAGAGTCGCGGCCTTCGTCGAATTTATATCTACTTTCCACTAGGAGTTTTTTTTATAAAAATATATACTTCGAAAAATTTACAGATTATGTGTTCCACAACGTGTACCACCTCTGCGTCTAACTATTCAACTAGTGAAGAAGGATGTAACTTTTTTCATCACCGCATCAGAAAAATAATTTTATATACGATAAACAGAAATAGTGAGGTAGATCTGCAGTGCGAGTTCATGGAAATTATTTTTCTACAAAAGATATATATTTTACTCATTATTAATACTATTTTCACAAAGTGCATAATTATTATATTTCGCATTTAATTTCAAGAAACTTTTAATTGAGTTTCATACGGATCGAGATAAAATATTGATTGTACTGTTTTTGCCAGTTTTTATTAAACATAATATAAAATATTTACAAAAATTATGTAAAACAACATTTTATTATAATTATACTGGGTTATATTTTGTATTATACATAATAAATGTAATTTTAAAGCAAATCCAAAAAATAGCTCTTTATCGAAATAAACATTTCAGAGTTGAGACCGATGATTATTTATAATAAAATCCCAAATTACGTAAATAAATCTGCAAAAATATTAGAATTAAATTACTTAAACGGTTTGTTTACCAATGTCACGTTATATACCAAAATAATTGAACGCTTAAATATAACATTTATGCATATACATGTATACACTCCTTTGCAAAAAAACTAAATCTTTACAGCTATGGAAATCTTAAAACAGAGGTTTTATATGCATTCGAATAATCGGATATATTTATCTCCTTATTAAAAACTACTGTTTTTGTAAACAATACAAAAATATACGAAAGTCTAATTTACATGCCAAACAATTTTACTGTTAGTAAATAATATTTATTTCATCTTGTTGCACAAAATCTGATTTCCTTCCGCTTTTACTTGAACTAATCGAAAAAATCGTAGGTGCCATATATATATATATATATATATATATATATATATAACATTTATGCATATACATGTATACACTCCTTTGCAAAAAAACTAAATCTTTACAGCTATGGAAATCTTAAAACAGAGGTTTTATATGCATTCGAATAATCGGATATATTTATCTCCTTATTAAAAACTACTGTTTTTGTAAACAATACAAAAATATACGAAAGTCTAATTTACATGCCAAACAATTTTACTGTTAGTAAATAATATTTATTTCATCTTGTTGCACAAAATCTGATTTCCTTCCGCTTTTACTTGAACTAATCGAAAAAATCGTAGGTGCCATATATATATATATATATATATATATATATATATATATATATATGGCACCTACGATTTTTTTACGAAGGCCGCCTTCATCGAATTTATATCTACTTATATATATATATATATATATATATATATATATATATATATATATATATATATATACTTATATTATACCCGACATTTTGTTATCTTGTAAACATTGAGAAAAAAGTTGATCATTTGCTGATAGCAAGAAATTATGAACTACAAAAACGTTTCTTGAATTCTTTAATCAACTAGACAATGTGTTTTGTAATGTTGGCTATGCACATAAACTATTTTTGATCGTAGAAGGTGCAATCAATAAAATACAAATTCGTGCAAGGTAAAATACATTTTATACAGGTTCACATAAAAATAATGATTTCAAAACACACCAGATCAAGGTTTTTTTTCCGAAAAGCCGCTTAAGAGCAAAGTCAGCCAGTGTTATTCTTAAACATAAAATTGGCTTCTTGAAAAATCCAGTCTTCGAATAGTAATCAGTATTTTGAAATGGACTTGTTTCCAATACAGGAAGAAAATAAATACAGGTTTTCAAGAGTAGTCCTTATTTTTTTGTGATTTTACTTCCTGATCATAGTCATTTTACTTCCGCTCTTTAGTCACGTTAATATTTTTATTTGCTTTAATTTTGTAGTTTTGATGAAGTCATGGTACATGTCTATTTGTACCATTATACAATTGTAATAGAGGTGCGTATGTACATTAGAAAAAATAGTGGAATATGCTATTTAGGCTTCTCTGAATTCCATAACGCTTTTTCAGAGTTTTTGTCTGTCGACTTTTTCGCGTATTATACAGAAACTATTCGATCGATTTGAATGAACTATCACTGGCATAATTCATATTAATAATTAGTATTTATTTCTTAAGCGATATTATATCTATCTGCTTGTTTTTTTATCTGTTTATCTGTCTTTTTTTGAGCACCACGGATACCATTCTTTACCAATTTTTTTCTAACGGACCTTAAACTCAATTATCATAATTTAAACAGTAAAATGTAAATGATAATCATTAGTAGTAATTCCGGAACGCATGACTGAATTTCAGCCTTTAAGCAGTAAGAGCAAGTGTTTAAAACAGATGACTAGATATTGCCAAGACTAACAGAAAATATTATTGTTGGGAAAAATTCCACCGCGAAAATAAAAAAAAACTTTCAGCTTACTAAAACTATAAAGTTTACACCCGTGAAGCCGCCGCGAAAGCTGTTTTTTATAAGTCTTGTCTATACAACAAGACTATAAAAAACAGCTTTTAACTACACATTGTAATTGATTAAAAGGTGAAATTACAATTGAGAAATATCATAGATTAACTTTCATGGAATTATCAAATGACATATGCTAACATTTTTACATTTACAAAACTAATTACGTAGCTTAATATTTACAAATTGGCTTTAGGGAAAAATTCAGTGAATTTTGTTTTTAAACTACCTTTGCGATGTCCTTCCAAGGCAATTTAGCGTTAAATTAAATTAGCTAATCATTAAAGTAGTAAGCAACTAACTTCGTAGTTAGTCGTAACAGAAATAAAACGGTAAACGTACATAGGTCCACAAAAGATTTGACGATATGGCCATGGTTTTTCTTTAAGATGAAATCGATCCCTGAGTAAAACTGGTAAAAAATCGAGTAAAGCGAATCGTAATCGATTTGAATGGGCAAAAATAACGTCTTTTCCATTCATGTTGTTCGTTTGTGAGTGGCATTAGTAGCATTCATGTGCTGCGTGATTGCTATACGTATACCAAACTCTTTTACAGAGCTTTAAATAAAAGCAAGTATATATCCTGTATAACTCTCCGAGAATCTTTACATATGCCCAGATTTTTTCTGCTTGTAATTTAATTGTCTTTCGTGGGGAAATTTCAGAGACAAACAAATAATGTTTTGATTGTATAAGATTTAAAAGTTTAAAGAAATTACGGCGTTTTATCTATCAGATTAGCTAAACAATTTAAAGGAAACGGACTAGTTAGTTCGACTTATATCTTGTGTATGTTAAATATATAAATATTTTATTACTGTACTATTAGATTAATAAGTCGTTATTAAAATATCAGTCAATTGTGTCCTTTTTTGCGCTATTGACGTAAATAAAAAATTGATTTTAAAACTTGCTACTTTTTCGATCTTTGCAATATTGTGTTAAGAAATTATATTGAATTAGCTGTTTTATGGCTAGCAATTGTATTTTGATTAATGGACAAAGTTTTATTTTAAACACTGAATGACCATTTATTATAATGCTCTATCATTAGAGGTAAATGCAAATTATTTTTAAAATTACACACTAAAATTATTTTTTTCGCCAAACCGTCAGTTCACGAAGTATAAGAAATTAATTAAAAGTACAAAAAATGGAGAAAAAAAATTATTTTCAAATGGAACCATGGAGATATTGCAAATTCATCATATTTTATTAATTCCCGCAATAAGCTACTGTGGACCAGAGTGCTAACGCCGTAACCGGCAGGTTGTTTTTAATGTTAATGATAAAAGTAATTAATCATACCTAATATGTACATTGTCTATGTGCTTTTTAATATTCCGGTATTATGTAAGGGTTAATTCGTTTCCGGTCCATAAGCAATAATTTAACATGGAAAAGCTATGATGTTTTCGTCAATCAAGCGATTTATGAAATCAAACGAAAATAAAATGTTAGTTCAGAACAAAAATATGGCATAAAACAGACAGTGATTATGGATATTGGAAATGTTGATCTGTGTTTTGTTTTTTTCGGATTTACCTCCTACGAACTAGACCAGTATCAAGAAAAAAATATCGTGTTGCATTATGAAACATTGCGTCAACTTAGATTTCTAAAAGCCAAATTTTATAGCATGGTATCAAGTGAAAAACGCCCAGTTAGAGTTACAAGAATTGTTTGTTTTTTGTTTGTTTTTGTTTGCTGGTAATAATAATTTTTCCTAGTCTCTAATCTCTACGCACTCAAAAATTTTAAAACTCTAAAGTAAAATTTCTAAGTGCGACAAGTTTTCAATCCTACACATAAAGTTCCGAGCCACATTAATGATACTACGAGGATGTATAGTACAAATATTTCAGGGGTAACAGAAATGACTTGATACTTATATCCCTTTAATTTGTTAATACAAGTTAAATAAAACAATTTTCTATTCTAGTGTACGTACAACAAACGCCGTTTAAATTTTTTCATAGGTGTGAATGAAATAGCAGGTTTTAAAAAGCTATCGAATAAGGCGTCTTTACCAGTGAAAATGAATAATATTGTAATTTTTATTTGCTTATTGAGGAATGAGGTATAAAAGAAAAACGGAGATTTTTCAAGTTCAAAAAAATGGAAATCTGCTTTTCCATAACAACCTTTTGTTAAATGAGCCACCACTATGCTATGAAAAAGACCGGCTATCGTTTAAACAAGAAAATTAATTAAGAAAAAGAACACAACACTTTGGAGTCATTTTAACTATGTTTTAAATTATATATAATTATGAATCGAAATCATAATAATATTTTTTGTTTTTGAGATGTAGTAGACATATATAAATATCCATATGTTTCAGAAAATTTTAATTATTTTAAACACATCGTGAATTAATGTATGCAGATTTTTCTTTAACTAATTTGTGGCGACATCTTATACAAACTGCAAAATTTGCCGCTAGTAGACGTTTTTATAAAAAATTTGAATCAAAAACAAAATATAACCCATGAACATGTCCGCTGATCAGTCTCGAGTATTTCCTTATTTTCGAACAGGATTTCTTAAAACATCCACATGCGGTTTTTTATGGTTACTGCACAATAATAAACAACTTCGAAATAAAGAACATAATAAAGCGCATTTTTACCAAATAATTTCACTATTTGAAATCATCTAACAGTATTATTTTATCTTTGGAACAAATACTTAATCTCTAATAACACACGAAGTAAACAGAGAAAATATCTTACTTTTCAGTCGTAACGTTACATTATCGTCGTAACTCAACCCATTCCTTCCCGCTGTCCTATTTTTAGGATCCTACATTTGTTTTTTTTCACCAAACTATAAACGTTTATTTTATTGTTTCTAATGAAATTTGTATTTATACACAATTATTCTATTAAATATATATTTTTTGGTAGCACAATATGTTTACGTCATTTTAATATATTTTTTTAAAGTTGAACCATTTTGTTGCGTTAAAAAGAAAATGAGTGTTTATTTTATACATATAAAAAAATAACTACTTAATTCAAAGTACTTAAAACAATTTTAAGACCTTTATTAAATATATAATAACAAAAACAGTACATACAATATATTTTGGAAACAAGTTGTTATTTTGAAATGAACCATACTATAAATATGACAGTGGGAATACGTGTCAATCCAAAAACATGATCAATCCTGTGCACGAGCAGGATCAAACTTGTCAATTGTTTATTTCTTGCGGGTCTTGTGCATACATTAGTTGATAAGTTTACGTTGAACACAGTTAATCTCGTGACACGGCTGTGATTTCATATCGATATAAATAAATAAAAACGTGTGTGTGTGAATAATTGACAAAAAGTAAGTAAATATATTTTGTTTCTTTTTTTTTGCAAATGATAAAAAGTATGCCTATTTATTATTTGATAAGTATTTTTATATTTTCTTTTCATTTTTACAGATATGGATCCGGTGAAAAAAAAATACAAAAAGGCGTTGAAGCTATCCGAAATCGTTGACTATCTTCAAGATATCGAAGATTCTAGTGATGAGGATATGGACGATATTGAAATTGCTATATTGCCTCCAGACGAAGTGGATGAAATTACTGATATGGAGGTCCTGATGACGATATGGGAGTTTTGCCGATTTCATATGTGGCCGGTCAAGTGGAATATTCATGTACGATTGACGACGTCGAGGGTGATCGTCCTGTACAAGTCGCATCTCGAAACGAGACGGTGACTTCGCGTAAGTGTGACCCAGTTTATTCTGAAATACAAAGTGAATCGAACACCGCTAAAGAATGTTTGGAAAACATGATTACGCAGTTGGAAGGAAATCAGCGGTAGAGATATTTGAAAAAATTTTATCTGACGAGATTTTACAGTATATTGTGAGCGAAACAGTTACCTATGCCAATAATTATAAAAACGATTTGAACTTTAATCTAATCATGGAGTAGTTAAAAGTTTTTATAGGAATTTTATTTTTCGCTTCGTATCACCACTTACCTCAAAGCAACCTTTATTGGTGTAGAGATGAAGCCGTATATCTTCCATTTGTTGAAAAAGCAATATCAAGAAATCGTTTTGATAAAATACAATCCTATTTGCATTTCAATGACAACTCGAGAATTGCAAACACTGATAAAGCTTTTAAAATTCACCCATTTATCGCTAAAGGTAATGAATCATTTCAAAAGTTTGGGATATTTGAAACTAATTTAACTGTTGATGAAATGATCGTCAAATACTTTGGTCATCATGGGATAAAACAATTTATAAAAGGCAAACCAGTGAGGTTTGGATACAAGCTTTGGGTTCTATGTGGAGTCAGCGGTTATTGTTATAGCTTTTCATTATATACAGGCAAGGATACTCAAACATCGGATAACGATGGTTTAGGCTCAAGAGTAGTAAAAAAGTTGCTTGAGTTGTGTACGGATCACAGCGCGCATGTGATATATTTCGATAATTTTTTCTGTAGCATGCAATTATTTATTGATTTTAAATGTCAATGGTTTAGAGCTACAGACACAGTAAGGGAATATAGAACTAAGAAATGTCCTGTCGTGCTAAAAAAGTTTCAGAGGTATGTCCCTAGTAAATGCATGGTTTGTTTACAACCAGGTAAATAAAGATGAAACCATCCCTTTGCTAGATTTTAGGCAAAGGGTTTGCTTTTCTTGGTTGAAAAAAAAAGAAGGCAGGTCAAGTAAACCTACTCCGGGGTCTTCCGAAGTTCTCGAAGTTTATAACCAGTCAGATTTGATAATTTGGGTCACTATATGATGAAGAGAGACAAAGGCGTTGCCAAGGACAAGGTTGTAAAAAAACCTTTAACTTTTTGTGAAAAATACGATAAAACACTTTGCAGTGATTGTTTCATATCTTATCGCAGGAAATAAGTTTATATAAATCTATTGACGTTTCTACTTCTTATTTTTTAATATGTTTATGAGGATAGTTTCAAAATAAAGTTGATTTTCTTATAATTTTGATCTTTCTTAATTTCTGACCTTAAAAAAATTTACTCATGCAATAAACAAATTTATATAAATTAATAAATCACGTTACTCTTGTCATAGAAGTTTGTCATTAACTACGGGTACGTAGATTTTTATTTGAAAAGTTTAGTATTTTGAATGAAATATTTAAGTAAACATTAGATCAAAAATCCAGTAGTAACATAAAATTAAATAACGTTCACAAAAGATAATAAAAGATAACGCGAATGTTAAATCAATGACAATTGCCTTTCCTTACTTCCTAACTTGGTGCTGCGCAATTAACTAATCCACTGCATCGGAGACAAAGCAAATTCGCGTACATTGTTATCGTGCTATTAAATGAACTGTCTTGCAAAGTTGTTGGAATATAAGAAAAACGCAAATTAGTTAGAATATTATTGACATTAAAACTATCTGCAGAATGAAAACTATTTGCTTCTGGACGGATCGCTTCAGAATGCAAGATAGTCTAGCAAGGCATGGAATATTTTATTGCAAATGGTAAGGCTTAGCATTTCGTCTCGTATCATATTTGTCACAGTTGATCATGGCTATAAAAATAAATTACACTTGTTCTAACACTTTATAAACTTTTGTATTGTTTATATAGCCAAGAGCTCAAGTTTATTATACATTACTAGTAAGCATTTACAAACGGAGTTCCATGCGAATACACAAAATTTAACGTAATAATTTGTATAAAATTAGAGACTTGAATATTTCTTATATTGTATGTAATAATACTGAAATAAAATGTGGCTAAATACAGAACAAAGAGTTTTTAAAGTTAAATCCTTAAATAAAAATGTGCTTTTCATTTACAATAGAGTTGTACGTATTTGCTATCTGTGCATTAAGTAAAAGGTTACTAAGTTTACTAAAGATAATAGGACAATACATTTGCTGACACTATTATTTATTATGAAAAAAGGAGATAAATCGCCCAATTATGTGTTGCAAAGTCAATAATAATGTTAAGATAATATGGTAAATACGCTTGATATATTTTTTTATAAATATTTGCTTTATATTACATTTTTATAATTTTTTAGCATTTTTTAAACACTTGCTTTTATTCCACAAGAATGAAAAATATCTCTCGAAATAATAACTATTTTAAAAATAATGTTAGAGCAATTTTTAATCAATTTAATTGGCGATCAATGCAGCTTGTGTTTTTAATATCCCATACCAGGTAATATTGTAATTGACTATGTAATTAAACTATTGTTAAAAATCATGGCCTGCAAGCGAGTTTCATACATTTATTTCTGATTTCCAAATACTCGCATCATATCGATGTCTGCATACAAATGTAACGTTCTATTCAAATCCAATAACCACTTCTAAAAATTGTTCTATTTGTCGCCCAAGACAAAATGATATGCTTATATAATCTGTGATGGTCATAATTGGTTTGATATTTTTCCTAAATGTTACGACACGGTATGTTTTGTTTGGTTTGTTGGTGTTCATTGGTGTTTTAAACCTAGGTAAATATAAATGACACATACTTAGGATGTTATTCTCCATTGACATGAAAATACATGACTATCTAATAACGTTATATCTTCTTACTGAAGTTAAGCAATATATGATAAAATTTCATCACACGCAACGAGTAGCTGCCTAGCAACTTCGTACTTACGCGCAGAAGTTTCGTCGCCAGTTTCTGTGTCAGCTTCCTGACGAGATGAAGCAAAGTGTACAGTGCTCCTTTTGATAATAAAGTTAGAAAGTGTAATTATAATTTGTTTAATAATTTTGAACGATTTATCTGTTTTGTAATTTGAAAGTTGAAAGCTATAATCGAAAACACAATCATATGTTAAGACAGTATTCGATATTTATAATAATGTATATGTAGAATTTAGAACATAGAAATATTATTGATGATCGACGTTCTGCATCATAATTGCGAAGAGTTCAAATTTTTAAACACATCCTAATGAATACCGAATTGCAAAAATTATTCTTGTTTTCAATATATTGACTAAAATAACTTCGGCGAATATTCTTTACAATTATTATGTAACTCAATTTTCAGCCAAATTGTTTGATTTGGTTGTGTAATTTTTGCGTGAAAATTGATTTCACCCTTTGAGTAAGATAATTACATTGTTTACTAAGAGAATAAACAACTATAATTAGTGATAAAAAACATATCTTAGTGTTTAATTGTGTATGTTGCCACTATTGGTAACAAGACGGGTGGGATTACGTATAAAATTTTGTTCGCTCCTCTACATTTAAGGTAAATGAGTAAGTAAACGTGGAATAAATTAAAAAAAAGTTTTGCAGAGTAGCGTTTTACGTATATTTGTTATAAATATTTAACTAGTTTCGTGTAAATGATTACACGTATACTTACAAGTGTTGCTGAGTGCCATTTCCGTGTGTAGTCTGTACACACACACACACACACACACACACATATATATATATATATATATATATATATATATATATACAAATACTACTTTTATCCGCGGCTCTCCTTTTGTCACTTACATTCGAAATTATTCGATGTTATCGTTTTTTTATTGGAGTGTAATATTTAAAATATTTATTGAATTTATGTAGAAATGTTTTAATATTTGTCTAATTATGTACATATGTATATGTATATTGTTTCATTGCACAAAGACCGTTAATTTCTTTTCTTTTAAATTTAAAATTATATATCAATATATACTCGTATTTCTTTAAAGTCCTCTAAATGAAACGCCGTAAGAGATTTAGTTCCTGTGGGTATTCTGAATACTTTGACTGCACATTTCTTTACTTTTAACTTTTGTCATTTGACCTTGCTATATTTTTAAATTATTGTGTAAAGTTTATAAATAAAATCACAATAATATTTATTTATGACATTCGAGACGATAAATAAGTATAAAAAAAATCCTTAGCAACTTGTAGTGACAAGAAAATTGCAACCGAAATTTTTTGACCGCGTTAGAATTTTTACACTTAATCTCTTCCAATGCTGTTCAAAGATATTTCTTAATGTTTTTGTGGATGCTGAGATAATAACTGATATTATATATCAATTGCTTCTTATGGATTTTCCCATCGCGGTTTGAATTTTGCCCTTGTTCGTAATAATATAAACATACATGTGAAATTAAATAACATTACTTTTTGTAGGATAAGCGGAATAGCTGAAATAAAGATACCTATTTCATTCGAAAAATGTTTAGATAGATACATTAAAAAACGTAAGTTATAATCTTTTAAAATTGAAAAGTTAGAAATTACAACTAAAAAAATACCGAAAGGAAAAGTTTAAATAAATATTCAATTCATCCTGAAAATTCGAGAATAAAAAAGAGATTTTATCTTGCTCTTGAAAAAGAGATTTTATTTCGCAGAAAGGAAGGCTATGTTTTATTTTAATCCAAAATTGAGCAAATAAAGTCATATAAAAAAAATTACGTTTGACTTATAATGACAGACGTAATGATTGTTCGTATGAATAGATATTGTTAAAACGACAGTTCAGATTTTAATACTAATCTACGATGTTTAAAATACTCGTAGTAAAAGTACCTTTATTAAGATATTGAAATCGAAATTTAACTAATATACATTAAGTATAATATTAATTTAAAATTACCTTAATATGGATATTACATAATGACTTACGTTTGTTGATCGATAATTAGTTATTTAATGGATGGCTAATCTTAGTATACGTGAATTCCATTAACTGAGTCGAAATTAATTGAATGCGATTATTATGTTGTCATATCAGTTCTATAAAACTGACTTAAGGTAATTTAGTAAATAGTTATGATATCACAATTATCATTAAACAATTACATTGTGACACCGTTACGTACGTTATGTGCAAATGTGCTGTCATCGCTTACCACTTGAGGGTAAAAATACCACGATTTATACATTTCATCCACTATTTTTTCCCTTGTGCGTTAATTTTCCATAAGAGTCCGCCATTCATGACAAATGAAATTGTGAGTGTTTTGAATATTTTTGAAGGAAAATGATAATATTGTTTTTAGTCCTGCATTTTCGTTTCAACTTATTTAATGCATACACAAACAAACATACGAATTTAATTTAATAAACAGAGAGTACTAGTTTATTTTTTGATTGCTTGTATGTAACTTGTAAACTCAAAAATTGTTAAATTAATTCCAAAAAATATTTCAATGTAAGGAAGCTGTATTATTATAAATTGGTACATCATTGATTAATATATAACTAGCGTGACCCGTGCGAAGTCTTCGCATTATTTATTCCATTATGAATTGACATATAGAGGCGCAAGTATCAAAAGCATTGAGCTAAAGCGCCACTTTATTTATACGTTAGTGGATTTGAAATTAAACAAAAATGTTACCGACCGTCAATCATATTTACGTTGAGCCGTTAGATGGCAGCATTGCTGTTTTGTGTATATAATTTTAATAATTAATTAATTTGCAAAAACAATAGCAATAATATTTTTTTTAGTTGTGGATGCTGGTAGAGCAAGCAATTATCTATAAAATGATACATAATTTATGTGGATTAGTTGTGAGGTTTTTTCTAAAAAGGGAGTGTAACATCTTAACCTTAGCGTATTAATATATTTGAGATTGTTCCACCAGATATAGCGATATTTGTAACTTAAATTTGAGAAAAAGAATCAAATAGGTTTAAGCTGGATAAATGCTAGAAATATATTATATATATATATATATATATACTCAACGAGGTATACAAAAAAATTGTCGATTCAATATGTCATTTTTTTATGGAAATTCCGTGATATTTTTTGCAAATTTTTTTTACAAAAGGTATAACAGTGCTTTTGAATATGCAAAAATAAATTGTTATGCAGCCATTTTTAGAGGCACTTTTCATTTTCTTTTAGGTTAGGCTTTCAAACATTATATTACTGTTGTAATGTTTTTAGAGGTACGTTTCATTTTCTTTTAGTTAGGCTTTTAAACATTGCATTACAGAATTACTTTGCAATTATCGGCGTGTCGTAATTTTCTAGGCGAAAATAATAGAAATCTAAAAATGCTTATCAATTACGTAACACTAATTAATTTTCTGTGCGATACTCAATAAAACATATAGCCTCACTTTATTATAATTTACTACAACTTTGAATACGCTTATAAGAATACTCTAGAATACCGGTCTAAATATGCTGTGTACGTAGTACAATAAAGCGTTCAAGGACAACTGGTGACTTTTTCTATGCTCTATGAATTTATATCGATTGCATTTGATAAATTACAATCAGCAATATTGGCTAAATGTTTCATTTTACGATGTATTAGAAATGCAGTCAGCGTTTCTATTATCGTAGTTGTCAAAAAGCATGAAATATGAATTATTGTGAACTGCATATTTATACAGCTAAGGAGTTACTGGGTCGCTATTTTTAAAATAATTTCTCTAATAAAAAGTAAAGTATAGTTTTAAAGGTATATCGAAGTTAATTTTTGACTTAACGTTATTTGATTACTAAAATATGGGATCTGTTATGCTGCATTTACTAGCTCATAAACTTGTGGTTCGTTGATTACTGCTGGATGTTTTATCAGTCAATTCTTTATACCTATAAATGATGTTTGTATATTTTACATTATTGCAAAACAATATATAAAGCTTAAGACAATAAAGACTTGTTCAAAATTTTGCTCGAAACCTTGAAGTCGAATATTGTCTAATGCCAATTTCTACTTCTATCGGGATTAGAATGCAATATAAAATTGATATTTTAATAATTTACTTTAAAAACAAATCAACTGATATAAATGTATTATTGACGTGGAAATGTCTATTTGCTCATTAAGTACAGTGATAGCCGATCGTCAAATTTCAATCGCTAAGATCTACGAGACTAATAATGCATTACTATGGTTAAATCCCCACAACGGAATAGGGAATATTTGTACCTATTTGTGGTGAGGCACCATTAGTTTTTCTTGTGACATCATTGAACTAGTGTAGGTGTCTGAGAGGGACTGTTGCGAATTAGCGTTGTGTAAAGTTTTAAATTAGCGTAGTGTGAAAATGTATATAACTAGGATGTTGATTTGAAGAGATTACAAAGCACTATTAGGACATTATGAAGACATTGTGTTTGCGGTGCACCGCTAGGACTGAAAGTGAGACATTAAAAATATTCGCCAAAATATAAGTAGCAATCAGTATTAAATGGAAAATTACAAAAAAAATATGCTCACAACTATAAAAAACGAAAATCAAAAGCAAACTGGCCTCAAAAAGAATACAAAAAAACCTAAAAATCCAGAGCCGAGAAAATGTTAGAGTTACAACAGCGTCAAAAAGAAAATGAAAAAACGATGCGATGCTGGCCCGTCGGGCATGTAGCGTCCAGCGACAGTCTCCGTTATACTATTCGATGTAACCATTGTATTAAAGAGATTGGTAATTAAATTACCTATTAATACGAAACACTTGTTATGATTTAATACCGACATTTTTACGAAAATCTAGTGCGCGCTTTTTATTAACTAAAGAACGATATATAATTCAAATTAATACTTTGTGTTTATTTTATATTATATTATTTGAAATATGTGAGAAACGATTTTTGTTACATTATGTAAGGTTGATTGTAGTTATAAAAAACTACTCGTAAGGAACTAACTTATTATAATTAACATTTTTCAAATAATATTATTTGATGGTAGGCTCTTTCCAATGAGTTAAAAATTCACAATTGTCAATTTTACCGCACTGCTTTTAGGGTTCATAAAATTTTCTTCCTGTACAAGAACAATTTTTACAACCTGTAAATATGTTAATTTTGTAGAAATTCATTATTCACAATTAAATGAAACTACGTGATGTGGTATTATTTCTACTTTCTTTAATTTCTTTACCACGACCTATGTTTCGTTGTATTACAACATCTTCAGGTGGCATATTAGAAATCTTTTTTCTAAGTACATAGCAAAGATTATAGAGAAGGATTAGTAGGTTTAAAAGTAATTACATGGATGTAAAATATGCATATATCGGTTTTTATACAATACTTAGGGCCAGATTGCGCATCATGTCAACTCATACAGTGTGAATGGTATACTCGAAGAAAATCGGATTAAAGTTGTCAACAACTAAAAAAAATATGGCTTCGACTCGAGGCTTAGCTGTGTTGAAAAATTGAAAATTTATGTAATTTAAAAATAATTTTTTTGTAAATTATTTGATCTTACATAATTATTTTGATAAATGATACTATTTGTATGTATAAGTCTTTATATTCGCGTTCTTATGCTAACTTATTACCAAAAAGTTCCTTTGCTGTGTAAAAATATAAAAATACCTTACGTTCATTTCTATAACATAAGCGTGTATACAATTCGGTTGAGTGAATGACAAATAAATACACAAATAAACCCACATTCGTATTTATAATATTAGCTAGCATTAGGATTGGAATTCCCGTTGTCGCAGTTGACGCTTTGGCACTCCAGTCTTAGTTTAATCAAATTCTTAAACAACTATTGATAAATATATCTTTAATGGTTAGCGGTAAGCAGATAATAACGTCACTATACCTATCGTCATTTCAATAAAATTATTAATTAATCGCTTCCCAAGAAACGAATTTATGCCAGCAAACAATTAGCACCGCTTGACTAATATTGCTAATAGGTTTTGATTGGGTGATTGTACGTCATTAGTCATAACGTGCCGCCGGAAGTTAATTGGTCTCTTTTTCATATTGTGTCTACGTATGATAGATAGTGCATTGAGTATAAACTGCAGGGTAAATAAATAAAATTTGTACGTCACTTTACTCATCATATAATACTTATATATGATAGATAGTGCATTGAGTATAAACTGCAGGGTAAATAAATAAAATTTGTACGTCACTTTACTCATCATATAATACTTATATATGATAGATAGTGCATTGAGTATAAACTGCAGGGTAAATAAATAAAATTTGTACGTCACTTTACTCATCATATAATACTTATATATGATAGATAGTGCATTGAGTATAAACTGCAGGGTAAATAAATAAAATTTGTACTTCACTTTACTCATCATATAATACTTATATATGATAGATAGTGCATTGAGTATAAACTGCAGGGTAAATAAATAAAATTTGTACGTCACTTTACTCATCATATAATACTTATATATGATAGATAGTGCATTGAGTATAAACTGCAGGGTAAATAAATAAAATTTGTACGTCACTTTACTCATCATATAATACTTATATATGATAGATAGTGCATTGAGTATAAACTGCAGGGTAAATAAATAAAATTTGTACTTCACTTTACTCATCATATAATACTTGCTAAAGTGTTAAACGATCGAGAAAGTTAAATTCTTGAAAAATATGATATAACAAGTAATTACCGACATTTTTTAATGGTCAAAAACCTTATCACATACTCTAATAACAAATGGGATATTAAAAAGTTGAGTATATTAAAGAAAGGATGAAGTTCTAATACTTTTTCAATTCGATTCGTTATTTTAGTTTATATTTTATGCGTCTCAGTAGATACAGTTATTTTGAAATATTTTTACGTTTTGTTCATTCATTAAATTAGTTCACGTGACGAATGCGAATTTTAAACGAAATTATGTCATTTTAAAAATTGTGTTCGAAATGTATAAACTATTCGTGTAATAGCATTACTGATAATGTAGCATTTTTTTAGGAGAGAGTATACTTATTCGTCACTACATCACAGTTACTACTGATGCGATGTCGGGATTCTTGCCGTATCGAGAGGTAAATGGCGACTCATAATAAGACAATAAGGTTTCTGAATTTCACTGTTTACACACGACGTAGGTATATTTGCGATTTTTTTGAACTTTCTTTATTTTTTTGATAATATTTTTGAAAAGTCTGGTAAATATGAGTAAAACTCGTATTGCGAAGTTTCCAGCATATTTAGGGAAACTTAGTCTTTTGTAAATATTTGAGTATATTTTCTGTTAAATTCTTTAGATAAATAAATGTTACTTTAAAATCATGTAAATATATCATTTAGTATATTTTTCACATTGAAGTACGGTGAATATCTCGAAAAGTTGGAAATGTAGAGTCATCGTTTGTTTATCGCTAAATTTTAGATAAACTTCTAGTAACTCAGTGCTTTTTTTGTCATTTTGGCTTTAGCAGTTTTGGAGATAGAGGTAGGATATATATTTTGAGAACATTTTCAATAATATCTCTGAAATTATCTGACATAAAATTCTGATAAAAATAATTGTAGAATCTTTGTAACTAGCTCTAACGTAATAATTACATTTAGAAAAAAATTAGTACTCACTCATCTCCACAATTTTCGTAATTTATCATAGAGATAAAGCTGAAAACATAAATCTCAGTAATATTTATACTACTGAGATTTATGGTGTTAGCTTTATCTCTATGCTAAATTTCATGTTTTTACATCAAAGAGTTTTTGAGAAAATTTTCTTGGACATTTCACAATATATTATATATATATATATATATATATATATATATATATATATATATATAGAAATGTCTTACGAAAATTATAAAATGTATAGGTTTTGAATCTTTGTAACTTTCTCTTTTGATTAAAACCCCACACGATATATGAAATTAATAAAAAAATTAATTGTTTTATTTGCTTCCTTTAAAATCTCTATAGTGTTTTTCTGCATTAAATTTCTAGTTGCGTAGAAAAACGATTGTGACAGACAGACAGTACGTTTCGGTAAGAGTTCCGTTTTTTTCCTTTTAATGTACTGTGAAAGTTTATTCTAAGTGAGTTAGAAACCAATTACTTGTAGTGTAAATGCTATTGAGACCAGTCTGAGGTTCGAACGTGTCTAAAAGACGTTCATTCGACATTTTCTATACTCTACTGATATTAAGTTGAGTTTCCATTCTTGGCAGTTCAGAAGTATATTACGGATTATGGCCATAATAATTTTATTAGCTGGATAATTAAAAGTTAATTGGAATATCAGTATTTAGAACGGAATTATTTGGAAAAACTCCCTTTCCCCCTATATTCATTTGCCTAATCCTCAATCAGATCGCTGTTGCATCAGAACATAATTTGTTTGTGATCAATGACAATATATTTTGTCAAAAGTGTCATTGTAGTGTCTTTGAATTTATTTATTATTCTCCTCGTAATAAGCTTAGTAATTATATATGTAGTGCAGATGTGTAACTTTAGTATACGTGTAATTTTATGTAAAGAAAGAAATAAATAACTATACTGCCGAATTGGCACTGTTAACACTAGTACTTTCATGGGGTCTCATTAAAGAGTTCATTTCAACTGGTTAACGGTCTGATGTTCGTTCTCAATATTTTTCCGTAACGAACGATGTGTACGAATATATATATATATATATATATATATATATATATATATATACACATACACACAATTGAAGAAGTCGCACTCCATTTTTCAACAATGCAGGTTTATCTCTCATAATCTCTCTCACAGCATTTTTTAACCCCAAATTACCACTCGGAATAAATACAGAAGTGATATAATGACAAACGAAATAAAATAACCGCACATGTCTAAGAAAAAATGACTCGTTTATGGCAAAAGTTGTCCTAGACTACCACTCTATTTTTTGGATTCAAATTTTACGCTTCAAATTAGACGCAGATCACAGGAGAAAAGAATGAAAAAGGTAAATTGGCCTTTTGGAGAACCATCCATTAACGTTTAATATCTAGCCAGTCAAAGGAGGCTTTGGAATACAGATTTATGATGGCAAATGAAAATTGCTGAAAGAATACGTTGAAAGGTTGCAAATTTTACCTGCAATGTTAGGTTATTTACTAAAAAAATTAAGTGACAAATATATATTCGATATTTTCACCTAGCGTTTTTCAATAGCATTAATTTCTTGTGATATTTTTGTCAAGATTATATTTATTTTTATATTATTATTTTAACGTGCAAAATTATTTTAAAGCATTTAAATTATGTAAAAATCTCGAATGGATTAGATAAATGCCTATAATTATTACCAAAGTATATAAATAATACATAATGATTATGTCTTTTAAATGAATGTCTTTTTACATTTATTATCATGAAAGCTTTCATTCGATAATGCTACATGTATACGCAGAAAACGAGTTATTTCTGCAAGGTATTATATTTGTGACTAAAATAATCACTGATTAATATTATTCTTATATTAGTTTTGTACAACTACTACGAAAATAATATAAGTATAATACTCTGTTTATGTTACAATTATGTGATTTATTCATCTGCAACAAATAAAAAAAGTTTTGATTAAACCAAGAGGTTTTTTAACATTATTCATTTTTGAAACATTTTCAAAGAAAAATCGTGTTTTGAATGGAGACAAGGATTACAGATCATTAAACGTGTATCTCGATTATTAAGCCATAAGTTAAGGCCTCATAGCAGCCGGCCTTAAATTATGGCTTCTAATATATATATATTAAAAGAGTTATGGTAAAAAATGTTTGAGGGCTACTCAAAAAATAAGGACTAAAATAAGAGATTTTAAAAGGCTGTTTAAGAAACATTATATTCATTTCTATAGCTAGATAATTAAATAACAGTCAGATATGTACTTACCACTACGTTTACCGACCAGTACGTTCCAATTAAAAAAAAAATATCTAAGTCAGTTCTTTAACCGTCAAGTAAATTACAATAAATTCAGGAAAGTAATTATTATTTAGATTACTATTATTTAGATTACTATTATACTAATAAAATTGAAATATCTATCTGCGATTTTGAAATAAACGTCTCCGTTTAGGTTAGTTAGATTAGATTAGGCTTCTTAGGGTGTTTCTAGACATAAACAACCATAGGTAAAATTTTGTATCTTTATCCTTTTCTTTGTCAGGAATAAATTCAGAAAGGGTTAACTGTGTAACAAAGTATGTTATATCTGTACATAAATATCTGTACAAATATCCGCTACGTATATAATGGGCAGTGGCAGGTTATGGCAACAACCGGATGACAGGGGAATGGGGGGAAGGAGTGCTGCTGTACCATGGTGAATTTAGAGTAAAATGATAATTATTTATGTCTAATATAACAGCTTAAAATACTGACACCAAATATTGCACATGCATCTTGGAAATCTACGCGGGCGAAGCGAGAAAGCACAGCTAGTGTGAAAAAAAATTAATAATTAAAAATTTTGCGTTATGTAATTTTACCATATGAGAAATGTTTTTCTATTTTACTTGCTATCGGCATCGAATGTGTATTTAGAAGCATATTTATCGAAAAGCTATTCAAATTATAATTTAAAATATTGCCTTGAAAAATTAGTCCCAAAATACATATCTCAGATGTGACGTCCAAGATGGTAACAATTCTTCCAAATGAAAAAAATGGATGTCACTGCACGAATGGACGTCATCACGACAAACGAATGAACGTCATTTTGAATATAAGGCAAAATTTTTTTGATACTATCTAACAGAAATTGTTAAACCTTCGTATTGGTAAGTAGATCTAAAAAACGGTACGTTAAATATTTAATTTACAATAGCTAACATTACAGTCGTAGTTATAGTATTTTAATAACTTGTACAGTTTATAAATTGTATACTCGATCTCAGAGTTAATGCGACGTTAATTAATATATTTTAGCACTCTAACACTGAATAAATTCTTATATATTGTTGAAAAATATTTTTTCAATAACGTAATCCAAAATGTATTAAATAATTTATATTTTAGTGAAGACAACTTTATTAACAAAAACATGATGTTATTAACTAATAAAGCAAATAAGAATACATATAAGTAATTGGTAACTGAAGGTAACTAGCACGGAGTCTTATATTTGTGACTTTAATTAACCGCGGCTGGCACTGTAACAAACGCGTCTATAAAAACGCGAATCATTTAAGTTAAAAATACTTTATACAATTAAATGAGCTAATTGACTTCAGGAAGCCTTTAAGTTTTTAACAATCTCGTAATTGCGGTTAAGCCAAAAAATGAACAGGATCTACCTGTGAGGTAAGAAAACGGAACTTAGCCACCTGCTTAAATTTTATTTATGTCGGTTGCTCGAGGATATACTCTGCTATGGAACAACGCGAGTGAACTGAACTGGCTTATAGTTGCGGTACGATCAGGAGATACAGTGAGTTTGGTTTGGTATCGGTTTAGTACAAGGTTTAAGTGACCCAACCAAATGACCTATAATTACATTGGGTGCATTTAGTATATTTGTAGCAGCTATTCGTAAATGTAGACAAAATTATATATAGCACATATAATTGAAATGAATTTTATTCGAATTTATCGACTTTTACTGTACAACGATACTGTCGAGATTCTATTAAGTAGTGATAATTAATTGCTTCGAACACGTGTTTGTATGCGTGGTATTTTCGTATGTTTCCTTGTCAAAATTAAATAGGATGGCGGTTTTTTTACACAATGGGATTCAAAATGTTTTCAGTAGAAATGGTAATTTAATTTATAATATCAATGTTTTGTTTAAAAAATAGGATTCCAACATCAAATTCATACGAAACAAGAGATGCAATTACGGTTCTATTTACGTCTGTTATTATTAACTATTAACCAATAACATTATTTAATATTTACAAAATAATGGCTGCATCTGATGACCTGTCCTGGTGAGAGCTTATCAATTTTTATTACCATTTATCCTTATAGATTTCCGGAAAATTCTGTCTTTGCGTTGGATTTCAATCACTGGTAAAAAATATAGCATAAAATTTACATTTTGTCGAGACAATGGACACAACATAGTAATAATTTACGCAAACAATTTTATGTATAAGATGGTATAAATGAAACAATGACAAATTTATATACTCAACCGTACAGTGGATTTTTTTTCCATTCGCAACATATATATGTGAAAAATCTGTGGATGTGAGGAAATATGTATAAAGATTACAAAACAAAACGTACTGTAACAATTAAAAAAAGGTACGTGGCAACAAGGAAGTTTTAGAGAATAGGATAAGTAAAAAAAGAATTCGAAACAGTTTGGTGCTAAAAAAAGATTTGCTCTTCAAATTATTATTAAAAATTGAATATTTATCATAGAATTCCTATATCGAATAGTACAATTGCCGTGATTCGTTAATGTAGGTTTAATGATAATATAATAAGACAAGGCTAAACGCGACGTAAATTTAGTCTTTAGCAATATCAGGGTGCAATGATAGAGTCAGAACGTGATAAGAGGAACTCTTCAGTAATGAGGTGTAAATTCATCGAGTTTGAACTCGTGTGACGTGTCTTGACGTAGCAAGAAAGTACTAAGGTAAATGGGTAAGTATATAAATATAATTTCAACAATACAATATAATTTCATACTTTGATCCATACATCTTAATGCTGCCGGTGTATTACCTGCCTAAACCGTGAGACTTGAAGATTTTCTTTTTTTAAGCTAGTATTTTGAGACTCAAGTTTTTACTACAACAGAGTTCTTACTACAAAATTCCGGGTTCCTATACTTCAGTCTTAATATTGTGGGGGTACTGTATGTTCTTATGTTGCAGGAATATTACCTTTTTAAATGACGATCTGTCCTTTAAAATTAATATTGTCGGTCTCAAGTAGAGACTCTATCATTAAAATCTGGGTTTCAATTTCTCAGCCTGATGCTACAGTGGTACGGCCTTTTTTGTGATTATTAACTCGTATGTTAGGTGTTAGTCTATAAATTTGAATGATTCTTTTTTATTTGTATGACCCCAACATAGTACCATAAAAAATGGTTAGATTTTGACCATGGGAATTGAAGATACACCATAGAATTCCTCGCACAAGTGTCATGATCGAGTTTGTGTGATGTAGATCTAATGATAATGTAGTAATAAAGTCTCGAAAGTGTTGACATGACTAAGGGCTACATAAATAAACTCTTTAGAAAAATTAGGGTACAATGATGGAGCTGGGAGGTGGTGACAGGAACTTTTCGCTGATAAAGTGTAAATATATCGAGTATGGACTCGTTTCACTTGTGTTGACTTAAGAAAGAAAATAATGAATTAAATAGGTAGGTAATTATATACAAGGTATGAACTAAATATAGTATTAGTTGGTAGATGGGCAAATAAGTAAGTATAGATACAGTATGTAGATAGCTAGGTTAATATCTATATACAGCTGTATAGAAAGCCATATACCAACTAGGATATTAGTGGGCGGATATATAGTATGTAAAGATTTGAAGCACTGACTACGAAGAAGCTAAAAGAGGGAATATCATTTATATGTCCGTATGTATGTATGTGTGTATGTTCGTAGTATATTTAGATCCATTAAAGGCTGCAAACAAATTGTTCCGATTTCAACAAGTGAGATATTATTTTCGGTCATAAAAATAGTCACTAAAAACATTTTTTATAAAGAAATGGGACCAACATCAAATAACCAGAAAATAAATTGAAGTTGAAAGTTTTGTGATACAATATCGTTTCGAACATAAATCAATTTGAAAAATTACTGCTACTGCTAGAGGAGATTTTTGGAGTTGGTGCCAAATGAAATGTAGAACTCATTTCTGTGGGTAAGTATGCAGAGGTACATGTAGGTGTATAGGTATGCTTGAGAGAGAGGAGAAGCATTGACTTGGCACGGATTTGTTAAAAAAAATAGCAAAGAACATATGAGCTTTCCCGTAACTCCAAGCGTTGCCCTTTAGGCTCTCTTTATTAGGGGTTCTTCGAAATTTCACAAAAATCGACAGAAAAGAGACCTTAATCTGAAATGCGAGGTATTATATGCAACAGGAAGGAGAAAAAAGGTAACAAGAGAAACAAGCGAAGTTCCTTATACCTAGAACATGTATATTTGATATAGCAACGAATGATGTCTCGGAGATTGTTTTTTTAATGCTGTAGTTTTTGGTATATTTTTCTTTTTTATAATTTTTTTTATCTTTATTTAAGCAGTATTTGCAGTTTACTTGTATTGTAAAGAAGATTTAGTTAGCAGTACTTTAAAGAGAGTAAAAATTTTTAGTTTTTAATAATAATCTTTTTTTAATTTCATTCTTAACGATTTTTTAAAGAATAATGTAACTTAACTTATAAAATATATATAAAAAAATACTTAATTAATAGTTAAATTAGCTTTTTACCCCGTCTTAATTTGCTTACATTATTGACTTTCCAAGTTGTCCGTGATAGCGATATTGTTAGCATAGTCAAAACTCAACGTAGTTTGACATTTTTTTCTCTATTTCTCGACCTTCTGCCACGGTATGGGTATACTTTTCATATTAACATATCTTAATGATTTTCCTATAAATTATTCAAAAACAACTTTTTTCTAATTTTTTAGTACCTACTTCAAAAAAAGTAGGTATTAAAAAGTAAAAAAATAATTAACTCAAAATAGGTACCTAATTATTCGCAATAAATAACTGAGTTATTTTTGAAGTCGGTGCCAGTACTGTCGATCAACTTAAATAAATTTATAATTTCATTTCATTTATAATGTAAATTTATAACCTTCATTTTAATGTACTTACAATACGAAATAGATTCATAAAAGGCGTATTTATAATATAACATTTTATATTTTTTTAGTTGATCAGCGGTGCTGGCATCGACTTTAAGGTACCTTGAGGTAATTTGAGTTAATTATTTTTTACTCTTTAGTACCTACTTTTTTGAAGTCATTTCTTAAAAGATATTTTATTTTAGAATTTTTAATGATTAGTAATATTAATCATCACACTATAATTAATATTCCATTATTAATTTCCGCTTGGTCTAAAGTTGGTTATCAACAACAAACAGAAACGAAGAGATAGTAGTAGCTGCCTGTGGATAGTTGCGGGCCATTGAAGAGTTTTAGGCTCCATATCTAAAGTTCAATATCAGATTTTGCAAAGCAACAACTGCCACTTGAGTAGTTCCGTTCTCCATATCCAGAATGCGATATCAGATTTGCAAAATATTAACTAAAGTAATAACTAACGAGTAACAAATATATTGAATCACGATTGATTTACTACCTTTCGTTAAGGAGTTGCATTATTCATCTTCAGTACTCACCATCAGACACTGATCTGGTCTATGGTGCAGTTATTTTGCAAAGGAAAAACTAATAGCAGCAAACATCTTGAATTACTGTTAATTTACTACCATCTGGTAAAGAGTTCTATTGTTTATCTCCAGAACGCAACATCAGACTCTGATATGGTCGGTGGTGTAGTTATGTTATGTATACGTTATGTTATGTAGTTTGTACAACTACCAGTAACAAATATTTTGAATCACCTTTAATTTACTGCCATCCGTTAAGGAGTTCAATCCTTCGTTGCCAGAACTTATCATTATGATCTGATCTAGTCCACGAAATAATAATTTTGCAAAGTAACATCTATCGGTAGCAAATATCTTGAATCATAGCTGATTTACTCCCTTTCGTTAAGAAGTTTCATCGTTCATTGCCCGACTTCATCATCAGATTATCACCACCTCTTTCAATTAAAGGAAGAATCATTGAAATCGGTTTACTCGGTAAAGAATTACCGCTGAACATACATAAAGAAAAGAATCCGACGAATTGCGAACCTCCTCCTTTTTTTGAATTTGGTTAAAATATAAGTAATGAAGCATCAAAAATCTCTCATAAGCGCTCAGTAGGTTTTACAACATATAAGCACAAAACAAAAAATAAACATAAATTATTTTTTAACTTGTCAACGCTGTATTTATATACAGCGTGTTTCCTTTAATCGTGAGATAGAAAGTGTTCGATATTTAAAACCTTTTCATAATCAATTTAGTGTTTTTTGATTGACGCACGTACAAATACAAAAAACAATAATTTTAAAAAAAGTACATCTTTTGTATGTTATTTATTTACAACTACCAGAAACCGTTTTTCGAAAATGTAAAGATTATTCACGTCTGCTGATATGTATTACGTTTATTGGTTTATTATATGAACTAAATACCTTATGGAATTTGACTGATAATAATATCCGAAGTCTATGTTTTTCACATTATTCACGGAAGTTTAAGGAAATTAAAGACAAAAAATAGTATTAATTTAATTTTTGACATGTTATCGAGTATCCGTAAAGCAATAACGAAAATTATACTGTCGTACAATAACATCTAAACTTCAAATTTAATTTGTACTGTCTTTCAAGGAAAAAATCGACTAAGGACTTTACCTGAACAGAACTATAGTCGATTATGGTTAGTGTCTTTATTTTCCTTGTATTTAATTTTTTAATTTTTCGATATGAAAAAGGAAAGTTATCACAAAAATGTACAAAATGAATATGTTATATTTATATTCTTTTATATATTCACATATTTGCGTATTTAATTGGGTTATGTTTTGTAATAACTTTTTCATTAACTTTTCGGTCACTCTAGATTTCCTCGTTTCCCTCTTTAAGGAAACGAGGAAACATAGATCAGAAAATTATAGTGAAGAAGTTAATTGCAACAGAAACTTGTCCATGTATTTGACCCTTGTTCGAGAGCAATCAAAATGAAGTGTATATAAATATATAAATATTACATGAAGAGAGAATTTTAGTGTATTTTATTTAAATATCAGAATAAATCTCAGGAACTAATATACCGATTTCGAAATGATTTTCATTGCTAGAACATTAATGTTATGCATGTATATTAAAGTTATACGGTAAGGTTATAAGGTTATACGTTTTATTCTGGAAAAGTATAGTTTTCCTGGAGAAATCGTGATATCTGTAAATCTAGTTATAGAATAATGAGCACTCTGTGTACTTTTTTGGTTTACACAGACTACTTTTTGGAGCTGTTTTGGGTCTTAAAAAAATCTTCAAAAGTGTTTGTATTATAGATGGGATTAAAACGTAAATCAATTTGGTATTTATTTAAAATAATGCTTTTATTGACCGCATTTGTCGATCTAACTTTAAATATATAAATTTATCCATAAATAATTCAGTATTACTTCCGCATTGGAAAAAACTAAGCTTGTGATCGTGTGTTTTATTGGATGTTCTCATGGTTAGGACTGGACCTAGAGGTTTGATAAATTTCCAATTTGGAATTATTCGGTGTCAGTTAATAACAGTTTCAAGCATTATATTAAACAATTGTTAATTAAATCTATTTTGTTATTACTATTATCATCTGAGCGAATCTGGGGCTAACTAGCTATATACAAATAAAAAGGGAAAATACATAATACTTAAGAATGGAAAAAGTTTTATAAAGCCTATTTTGTATCAACAGAAGAAATCAAACACGGAAAAACATTTTTTTTTCATTTGGTCGATATTTAAGATAATGATAAATATGGAAATAATATGATCATCAATAATAACTCTTTGAATTTATATTTACAAATTGAAATTAAATAATCTGATCTGCGTAGGTATTCCGGAACGAACGGATGATAGATATACTAAAGGATAGTCATTGTGAGATGATCTTAATCAATTTGCTGAACGAACATTTTTCATTTCTATTTTCGTTTTCAATCCCAATCTCTTTTATTTAGTCTCTTTCCTCAGTCTGTTACCGTTTTACTAGTTCGTAGTTTTTCCTTCAAATGATTAAGTTTTCACGCGACATTCATGGCATTTTAATATTATTGTAGATATTTTTTTAAATACCTCAGCTGTACTTGTCTTGTTTTCAATCCTTTTACACACCACAAGTCGGTTTCTTATACATTTGTAGAAATAAACAAACCACTTGTCTTTATCATGTGACCCTTTCTTGCAATCCGGTACTAGTATTCTTTATAGTAGTTTTTGTTGTCTCTAGTGTTTGGTTGTTGGTTTTTTTATAAAAATTTGTCATTAATATTTATATCGTTCTTGGTGACAGATTCACACTGCAACTTTTTGGTAGTAGTTTTTTTTCATATATCCGTGATGAAATTGTCGCTGTTGGGTTATTTATAATTTGCTAGTGAATAATTAACAACATTAAACTCAACATATCGAACAAAAATTAATTTTTTTTTCACTCAAAAAAATGAAACAAACAACTTTAGGAACTCTATTTATTTAAAAAAAAACAGAAATATAACTTGCTTACTGTGGGTAACATTTTCAATATTTTTAGCATAGGTAAACAGCGTCGCCTAGTATTAAACAATCACATGCCAAAAACTTATTTGCCGAACGGAACAAATATATTGTATACCGAATTAAAAAAAATTATTGCGTACATTCATTGCTCGTGTTATTCATTTCTACAGTGTTCGAAGACTGGACGTTACACCGCGTTATGTACTTAGCTGTACATGTTTTTTTTTGTTCGTATGTACATATGTAGAGTGGTCAGGTCGGCGGGGAATAACCGAGTCCCGTCACTCTTCGCTCTAGGTAGTTATTAAGCATCTCTTTTCTTGCGGCCTAATTATGTGTTATTTTACGTATCGGCGTGCTTTCATTAGTTTTGACCGCAGTAACGCAGTCGAGATACGCTTCGATGTTAATCGTTTTCTGTAATAATAATATTTTAATGTGATTTGAAAGTTTTTTTATTTTTCATGGTATCCACCCCTTTTTTCCCTTCCTTTAAATTCTAAAAATATAGAAGAAAATAAATTTTTCTACGATTTTCATTAATGTTATGTCTTACAATGTGTGTATAAAAAATATAAAAATAAATATAGAATATACAGATTGTATAAAATAGTTTTTAGTGTAGAAAGAAAAATAAGTGCATCAGTATATTTTCTGTTTCTACTTTATTATAATATTAGCAGGGATACAACCTTACTAATATTATAAATGTAAAAGTGTTTTGATTGTTTTTTATTTAATAGTTCTTTAAAAAATAAATAGATCGTTACCAATTTTAGTAAATTATAGATAGGTTATTTTACGGCCTAATAGATGTATACGAAAACTATGTATGAAAAACTTGCTGTTCCCTGTAATAAAAAACTATTTTAGGGTTCAGCTCTATGGAGCTACTAATGGTTTGCTTATATGAACAAATTATTCTTTAAAATAAGAAATAACTTATAATATTTATGATTTTAGCTATTACAAAATATCACCTATGGAATATAACATTTCATCATAAATCAATTTTTGTGCGTTAACAGCTAGTTATACTATATTTATAAGAAATTACTCTCAAGACTTAACTATTAAGAAATTACTCTCAAGACTTAACTATTAAGCCATTTATTTATCAAATTTTGGAATTAATAAATTAATCACAAATGAATATAGTAATTTTGAACCACATATAGGACAAATAGCTGACTTGAAATGAAAATGATTTGAATATTATTTTCATTATATATATATAAAAAAAATAATATTCAAATAATTTTATATATATATATATATATATATATATATACATATACATATATACATATATATATATATATATATATATATATATATATTGACTAGACTTTTTTTTTAATTAACTAGTTGGTAGATTGTTAAAGCAACATAAACCGATTTACGTTGAATTTTATTTTTGAAAAGCAAACTAATGAAAGTAATTTATTACTGTTAATTTTATGTCTACTATGCAACATTAATTACGTTTCAAATTATCTTAGGAAGCAGGAAAAATAATGACAGGATCAAACAGATAAATTAAATGTGCGTAATCTATCTGCTTTATCTAAGATAGTTGATAAGATTGATGCTTTGCCTAAGATCGTTTTAATCAATTTACAAAGGAACATTAACACAAAATAATCTTCGTATTCTTTTTAAATTACTTTTCAATTTCGTGCTAATTATATTTTTTTTCTAAGTCTGATAAATAATTTACTAGTTTTGTTGTTTGAAATAAAATATGAATATAATTGTCTTAATTTTTTCAATGTAATTTTATAACTGAATCAGAATATTAAGTAAGTTAATAAGAATGGATAAAAATATTTATAAAAATGAAAGTTATATTATCAATATATATTTGAGTAGTGAACTAAAAGATTAAAATTAGAATAAAGCGATTATGGTGAAGTTTTTCGAACTAAGTTTATCCATTGATTTAAATATTATATATTGAATCTATTTATGTATGTGTGAAATTATGAGGAATTGGAAAAACTCGTCAAACATCGGTTCAGTTTTGCTGTTGAAAGCCTACCAGTTAACAATTATAATATGTAGGCTCTATTGTACTTTATATACAGGTTATGTGATATATAGGTTCAAAGGAGAAAAAAAAACATCGAAGCCGTGAAATTTCCTTTTTTTCTCGTCATACTTTAGAAACCTCTAACGCATTAAGAATTAGCAGTGTTTTATGTCGTTTATTTATATTGAAACGTTCGTAAATTAATTCAAGGCTTTTATCAAAAAATGAAATTGGTTTAATAATTTAAAACAAACAAGAAAATAGGAAAACATATAGTAAACAGTGATGGGGCATTATCCAATAAGCAACTTTAAAATCGTGTTCCTGAAACTGTCCAAGGAGGTAAAAAAAATTCGCAGGAAAGACGTAGACGCTTCTTGCAAGAGCGCAAAAAACAGATGAGCGCTGCGCGATTTTTGGTGGGCTCTAAGCAGATTTAATAAACTTTGTCCTTCCTCTAATAGCCAAGAGCATGAAATGTCACCAAGCTCAAATCGTGGTGTTATCGATGTATTTACAATACAAATTCAGAACATAGTGATTGAATACTTAGAAAAAAAAATAAAAGCCAAAGCAATTCCCGTCGGAGTCGAACGTAATTTTACGTGCTATAAAAATGTATTCGTTTCAATAACACTACAGATTTGAGAGTAGAATAGAATATATTCCACAAAAGAATATTGTGGGTCAGGGCTCACGATATACTCGGCGTTATGAAGTATCGTAGAAATATTACATGGAAAATCGTGGCACGTGCTGGACTTGTAATATATTTCCTTGTCTAATAGGTTTTCAAATTCATAATCGACAAAAGGGTTAATTACACCTATTAAACCTTTTTGCTTCAAGCGTCGTTGTTAAAATAAGTTGTCTTTTTTACGTCAATACTATGTCCAATCAATTAAATCAGGAGCTTAAGGAAGTCTACATATTCATAGATATCTCTTTATGTTATGTAATAAATAATATTATTGAAAAACTTGCGTTACATAAAATGCCATTTAACCAGTGACTCTTTCTTAAATATGAAACGTTAAAATTGTGGTATTTTACTAGTCGTACCCAACAGTTTAAAATCACAGCAAAAGCACATGCGGTGTTTAAATATATAGATTCAAAAGAAAATTAGTCAATATTTCTTTGCAATAAGGTAAAGAGCTGGCTACATCAATTATAAAATCCCCGTTTTGAACTTCTCAGTTTCTCACTAATGAAAAGACAAAACAAGGAAAAAACTTGCGTCGCTTCGAGTCTAATCATTGTTGATAGTTATGAAGTGGTACAACGTCATACTTTAACGCTTCCTCTTTGCGTGACAATTATCACTTTATTATTCCGTGAGCATTGAGACAATCCATTTACGAAGGATGCCCTGATGCTTCTACCTACCATCTCGACCGATACTCAAAAGCGCCAGATACCCGTTTTCTAGATACAAATAGCTCGAAATATCTACGCATATATAGTCACTAGACACGAATGTCAACCACGTTATGAAATTAGACAGAGAGAGGTCGGATTTCCCGTCTGCGCGGAGTCAATGCGCGACAGCGGGTCTCTGCGCGCATACGAGTGTGGTACGTACAGCTGCTCGATCTGTGGAGAGTGGTGGTCGTCGCTCTCGCTCTTTCGTGAGAGGTAGCGTCGTGTGCAAATAAAGTGAGTACAGTCAGGTTAAAAAGTAACACTTAAGGATTCGATTTGGTAAGCGAATGTTTATTAGAAATGTAGTGATATAAGACTATTGTAACTTTTGAATACTATCGCGGTCGTCTAAAGGTTATTGCGACATAACAAAGAAAATTAATGTCGAATATAAAGAGACTTTCAAACAATTTAGCTGTTCGCGAATAAAAATAGATATTTATAATAGAAAGTAATGAAAATATGATCCCGTAAAAAACATTGAAAAGGTCCTAGTATAATTGAACGTACATTTAAAAATACATAGATTTTGTTTCAATACTCATGATGAAAATATTAAACCACTTTTTCAAAAGCGCTAAGTGCTCTTTAAAATGTTAGCCGTATAAAGTAACGAGATAAGACCAGTAAAATTCTAATAGTGATTTGCTGGCAAAGTGTAAATGAGTGAATTAGAGCTTTGCGTCGAAATTATTGAATATAATATCTATCACCACTGTGATTTGGCCACAGTAGCTAGTTTTCAGATATTCTTGTTTAAGAATCAGAGTAATGAAAAAAGAAAATTCTGATGAGGTTTTACATAAATATAGTAATGTATGTAGCTTTCCGAAAGATTAGATAAAAAATTATAGCGGTTAAATTCAAGGTTGAAAATATAATATTCAGTAAATATAGACGCAAAGCTCTAACTCAAACTAGACGTTTAGCAAAGCTCTGCAAAGATTTGACTACTTTTACCTTACTAACTTTTTGGCTATCTTTTTAAACAGGAACTCAACCCAGTTTTGAGTAATATTTTTTACTGAGTTCATTTGATTGATATAGATTAGAAAATGCCAATCTATTGCCTAGATTTTAACTTTTCCTTCTTCTTGATTTGTTTATCTTTTACCCTTTTACCCGTTTATATTTTTACGATCTTTAACTTCTTTAGGGATAATATTGACGACTTGCGTGATAGTTGTAGATTAATATTTATATTTTTGTTTATATTTATATTTTTATAATTAATATTTATAAAAAGTTATGACTAACAAGAAGAGCGGTACACGTAAAAATATTGTCTGTATAAAACGTGTTTTTCTAAAGTAGCGAGTCCAAAGTCAGTGCCATCCATGTCGAATAGAAGCGAATCTATAACCCTTAAAAACAATTTAATCTTTTTTTAATCTTTTATATTTTTTCTAGAGTAACAGCTGTCATTACAATGCATTTGTAGAAACGTAGAGGCCTATTTTAAGCATATATAAAACTTGCAGGTACATTAAAATAAACTTTATCTTTATTTCTAAGAAAAAGTTTCCAAATCTAATTTTTTTCCTTCGTCCCTTTCCTAAACACCACCTATATAAAAAAATTTCAATCTCTTATGGAAGTGCTTTATATATTTTGATGATCTGTCAATATATTTTGATGATCTGTCAACCAATCATGTCTAAGCCAAGAAACTGATGATCAGAAGCCAAGAAACTGAGAAACTGATGATAGTCACTTCGTCTCTTCGCATACAGAAACCAAATTTCTAGCATTCGCTGAAGCTGAGCTATAAGAGCAAAATCGTTGTGAAGCGCTTCGGACAAAGTGTACAGAAATTAGGATACCCTTCAAAAATAAGGAAGCTTGAAAACGTAATGTGGAAGACTATATTTATGAAAATATAATATAGTGGATCTTATTTTTTTGCGACTAAAATAATTTAAGAATTTTAAAAACGCAGTTTTGTTTTAAAGCATCTAGCTTCTATATGAAAAACAGAAATTACCTTTGGAAGCTAGGAGTCATCTAATTATTCCCTAATAGGACACTGATGTTAGTATATATTCAAACCTCATCTTAAGGATTCTGTTCTAAATAATATGATTGTCCAGGCAAGTGGATTTAAAATATGATTTCAGCAAGCTTCAACTATATTACAAATTTCAACTGTTATCTTAATTACATCTGTTGAAATATTTAGAAAGAAGTAGACGTATATGTAAGTATGTGGTACTTAATCCTGGTCAGAATTAGGTATAAAACGGTTTCAATGATGTATCGATACAATTCAAGTCATTTAAAAACCGATTTTATGTAATTATTAGGCTTAATTTGGGCATAATATTGCAGATATTAATTCTGTAATTAAGTAAATATTGTAATTTATAAGCACTAATGTGGAGATTACATAACATTCATCTTGTTGGGTCATATTTTTTGTAACTATGATTTGTTCGCTAGAAATTTTATATGATTTATGCATACCAAGAACTTGCTGTGTAAAGTTAACAATTAACATCCGATTCTAAGATGAAAATGTGATATTTGCTACGATTGAGAAGTTTATTGAAAAACATACATACATTTAAGCACCAAACATGTTATAGAAAAATTTATTTAACTCTGAGGTCTTAACAAGGGGAACATAATTGTAAACAAAAAATCGTACATTTTATAAAAACATTATTTCGAGATTTTTATGTAATTTTAAACATTTATATATATTTTATTTTATACTGTTACATCTAAAATAGCTTAATGCAATCTTTTCAACGTATTAGAAAAGCTGGAATAATCATTAAAAAATGTTTAATTATTGACGTGAAATATCTAATGACGCGTTTGAATGGGATTTAAAACGTTCTGATCGCATGTTGAAAATATTTTATTATTAATAGCTACTTATGCTTATACTTATGGTAAAAAGTAGTTAAATAACTACTTTTTACCATTAAGTGATAATGGATTCCACAAAATAGACGCTAGAATTATATTCAATATTAACAACTACCTCAATATTTGTTTTTCATTCGTTTTCAATTCGTTCAAATAAAAATATTTCGATATATAAATATAAAAAAAATTAGGTATTTCACGTTTGCGAGGCGTCCCATAATTGCTCACAATTTTTTATTAGTCGTTGAAAAATATTTCAGGGTTATAATGTTATACAATTTAGCAGTTAACAGTGTAATATTTTTCAGTAAAATTATGATGTACGTTTTCAAAGTTAGTTATCTATTAAAATTTCAATGGTTATAAGCAATATCTTTATTAACAATATTTAAAACTAGCGAACCGCCTCGATTTTGTATGGTACAATCAAATTGTTTGATTAAGGTTTTTTGATGCATTTTTCCTTTGGTTGACTTAGTCCTGCGCTTTATATTAATTAACTAAAATTTAATAATGTACCGTAACACGATGATCTTGTACCCATTTCTTCTCCTCTCTTTTCTTTCCCCATGCATCTGTACATTACACCAAGTCATTAAAATGCGTTCAATAATACTTTAATTCAAATACATTTGTCGATGCCGTGATGTGTTGGGTTTCTGACAAGCTTATGACTTTTGACAGTGCGGCGAATCGCGGGGCCCCAGGTTCGATACCCAGTCGCTTGTTAAGCGAGGCAGGACTAATGTTCTGGTTGGCTGTAAGAGATTACTCTCATAGCAATTATCTAGCTATATGTATCAATATGTACAATGTCTCGCCTAGTGCGCCCTTCTTCCCAACAAAATCCAATTTCCTTATCCATGCGCGAATACCTCGCACCGAAAGTCATTAAATCGTATTTTTACTTGTGTATATTTTCAATAATCGTTTAATTTTTCTTCAACTCCTCATCCAAATTCAAAAGTATGAAAGATAAATTGTTATGTACCAAAAATAGTTAAAATGATATATTTTTTTCCGGAACTTTTTTAACTTAAATTACTCACCGTTGCTCATCCATCAAAAGGTTTACGCGCTCAACTATACCCAACGGCAGCGGTCGGACTCTCATTTTCACGCAAGTAATACCCGAACTCGTTAGGAAAGGAAGTGTGTGTGCCATGTGACTCACGATGCAAACATTACAGATTGGTTGGTAAGATTTACCTCAACAGCAACGGGGAATAACTACCTTTATATTTACCTGCATTTACGGCAATTAGAACAACACATCAAGGACGATGGTCCAACAGATGTTAAAATTATGAGTTATGAAATAAAGTCTTTCGATGGTTGCATGTGAATATATTGAGCTACGTTATTAGATACATAATTATGGTGAAACTTTGAAAAAGAATGCTTTTAAGTAAATGATAGAGAAACTTTCTTATTCGCTTCATTCTCAATGTTGTTAACTGAGTTTTTTGACATTTTTGTGTCAAATTTTTTTGACGTTTGTAAATATCAAATTTCAAATAAATTTTATGCAAAAAATATCGTAAACAAAACGAAAGTGTCCCTGCCAAAATGCGTTATTTTTGGATGTTACTCATGGATATTTAACAAGAAAATTGTTTTAAATTAAAGTGTATTTTATTAATAGAAGTATTATATAAAATATTTCATTACTATATAAGTCATTACGTGAAAAATTACGTAGTTTTTTCATGTAATACAATTTCCCGAATATTTGAGAAAAATGCAAATAAATTACAATAGAACAGAAAGAATTTGATGTCACCATAGAATGAGTGAGGAGAGTCGCTCACTGTAATTAATTTAATTAAAAATTGAATGCTTTACATTGATTGCATCCTAATGCTTTATTGATTATAACTCAAGCAATGGAAGAATTTAAAATTATCAAAAAGTTTTTAACAATTATGTAAATTCAGATTTTATCACGTATTGCACCGTGCAGAATCTATGCATACAATTAATTTGATATTGATGACGTGAACTATGTGGTATTATATCCTTGAATACTGACCTCTTGGCAGTTTGTAGTTTATTTCGCAGTAAGTTGAAGGTATTCTTTATTATTCCTATTGTTAGTCTGAGTAAAGTAAAATAATCGCTGTATTTTCTATGTACTCGTTAGTTGAGTGACAATTGGTGTAGTTCGAGTATGGTAATTTATGGATTTTAACTTAATTACATTGCTAAATAAGAATTTAAAGATGTATTATCATTGTGTTTTTGGTGAGATATAAATAAAAATTTAATATTATAGTCGTTGTTTAAATCGCCGTCATTTATACTTAAACAAATTAATCAGAAACTGACACAGTTACTAATGTTTACGAATTTTTTTATTTAAATAACAATTTTTAATTTTTAATTTTAAGATTGTTGTCTATTGGATGAATACATATTTTATCATAGCATTATTGTCATAGCTGAAAATCCTGTGTCTGAGGTCATAAATTTTACCAAATATTTTCAATTTCGTTTAAGGTCGAAAAAATACACGTGTATTTTTAAGGATGCTTAAAAAAGTTGGTGTACAAAGATATAATAGAAACTTATTAGGTTTTGCCTGCATTGTATAAAAAATACTTTAAAAGGTAATAAGACAAGAAATGCAATTAGAAAATCATGATAAATAAAATTACGAAATGGATTTATGAAACAACAAATTAAAAAATTGAAAACGATCGAGTCACACTGTATGACATTTATTTTGCGTAGTGTTGAGAATGATTGAGAACCCATATATAACAAGAAAGAGGCGGAGACAACGGAAGACACCGTCAGTGGTCGATCACTGACGGTGTATTAGGACAATTAGTCATATTGCTCACGCCAGTTAACTCCCGTATATTAGACAATCAGCCATGTTGCTCTCACCAGACAATCAGCCATGTTGCTTTCAACAGTTAACTCCCGTATATTAGACAATGAGCCATGTTGCTCTCGCCAGTTAACTCCCGTATGTTAGACAATCAGCCATGTTGCTCTCGCCAGTTAACTCCCGTATATTAGACAATCAGTTATGTTGCTCTCGTCAGTTAACTCATGCTAAGGCGTAACGTATGTAGTTTTACTTCAACAAGAAACGAGGTAAACACATGTTGATATTGTAAAGTACGTAATTTATGAAATTAAAGGGCTGAAAACAAGAAAACTGCATTAAACAAATATTCATATACAAAGGAGGCTGGATTAGTGACATGGTATTTCATTTCACGTTGTCGGCATAGATAAGACAAAAATTCACAAGTAGGAAGGTTACAGCAATCTTCTTACTCGTCGGTAAAGACGTCAGGAATCTATTAAGCCATCAAGGCCGCCGTGTTGGCCAACGCTACAGTCCAAATGACTGGGAAAAATGCAGAAATTTGAGAATGATGAAGACATTACATATTTGATAAATTGTATTTCAACATTAATTGTTAATTATAATATCCTTTTATTTACAACTTTCCACTTTTAGGTACGGGTACACTACCTTTATTTTTACATGTCCCTACGGGGGCCGACTCTTGTGCACTTTTCTTGGAATCTTAAAGTATGAAAAAATAATTACACTCGCTTGCCTTAAGTTACCCATTTTCAATCGGACTTTTACTTCATACTTCGTGTTTAGTAGGTGGATGTACCTTTATCTCTGAAACCTTTTTCAGTACATTTAAATTTTTATACCTTTTAATTATCTAATATCTACGCGTCTTTTAAATATTTTTCCTTAAATATTTTTATACTCCTAAATACATAGTTTTATGAGAACCGGAGGTGATTAAAATTGAAAATCTTAAGCTGAAATACTTTTACGACCCATATCATTTCATGAAATCTTGAGGTGACTTATAACAGTTACTTAGGAGCGAGCCAACTAACTATTTGATAAGGCATTCGATAATGGCTATAGTTCGACGGCGTAACCTTTCGCTTCTAACCACTCGGTACGACACTTTAAGGAACCTAAGAATTTGAAACCGTATCGAACGTCATTAGTGGCAGGATTTTGTTGTTTTAAATTCTGATGTAGAATAAAATAGTTACGTTTACTGTGTGTTGTCTCGTAGTTGAAATATATGTTTATTTATTTAATAAAAATTACATTAATAAATACCATACTATATTCTACAAATTGATATTGCTAGGAAATTGACACAAGTACGCTCAGGTTATGTTAAGTGTACCAAATAGGAGAGAATGAGAAGCATAAGTAAAACTGATGACGATTTAAAAAAAACCGTATAATTGCGTACAACATATAAAAATTTAAACTATTCCATGTGTTTTGATTCTATTGTTTCACTTTTAGCGATATATTCGTGTAGGTTTATTCTACACGTAACGAGGCTTTTATATTAATATAATATTCATATGATTATATTCATATTAACGTAATATTCATAATGTTTTATAGTCGCACAAATAGCATGGTGAATGCACCTATATTATTGACGTGACTTGTGTTGTCATAGGATGATTTTCAATAAAACATAAAATGAGAATTGTCTATTACCTAAAATTATTTCATAAATTTGTATTACATATATAATACATTGGGAAATTTCAGAAACTGGCAAGAAATCTCTTTTCCAAGTGGTGATTTCAAACAATAAATAATATTAAAAGCTTTGAGGAATATTTGAAAAACCCAAACTCTAAAATTGGATAGCATACCTAGACGTATTAAGTTTCTCCACACGAGGAACGCTAAATTTTTTTTTCGGTTTTTTCTGTGTACTGTGTAATCAGTTGGAGAACTGAAATACGTGAAAGGGAAATTTGATATCTTTTAAGTCTCTGTGAATTGTGCACGTTTCCTGAAACATATAACCAGAAATATATGGATTTATTTACCATCATTCATAAGTACAAAATCAGTTTAACGTTTCATTTGATTAATTACTAAAGATTGAGAATCTTGATAAATCTACTTTGCGATATAGGTTACACGTATAAAACCGATTATTAAAGAGATCGTTAATTAGTTTACTGAACCACGTTTAATAAAATACAGGTGTCCAGTTAAAGTTCGTACATGATGGGAAGCAAGCGAAGAAATTCCTATGTAATATACAATATATATACCTGTATGTTGGAAGCGGTAATAGTTTGGAAAATTACTATAATTACATACTAATTGCGACAAGTTTTGAATACCCGATAATTAGTGTTATAATTAGTTTTAAATTGTGTCAAGGGCTGGGTTGGGGGACGGCGGCAGATTTACAAGTTGGTGGAAGTATATTGAAATTATATGAATGTGTGGAAGGAATTAATCAAACAAATATAGAGAAGAAACGAGTAGTACGAAAAATATCAAAAAGCATCATATGCCAGGTGTAACAAAAATGTTGGTATTTTTAGGAAAGAAAGTTATATATATAGTTTTATTTTGGAAAGGGCGTATAATGATTTTATTGTTTTAATTTATTGTTCCTAAAATATATATCTAAGCTACTATTATACGCATATTTTAAAAAAAATGTCGTTTTAAATCGGTAGTCAATATAATTCATTTTGTTCAGAATATACAATAAAAATAAACGCCAACAAGATATTTTCATAAAAATAGATAAAATAAAGAATTCTATGAAGTGATTTATTCCAAATTAACTTCTAAAGATTCTAGATTTTAAAATATGAGGTAGCTCATGTGAAATTAAGTTTGTTATCAAATTTAAACAGTAATATAGTTTGCCTACAGAACTGAATCAATATTTACACCATATACTACATACATAAAAGTTTTTATAAAAATTCGTTTTAACAAACTAATTAGTCTCAATAATAAAACAAAGTAGCTTTCAATGCGGTCATACTTTCATATATTCTACCATAGCAAGCATTCAATAAAGATATGTTAATTAATATTAGTACTTAAATGGTATAATATAACGTATGAAGACTTTCGTTTATTTAAATCTGTCCGTGTATATTCGAACTGCCGGTCAAATCTGTGTTTACAGAGAAACAGGTATCTTCACCTTTTGTATTGGTAATCGAACAAGAGAAAATTAAACATCTAATTCTGTCCGTTTTCTTTTCAACATAAATATTTTTCAGAAATGGAGAGCTTATTATGGCAAATTTGTTATAAGCCAACTTGCTAATTGGTACAGCATAATATAGTGTGAAAATGGCAATACATTTTCATACAATATGATCGGAAACGAGGAATGTGGTATAAAGTTTCTTACGTATTTATGACAGAATCTAGAAGATATACAATTAATATGATATATGAAAAGAAATTTATATGTATAGAAATTGAATACAAAAAGTAAATAAATGTCTAGTAAACCGTATACCTTGAGAAGTATTATCAGTTGTTTTCTTTAATCAAATTGTTCCAAGATTTTTCTGGCGGATTTTTTTATTATTTAGAAATGAACATATGGTTCAGGGTTTTTCTCAGAGGTCCATTTGGAATTTGAGTTACTGTTCAAAGTACTTTGATATTCATATACTTATTTTCATAAAAAAAACTAACGTCGAATAATATATGAAGAACAGAAAAATATAAAAGGTTTCGATTCAACATAAAGATATGTTTAAATGATGTTTTAGGCCTGAATGTCGAAGGGTTTTGAAGAAAGGCATAGGACTAGTAATAGGATCTGTAGATCTATGAAGAACTTTTCAGTACCAGGTGATGTTATATTCGCACATTACGGCCTTCATCGTTTCAGTAGAAAATAATAGGACATGGTATTATAAGAAACTCTCCATTTACTTTCAGAATTTGTTTCTATATATAATAATATTTTTATTGGATCGTCGTTAGTCGTAGAGTGTACCTATTTTTACATAATTTTCCAAATGATTTTTTCCTGCTTTTGTTTATGCGCACATACTGAAAGCTGTCGGCCTTGTCGATTTACTTACTAAAGATTTTATAAGTAATTAACGACGGTGTGAATAAAGAATTTACTATGGATTAAGTAATAGCTGACAAGATTTGTCCCACGAGTGTATAACAACGATTGCTGTATTGAATGTTCCAATACTATCTTGATGTATCGTGTCTTTTAGAGTAAGCCAATTTACAAAATTATCTATTTCTATTATATAATGGACCAATGTCAATAGTATGGCGATAGTAATAAGTAAATTGAACCATTTATTTCTATCTTATAAAATATCCCAAAAATAAATAAACAAATCAGTATATTTTGCTAAACAGATATACAACCTACTCTTAAGTTTTTTTTGTGTGATATGTACATTTTAATTAAAATATACACTGCAATGCTTTTAAAAGTCTTAATAATATTTTGGATGTAAATTTATACTTATGATTCGTGGTTCAAAAGAAATCTTTAGAAAGGGATGCATTCTGAGCCGAAGCAATAAATCTTTTTTCGAAAGATGTAACTTTAATCATACAAATCAATGCATGTAGTAATTTTTTATTGAAATGTTGGTTATATTACTGAAGGAAAAAATATGTGATTAATGATATGATGGTAATGGGTTACCTTTTATTGGAATTGGTAACTGAGTGTTTAGAGGTAAAATATAGGGAATTCCACAACACAACGACTCTGGCGTATATTCCACAGCACGAACGAGAAAATGCGAG
Organism: Druceiella hillmani; assembly: GCA_039881145.1. Lineage (NCBI taxonomy): Eukaryota > Metazoa > Arthropoda > Insecta > Lepidoptera > Hepialidae > Druceiella > Druceiella hillmani. The sequence goes on from JAYKKI010000011.1 coordinate 22,263,325, forward strand.
GCGGCGGGGCGGGAGCAGCGGCGTGCGCGCGCGGCCTAGCGAGCGCGGGAGGGGGCAGGCCCACTAAGTACTATTTAAGCTGTCCACGCGATCCGACATCATGCATTGGTCTCTTTGCATTCGCTAAGGTCAGTTAGCAATCGTAATACGTCGGCTTCACGTCGCAGACAGACCGGCACACATAGCCCGTGGTCGAGATTTTGTGAAGCTCCACGCAGACTTTGACTAGCTGATACGGCAGTGACACTACCCCCTCGGTGATCAGGCTAAGGCGAAAAATTAAAGCCGCATTTTTTAAAAGCTCGAGTGCTACCACCCGCAGACTTTTTCACCCTTCAGAGACCAAAGCAGAAGACGCTATGGCAGCCGTCGCAGCAGCTCAGAAGAACCGTGAAATGTTCGCTATCAAGAAATCGTACAGTGTGGAGGTGAGGAATTAATTTTTTTACAGATGTTAATGTTAGATTTTGCGATGTAACAACGTAAACAAAATGCCCATTAAACAATGTACGTAGTAAAGGGGAACAATAATATTTAATGTTCGATGAATAATTGCTCACGAAATTTATGACGTGTAGAATCGATAATTGCACATAGTTCAACACTGTACAGCACTGTGTGTGTGTGTTGGCACCGAAGTAAGCTTAATTATCCTTCACCTCTCTGTGATTGATTTGACAATCAATGGAGAGGGTCTACACCCTTCAAGCCGCACGTAATTAAAACGTCAACAAGTGTGGCTAAGGCTCTTTATACAAATAATTTAAGAGAAATTAACATGACCTCACTTTAGCGCAAATATAAATGTTTCTAAGTACGTAATACGAAAATGCACAAATAACTATTTAATATTTTGTCTTTTATTTTTATGGTTTATAAAATATGTTTTGGTTCTCATAAATATATATTTTTTAAGTATATGTTCCCTTAAATGTTTCTAAAATATGACAATAATTAGAGTTAAATCTACATGAAACTACTTAATATTTTATATTTAGGTTAAACGGTAAAAAAAATATAATATTTGCTTTCAGTTTCGTAACACTTTCTCGTTCACACATTCTCACCATTCTTTCCCAAAAAAATGTCATCATAATGCAATAAGGTCTGATGTAAGTTTTACATATGATTACGTGAAATACGTAATATGTGTACTTACATGTAATAATAAGATAGGTAATTAACACTTACTAAGTACCACTTGTCGCAAATACCACCTCTTATGATCGTCACTTTATAAATTCTTTGTTACTTGACTCCGAACAAAGTAGGTGTTAATAGTACATTTGTATTTAGTGAGGTGAAGTTGTTATTAATAAATTATTTTAATAATAAATTATGTCAAAATAACGTACCGGCACGTTTTAGTCATTCCATGTACCGAAATCTACTCACTTTCTGTCATTGTAACAGGACGTTTATAAGCGGATGAATTGAAACTTGAAACGAGACACGAAGAAGGTCGATATTTTTTATGGTTTGGTAATAAAGTAAGGTTAAAATCGATAATATAACAGATATTAAAAAAGAACGATGAGTCTAACCTTATTTTTTATAGGATTTTTATTTTGTCGTAAATCATGATTCATTTTCTGTTCATTTAACATAACCTCCAAGCTGTTAGCCGTACTGAACATTGATGGAGTACAATTACTCAGGTGTCTAACCTTTACATTACAAGGCCGCTGTAATTGTTGTAGTTACGCATCACGATTTTCTTATCTTCATACAATACTAAAATTAACTTGTTCCGTTCAGTCTTGAAGCGCAGTTAAAAGTGTACGCCATTATCGAACGTCGGGTTTATGAGATTGTAAATTGAAAGCAGAAGTTTCGTAAATATTATGTATTGAAATAGCCGTTTAATAAAAATATTATTTATTAAATTATTGATCGCCCACTATAATTTGTCATTATAAATTTTATTGTAACTCAAATTTACTGCTCGAGATATTGACGATCGTATAAAACGTATTTAGATTTTTGTGCTCCAAATCTGCATTGCGTATGTAATGTTTTATATCCAGCCTTGGTATTTAATTAACTAAATCGCTGATTATATACGTTAGCACCGTGGAAAGGAATTTAAACACAGTATTATTATTGTTAATATTGAAACTAGTAGACCGTGAATTACGTAAATGTCAAATAATTGTATCAAGGAGAGATTGAGTATCAAGGTAAAGGTTAACATTCAATCCGAAGTACAACGTGTGGCTGACTTGTTATCCCCAACGTAGGTTCGATATTGTTTGTAATGAACGACTCTCAATCAGCACAGACCGCGGTCTCGGTAAACGGTTACGAGATACATGCGGAATGGAAGATTTTAATTAGACGCCGTACACAGTTGCAACGAGAGATACTGGCACTCACGCCACTCTCAGCCAAGGCTGTATACCAGATTCCGAAACCAACATAATGTTAATCGGTAAACAAAGAACAGATTGCATGCATTTTTAAAACCTTACTATTTATTTTTAAAAGCAATGCACTAAAATCAATCAATGTACGTTTCTAATTCGTTGTTAAACGATTCGTGTAAATAATAATTGTGAAATGATCGATAGTAAGTATGTGAATAATTGATTTTTAATCGCATTGGCGACATGTAATACGACAAACATTATAAATTTTTAATTAGTGGTGAATATCGTGATTTTACAGTATATTTATATTATTACATCGATCAGCATTACGGTTTGGTAATAAAGCATTACTGTCCTCATTTACGAAAATAAGAAGATATTAAACGACCAGCGACACTTAATTTATCTTAAACATAGCCTCCTAACAAAAAAGATTAATCCAAAAACGGAATTAATATTTATAATACACTTTATATGAATAATATATGTATATATACATTTTATAGAATAGTTCGTATTATAAAGCTATATCCGTCGGAATGGCACAAGGGAGAATAATGGAGCACTTTACGCTCGGAAGCTACAGTCAGGAAATCAGCTTACGAACTTGAGTAAAAGCCATTCCGGCACTCCTATAAAATATAGAGGAAACAGAGGGACAAAGAGAAAATTGGACGCACTTTGCTTTACACCCACGAGCTTTGAAGAAAATTGACCTACGACTGTAGAACTTTTATTTAATTTAATTGCTTATTAATAAATGCATAACTCTGTTCCTTTAATATTGGGTTCATTTTGCCGGATTTAATATTCGCCAATATAAGTATTGAAAGTTCTCAAAGCGTGATTTTTGTTGTTACGTCAAATATTAGTAATATTCGTTCCATTATGCTATTGTGGACTTAATGTTAATTTGTATATTTCGCTTTTTTGTATTTGCAGAATGGTTATCCATCTAGACGTCGCTCTCTGGTAGACGATGCTCGTTTTGAGACTTTGGTTGTAAAACAAACAAAGCAATGCGTTTTGGAAGAGGCAAGAGCTCGTGCTAATGGTACGTATAATTGAATGCTTTTCTTATGTATGTTGTCATATTGTCTGCTTACCTTTTATTTTCATGTTCGATTTATTTAGTTTTATAGTTTTATATTCTTTGTGTTTGTCGCTTAGATTCTGGTGTAGATTGCAATAACACTGATGGACATGTACATGAGCTAAGTGATAGTAAAACTCCAACAGTAGAAGATGTAATATCTCAAGATGACACCAGTACGGGTGAACTTGGTACGTATTTTGAGAATTTTGTTCCATATGGTGTGAATACTTCTTTTTTAATTATTTTATATTTTAGCTCATTCTTTTATTTTGGTTTTATTCTATATTTTTAATTTAATTTATGCATGTTTCGCTTCTTTAGAGGATATTCCTGCCGAGGGTGACAGGACGAAGGCGTCGACCAACAATACCGAAGGTAAATAATCTTTTTAAAATGTGTATTACGAAGTAATACACATACACATACAATTAATAATAAGTTTACATTATAAGTTATATCAACAGTACAGGGAATTTCAAATGAAGGAAGTAAAATGAGACTGCGTTTACAGTGTCTGTAAATATCGAGGAGTAATAAAATGGCAAGAGTTAAATGTATATCACATTTTATAAAACTTAAAAATAACTGGGAACTCAACTCTCGGCACCAAGGTTAACAAGCCAATCACCTTACCGACAAGCTACAAAATGATATTTATTTTACATTTCATTATATACTTCGTGTATGACTGCACTAGCTGTCTGAATATTGCAAGGAAGATCGGGTTTATATCAATTTCATTTTTAGTTAATTTGTCGCGTAATCAGTTTCTGTTATTACATAGTGTACGAACTAATACTGACTAATTTAATTGTTTAACGAGTATTTTATTCCCTATCAGATGCCCACCTGACTGAAGAGGAAGTATTTTTACAAAATGCTGCCAGTGAATCTCCCGAAGCTGAGCAAACGATGCAGCAGGCCGCTCTGTTGTTGAGAATGCGCGACGGGATGGGCTCACTTGCTAGGATCCTTAAGATTGTAGACAACTACAAGGGATCCGTTCAACATCTGGAGACCCGTCCATCGCAAAAAGGGGGAGTCCAATTTGACGCTCTCGTGAAAGTGAACATGTCGCGCATTAACTTGCTGCAACTAATTAAGTCACTTCGACAGTCGTCCTCCTTTGCCGGTGTAAATCTTCTCTCCGAGAATAATATATCGGTAAAAGCACCATGGTTCCCGCGTCATGCTTCTGAGCTTGACAACTGTAACCATCTGATGACCAAATATGAGCCCGAGTTGGACATGAATCACCCTGGCTTTGCTGACCAAGAGTATAGAGCTCGCCGCAAGGAAATCGCTGAGATTGCCTTCGCCTATAAGTACGGAGATCCAATTCCGTACATTACCTACACCGAATCGGAGAATCAAACTTGGGGCCGTGTATTCAATACGGTACTCGATCTTATGCCAAAACATGCTTGCATTGAATACCGCAATGTATTCGCTAAACTTCAAGAGGCTGACATTTTTGTTGCTGAACGCATTCCGCAACTGGAGGAGGTAACCAATTTCCTCCGCAACCATACTGGATTCTCTCTGAGGCCAGCAGCTGGACTTCTGACCGCCAGAGACTTCCTCGCATCATTGGCCTTCCGAGTGTTTCAATCCACTCAGTACGTCAGACATGCTAATTCGCCTTACCATACTCCTGAACCGTAAGTATGATATTACTATTGTAACAAAATTTTAATGTAATATTTTCTAATAATCTAGAAATCAAACTAAAGTCAATTTGGGATTTTATAAAATTGTATCACTATAAAACTATTCACTATAAACTATAAAACTATTAATTTCATATTAAATAGTCCCTTAACGGCAAAATTGTTCAGCCTAGAAACAACGACGCTTAGTACTTGCAGTTTGGGACGCCTCGTAATGGATTTATTATTCAATTATGATAGCGCGCTCGACTGTTGAACAATATGGCTGTGAAGTAGACCAATATTCGTTTCGAAGAGGAAGCTACTTACGTAAATCACAAAATAACTATTACGATTCGACATTAGATATTTTGATTTTATCCTACTTCACAGGGACTGTATCCATGAGCTTCTTGGTCATATTCCACTACTCGGTGATCCAGGTTTCGCACAGTTCTCTCAGGAGATTGGATTAGCATCACTGGGTGCATCGGACGCTGAAATCGAAAAGTTGTCAACCGTAAGTTATCCGAAAGATATCTATCTAAGGGCATTAATATTCACCTACAGAATAATAAGATTATTCGATACATAAATTTGTATACCATCTAAATTTGCGCTTTAAAAACCCATGTAAATGGCGATATATGTTGCTATGCGATTTATATTTTGTCACTCTACTTTACAATATGCGTTTGATGTATTTAAGATTATGAATGAAATTTTTAGTGATTATGCTTTTTTTGTATTTGATATTCTAAGAATTTTACGGCGAATTATTAAATCAACATAATGATCTAACAATTTGCAGCCTACGAGCAGAATTTTACAAGAAATTTGATATTGTCATAGGTGTACTGGTTTACGGTCGAATTTGGACTCTGCAAGGAGAACAATCAGGTGAAGGCTTATGGTGCTGCTCTTTTATCATCCTATGGCGAACTATTACATGCTCTAAGCGACAAACCGGAGCTCCGACCATTTGAGCCGGCATCAACGTCTGTTCAGCCTTACCAGGACCAAGAGTACCAGCCCATATATTATGTGGCTGACAGTTTTGAAGATGCTAAAGAGAAGTTTAGGTAAGTAGCTAATAATAATGCCCACCTCAATTCGCCAAATAATTTTTTTAAACACTTCTTATAAGACAACTTTTGCCTTTTCATATTTCAACGATTAAAGCGATGTTGCTATTCACGTTTTTACTCTTAAGCAGAATAGATAGACAATAGCCAAAATGGCTAATAAGTATATATTTTAACAGGCGCTGGGTATCCACGATGTCCCGTCCGTTCGAGGTGAGATTCAATCCGCACACGGAACGTGTGGAGATTTTGGACTCCGTCGAACGCCTGGAGACTGTCATAACTCAGCTCAACACTGAGATGCTCCATCTCACCAATGCCCTCAAGAAGCTCAAGTGCAATTCTTTCGAGTAAACTTCGAGTTTATTTTGAAAACTTTGAAGCATAAATTCGGATGGATTTCTTGAAAAGTTTAGAATGGGTCGACTGTCGCCAGTCATCATCTCTTCATATGTTATTCATCCATTTTCAAACTAATTGCACCTTTAAGATATATTTTGTATAGCTAGTTATAGATACGTTTGTCGCTAAGTTATTATAACAGATATTGTACATTGAACGGGGACCAAGGTCCTATGTTTACTTTGTGATCAAGTATGCACGTTAAGTCTGAATGTGTCTGATGTTTTGGAGATCTCAGGGTTATTTTTCTGTATTTTTTTATTTATTTTACAATATAAAATACCATGGCTCAATGTGAAGCATTTTCAGATCGCTGTTGCCCCTTATTCGCGATCTGGTTATGCCTAATTATTTTGATTACTGTGAATTTAAAAAAAATTAACATGCACCGAGCGTAAACTGTAATGCGTCAGAATTGAGTGATGTGTCAATAAATGCAATAAATACATTATAATGTTTTATTTCCGTTTATTTCCTCATGTTGCGATACACCAGCGTTTATATATATATATATATATATATATATATATATATATATATATATATATATATATATATATATATACATATATATGGCGATTGTCTTATTTAAAATTTTACTGTTTAAAAGGAAGTTATGAATACGATTTGCGAAAAGTTAACTTAGCTTTTAAACATGGCATTTGCGACACAAATATTATGACGTCTTTTTGTTTAATTACCATTTAAATATAGAAGTTTTATTGGGTAATGAATCTTCAACCCGATGTAAGATATTTTAGAGAGAGAATTAAGAGTATAATCAGTAACAACAAACCGCACTCTTCTTAAGCAATTCTTTGTATTCATGAAACATCGATGTATTATCAGTTAATAATGGCAAATTAATTACTTCCTTATTTCCTGTAAACCATAGTCACAATAGTGATGCGCATGTGGAATAGTGCCAGCGGGTAGTAATTTAGTTACACTCATAATAGTGAAAATACGACTTTTGTTACCCTATCATATCTGGTATTAGGAACAGTCTTGATAAAATGTTTGAGAATTTTTGTAAATTACTTTTAAGGACAAATCTTTAAAAAAGCAATTACCTTTAAATATCAATTTCCTTTTCAATAATTTAATATTTAAAAATAATTAAAGACAGTATCGTCGATCAGTATTATAAACTTACAGGATATCATTTGTTATTTGTAACACTTTTATTAAATTCAGGAAGTTACTTTCAGTAGTTTGTTTCCTTTAAAGTACAGTTATATAGTCGAAGAGTACTATTTTATTTGAATAATTTTTCTACGTAATATACGAGAGTCATGGGATTGAGATAATAAGAATGGAAACGTCATTATATTTAACATTCTATTAAGTCACTTTTACATTTTTTGGTTGCAAAAGTCCTTTTAGATAACTACCTTATTAGATTAAACAAAGATCGAATGACCAAATTATAAAAATAACACCCGACTTTTACATTATACAGTTGCGTCAAAAGCAAAGAGACCTTATGCATTTCATTAAATCATTTAATTAACCTGATTTTTTATAAGTTTAATTATTATCTCTCTGTGATTATTCATGTATGTCACGCGCAATTTTTTGTACGATTGTCTGTTTATTTGTGTAGGTAGTGACCTCCGTAGTTTATTTGAGAACGGTCTTGTAATTAGACGTGTTGGACTTTTTTTGTGGAAAAGTAACCATTCAACCATTTCTAACTTTACAACTGGCTTCCGAAATAGATATAGCCTTACAAGGTTTGAATGGTAATTTTAATTCGAGTCCACGTATATTTCTGGGTACTATAAGGCATGTTAATATCATTATAGTCGGGAACACACGTTCGCGACTATAATGTACACGAATACGAATTTTTAAAATAAACACACGTACACGAATTTTTAAAATATATAGTCTCATCTTATTTGGAATTTTGGAAATACAAATCATTATTTTCGTGGAATTTTAAATCATTTACGTTTCTCTTGATTCCGAGCAGAAAAACGTTTATGCAGTAATATAGTGGAATATCTGAATCGTTTAATAATTCATTTCTATTTAGTTTCTCAATGGTATTTAGTTTTAGGAAATCGACAACATTAGGTGACTAAAGGCTATCAAACGAACACAAAAAACCTATGAATATATGGATAGAAGATAAACAAAAAATACTATTGCGACATATTCACAAATTCACAAAATTAATAAACGAGGTAAAGTTATCGTTGTTATGTATTATCTTTAACCCCTAGCCTTTAATGGTATCGTTATCCAAACAAATGCTATTTTAACAGTACTTTTTATAGTGTTAGTCAGGGTTTTCCGTGAAGTTTTGGTTTTTTTAGTACGTAAGTAGTGATTTGGGTTTTTTTAAGGTTTTACAAACTTATTTAATGTATATAGCAATAAGCAATATTATTATTCAATATATACTAGCTTTTGGCTGTGGCTTCACTTGTGTTGAAAAATCTGAGATAGATTAGAATCAAGTTGTAATGGGTTTCAAGGATGGTAATAAAAATTAACTACTTTATAGTAATTAGCTTTATTTTAAAAATCTAGGGTTATGTTATTCAATCAAATACTAAATTAACTTTTTAATCGATTAATAACATATAGTTGGAGTGTGCGGGAGGAATTATGTTTTGTTGGTATCTGTACCAACACAGGTGCTATATAATAGGCATACAGACACGTAGGGTACGTGTCTGCCAACAATACAACCTTTTGCCGACAATACAAGCCTTTTGCCAAGAATACAACAACAACATTATTAAATTATTGCTTTCCTACCAGAAAATAAATTGTCAATTACCAAGAAGCTGTACATGAGATATATTTTTTTTAGTCGATGTGCCAGGATTATATTTTAGGTTTGACACTATTGTTGCTCTTAATGGATTTAGTTAATTATAGGGATTTATTGATTGAGCTGATTTAGTGTATAAAGAGATAACATGTTGGTATTTTTCGCCTCTTAATAAAGTTTATTATTGTGTGATTAATTTATTTTATTACCATCCTTGAAACTTTCTATTGCTTGATCTGGATTCATCCTAAATTTTTCTACACACGTGAAGTAATAGGCAAAAGTTACGATAAATACATGCTTTATATATTGCTATGTATATTAAATAAGATTGTTCGAAATATTAAAATCACTATTTATTAGGTAGAATCTATACTGATAAGCGAGAAGTTACCGATAAAGTCTCAATTAAGTCTTAATTATTTTCTAATATTGTGATTTCACAGTATGGGGCAGTTTTGGTCAAAGATGAATAAAATGTCAATCTTTTTTTAGATGTAAGTACTTTGATTATAGTTCAGAAATAACAAAATTTACTGTAATTAAATTCTACACCATCCTCTTTGAAAAATATTTATATATGCCAATTGTTTAGTGAATCTTTGAACTGTAATGCAATGTTGCATTTGTCACAGTTAATTAAACTTTTAAATATGAATGTACAGTAGAGATTTTGAATTAGATTTTCTTTGCATTTTATAATGATGATATCATATTTGATTATAAATGAATATTGATATCGCGAACCGCAATTTAGTATATAGATTGATACGAATGATAGATTAATACAATACTATAAAACGAAAGCTTATTAGTTTTCTAGGAAATGTAAAAATATACTTATTTTGTATGCGCTAAAAGGGTATTTTTTAAAATACAATTGGAATATAAACCACACGTCTTGAATATATATTTGGTGTCTTGAATTTTTCTTTCATTAATTTCAATACGTTGAAATGGTGACACAAAATAATAGTTTTTGGGAATTTTTTCTGTCATCAAATCTTATCAATAAAATAATTAACTCTGCCATTATAACGAATTTCATCATCGAGAATCTTTACACTTTTTTTTAAATATAAACGTAAGTATTTTCAATGTCAGAGAGAATGGAAATGGAATATTTGAAAATCGTAAACGACTTAAATCAATCTTAAGATATATATTTTATTTCTTATTACACTACCATAAGTTACATAAGAAATAATATAGAAGTCAACTTGAGATATTTTTGAAATATTCAAATTGACTACAATTCAATTACAGCATGGAATCAACGACTTAGTTAATATAAAATACATATAATGTGTTAAAAATAATTATGTTAAAATATAATATTTTATAATAATTATTTAAATATTTTTCAAAAACGTTTCTTAATCAGATTAATATTCAATCCTATTTGAATTTAATAGGAGTTTTCAGTCGTTGTATATTTTGCAATACCCGTCTGATAGTGATCATTTCAATAACGTGTAACGTGAAGGTATTTTTGGACAGGTATTTCTGGTATATATTAATAGTATTATAATTTAATAATTTATTTTTAACCCATTAATCGATTTATAGTAGCCCGCAATTGGAATTTCACCAAAACGATAGTTGACTGAAAAGACAGCGTAATGAGTATGACTGCACGCGATCGATCAAGGTTTTGCGCGAAATCTTAATTGTATATTAATTGTCGATGCATAAAGGTAGCTCAGAAATTAGTAAAATGTTAAGTAAATAAAAAAAACCGTTTTATAAATTATAAAGAATTAATTCAAATTTTATAACTATCATCTATAAGATTTTTTTAAATTATCTGTAAACGATAGATAATCTCAATAATGGATTATACTTGACGTATCTAAAGAAGTTCGCCGCCAAAAGACTGGCAGTGCATTAATACAATATGATTTTTCAAGTAGCTGGTATTTTTTATAATATAAAAAAGAAAACATTTCAGCGAGTAACAATAAGAAAGAAGCACCAAATAATATACAATATGTAACTATAAAACATAACAACAAAAATATTTTCATAGACTCGCATAATTTCATAGACGAATATTTTCATAGACTTTTTCATAGAAATAATCAATGCTGATTGCTTTTCTTAACGTGTAGTCATTGATTAAATTCGTTAAAAATAAATTATTAACTTACAGAACGAATAACGATAGGTCCATTCTATTTTGATGTGAAAATTAGTGTCTTCTTTTACTCTTCTCGAGTTCTATGTGGCTTTTTGAAACGAGCCTGCAAAGTACATGGATTAATATGTTACATGTGTATATGGAGGATGCAGTGAGATACAATTTGCGACTTGTTTCATCTCACTGGTTCAAGAGTCCGTAGAAGTATTATTCACAAATTGTTATGTTAAATAACTACTTTTCATGAAAAGGTACAAGATTCCTTATTTATCTGATAGACGATTTAAATAAAACTTTCCAGGAACTTATTTTTCATTTTCTCTATTTAATAGTGTAATTTTTATTTCTATATCATAGTGTCACTATATGGACTGTTGCCGGTTCTTTTTTTTATAAACTGCCTGTACCGATAGCGTAGATTTGGAGAATTTATTATTTAAGTTTAGCTGCTTAGTTTAGCTTTTAAAAAGTCATAGATTGTCTATTCCTTTTAGACGCAATACGAGAAATATTATAGGTAAGTAAAACTATTATTATCTTGCTTGAAATCGGTTTATTTTACTTCTGTAAATTATCGATGTCGACAAGTGCCCATAAATGTATCGATAATAGTGTCACTCACTATACAATAACATATTAGCCGCGACATCACTTTTTGGCTAGAAGATTGATAAACAGTACCAAATTACTTCCGGTACTTATGGGAACTTACTTATCGCAACAATACAGTGTCATTGTATAACTTTAGCGGACAGAACACATCGCAGTGTACCGGATACATTACTCGAATAAAATGCGCTTTTATGATGCTTTGTCTTTATTTCTTAATGTTACTGTTGCATAATTAAACTAGTAGATGTACAAGACAGAGATCGAGATTAGCCTATCATTAAAACAGTTTATGATAAATTTATCTAGTATATGTATGATAAATTTTTATAAATATTAAGAAAACAAATAAAGGAACCAATCGTTAAACATATCCAAATGAAGCTGTGATAAGTTTAACGATTCAAGAATCGTTAAACTTATCACATCTTATTAAAATTAAAAATAGACCAAGGTCTATTTCGGGACAAGAAATTATTTGCTCATAAAAAGCATTCCTGTCAAATTAATGGGAAAATGGATCGATATACTATCCTGCGACATGTTCGCTTTAAATTTGTAATTGTCGTATATTCTTCCTTAAACTTATTTGTACACATTCAAATAGTATGGAAATAAATATATCATTACTGTGAACCCTTATCTACAAACAAATTGTTATTGTATTCTAATATAACGAAATAATTTATATATATATATATATATATATATATATATATATATATATATATATATATATATATATACATCGATAATGGTGTACTACCTCTTCGTTACATACTTGTTATGATCAGTCTTATTTATGAATTTTTCTGATTTTGTATCCATGTTTAAGAAAAAACCACTATTATCTAAACAAAGTATAATCAGTTTTTATTTCCATAGCGGGATATTCCGCAACATGATGACAGGGAAATTATTAAAAAACGCATTGGTATTTTACGTACGGGTATCATTTAAACACCGAACAATCACTATTTAATGAGTAAACAATACACGCACGTATACTTGATACACTGAATGATGTAATATATAGGTAATCAGCAAGGTTTGCAGAGGCACGTTCGCATAAGATTCGTGATATTAGGTTTGAATTTTGTGATGTGATCCTCTTCGATTGTGCGAACTCTGATTGTTTCGGTTATCAATAGTAACTAACGTTACAACAAAACCTAGCTAACTAACGTTTTAGCCTCAGACCTACTGAAAGAATTCAATTTTTTAATTAATCTCCATCATCTCTCAGGAACAGACTTTGAAATGCAATATTTCCTTACGTGTGTCTTCTTCTTTTTAGGAACAATGGAAATTAAAATTATTTAGACTTTGATTAGATAAGGGTATTATTTTCTTAAGGACGGATACATAAACATAGGTTCCATGTTAAATAGCCTTATAATTTCGTCATGTGCATCTGTCCGTAAATGTGTTACAGTCTCACAACATGACATTTTGAAAATTAATGGAGATTTCAATAGTTCATATGGAGGTTTCAGTTATTATACAGCAAAATTTCATTCATTACTTTTCAAGTGAAATTATTTTAGTTATATATATATATATATATATATATATATATATATATATATGTGTGTGTGTGTATATATATATATATATATATATATATATATATATATATCGATAAGAATGAAATTCTACAACCTGAATGTTCTATGACACAGTTAGACTTGTTTTTTTTCTTACGCGTATGACTTGCATTTTGCCATTTCTTTTGATTACATTCTCTCAAGAATCAATTAACAATCTTGTTTTTCTAAACGTTTTCTTTTCGTAATACTTTTAGTCTACCGTTTATATTTTAACAGTCTTATTCGCAGACTTTTTATTGACAAGATATTTCCACTAGTTGTAATACTTGGAAACGTACATGTATACAAATATTATGTTTGTAAAGAATAATTTAAATACTATCTTTTTGAGAGAAAAACAGTAAACAAAAAGAAAACTGTTTCACATAAGTACTATAATTTTTTACCACTCTTTACGTTAAGGAGTAAACCTAAAAACTGATAATAAGCTAATTATTTCTAAAAAGTACAACCCGATACTTTTTAAAAGTAATTAGAAGTAATGAGATACCAAGAGTGTAATGAGACATTTAGAAAAACTTTTAATTTTATTTATTTATTAACTCATTTAACAATTTTTATCTACAATGTAATCAAAAAGTGTATCAATAACTTATGACCATCTTGAAGACAGACACTGGATACCATTGGATCGAACCTTTGGAGGCTGGGAGTTTAAAAACGTTTCAAGGTTCGATTTAATATCTTTAGAAGCGTGAAAGTTTATTGTGTAGAAAGTTCTTGAGCGCTCGGGAGAGATGTTACTCTGATTGTGCTACGTCTGGTGAATAAGCTGGGCCAGGTAACGAATCCCAGCCAAGCTTCTCCAGTTGACAGCGAGAAACTGGAACAATGTGCTGCCGAGCGTTGTCGTATAATAAGTGAACCTCGACTCGTATCAGTCACTTCGAATTTGTTTTTCATCCGTTTTACTCTTTCGTCGACCTGCATGCTTATATACCCTTCTTCTAACATATTCCAGTACTACAACTTTCTGGTATTATCTAAAACTTACACCTAGCAGATCGTTTTAATATCAAAATGTTTCATTACTTTCTTGCCAACTTATAGATATACACCTATTATATGGCAATAGCAATGAATTTGGAGAATGATACAGTGTTATTAATTTTTTCAGATATTATAACATTTTATTTAGTATGTGAAAACTTAGAATCTGTTATATAACGTTTTAATGAACGTGTTTACCATAGTATGTAACGTAAAGAATATACATGGATGAATTCTTCATCCCAAAATGAAATTTAAGTCATTAACTACTACAAGTTAATTAAATGAATTCACCTGTATGTAGTCTGTCTCATGCATTTAAAAAAATTATTTACACGACAAAACAAATCGCAACTAAAGAATGAAGAGGTTTTTTAAAATTTCCTTTCTTTCATTAAATTTTGTAATTATTTTCAGCGTTGCAATGACGGAAATACAAGTAGAAAGAGTAAATTAAGTATTATAAAAACATCATCCTATACCGGATACATATATACAAATTTAAGTTGTATTATTTGGAAGTATATGAACGTTAATTCATTTTAATTGCAAAAATGATACATTTTTATTTGATTATACGTCAATTATGGAGTAATATTGGTTTCGACAGCAGCTTACGAGCTCGCGTTAGTAATGCAATTTATTCTTTTCATTGCGTTTTAGACTCATTTATAAGTAATTTCGTGAATTGTTATTATCTACGTACTATTTATTATTTTCAGAAAATCGTCGTTTGTTGTAAAGAAAGTACATAAAAGGGAAACTAATAATTGCAAAAATTAAATGATTTAAAACTCAAAAGTAAATAAAGAAAATTGCGATGTACTTCAGTATGAGGAGTTTTTATATATGAACCTATATTTTTAGCAAGAATAAGATTTTTAGTAAAAGTTAATTTTTATGTGTAACGAAAATGGTTACAGAAATAAAATAAAATAATTTCTATTTAAACATGTATTAGTATTCGGTTGGTTAATATCAGTAACAGTTAAATGTACAGGAAGTTTATACTTGCTAAAAATTCAAACATTAAAATAAAAAGAAAAAAATAATAACTTATTAATAGATTAACGTTAATTTAGGTGAATCATATTAAGAACGATTCATTCAAAAAGGGGATATTCTATATAAAATAAAAAGGGGATATTCTATATAAAACAAGAAACAGTACGAAAATAATTAATGCGATATATAATTAAACCATTAATATTAAGAAAAGATGAGTGACATAAAATCAACAATAGTTTTATGGGATAATAGATTCTTTCTTCACAAATTCCGTATCAATAACCAAATTGCACTCAATATGTTGTTGCTGTCAAGAAATAATAAAAAACTCTTATGTTTCTATTAATAATTGGTGATGGATAATTAGAGGTTCGTTGTAATTCACAATATTATTACGTAGGACTTCTACAAATGATAATATTAATTAAAAAATCCGTTACAAAAGAAGTGACTTATATCCCAATTCTCATAGAATACTCGTAGATATACAACGACAGTTTAATACTTCAACAGTTGTAAGTCTAAATATGTCTTAATTAATAAGATATTACTATTTTATTTATATATCCACCACAGTTAATAATTTCATAAAACACAACTACCAACATTTATATGCGGTACGTGTTGCGTTAGAGTGACAAAGAGGAAATAATGTATAATGTGTCTGCTAGCGATGGCACGGTGATTCACCTTATATTAGTTTGTCTACCGTCATTAAATCTTGATTCGATGAGTTTTAAAATCGACTATATGACATAAAATCCTTCGGCCAATTTATAACTAGCGGTAAAAACAACGCAAAGAAATCAGTTTATTTGTTTGGAAATAGAAAGATAAAGGAAGAAATGTTTGATATAACCTCTGATGAGTTTTTACCAAGAAAGCAGGCATTTAGTCATTGATTCGTATTGTGCTGCATTCGTACGTAATAGTAAGTTATACGTATACTAATACGTATAATAAGTTATACGTATAATACTTATACGTATACTAAGTTATGAAGCCTAATTATGGTATTAGTCTTCAGAAGGACTACCAAATAATTTATTTATTCATTCGGTAGAATACGGGTATTTCCAATCACAAATTTCTATGCATTCACTTCTAAATCATTTTATACTCTTATCTTTCATGATTCAATAATCAACCGCAGCCATACTCAATCCATGGTATTTATTTAGACGTCACTGTGACGTTGTTATCTGTAGAAATTTTATTAAACGACGTAGTGTGTAATACCCCCATTAGCGAGGCCATCTATTACGTACGGTATTATATATATATATACGGTAATATTAAACAAATATAGACAGGTCAACGAGATTTTTAAAAATTGTTTGGTAGTTATCTCAAGTTCCCGTTTAATACTTTTTTCGGTAGCTTGATAAAGTAATTAGATGCCTATTTAATAAATGTTTTAATAATCTGAGTTACCGTCACATGATTTATTGAATATATTTAGATTTTCTTGTTTATTCCGGGAAATGTCGAAGTTAAAGTGATTTAAAAAACTTTCTCGAGATTCTTGACAACCAGTTGTGAAAAGATGTAATGATGTAAACAAAAATGATATTTATTACTTTAACATATACCTGTATGTAAACTGTCAATGTTGCGATCGATATGTACGAATGGACCTGCTATTTTGTGATCACTTTAAAACATCTGTCTCACTGATTCAGTCTGGTGAATATTAGATAACCGTCGTTTTCAATTATGTGTGTAATTATTTTCCCTTCCGTTCTATTCCTATTATGTTTCTCTAGTTATAAACAGTGGTAATATTTAATATTGCTTTGAACGATTTTATCAGAAAGGCCAAGAATTGTTATTTTTAGATAGATGTATTATTCATATAATTATGTTTTGTTTATTAAATTAAGAATAATACGCGTGATGTTGGTAATCACTTCGTATTTTATTTAAACTTATTAATGTATTCACTTCGTCATACCGTATGTTTCCCAAACAAAGTTCAGATGATCCAATTTTTCTACTTTTTAATTATTATCTTAGCATATATTTACCTACTTTTTGCTTATTCTCCTAGTTACTTACATTAGTAAACATAATTTTTTTCAAATCCGCGTTTAATTATTTTAGTAATTTGTTAAATATTTAACATTCAGTTAAATTAATGTTATGTGACCATTATAATTTGTTTAAATGTAAGGCAGTAAACGGGAATTTCATTCTCAACGATTGGTTATGTCCCATCGCTTACATTTCACCGCTCCGTGCTCGTAACTAGTAGCCTACATTTGCACTTCTCCAAACGAGTTTTGCGCATATGTTTTGCGAACTTCCCATTGACGTCGAAATATGATGATAAACTCGTCATGGCTCCTGCGACGGAGACCGAATACGCCAATCGGTCGTTCTCGGGTAACCCAGATAGTAATATATGCCCAAAACCATCAGACTGCAGTTAATTGCTTCAAACTACGTAACATTAAGATCCAAGGTACACGTCAATGTATGTGGCTCTGGTATATATGTTCTTATTTACATAATATTTAATTGTATGCGTCACTATAGCCTCCGTTAGTTGAAAAATTTTAAACCAGTTTATAAATATACCAAAAAATTAATACGAATTTTATAGTTTAACTGTTGATATAATAAATAATTATACACCTTAAAGTATTTCTCTTGATTAACTGTACGGGATTATGTTTTTCGATTGCATGCATTAAGCAGTGTTTTTTTTCAGTGTAGTATTGGAAACACCATAAATACGCCCAGCGCAGTTCACAAAGAATTTAAAAATGTAATCTATTCAACCAGATAAAATATGAAAGAGATTATTTTATTAAAAATATATCATCGTCAGCCCTCTTTACAGGCTTGTAAAAAAATACGACTACACAATAAACTTTGTCGCTGTTTACCTCATTTTAGTATAAGAAATATGAAAACATTTGAATATACGAACAAATTGCAAGATAGGTGTTTATGGCATAATATATATTTGTACGACCGCCTCTATATCCATATGAAAAAACTGTGATAAATTTTAACCATTAAATTAAATCGTTTGAAGTGCGCAATATTAAAAATGTTTAGATACCGTACATAATTGGTAGAAAATGACAATAAGCGAAATAAGACACGGTTGCTCAGATCATATATAGCTTAGACAAATTAGAAACGAATACGTTAGATATTATAGGGTGTAAAGTGATAGTTTTTAGGAAATATTTTAGGATGAAATTAATTTATTTATAAATGTTAAGGGGTATCTTGTCGATGTATTATCAAATAAAATATTATCCAACAAGACGTGATTAATTACGGTATTATTTGTATTAGTATGATTGAATGTATGTTGAAAGCGTTGACACCAGAATGGCATCCTTTACCGCGTCAAAGAATGTATGAAAAAGAATAGGATGAAAGAAATAAATGTATATGTACCCACTTTTTTTTCCTTCTTATAAATATTAGTGTTATGCCACAGATGCTATCCATGTCCGTTATTGTATTTGCATTTATTCATTTATGTAAGGTTAATATAAAATAAGTTCTTAAATAATATAAAGACAAAAATAAATACAGGATTAATAGTGTATTCTAGATTTTATCAACATGCTGTGTTTTGACACAGTTATTTAAAAATAATCTCTAAATCAACCTCTACAACATTCTACTGGATTCGCTTAATCGTTAACGGTGCAAATTACTAGTTTTTATTCCAGAAGCCCCGTTAACTAGGTCGTGATAAGGCCGTGACACTATTGATATACGTCAATGAGAAAAACTATTTCTCCGTCAAAAATGCCCAATAAAATTAAAATTATTTTTATAACCGCTGACAAGATTTTAAACAAAGGAACTTGAAGATTTTGTCATTAAGCTATGGAATATTGTTCAAAATGGCGCCATTAATTAAACTCACGTCAATCGATATTTGACATCGATAGAAATAAGAAATATTATTTGACAAAATTTCGTAGTGTCTACTTTAAATATTAAATTTGTATTTGACGTGGCGCTAAACGTACAAAATTTAAAACGTAAAATATAAACTAAACTTTTTTGGCTTATATCTTGGAAGCGTGACACTTCAGAAAATTTTATTACATATAATATTTCTTGTTAAACTATAAATTTATATGGATTTAAGACAAGGTCGTTTGAAGAAAAAAAATGTAAAACAGGTAAGCCTTTGCTATTTATTTAAATTATATTTCATTAATTTTTAATAGGGTAAAAACAGAGTACTTCAGCAATAAAAATCTTGTCGACATTGAATGCAATAGATAATCAAATCACTTCCAAGTGAAAATTGACTTACTCAAGGAAGTGCACTTATTCAATGGAAATTTTCATAAAAAATCTGGCATTGTGGTTGAATAAATAATGGGTAATAGGTGATTAAATCATTAATTTTATTAAACAAAGCTCTTAGCCAAGACAGCGTTCTATATCGGCCTCGAAATGTTCATCGACATTGTCAGGGTTGTAACGAAGATAAATTCAAACCGAGAGATGATGACCATGACTTAGAACAGAGGTAAATATATGAATGTAATAATGTAAGTAGTTCAGCGCTGATTTATGATTGAAAGAAAGCGTTACGTGTCGTTACAAGAGACCAGATTCTATTGACATTATAATGTCAATAGAATGGAATATAGAATGGTAGCGTGTACTTATTTGTACTTACATATTATAATAATTAATCTTGTTTAACCGCTATATTATGTTGCTATTCATCCAAATTATATTGCAGACGTTTGAAAAGTATCGAAAATTAAAAATATGTGGGTAATATAGGTAATAATTTAATATAAGCCCACGTTCTATTCGATCTCTTGTGCAACCATGGCTGAAGATAACTATAACAGGAAAACCTACATGTTTGGATTGATTTCTGGGACGTATGTACCATATCTATCATGATTCACATCCGTCATAGTTAGGAATTATTTTGGATTCACCCTGGCAGCTATAGTCACACTCAACATTGAGTGTATTATGGATTAAGGATTATGGATTAAGGTAATATGTAACCATGAATTAACCATTACAGGAAACTGAAATAATCTTTTCATTATTAGCTTCTACTGAACATTTTTGCAAAACTTTACTGAACCTATAGTCTTTGAGAAAATGCATTCCATTTTAGTTTAATTATTAATATAGCACTATCTAATATCGTCAAAATTAATTACTTTAAACTGTACTGAAATCACCAGGAGCAAACACAACTTGCTAACAAACCGTGCGCCATAAGGCATCGTGCGTAACTGGAGTGGGTCGCAGTCTCCGCAGCTAACGATGATTATTGCCTTACATAAATCGCTCACCTCGCACAAAGTGTGCCCTTTATAACCTTGGCCACGCCTCTTATTGTACTGTCCGGTTCTCTAAAGCCATTTCCAACATGCGAGACAGCTGTTCGTGGCAATCGGAGATACCAATCGCCGTATATACATATGACATCTAAGTATTAAGATGTACTGAAAGTTGAAGAGAAATAGAAGGAAGCCAAAAAAAATATACATTGAAATGCCAAGCGACAAAAAAGACATTTTTTAAATTAAAATAAACGAGTATAATAGAAAGTTACATCATCAAACACTGTTCTTTCTTATGTCGCTCTTTGATATTAAATACATAAAAAACCCGTCGTAATTTTAGATATGTTACATATTCATTTAAATATCAATACAAGAGTAACTGTAATTAGTAAGTAATATTTACATTGTATTGTCAAAAAGCTAGGTCATCACATAATCACAGAATATGAGACGTTCTCGTAATATATATTTGGTTATATTGATGTTCCCACAATCAAATTAAATTCAATCGATGTACGCCACTTTGCCTTTGAGGGATTGTAAATCTTCAGATGCGCTCATTTCATAAAACAAAATTATTTAGAATCTCTCAAACGAATGATTGCTATTTGATAAGCCTCATGTACCAGTATGCGGGGAATTTAGACTCATTTTCTTATAACGAATACTTAGGTACATCCAGATAATAGAATTATAATACGTTTGCAACGAGTATTTATTAGTAATTTTCGATTATAATCAATCGTAATAAGATATAAGTTGTTATTGGTATAGACAATTCTTCTCAATTAGCTGTTACTCATTATTATATAACTTTCCTTAAATTTACAATTAAATAGGCTATGAATCTAAAACAAGTAATAATAATAAAAATAAGTAATTTGAATCAAAAACGTAGACAAAATTGAGCAATAAATTAGGAAAAATTCTGTGCACAATTTTCTTCGAAGAATATTGTATTCGAGGAAATGAAGGCATAATACCGACAAGAGGAAAATCACTTGCATCACGGTCGTTTACCTGTACTGTATGACAGCAGGAAGGAAATTAATATACGGAATCGAGATCAGATTTGGGTTTTTCCCTTAATACCGTCGATAACATATGATAGGAAATATGATATTTAAGGAAATTACAAGAATTAAATATATCTTCAAGTATTTTTGTTAAAGATATGGTTGAAAGAAAAATGAGATGCAATGACATATTAGTTAAAAATACATAAAGAAATGTTTATTCATAGTAAATTTTTATTTGTTAAGGTATTTTCAAAAATGAAATACTTGATACTAATTGTAAATTCTCGTTTACGATATATTAAAATGTTTGAAGAATATTTTGTATCTATTGTAATCCGTCCTAAAGTGTTATATCAAATATAGATACACCGATTGGAAATAAATAACAAAGTTATTAAATAAAAGTAATAAACAAGAACTCGATCAAAACACTTCAGAAATATTAGACATCGTAGAATGTGTTTTTAATTTAAATTGTTTTTTTTTTCGATTTTACATTTTATTCACTTTCTGTTTTGAACAGGTTTAACTAAAAATCTAAAAACAATCATCGTTTCAAGTAAATATTTCTCATGACATATTTAAAAACTATTAGTAGTATACTAGGGGAATTAAATGGATGAACTGAGAATGTGTTTAAGAAATATAATATCTATGACAATGAGTGCAAGTTACATAAGTAATCAAATTGGTTTATGTTAACATGTAAATACAATGTAATAGAATACATCTTTAAATATAAAGTATACGTTGAAAGTATAACTCGAATTCAAATGTAAACGACTAAACGGAAAGTGAATACCCGGCTGCGGCGGTTTACGTCGGCGGTAATGGGAATACCTTATACTTAATTACTAAATTGTAAAATGCAAAATTTGATCGATTAAACCGGGGTCGCAGCATGGGTAGAGCCCGATAGTGACGCGAGCGCGGCCTAGGGAGCGCGGGAGGGGGCAGGCCCGCTAAGCACTATTTAAGCTCTCGACGCGAATCGGCATCATGCATTGCTCTCTTTGCATTCGCTAAGGTCAGTTAGCAATCGTAATACGTCGGCTTCACGTCGCAGACAGACCGGCAGACATAGCCCGTGGTCGAGACTTTGTGAAGCTTCACGCAGACTTTGACTAGCTGATACGGCAGTGACACAACCCTCAAGGTGGTCAGGCTTCAGTGATAAATCAAATTGAAATAGCAATTGCAAACGCGCGGTGTTTTTTTCATATTAAGTGTTTCATTGAATATTTGTATATAAATCAAATACATTAAAACAATGGCAGCTGTAGCGACTCACGAAACTTACAAGCTGAAGAAATCATACAGCGTTGAGGTAAGAAGTTTTTTTACAGTTAGACTATGAAGAATATTTGTAAACGTGGCTTGCAAAAATCTCTTTTTTTATATCTACCCTCATTGAAAAAAATTAATGCAGTCTTGTAAATTACAGCCGAAAAACTTAAATGATCAATCGATCTATAAAAAATATTATTATTTCAATTTATAATAGAATAAATATAGCTTTAACGCCTAATATATTGTTTACAACAAGGAACAACCAAGCACTGCAGTCGAAAACAGCGAACCTAATCGAACAATTTTTGCGCCAAAGAGTAAGCAAGTAGCCAAGCATGTAAAAAATATGCGATACAGACGAAACGCTAATACATACTTTATTTACTTACCTACATCTCATAACGCTTTCACGTTAACACGTTCTCATCATTCTTCTTAAGAAATACCATCGCTGTGGGCTTCGCGCTAAGTACAAATGGTCAGCTTTAAATTTCACAAATTCGTTCCCCATTAATGTATACATGTTTATACTTTTGGATAGAATCATGTTTTATATTTATTGTTCGCGAGTGGTTAGAGCAGACATTTCTTTGTTCTTAAACTAAAGTTTGAACAATGTCTAAATAGTTGATAAGTTAAGAAGAGTTATATATAAATCGATATTATTGAAGATAAATGAAATTACGGTAAAATAAAATTATAATTAGCTCTCTAAAACAAATAATATGAAGCACTCGTAGCATTAAAATAGCTAATTGATACATTTGCCAAATTTAAGCGAAACCCTGAACTCTCTGTTAGCAAATAATATTTCACTGCACTTTAATTTGCACTCACCGAGGCGATTTATCAAGGTGAAGGCTATGATTATGAATGTAAACTGACCGTGAAACAATCATTTATACAGTAAATACAATACGGCAAGAGGGCCGTGCCATTGGTAATATAAATAAAAATAGATCAATTATACGATAGTTCCGTGCTACCTGTTGCCTTTGTTAACTGTTACTTATACAAAGTAACACAGAGTGGAAAGTTTCATGAGTCACGAGAATATTCTCGGTGTAATGGCGGCAATCCTAACTCGTGTATCATCTCAATCTTTCATCGAAGTCAGTTTTTACTGACAAACTTTTCACTAATAATTCCATTAGTATAAGCTGTATTACCAAAACGAAACTAATTAATTAAAACTGTTACAGAATGGATTTACAACCAGGCGCCGATCAGATGCAGAAGATAGTCACTTTGAAACTCTTGTTTTGGAGCAGACTAAACAATGCGTTTTAGAAGAAGCACGTTCCCGGGCCCATGGTACGTTTTGAATCTAATATGACTAATATAAAATTAAATATGTAACTTAAGCAATCGAACTAATTAATTTTGTTTTATATTACAGAACAAAGTGAATGCGTTCAACAAGAGAATGTTACCGAAGGAACAAATACATTAGATAATGGTACGTTCAATACTTATAGAATTTTAAAGGAAAAAAAAATTATACCAGTTATTCAAAACGTTTTTCGAAAACTATGTTTTTCATTTTAAAAATAAACTTTTACAATTATTGCAGATGTCGATGTGACCGAAGAAGAAATCAAACTTCAAAATACTGCGAGTGAATCAGCTGAAGCGGGTCAAGTCATGCAAGATGCTGCTGTACTCTTACGATTAAGAAACGGAATGGCTTCATTGGCTGGAATCTTGAAAGTCGTGGAAAGTTTCAAAGGATCAGTGCAACATCTCGAGACACGCCCGTCGCAAACTGACGGCGCACAGTTTGACGTTTTAATGAAAGTGAACATGTCTCGCATTAATCTCTTGCAACTGATAAAATCACTCCGCCAATCGTCTGCTTTCGCAGGCGTTAATATTCCCAATGAAGACAATGCATCAGTCAAAGCGCCCTGGTTCCCACGTCACGCTTCTGAGCTCGACAATTGCAATCATCT
Source organism: Druceiella hillmani (assembly GCA_039881145.1). Taxonomy (NCBI): domain Eukaryota; kingdom Metazoa; phylum Arthropoda; class Insecta; order Lepidoptera; family Hepialidae; genus Druceiella; species Druceiella hillmani. The sequence goes on from JAYKKI010000011.1 coordinate 22,288,638, forward strand.
TATGACTAAATACGAGCCCGAGCTGGACATGAACCACCCCGGCTTTGCCGACAAAGAGTACAGAGCTCGTCGAAAGGAAATCGCCGAGATAGCATTTGCCTTCAAGCACGGTGATGCTATTCCTCACATGACTTATACTGAGACGGAAAATCAAACTTGGGGACGAGTATTCAATACTGTGGTAGACCTCATGCATAAACACGCTTGCGTGGAATACCGCAACGTATTTGCTAAGCTTCAGGAAGCCAAAATATTTGTTCCTGAACGCATTCCACAATTGGAAGAAGTCACAAACTTTTTAAGAAAACACACAGGATTCTCATTAAGGCCCGCAGCAGGACTTCTGACAGCTAGGGACTTTCTAGCGTCTCTGGCTTTTAGGGTCTTCCAGTCTACTCAATACGTCAGACACGCAAACTCACCCTACCACACTCCCGAGCCGTAAGTTAAATTCTTTTACTTTAAATTTAAAAATCTTTTCAATCGAACCGATATAATACCAAGTCTCCTCGGAAATTAAAGATAAGCTTTTATAAGAAGCTTACGCGTCCTCTCATTGAAATATTACTTTTATTTAATATCTGTAGCTATAATTCTCATCCATGGCCGCTGATTTCAATAACTTTTTTGTTATTTTTTTATTACCGTATGGTTTTGTTGAACTTTGTACGATGTTATTTTACCTTTTGTAGGGATTGTATTCATGAGCTTCTTGGACACATTCCACTCCTCGGTGATCCCGGATTTGCACAGTTTTCTCAGGAAATTGGACTCGCGTCTTTGGGCGCATCAGACGAAGAAATTGAAAAATTATCCACTGTAAGTTTGTGTTACAGAATTGTTTATACCAGAAACTTAATTTGCATGTTAATTGCGATATATAAATGTTTAAATGTGATGTTCCTAATGTTGCCAATTGATTTTCGATTTTCAGGTTTACTGGTTCACCGTTGAATTCGGATTATGCAAGGAAAATAATGAAATGAAAGCTTATGGTGCCGCCCTTCTCTCTTCATATGGTGAATTATTACATGCCTTAAGTGACAAACCTGAGATCAGACCATTCGAACCCGCATCCACATCGATACAACCCTACCAAGATCAGGAATATCAACCTATTTATTATGTTGCTGACAGCTTCGAAGATGCCAAGGAGAAATTTAGGTCAGTTATCAGTTTACAAATACTAGCAAGAAAAAAAATTAATTCTTTGGCGATTCATTAAATGTTAACCACATCTATTTATTCGTGGCTTTTAATTAACTACTTTTGGGTGTTCTATTTGGATGTTCATCTGCATATTTCACGTTTAACGTATAATTTCGTAGTATTTACTTAAATAACTATTATCTTCCACAGACGCTGGGTAGCAACTATGTCCAGACCATTTGAAGTAAGATTTAATCCTCACACTGAACGCGTTGAAGTATTAGACACAGTTGAAAGTTTAGAAACAGTTATTACTCAGCTCCAAACGGAAATGCTCCATCTCACCACCGCCGTCAAGAAGCTCAGATGTAATTCTAAAGCGTAAGCCAATGTCGTAGACTAAGTCTTGATAACATATTGTAAATAAATTGCAGTGCATAGCGATGATATTATTAGAAATTTATATGAAGCGCACATTTATGTTTGAATTTTTAAATGCACTTTGGAATTATACGATATATTTTTGTCACGGCTTGAATGTACTTCGCTTTCTAATATAATCTTCTTAATCATATATTTAGAAGATGTTAAAGCACGGATATATCTTATTCAGGCCTTTTCTGTTTACTTATTTGCTTATTATGAATTGTAATATATTTATGTAGATATTTATGACGACGGATTCTTCTAATCAGTGATTTCGTATTAAAAATACGTGTTTAGATTCCTAATTAATTTTATTAAACGACTTTTGCAATTTTATTAATCGACTTTAAAATTTTATTAAACGACTTAAATATTTTCAACAATCATAATTAAACGTAAGTAATTCCTTAGTAAAATCCTTTATAAAACTTTAAACTGTTTCCAAGTTTACGGCGTTCGTCAATTCTGATAATTCAAATTACATATGTGCCTGCTACTTATTGTTGTAATATAAATTGTATAGTTAGTTGTAAGTCATATTTAATTGACCTAGTGGTAACGAAGGTACGCAAAAATTAAGGCATTGAAACTGTCGTTAAATTTCATATTTGTTTTGTACCTGAAATTATTAAGATCTCAGGGTTGTTTTTTATGTTCATTTAAGTGTGTATTTTAATTTATTATAATGTATTCACTTTGCTGCTTTTTGATTAGTACCATTCGAGCTTGTTTGTATAATATTATGATTTTGTTAATTATTTGATTTATGTAAATTATTATATTATTGAAATTTGATTGTTAGAGCACCGAGCGTATTATTAGCTGACATAGATTGTACAATAATAAAACGTATTAATAAAACTTCCTTGTGTTTAAATTGTTATGGTAATTTAATGATTAATTCTGATTCAAAACTTTGATTTAGGAAGGTTATCAATTTGTGAAAATGACTTCCGCTCTCAACGATATTATTGCGTTTCGTTTTAATTGAGCAGTACCAGGAACGTGTATGTACTTGAATACCTTTCACGTGTTTGAGAACATATATTCACATTTCTTCAGATACCGAAGATACAGTAAATATTGAGTGATGATGTATCTATGAGATTTTAGTTTATGTTCTTTAGTTAATTTGAAATACCAGAGAATAAATTAATTTTTTTGCTTGACTCTACTCAATTAGGTTTAGTCGATTTTACAAGAATTTAAAGAAATAATAATTTATTCAAAATGAACAATATAATGACGATATTTCATCACTCGTTTCATTTTAGCTTTTAAATCGTAAATCATTTACGTTGTTTCGTGGCCATTTATGCTATTTTAATATACCATCAGTTATATTTAATTTAATTTAAGTGCGCAGCGAAAACTACCTCAAACAGCGAAATAATAAGTCCGGTCGTTAAGCGAGTAAGAGTTGAGAGAAGAGGACTGCGGCGATGCGATGTTGTCCGAGTAATAATATTGTTTCCCATGCGATAATTTTATATTAGTTATTTAAAACCAAAAAAGGGTCTGTAGAAATGCGATCTAACTGAAAAAAAATGTTTGCTCGTGCGATATGACAGTAGGTATGTGTTTCGGCCATGGTAATAAGTAAAACAAGCAAAATTAATAAAAATAAACTTTGGAATTCAAGTTTGTATCTTACAAGCGATATAATTACTTGACAGGATCAGTAAGTGTTTTAGCCTAATGTGGCATTATAAGGCGGGTCTTTCAAAGCCATCTTACTTAAGTATATATACGTGCTCAGGCAGAATATTTTTTCTTATTATTTCATAGTTTCTCTTTAGGTAAAGGTGAAATTATATTTTGCAATTCATCAGACTATTATGATATACAGGTAAGTAATATATTTTATGGAAACAGGTCATATTTTTGCCATGGCAGTTGCTTAATTTTAGTACTAAATTAGTTTGAAAAGTGTTAATTATACGATAATGGAAGAAGAAATATTTTAATTACCTATTTTTTCCCCTCTCTTTTGATGGACTTTTTAAAAATCAACAGTAGGTTGACTGGTGGAGTCACGCTGGTGTTTAATGAAAAATGTCAGGAAAATGATGGTGACATCAAGTCTTTGTCAAGTAAAGGTATCGAAATAAACGACGGTGATGTTACATAATGAAACATTTTTTATATTCATTTAAATTTATCGCAAAAATAAGGGAACAGGAACAAATCGTATTAAAATTTTTATTTCGTGTTAAGATGTTTTAAGATCTCTCAAAAAAACGCGAGCGATAAGATCTACCCGAGACCCACTGACAGCAGATATAAGAATATCTCAGACATCACCACAAAGGATTACATCATAAAGGTATATAAAAATAGAATGCTGGAATTACGCATAACGAATGGCATATTACATATATTAGGCATTTAAATATTCTAATTACTGACTGTAGTAGCTCACGGGTACAATAATTATGGAGTATTTATCAGATTAATTGCACTAAAGTAAATGGTATTGGATCATGCATTACAATTAATTGCACACTATGTATACCATATGTTTACCAATGGGCACTTTCTAAAAGTTTATTAGATATTTCAAACATTCGAGTCAGCTCTTCGTCTAGGATTCATCTCTGATTAGTTGTTCTAGAAAATCTAATCAGAGATGTATACAAATTCTCGATCTCCATTTTGGAATATGTTATATATTATATACTCGTAGTTTCCAAAACTTTTTAATTTAGAATTGAGGAATTAAATAATAAGTACTTGCAAGTTTAAAAGGGATTGTTTTTGAACATAAAATTTGTTGCTCAACAAAAACGTAAGATTGCGTGTAATGATTTGTATAATTGAAAATGGGGTACGAATATTATTTTGTAGGTAGATGAATGACAAAAATTATTATACCCTACATTATCGTATTAATAGAAGAAATAAAATTAAATGGAGACTTATTTGTCAGATGATGAAACATATTAATATTAAAGTTATACAATGTGTGTTAATGTATACTCAATGAGTGTATTTCACCTCATAAAAATTCTATGATGGTTGCTTTGCTAAAAAGTCATTTTAGAAATAACTACGTGTTAATTTTAACAAAAAAATATATTGTCTACGAGACCTACTGAAAAACGATAAAACTATAAATGCGTGTCTTACATATTGGTTTTGGACATGACAATCGGTAAAGTTATGTGGGCATTTGTACCGAAATAAAATGAATTTTGTAAAATGACACGGCGCGTCACTCTACGACAAATATAAAAAAAAATAGTTTACATTGATATAAAAACAAAAACTGAAAAATTTCATATTTTTGCTCCGTACTAATATTGTGAGAAGAGTATAGTTTTGTTTCGTTTAAGGGTTTAACACAAAACGGTTTATGCAGTTGATAAGAAACATTCACCAGCTTAGTGTTCAAGAATCAAAATTAAGGGCATATACTACGTTTTAAAAACGCGTTGATACGGAGCCATAACGATGTAATTGAAGGTAGTCGAAGAGCGTGGGGATATCTTTTCAAGTTAAGGTCTTAAATCATTATAGTAACATTAAAATAATGTAACAATAATGGACACGAATATCCACATATTTCATTGTTAGCTTCATAAGCCACACACACACACACACACACACATATATATATATATATATATATATATATATATACCTTTTGTGAGTAAGTCCCTGACGTGTCATAAATAATGCGAAAAACAATTACTAAATCTGTCAAAATTAAATATTATTTGTAATAAGTGTTTTTATGCCATTATTTTAGTCTAGAACTTTTTTATACAAATAGACTATCTACTTCACTTGACAGCATCTCCGTATAAGTGTAGCTCTGACACAAACTTTCATTGAAATTCATGTGGTAATTCTCGACAAATTGCGAAAATTTAGTGTATAATTAAAAATTATAAACCCTTACCGATTTACTGCTTGTTAATTTTTGAAAATGAGTTATTTTGGGATGAAATTTGTCATACGATAATTACGTAATAACATCTCATAGTGTATTCGAATAATATTCCAAAGAACTATCGTCTTATTCGAAATTATGGATCAATAACAGAAATTGTATTTCCATAAAGCAATAACGTTCTCTTTAAATGAATTGACAAAGGTCAAAGGTCAAGAAGTAGAAAAATTAGAATGCCAAATAAAAAAATATAAATCTGGGTAATAAAATAAAAACATCAGAGCGGAGTTTTAAGATTCAAAATTATTTATTTTTTTTGTTGTTATCTTGATTTATTGGTGATAATTGTATAACTTTTGAAATATGGTGTTTACCTTTTATTATATTTACTACTATTTGTACTTGAAAACTTTAAGGAAGTGGTATTTTCATATTCGGTTTGTTTTAAATAGATTTTTATAATATTAATTAGAAATTTTCTAAACTAAAATTAACTTCAAGGAGCACTCAAATTAAACTAAAATTGTGCTACATTTTGTTCCAAGTCAGGAATTTTTCTTTTACCTGCTCTGCTAACTTTGGATCAAGCACTGAAGATTGCCAAAAAGTTTGCTATATTGATGTATCATATTTATAATAATAGTATGTAACCATATTAGTCGATAAACCTATTGAATAATTCCAGTCCCTAGGTCATTTCAAGCATTTGACTAAAGCTTTTTTCGGATGCACTTAAGTCTTTACCTAAACATTTTACTTAAAAATATTTAGACAACGCAATAGGAAAAAAAATTTACGTTGAAATTGTTAGTACCGTCAATGAGTACAATAGATTCGTTGAAACGTGAAAACGGGATGCTGGGAAGCGAACGGATTGAATAGGGTCTTTCCGGGTATGTACAACTTATATTCGATTTAATTTTTCTTTATTTACATAAGTTTTATCTCAATATCGGAACATAAACGACAAGTAGATAGCTATAATTGAAAACAACTTTCTGTTCTACTTATTTAATACGTATGTGTCTTATTTTTCGGATTTTAACCGACGTATGTCGTTTTTTAAGTTATTATTTATTGCGTTCACACGTCTCTGTGACGGCAACTTGTTGACCGCGATTTCATTCGATTGCCGCCACGCTAGGCGGTCGTACATGTGGCTGCTCACGTAGTGCTAATGCACCTTCTTTCGGTGAATATACTTTCATATCTATTGTTTATTGTCTTGTCTCAAGTATTTATCGACCGCGTAAATATTAACTCAAACGAAATTGCCTCTGTGCTTCGACGATTGGGAAAACCTCTGAAAGTCGCCGAGGTGAATAGCGGACATTGATTTAAATTGCGTGTGGCGATGTTTTCGGCTAATTAATTAAAACCAATCTTGCAATTCTGGCTTCCTTCAAAAATAATCGAGGTACTAAAGCAGCATTAAAACACGATTCATCCTCGGTTAATTAACATAATACCGTATTAATAAAAGGCCTTCAATATAATTATAATTTTAATTACGTCCTACAATAAATGTTTAAGTCAGAACTCGACATACAAATATTTTTTTATAACGAATCGACGTTAATGACGGCCAGATATATGTAACATTATAACCGGACTAGGATCTTGACTGTGGTATCCGGTATAAGTATATAGGACTACCGCAACCTACTGTGGCGGTAACGGTCAGTTATAACAACGAGGACTTTTATTTTACTGACTTAGTAGTACTGCGTGGCAATGTGTATCTGGGTGAAATAATTTAGAATTGAATCATGCAAGATAGCTATATATACGAGCGTGTATTGATACTTTTTTTTAGTTTTAGGTATTTTTTCCATTTTTTTTCTTTACATAAAGAAAATAAATTTATGTACATTGTGTGTATCAAAAAATTATCAAAATGAACAATCAATTTAATTATATTTAGAACATGTGTTTTTCAATTCGCAAATGTGTTTTTCAATTCACGATTGCAATTAAAAAAACAACTTGGGAAATCGTAATGAAGCAAACACGTTCCGAGTTAACTTTTATTGCAGCATAACTTCTTCGTAATCATATTATAATGAATTGACTGCTCATCTTGACACTAAGAAATAATTCATTTCAAGTTCACAATGTGCAGAAAGGTTTAGATTGAAAATGACACCAGAATATTTTCTCAAAGATTAGTAACAATAAAATGAATGGAATGGTAGGTAGGTGCGGGGCTATATTTTCTCAAAGATCAGTAACAATAAAATGAATGGAATGGTAGGTAGATGCGGGGCTATATTTTCTCAAAGATCAGTAACAATTAAATTAATGGAATGGTAGGTAGGTGCGGGGTTATATTTTCTCAAAGATCAGTAACAATTAAATTAATGGAATGGTAGGTAGGTGCGGGGCTATATTTTCCAAATATCAGTAACAATAAAATTAATGGAATGGTAGGTAGGTGCGGGGCTATATTTTCTCAAAGATCAGTAACAATAAAATGAATGGAATGGTAGGTAGGTGCGGGGCTATATACGCCCGCATCTAACCAGGTCAAGTGGCGGCGAAATCGGTGAATATGCAGTCGTTGATGTATGAGACTGGCAAATAAAAGGTCGAGTTTGCAGGTAATTTTACAAGGATAAGCCGTCAAATAATAGAGTATTCATCAAGGTTAAGAAAAGAAAAATATAATGCTTTAAGTTTGTGAGGATTGCGCCCTTATTTTAACTTTTAGCACAGTAAACAAAATTTATTTTGGTTTTCCAACATTGAATCGTCGTGAAATTATATCTAGGGTACTAATTTTAGTATTTAGTTGTGGTATAATATTACTATGAGAAATTTTTGACATTAAAATATTTTCCTAGCGCCATCTAATAATTGTTTTGTAATATTATTTATTAATTTATAGCGTCATCTTACCTTCACAATTACTAACATTTTCATAACTTCTTTACAAGCAATGTTAAAATTTTGTTTAGTTCCTTTGTAATAACAGATGGCGCTTTACTAGGTTGTAGATTTCTAGCTAACTTAATATAGTTAAGACATAAACCATTTCATGTTAGTGAGAAAAAAGCTTGTTTTAGATGTAATAGTATTCATATGCATCAACAGATGGCGCTCACGGATATTTCCTGTAATTACTATCTTTGTTAATAATTAATAAAACAATTTCAGTTTTTTTTTATAAATCGCCATAAAAGGAGGCTATGGATTCGCATTACTACAGGTAAAAATTTGTCATAAATAATTTTATATAAAAACCATGGTCATGGCGATAGTATTAATCCACACTAACATTATAAATGCGATAGTGAGTTTATCTACTTGTTACGTCTTCAAGATATGACTACTAAACCAATTTTAAGCAAAATAATAACCTGATATCCTAAGGACATGGGGTATGTGTCATCATGACAGCATTAATATGACAAAGATTTCAAAATGGCGAATCACAATTTATTCGTGATCACCCTTAATCAGATCACCCCTAATTAGTTTAAACCGACACACACGTGTAGGTAGGTAGGTTATTTGAAAATATCACATCTGTTCATCAAATTGTTTAAAAGTTGTAACACTGAGATATGGTGATTATTATTAAGAGATAGTAGCACAACTACAGTAACAACACAGAAAGTTATTATACAAGTTGTACCTAGAAATTCTAAAAAATTACAACAAGACACATGCCATATTAATTTAATAGTACAATGTATGAATTTTAGTCTAAAATATATTTAACTATACATAAAACAACAGAGACCCATTCAATATACTACATCCTTATATTCGTTTAAATTTCAGATACATAAAGGTTTAACTAGAAGTGATCTCGCTGACAATTCTCCATTTTTCCTCTGCGAGCGCACAATATGTGAAATCTATTATATGTTATAGCTTGAGTCCACTTATTGGATGCGCCCCCAGGGAATGGACGCAAGAGCTTGGCACAACAAAACTTTATATATATATATATATATATATATATATATATATATATATATATATATATATATATATATATATATATATATATATATAATTTCTAGTGGCTTGTCAAGTTACTGCGAACCACAGACTCAATATGTACTGCAGCTTTAGAGTAGTACATATTGAGTCTGTGGTTTGCAGTACCTTAGTCAACAAGGATACGAGTATTGGTTTTCCACAAATCAAAGGGTTCGACCACTGTTCTATGTATACATACAGTTCGTAAGCGACACAACCTTGTAATTCTTTATGTGTTCTGGTACTTGTGATCAGGACGGATCGCATATTTCAATAATATATATAATAAGACTAACAATTAATTAACCAGCTTGGGAGAATATAACAACACTCTTTATTTAATATATTGCATTATAATATATTCTTATTTCAATATTGATCATGAATAGAAATTCATGATTATTATTATATTAATCATGAATAGAAATTCATGATTACTATTGAGCTTTTATTCAAGGATATTTTTGTTTTATAACCTCTTCTGTTAAACGTTTTAATCTTTAATGGCGATTGTTATGGCGATATGTGTCGTCAATTTTCTATAAGAATTAGCATGGATATGCAACTCGATTGCATCTTTTTTATGTTGTAAGTTTTATTTGCTTATAATTGCTGTTTGTAAAGAAAATTTTATTGAATTGTTGTTTTTAAAATTAATTTAATTTATTAACGAGTTTTTTAACGATGACTTTTCCCGGCGAATAGTGGTGTAATTATTTACAATATGCTATGAATCGATAATGAATCCCATTTTGGAAGATTTTTTTGGCGAGTCATTTTTGCTAAGTATTGTATTATCTAAATGTAGTAACTTTTTGCCAAAATTATATAAAATGTTACATATATAGAACAATTATTTATGTAACATTACAATACCAAGAAACCGTTTAATTTTTTTGAGTTACTCTTTCTTTCGTGCCATTTAATGGTTATTGATAATTTAATCGATAGTAATGGTGTTAGGCGACTAAAAGGCTGTAAATATAAAATACGAGTATGTTTGTAATTTAACTCGTAGCTATTTAAATGTAACCTTTTTAAGATTGGAATTACAACAATTCGGCAGCCGGTTAAGGTAGAACAGAGACAAACATTATATTATACATCATTATTAGATCTGTTTAATATGACAGAGACAAAAATATTTGGACGTCATGTAAGTAATAGTGGTGTAATTTAAAAGTTCAATATCAATCATGAATAGACTATTGACACACGAATCCTAAACAGGTGGTTAAACCTACCTTTCGAAGATTTTAATCGACATTGGTTACATAAACCCTAACTAATATTAAAACTATAACTAATACTTATAGTATGATTTCATAAGCTATAACTAATATGATTTCATTGGATAAAAATACCACTCTCCTAATTTAATTACCGATTCAAATTAAAACTAGGCTTAAAATTGCCGAAAATTATTGTTATATGATTTTAAGTATCTAATGGGATACATAGAAAGGAATGTTTAATGAAGTTTCTCCTCCAGTGTTCCATGTAATACCTTATAATAGGGAAATCTGAAAATGCGCTTTACGCCAAATGCCACAAAAAATTCGTAAAACGCCCATTTTCACATAATGGCCGCTTTATATATATATATATATATATATATATATATATATATATATATACATATATATAATATTATAATATTTTAATATTAATTAATAAGAAAGACGATATTCATTGGCTTTAAAGTGATAAATTGTCGTTGAAATAAAATATCAAACACGCCCTTTTTCCAATTGAGTGCAAAAACTATCTTACACATAACTCTTTTCAACACCTACAATACTTGCACGGAGTGCGGTGTTTACCCGCAGTGGCGATGTCTCCGCAGTTGCTCGCGGGTTATTTCCCCGAGCGGCGCTGAACAATGTGCGGAAGTATCGTGTGTACGAAAAAGATGACAAATAACGAGGAATATTATTTCAAATTTTCTGAAAAAAGACGTTTTAAATTTTATTTTAACGTTGACTGACAACTATTTTTCAGTCAAGGAATAACCTGTTTCTTTGTCCGACACTTATTCCGGGACACCGTGAGTAAATCTTTGCCAAATGGAATTTGGCTTTACTAACTTACCAATTTACCAAGTCATAGTTATACCGAAACTAAATCACGAACATTACACTATCAGATTTATTACATAAATTCCTATTTTTTGTTAAACCTACTTATATTTGTTTTATGATAAATAGGCGGAAAAAAACGAAGGCAAAGTAAATCGTGCAAAAGGCTTTCATTAAGTAAACCCACCTAGCAAACTGCCTAACCGCAAAATACACCTTCATAATAAGTCTTTTCTGCAAAATCCAACATTGTATATAAATAAGGACAAAATTTAATAAGCCACACTTTATGAAGCTCAGCAAAGTATCGAAAGACTTACTCAGTTGCGGTAAGTGAACAAATTTGCAGCGCGAATTTGAATCGGGCATCTGGAGGAACTTTCAATAAATGTTGATTTAAGAACGCTCGTTTGGGGGAATGCGGGAAAGCTTTGAGGGTGGTTTGGGATATTCCGTTTTTAAATTTGCCGTGCGGGTAATGTGATATGCTCAAAAGCTAAGCCGGAATAAGTTACGTTAAGCCACTTAATAAAAGTAAATACATTTCAGTTTTTCGAGCTATGTGAATTTAGTAGCTTAAGGGGAAGTTTAATACTTATTGCTTTTAATTGACAAATAGCAAACTTAATGTTTCTAAACTCATTTCTATTGTATAATTATTTTAAGAGTTGTTTATATTATATAAATGTATTATTGGTAAAAAGTCGACCCGGATAAAAATTTAATAAACAATTATATTTATAATTTGCGCGCAGGAAAAATATAATAAAATTTATGGGTAATGTGCAACACAAATTGCTTTTTAATATGTTAACAGGTTTCTATTTACATTTAACGCCGATATTTTGCTATTCAACATTTATATATTATATATACTGTCCAGTACTTGCTAGTACTAGATAGTTAACATTTATATATACTGTCTAGTACTTGCTAGTACATTCGAGAATTTCTAGTATATTCTCACTCATTAAACGTACTAACATTTAGTGACGGGAGTTTGGTGGTCGGTGAAAATGCCCAAGGTCGACCACTTTCAACCACACCTCTATCAACATAGCCACTTACAAGCTGTCACCATAGTGTACGATGGGATACTCAAGACTACTACTACAAACAAACCAGCTGTGTCACAGAGCAGACAATATAAAAATGTATATATATATATATATATATATATATATGAATGAATTATTTTTACTTTTTTTGGTTCTAACCTATTTCGTACACATTTCAATCTCTAAAGCCGTTAATTTTTAAACTGTTGCGAGTTTACCTACAGGCTGTATTTTTTTTACCTTTCTTTTATTACTCATGGAATAGAAAAGATGATGCAAAAATTGCACTAAAACAAACGTTTGGCTTATTTTTTTGTTAGCTCGACGTCCAAATTAACGATCTACATCGCAACACCATTTATATGATATGTTTATAAATTCCACGTATGTTGATTTTATCAGAAATGTTTAGAACTCAAAAAAATAATTTAACCGGAAAAAATGGAGGTTTAGAGGATAATTTTCTCTATTGAAACCTTGCGTTATTGGATGTAAGCATCACACTATTTTGTATGTAAAGTATACGAGGAAATAGTTGTTAAAACGAAACAAAACTTTACACATTTTTTTTAATAAATAATTCACCTCCAAATGCAAATTTTTGTGAAAGTTCCAAATCGAGCATTGAAATCCCCTTAGTACCTTTCGTTAAATACATATGACGTACCACTACGTTTCCCTTGTGTACCCGTAATATTGATCTTTCTATATTAATTATTGGTTGGTATTTATAGATTCCAATTTTCGGCAAAAAAGGCGGTATATCGCGTGGCCAAAACCGCACAAGAAGACGTAGTAAGTCAATAGTCGGCTATAAGCTTAACGAGGAAAGTGGCTAAATTGATCGCTTATCTATAATACTCGCTGTTTTCATCAAACTCTCTTTCGTCAGATGCTGACTCACGGTTGGTTGTACTAACATAGTGGTAATTATTATTACTCAAAAGGGTATCAGAGCAGTGATATGGCAAACTGGGGTCCCGAACATTAAGTGTTTTTATTAAGATAAACTCGTTTAAGTATCAATTCGTTAACTGTTTCAGGTTTCCCTTTTACCGTCTCACTGCTTTAGAATAAATATTGTGAAATGGAATTTGTGGACGATTTAATGTTTGATTATTTTTTTTCATTTATATTAATAATACTCACGGATAACATAGAAAGATAGTTGCTAATGACATTAGGAGTTTAATGAAAATATGTAGTGATATATAAAGAAACAGGGTAGGAAAGAATTTATTTAGTTAAATATGACTAAAATTACTTAGAGCTTAGAAAGCTATCGTTGTTTTCCAAATATGATCAAATTGTCTGTATGGATAGTTTTATTTTTTTTAAACTCATTATAAATTAATGAATTTTTGTCTTATAAATACTTAAGTAGACCTTATAATTATGACGGTTTTGTTTTATACGTAAGAATATATTCTCGCTTCTCTTTAAGTAAATTGGTAAAAAGATAAGACAGGAGATATTATGAATAAATAAAGAGAGAAACTTTGAAATTTCACAAAATTTTGATACGTGATTTTTTTTATTTCGAACTTTCATTGTTATCTCTACTTCTTCCATATGATTCATATGCGCTAGGAAATAATATATAACAAAGGTCTAAATAAATAATACTCATTATCTGCTCATTAAAGTTCAGAATTTGATATAAACCTTCTCTACATTTGTCCACTTTCGTGTTTCTCACTTGGATTTTATCTGCATAAACGACTTCTTGGATATGAATTGTTATTTTACCAGTCTACGACTTCGTCAGTCATATTGACAATTTAATGAATGTCTAGCTCACCTGGATGTTCCGGTTTCGATGTTAATAATGCCAGTTTTTAGTTTATGGTCTCATTTTCGCTACGGTGTTGAAGGAATAAGGGTAGCATAGTCCTCTTCATATTACTTAGCGCGATGATCGATCGATTCAATTTAATTATGTCAACAAGCATTCCACGTTCATATTCGTTTGTTATTTTGGATAGTATGGTTTAGTATTTGTTGTAAGTTGGTATTACGTATTACGTAGAATTGAAGGTGGCTCATTCGAGTTTGCGTATCAGTCGATTTGTAGGCTCACGTTATTACTAATGGCTTGTCACGAATAGATTTACTTATTTACCACCTATAGTTTCGAGCCTTCTACGAAATTGTGATGATTGAATTACAATTGATTGGTGATGATTGAGTTTACAATTCTATAGTCATTGAGAGATTCATATAGATTAATTTTGTTATACGTACTTTCAACTCTGAATAATGATTTGATTTTGTTCAAGTAGTTACACTAGACAAAATATCTTTTAAAAATATTATGTCAGGAAATTGAAAATCCAAGTTGACAAACTTTCCTAACACAACTTTATGGTGAAGGATTAACAAATCCCAATGTCTGTTGTTGTAAGTAGTGAATAAATAATTAACATGCTAAATTCAAAAACATTGCTACAGAAAGGCTAAGGTAGAAAATTGCATCCAGATTTATCATATATTCTATTTATGTTAATATTGAACTTGACCGCGATAAATTCTTATCTGCTATCACATTACCGTGTGATAAGCCACTTGAATTTTCTCTTTGCTTAACTCTGTCCATTAAAATGATAAATATGTGAAAATCATAGACTGAATAAGATGAAATTACCATCCCTGTTATAAAAGTCGCAAGTAATAAGAAGACAGACGTAACTGAATTCATCGCTCATATGTAGTTTTATATAAAAGAAAATATTGTTTTCTTTTTCTTTATTCTTCTGCAAGTTTAAAAAAGGAACCAGCGCCATCTATGCCGGTTCCTTTTTAAAACATCCAGCTGTAATACTGATAGTCTGAATAGATAAATGAGGTTCTTCACGGTTCATGGGTATCATAATCCACGAAGGAAGTAGTAGTAGCACTACACATGTATGACAAATTTCAGAATTCTAGCTTTTCTGATCTATATATAAGTGACCTATTTCGATTATCTGTTAGTGGAGAAGCTACGGTTTTAATCAGTTTTAATGTCAAATATTTCTTAAACTACTACAGTTACAACTTTGAATATATTATAATCTGCATGCAGTTGAGTTACTGGGGTGTCAAAATAACTGTATAATGCTTTTGTAAATGGTACAGAATTTATTGGTATCGTACACTTAGATGAGTCGTCGAAATGGTATCCTTTTTATATAATATTGAGAAAACAGCACTTTCATGATATGACGGAGTGTAGACTTCTGGTTTACAAGAGAGCTTTCCTAGATGTACTTATTATTTTAAGGTTACGTACTTCACAAGAAAAAGAACGCTTTTAATATTATTGGAATGTTCGTCCGTCAATTTGTCCCTCAGAACCATTTTTTTCAGAAAATGTTTAGCGTACTAACATGCATATATCTCCTGTTAATACTTAAGAATATTATTTTTGATAATTTTGGAACAGGGTAAATAAAGTATGCATAATTTTAAAGATATTGAAAACGTAGCATACATGCTCCCTACCTATCTCGAAACTGCTGAAGTCAAAATTTCGAAAGAAACAATTTACCGTAAAATGTTTATAGCCATTTCATAGCAGTTGCATAGCTCTTTTCATAGCAGTTTTAAAGCAAGTTTTCATAGCAGTCGTGGGCTCTTCTTATTTTAGACTGAAACCCGTGACGTTCTATTGCAGGGTCCACGATGATATAAAAATTATCATTATTATATATTTAATTTACAAAACTTATCTGTTTAAATTACGATATGTTTGGTTTGATTTTGTATGCTTGATATTTGGACCGGCCGGTATGAGACCGGCCTTCAAATTGTAATGCAAATTTCATTCAAAGGACATAAATTTCCTTGTGATGGGTATTACGTATTATAAATGAAAGTTGAGAGTACTATCATGATTTTTAATTTACCGTAACTTCTTATTTTTGTAATTTTCATTAAAATTTTATGTCGTGTTTTTTAAATTTTGTTTAAAATTCAAAAATGGAGGAGTTTCTCAATTCGTCGGAATCATTTTTTTATGTATATTCAGCGATAATTCTTTAACTACTTACTCGATTTGGGTGGTTCTTTTCTTATTTGATAGAGGGTACATGAGGAGTGGTTTCATATAAATATGATGATGATCTGATGATAAGGTCCGGAAATGAACAATGGAAATCCTTAACGAATGGCAGAAAATTAAAAAAAATGATTAAAGATATTTGCTATGGGTAGTTGTCACATTATAAAATAACTACACCACTTATCAGTTCAGAGTCTGATAAGCTCTGGAGATGAACAATGGAAATCCTCAACGGATAGTAGTAAAATAAACGTGATTCAGGATATTTGCTACTGGTAATTGTTATTCCACAAAATAACTATACCAACGACCATGTCAGAGTCTGATAACGCATTCTAGAGGTAAACAATGGAACTCCTTATCGTATGGTAGTAAATCAACCCGTAGTTCAAGATATTTGGCACTAGTAGTTTTTACTCTGTAAAATAACTATTCTATCGATCAGGTCAGGGTCTGATGATGAGTTCTGAATATGAATATTGCAATTCCTTTAGAGATGTTAGTAAATCAATTGTGATTCAATACATTTACTATTGGTTAGTTGTTAGTTTAGTTATTATTTTGCAAAATCTGATATTGGATTTCGGTTATGGAGAACGGAATTCCACAAGTGGTAGTTTTTACTTTGCAAAATCTGATATTGAACTTCGGAAATGGAAAATGCAACTCCTCAACAGCTAACAGGTAACTGCTAGAGGCTTCTACTGTCGTTTCATTTCTGTGTGTTGTTGATATCCAAATTTAGACAAAGGGAAAACTATCTGTATATTAGGTTTTGCCCGTGGCTTTTAATAGAAATGCAATAATCTAAGAAAAAAAATATTTGAGTGTCGGTTATAATGTGATGATTAATATTATTAATCACTAAAAATTCTAAAATAAAGTATCTTTTAAAAAACCGACTTCAAAAAACTAGGTACTAAAAGGTAAAAAATAATTAACTCAAAATTGATAGCTTAAATAGGTACCAATCGCAATAAATAACAAAGTTACTTATTTTGAAGTCGGTGCTAGCACCACCGATAAACTTAACAAATGCAAACAAATGTAAAATTTTATGTTATAAATACGCCCTTCATGAATCTATTTCGTATTATGAGTACATTAGAAAGCAAAGTTATAAATTTATATTATAAATTAAATTAAATTATAAATTTGTTTAGGTTGGTCGACGGTGGTAGCACCGACTTCAAAAATAAATAATTTATTGCGAATAAGTAGGTACCTATTTTGTGTTAATTATTTTTTACTTTCTGGTACCTAGTTTTTTGAAGTCGGTTTTTTAAAAGATATTATTTAATAAATTGCTTTTCTTTTCATAGGATGATTGAACATTTCCTATTAAAAATTATATGTTTTTGTAACAGTGATTCCGATTATGAATTTTGTATATATATATATATATATATATATATATATACACACACACACACACACACATACACACAGACACACATATACACACACACACACACACACACACACACATATATATATATATATATATATATATATATATATATATATATATATGCAGAATCTGTAGAATGTATAACAAGTATTGGGATACATTTTCTGTTGAATTTCTCAATATAATATTTTAAAGAATGGAGGCACATAGCTATTTCCTATCAAAAGTCCGATCGATACATCAAATTATAATAGTTGTTTTGAATCCCAAAAACCAATAAGCGAGTTAAATATCTTTACAAAATTTCCGCGTGGAATGTAGGTCTATACGTTCATATTTCCTGTGCGAGTACGAGAGAAAAGACATCGTTCATAGTCTTATAATTTCCTTCGGGTTATTGTACAGTTGAATTTTAACTTTGATTGCACTCTTTATGCACTAATGTTACAAATGATAATTATTAAAGATTTTATAATGACAATAGATTAGACAATACTAATCGATTCTACAGTTACAACGTGCGCTTATGGAATTTTGTAAACAGATTACACTACTGCAATTGTATATTATTGTGCAGTCAGCCAAGAATGCGGCTAAACACATTTATTCTCCGAGAATATACATACACATTTTGTTTGCATGAGTGGAGTGACCGGGCAAGGCCGTAATAAATATTCATCAAAAGGACTTCGAAAATGTATTTTTCATTTTCCATCTAAAACTACTTAAGAACAGGAACAAATATGAATTATGAGGAATTTTGAGAAAAATGGGAATATGAACAATGTAAAACTTCAGGTTTTGATTTGCGAAAAATATTGAGTACTTTATATTTAGTGCGTTATGCACGAGGTACATTTCTTAACGTTAACGAGAAAGGTTATCGGTCTTTGTACATGAAATCGGGAATAGAAAGTAAAGACGAATAGATAGGGTATCCGCTGTGAATATGTAGGGATGGAAATCTGTTAATAATATGTATCCTTATCTCGATTTAACCCTAATGTAAGTTTTTAACCTAATTTGCACTTGATTTTGTATTAAGTTCTATAAATTTTACAGATAAGATCGCATCGCTTTCTTATAGATATAATTTTACCATCAATGCTGTTAAACTGTAGAACGAAAAGAACTTTCACATAGGGAACATATTTAAGTATATTTCTTTACTTTTATTTTTTACATTAAGTGTTTTGCTTTTTTCTTCCCTACTCTTTTTTTAGGTTTCATTAATAAAATAAGGTGTTTTTGTAATTATTTCGTATGTTATTCCGTCCATCCGTACAACTTCATAATTTTAAACCTTGTGGGTATGAGATTTTCTATTTATAGTGATTCATCCTATTATAAAAACCACTGAATAAACTTTTTATTTTCTTTTCTTTGTGAGTTGAATATTTGTTGTTTTCATAAAAGTTATTTTAACATATTTTAATATGCATATATATATATTAACGTTATTGAAATACGTATATTACATAATTTACTAATTATACCTGACATAATCAATATTTTGTCATACTACCTTGGCAGCTATGAGAGCTTCCACCGATCTCGGTTTATTTCTAAGCATCTTATGTAATTTTCTTTTGTGTTTAGGCTGTGATGCCACACTTCTATCAACTTTTTTGTCAGACGACGTTTATTGGTAATTGTTTTTATTTGCTTCCACACAAATAAAAAGAGTTCTTATCCGATTCTCACGCAGGTATTTTGTAATAATTTTCACTTTGTGGCGAGGAGTTGTGTCATGCATAAATATAAAATCCCACTGCACCTCTGGAAGTATTTTAGTATCCAGATGTGCTACTTCTGCCTTTAATGCTTTCAAAAATAAAAATTGGTCTCGTTCCGTCTATAATGATGACTATAATAAAGTGAAGCACCCATTATGCTTAATGGGTGCTTCACTTTATTCAATATGTCGTCATTTTTACACTCTTCTTCTCGACTTCCTCAGTTGAAAACCGTCTTGTTGTTTAGAATAGAGAAATACATGATTAAAAAAAAATGTGATTTATGACTATGAAGTATAAACCGTAATAGATATTACAAAAACAATTCGCTTCTTCCAGTCATCTCCTGTCCGAAGAGTTTCAATGAGCTTTTGCCTAGATAAGACGTTTTGGCATCACAGCTGATACGAGCCATGGTTTGTGCGCTTGTCGATGATACGCGTCCTATGTATTGCTCCTGGCATATATATCATTACTGTCACACCAAATATAAAATCCGACTAGTAAATTTTGCGCGACACCCGCTCAAATTAACATAAAGATACACAGAACAAAAATACTAAAAAAAATTTTTTTGACTTCTGTTATCGTTCTATCCGCTAAATCAATAATTTTTTTTTAAATATTTTCAGTGTATAGAATTCACCCTCTTAAAATTTTATTATATGTATAGATTTATTTGTTTTACAATTATTTAATATATTATTTTAAATATTTTTTTTGTTAATATGCAAAATTGAGTACCTTATGATAAAATGTACAGAAATTATTTCCTAGCGCGGATGCTTAATACTTAATGACTACTTTTTACGAAGCATTTATAATACTTGACTGATAAGCTTCGCACAAGCGTCGGCAAGTTTCCATTGAACAAAAGGAAGGCCAATAATTTCTCTAAGGAGGTTAGGGTTTACGTGATAAGGGGATTGGAGTGGTCTGCGAATCGAATTTCGATAATTGCATCCATATCTGTAAATACATTGTGGCGGTGTTTTGAAAATTCAATTTGAAAACAAATCGTAACTTTGTCGGAGAGCATAGTATAGTATATTTTCTTTGCATTCCCACCACTGATGCGCGTTACAGGAAAAGTTCCTTTTTTAAGTTCCTTTTCTCATCGATTCTTGTGCAAAGTGATGATAAATGATTATTGAACTGATTGACAATTTATCTTCCTTGTACCAATAATTGAATAATAAAGAAATCGTAAACATCTTCGTATCATACCAATATCTTTAATCTACTTACAAAAGAAGGAAGTTTTCAATTGGATGCGTATGCATTTCTTTCATATGCATACGTTGTTTCTAAGGTAATGGTTTCAAATAGGTACAGTGTAGATATTTTTATGGCCTATCAGGCCATGAACTACGGAGATATTGAATAAGTTTGTGGCCTGATAATGAACTACGGAGATATTTGGAGGAATGAATAAGTTTGCATTTTTGTACATGTCTTTCTAAGCATTTTAGTCATAGGTACTTGGCAGTGTCTAATTATGGAGACGGAAGGTTATGACAAAAGTGGTAAATGGTGAAAAATAGATTCATTCAGTTTGGGCTCGTTTGCTTTGTTTTGATCACGAGTAGTGGCTAGAATGTGATGATGTAGCTGGTTGGTGGTCACATGAATTTTCCAGTAGTAAGGAGAGAAATTACCGAGTTTGAATTCGTTTGACTTGTCTTGACGTAAGTAAGAAAACCATAAATTAAATAGTTAGGGTTTAAATAGCAAGCGATAACTAAGATATTAGGAGGTAGATAGCTGGATAGATATGCAAGTATGCATAAATATATGCATACTTGCATATCATTAACAAGTATAAGTCATTAACAAATATATATGTCATTAACAAGTATAAAGCAAGTAAGATATTAGTTGGTAGGTAGGTAGGTAAATAAGTCCATATAGTTATATACAAAGGCATGAAACACCTCATTAGGATAAAGTCAAAAGAGTGTGAGTGAGGTTACTGATATGTCTATACATGTTTGGAAGAATCCTTGCATCTATGAATGTAGGTGTATATGAATTTCGTGCTTTGTGAATTTCTAATCTTCTGTCTAACTTAAAAGATCATAAGCACCGAAAATGAAAAGAAATGAAATTTTTAAAGGAGGGCACATAAAGTAATAATTCTTTTTAAATTCGATAATTATAATAATACTAACAAATTTTTATTTGGGGTGTCAATTCTACGAGAAAGGATATCAGTTTTAAAATATATTATAAATAACTTTTACGTTAATATGAGAATTATTTCCCTTACGATAACATAAACACAAATTATTTCAAAATGCATATTTATTTATTCTGGTATATTCAGCAGACATTTATAAAACTAAGACGCCTCTATAATATACTTTACTGGTACGGGTACGGGTACAGAGAACAAAACAATCTCAATTCCTAGAGCAGGTGCCGACACGTTTTTATTGAACAAAAGGAAGGCCATAATTTACTCTTATAAGATGACTGGCTTACGTGATAAGGGGATCGTAATGGTCTGCGAATCGAGTTTCGATATATCACCCGTCTTTGTACCCACTTTGCTGCAGTTCGAAAACTAATCGGGGCCGTGTTTTGAAAATTTAGTTTGAAAACAAATTATTTTGCCGGACACGGTATTGTCGATTTTTTATGCGTTATCGTACTACACAGGTCGTTTGAAAGGGTTAATCATTTCTTTTTATAATTTTCTTCATAAATTTTGGTAGTAGATCTTTAGAGATATACTGATAAATACCCCAGAAATATAGACCTCACCCTTATTTTCGAAACTACTTAAACTAAAATTATGAAAAAATAAAGTTTTATAGAAGTCTATACAAAGGCTCTGGGAAAGTACAAAAATATTTTTATGGAAATTTTACGAAGTATAAATACTCGATTTTTCTAAATTCCTTATGTTTATATTCATATATATATATATATATATATATATATATATATATATACATATACATATATATATATATATATATATATATATGTATACACATATATATATATATATATATATATATATATATATAAGTACATATAACATATATAGTGTGGGGTTCACATTGCTTGAAAGGGCTATTAATAATGACGTTAAAAGTATTTTTTTCATAATTGTTGGGAAGCATATTTTCAAATATCTACAAAAAAATATGCAATTTTCAATAATATCGGGAAAATAGTCTTAATTTCCAAATATTGTTGAAAATATTTACAAAATATATGTACCTTAACCCATTTTTCAAACTATTACAGCTAAAACTATGTAATAACAGCTTTATGAAGAGTTTATCTAAAGTTTACCAGAAAATAATACCACTGATTCTAAATATATGATATTTTGAGAAAATTACGATATTTTTAGGTCGGTGAAAGAAAAACTATGCAATAATAATATATTTACATGGCGAAAATAGTTTCAATACCAGACCGTTAATTCACTAAACAAATGCCACAAACGAAACAAAGTGAAAGATAAATGGCTTCAAATTGGAAAAACATGTAAAATTACACGTACACATGGTTGTTTCAATATATCATGTGGCTGTGTAATAAAGATTCGACCTTTCATTTAGGAGCAAAGGTTCGTTTACGTAATATTATTAAATAAAGCTTTGTGCTGCTAAAATCAGCCATAAATTTAAGTAAACATCTGCCGAAATTGATACGTTCGCATGGCGGGGATGCATTCGCATATGGGGCTTCATCTCGTTAACGTTGCAGACACGATGCTCGCGGATGTGTAATTTGCGTGTTTTGAGTAATGAAAAGGGAACAATTGTTATTTTTTCCAATTTGTTTTCCTTTATTTTCTCCCTCTTTCAACAGTATTAATTTTAACGGTTTAAATATGTTTATGATTTTTGAATTTCTGCATATCTGTAATAAAGAACTATATGCCACATTTCGTGATTCGTTTATGTTGTTGTCATAGTCGTAAAAAGAGAAGAAAAAAAGTAAGTCTGTTATAATCAATGTAACAATTATTTTTGTTACATTGATTTCTGCTGTATTTCTGTAGCAAATAGCTGTCAAAAATATACAAAATATGTTAGTAAAACGTAATGCAGTCTTCTTATTGAGTAATATTAAGGCACCACATTCATATTTATTTAAAGAATATCACAGAATAGTTACTTTCAAATTGACGACTTTTACAAACTATCAAACTGAGGATTAGTAATTGACAAACGTGTCAATGGTTGTTTACCTTCATTTTAGCAGAATCCGAGAAAACTGATCATAAAATAGAACTATACAATGGCCAATATAATGCTTTAGCTAGGAATAATTTATTTTTAAATACTTTTAAAGCAGAATTCATGTGGTATCTGTTATGCAGCTCAGACCTTGCACGGTATGATTATTATTTATTCCGAAATTAAAGATAAACTTCAAGGAATCCATTTTATGAGCGTAATTATGACCATGGCAGCTTTCCAAATGTGGAAGACGCCTAAAACAGATTGTATCCAGTGCTTTATTTAGTGTTTCATACAAATAGAAACATGTTTCTATCCTGATGGAAATAACTCTGAAAAGTGCTAAATTAGAAGATTTTTTTCCTTTATAAGTAGTAAGTAGTTCATCATATTACTTCGATTGTTTTTAATATTTTGTTGTTTTCTTCGACTTCTTGTTTTTTCAAGTTTTGCACTTCAGAAAAGAAAAACAAATTCCTTACAATCGTGTGTCTCATTCTGTCTGTCGCATAATAGAACGCATGGTATTATTCATCAACCAGTATTTTTTTTGTTTTCGTTAATTTAAATAAAATTTATCTCGGATTAATCAACTCACAAACTTCTTTTTTTAGTAGTACAGACTTTGCTTGCAAATGAGAATGATACGTTTTTTTTATGGAAAATGTAAAAGAGTATATACGCTCCAAGTTATTAAGGTCTTTAAAAAGAACTTGAAAAAGAAGGTAATGTATCTTTTAAAGTGGCTCTCGTTTACTGATAAATATTTTTTATAAATAGTTCTACAGCCATAACATCAAATTTAATGATATATAAAGCTACAATGACTTCAAAAAGATACACTGGAAAGAGTTTCTTGCGAATTACTAATGTGAAGTACATTTTTTGGTTAGATTTAAAAACGTACTTTTTTCGTTATTGTAAAAGCTATGGATAAGTAAAAAGGTGTTTGTTTGTAAACGAAAAAGTTTTTCGCACTAACAAATGAAGCAATAATTAAAAAAAAAAATTTCTTTGGACATCGGATAGGAAAGTTATTAAAGGGTGCTCGTTTCAAAAACAAGAAAAATAGAAAAATGCTCGGATAAGCCTTGCAAACATTTCTTAAATTTTTTTGTTACTAAAAAAGTTTTTTTTTTGTGTAGTAATAAAATAATTAAGTTTTTATAGAGTAATACCTCAAAATCGATAACATTAGACCAAATAATTTAAAAAATTAACTTTCTGCTGCCCCAGCCGCATTCTAATGATAGAAATGATGTTTTCAGATAACCTCAATGCCGGTGAGAGATTTCACAAGTATAGAGAACAATTGAAGTTAGCAACCCAAGAAGATCGTTCGCAACGGGGCAGTCTTTTTGGTTTTTAAAAACAAAATATTTGAACGTATGAGAAAAACCAGTATTTTGTGCTGTACAATTAAACCCGTCTTCTAATAATTTTTTATTGAATTGTTTATTTATAGATCATCCTGTTCGGTATCAAGCTCTAATATGTATATATATGTATATATACATCAGAGGTAAATACTTTTTAATTTTTGCTGCTAAATATGCGCATCTTAACAAAAGTATATACGTACTTCATGTTCGTGCGGTTTTCAATTTTTACATTTGTATTGAACTTGGATTAATTCAACTAAATTAGGGAATGACCTGGTATTAAAATATATAAATTAATCACTAGATCATAGATCACTCATGTGTCTGTCACTCGTCAGCATATCACGACCGTTTTTCTCAGAAATGGATTCACGTAAAGCTTGAAATTTGATATGGCAAAAAAATAAATTGCACATGTCTCAATAGCTAACAGTCAAGAGACATGATATTGAAAATTTAAGGAAGGCAAATTAATTACCACATTTTTTCATCATTTGATAAGGGTCATAAAATTTATTTTTCGTAATTTTAGGTAATATATCTTCAGAAATATATTGAAAAACATGCAAAAAAAATATAAGGTGATGTAAAATATTTCAATTCTATATGTATTGTAGGACATCCTTCAAAAGGTCTAATAATAAGGGCCTTGAAAATATACTGAAAAATATGTGGTATATCTTCAAATAGAAATGCTTAAAAATATACAAAAAGATTTACCTCCCCCTCCCCCATTTCCTAAACTACTCAAACTAAAGTTATAAAAAAATCGGTATTTAAAGCCGGCGCAAAGGTTTCAGTAATTATACCGGATCTTATTATTTATTAAACATGCACCATATTTTTACGCCTATGAAATTCATAGCAGGCAATATATTTACGTGGTCTGAAATTAATATTTGTAAATAGTTTAAGAGTATATTACGTATCCTTAAATGTTTATAAGATCCTAAATGTGTGCAGAACGCCATAGTGAGAGCTCTAGTCGAGCCTGGCAGGTATTTCGTACGACGGTTTTAGAAATTAAATCAGGGGATAGGTTTGCATAACTTACAATTTTACAAGTATTATCATGCGCAAGGATCTAGGCGCGAAAGAATCAAAATTAAAATTCTTAGCAGCAAACATCGACCCTGACCACTTATATACCGTAACACATGAAAGTAGGGATTTTTGGACAGATTGTCGTATGCTGGCTTTGTTGGTCGTTATGCTTTAAACGTACCTAATACTTAATATTTAAAATTTGAAGTTCTAAGGTAATGTATTAATAGAAGAAATTATCTATAAAATCTTAACCATTATAGGTCGTCACTAAAAGGATACAAATAAAAAAATAATTAATAAAAAAAATTAAAAACATTATTACTTGAGAAAATGAAACTATTACTTGAAAAAAAAACAAACATATCAGTCATAACATTGCACTACATGAGTTATAGTAGTATTATATTTTCTTTTTTTTTCTTTTCAGTTCAGTTGTTTTTAATTTTTTAATCATTTATTTTTATTAAATAATAAAAATTTAGGTATTACAATATCAGAAATCCAAGACAAATTTCTGTTATAACTTATCTCAATAGGCTACCCATAGAAGAGTGCATCATACACCACTGTCGCTAAATTCATATTTCAGTTTCCGCAAGTCATATGAGGTAAATGCAATTAACAGATACAGCTATTTGTATTTCAAATTCATTACGTGAATAGCTCTTTAGCGTCCGACGGAGTCCGTTCTGAATCCCGTCCAATATGGCTTTATTAACAGGCACAGAAACTGGTAGCTTAGTCGACTCTCAAAGCGGGTATTCTCTTTGACAAACCTTGTATGCCTTTTAATGATGAATTTGATTAAATGCAGTCCTATGTAGTTGACGCTTAAAAATTTCATGCAAATCGACTGTTTCATTTGGGCAAACGAGTCATTAACTAATGTTCTTTACTCATATTTTGAAAACGGCAGAAAGTACAAAAGGCAAAATGTGATTTTAATTGAAGAGACTAACATAATATATAGGTAATTGTTTTCCATTTGAAAAATATTTGGTGTCTTTTAGATCTTTATTAAACAAATAAACCGACGTCTAAAAGCCGACTTGCTTAAATATATTATTTGTATAATAGTATTTATTCTAAGTTCTTCTATATTAAAAATATTACTAAAAATATTCTTTATTTTTACCTCGTATTTGTCTAAAAATAAAATAAATAATTAGAATTATCTATATATTCCAGTAATTACGAAAATAATTAAATAACACTGTGAGTCAGTTAGTTGCTATTAGAAAAAAGACCAATGTTTCAGCATTTAAAATAATCACACGGATTTATAACATGTCAAGGAATTGTTAAGATTTATTAATACATTATAATTGTTTAAATAAAAATGAAGTGGTATAACATCAATTTCAATAAAATATGTCAGCACAGCAGAAAGGGATAACAGACAACAAACGTCACCACATGTTATCAACCGTCGGCGGCAACATTTTCTCGTCTCCGCGCGAGGCAAGGTCGTGCCAACCTGTTTAATAAACGAACTTGACAGATCAAAAGTCATTTCAGTCATCAACGCGCCACCTATAGACGCGACTGCGGAGTATTATTTTGAAACTCAGGAGACAATTAGAGTCGTAATTACGGACCGCGATGCACATTGTACACGGCCGACTCTCGTATTGCCAAGTGATTTGTTTCGGCGGTCATTGGGCGTCGCCTTGCCGAGTATTTATAGATGCAACGACTCGCCTCCGCCTAACGCACGCGCATGCGTCCTCACTCGCTACATTCAACGAGATCTTTTCAAACCATTGTGTTTGTTTTCTACTTTAGTTGCTGGCCACTCGCTCTCGCATCCGACGCACCTGCGTTCAATTCTGCACGCGAATTTACGTTCATTCAACGGATCCGCCTGTCATTTGCGTAACTCTTTGAATGTTTAAACGCGTAATTATTTCTCTCTCAAAGTTTTCGCCAATATAGCTATGTTTTCAAATCTCATTTCAAGTGCGGGCCCATCTGTCAAACTTTAAGTATCTGTTTATCCTTCATGAAAAGTTACTTACACGTGTTTCCATGTGTCATTCCAATATTATTGTGTTTATCAATTGCGTCTGAGTTTTATTTGTGACTTCGCTTCGGAGATAAATTTGTCGATATAGATCGGGCCGACATTGGTAAACGGGAGAATGACATCGCGAGGAATAAGAAGAAAAAAATCTTCGTTATCTGAAGTAAAAGTGGCCGTTATTGGCGCACCATCAGTAGGGAAGAGTGGTAAAGTTTCGATATCTTCATCTAGACTTGGTTATTACATTGTCGCTACATTTATATCATTTGAACTACTTGTTTTTCTGCGGGAAAATTGTCACTTCGCTTTATGTTATGTGTATTGATATTATAAGTATGTGATGAATATGTTGTTCCAGTATTGATCGATAGTGTTGAAAAACTTTTGAGAATCTGCGCCTTTTCTGTGAGCGTAGGTACAATATAAATAATTTTTTCGAGTATTCGTTGGCCGCTCATTTGCCGTTTTAAGTCCTCGAAATTTGATATTTAGATTATAAAGATGGAATTAATGTTACAATTTCGTAAGCTATTGATTGTCTTCTTGTAATAAAGTTTTTGATGTCAATTGACCGGATACATTAAAACTCCAGTAATAATATCTACACACATACAATAAACGATAAATCGATGTCATTTACAGATTTGTAACTATCGAATTGTCGATTAAATGATTTATATAATTTCATTTATTTTATAAATTTATCGATAGAGTTCAAAATACTTATTATCATCGTATTTTATTCTCTATTTGGAATTGAGATTAAAATTATGTTGATTGAGTTTTGCAGTGAGTAGTTAAAATAATGAAGTTTATTGTAATAGACTTTTAAAAATGAAATCGATTAATTCAATATTTGAATACAAATTTATTTCCTAAACGTAGCTCAATATGTCTGTTGTAAAATTCGGAATGTTATAAATTGTATCCTACGATGTTTTATATTAAAAGTTTTATATAGTTTATCAATACTTGAACTGTTTTGAATTTTTTTACAGAATTATTGTAGAATAACCATGTTATTTGGTCATTAAAAAGTTTAGAAAATCATTTGATTGAAATATATTTATTTCATCATATAAAAACAATATTTTATGCTTTCTTTGATGCAAAAATAAATCTTTAATGTTATTTTATTGCAGTTTAATAAAGCAGAGTTTTATAATTTATTTAAATGTTTAGATATTCCAAAACAATAGTTGAATAAATGACATCTTAAATTTGAAAAATGTAGTTCTTAAGACGATATCAAGAGTTACAAACATGTATGGAAAAGGCCTAGGAAAGTTGATGATAATAGTTTAACATGGTGAATAATTTAATTGAATCAATAATTAAACTTATATATTTTAAATAAATCTAAAACCGACATATTTAACCAAAATAATTAGTAGTTACTCACAAATTGTAATATCAGAGATGATGTTAAGTCCATTTAATTTTTACCTTTCTTAAATGACAAGATGAAACACGTGAGTGTTTATTCTAATTTCTCGCGAGTGTCATAATAATTTGTCACGACTTTTCCATAGCGTGACGCGCTGCCACTGGGTTCGTTTTACTACGCGCGTGAGCGTATAGAATAGTAATTTGAATGCGAACTTCGTCTTTTGTGAATTTCTTGTTTTTTACAATCAGAAAATATTTTAATCGCATAACAACGAAACGTTTCATAGCTACTACTATATACGTGCACTGTATATTAGTCGTTTTTATTTCAAAATTAATTCGGGGAAATAAGGGGCAATTTACTGTAGCCTTCCATTCGAGATCCTTTCAAAAAGTATTCCATATGTCACATTCACAAAGTACTCCTTCTTAATAATGTATTTTATATATGACACTGATAAAAAAATCTTTTATTTGTTAGTAACTGAAAAATTTTGAACAATCTAAAATCTTTGGTTGAATAGACGTATAAAATGAGCAACCATAATTTTGTTTCCAGTTTCATAGCAACGAGTGTCGTTGTGCCATTATTAAAAAGCACTTAATTTTATTTGCGCAACTGATAACTTATTTTAGAAATAACACGGATAGGCAAGAGTGTGGTTATATAATGAAGCATAAATTATATAAACTTACTTGACTGTGAATCGAAATACATATTTATAAATTACAATTACTTCTGCACTATGATAAGATGTAGAGTTTATTTGAATTACGTACTACGGTGAGGCTAACTGCTATCCATATTGTCACTCAAAGTTATTCTTGAAGAAAAAAGGACTGCTATGTCATCGTATGTGACATACGTATAAATACGTGAATAGCGTAGATATTCCTTTTTATAAAATGAGAAATTTTTGGTAATCTATTTTAAAATAACATTTGTCCGTAGCTTTGGTAGCTAATATGAATATCTCAATGATGGGTATGAAATAGGTTCCTTAGGTACCGTTACTCTTTTCTTGAAAGTATACTATACCACTACTACTGTTTTTAGTAGTTTTTATAATTACAGTTTATTTATCCTTATAGTAAGTACCTTTATTCTTAACGGTGAAAATTGTAACTTTTACACCGTTGTCAACGTATCAATGTGCAGTTGTCAAAATTTTTAAATAAGTAATATCATAGTTATACTAGTGCCTCTAGGTTCCACTATCAAGTTTTTGCCTTGAAACTTTGATAGTGAAATTAGCGTTGTTATAAAGATTATGACTAAAACAAATGCATATAAAACTTGACTTTCATACGTACACACACAGAGAATAGTAGATTTATTGTGGAATAAAAAAGAAATGGATGGTATATTTTTTCAATTTTATTTACATTTTTGGTATTCAATTACAACAAAAATCTGCTTAAAATACACAGTATATATTACGGAGTACGTTTTGGGATGAAAAAATAATTGTCCTTTCATATTTGTTATAATACCAAGAGTTATTAAAAAAAAATAAGAAAATGAATTATACCTGAACTCGTTTTCCTTAAATTCTGCATATATATCGTTTTTATGTTATTTTTCTATCCAAATCGCCAAAGCGTAAAACCTTCCTTTAAATGACATTCAAACTCAGATTATATTGCTTCTCTTAATAAAACGTCTTATACAGCAACGTTTTTGATATTTTCAGAAAATTAAATTTTTACTTAATAAAATATAAAAATATATACTTCACGTTCTAAAACGTAATAAAAAGCAGCGACTAAATCGGTATTTGACAAGAGCGCTCACCTAAATCAATTTCAGGGGAACCCTAAAACAAATACGCCTTTAAAACCGAAACGATGTTCACTCCTGTACCAAATATTTCGCCCCAAAAGCGGTCAGACAGCGCGTGCTATTTACATTCCGTATGGTCACAGCGCGGCAAACAGAGTTATGAAACAAAATTACCTTGACACTAATTTCTTTCACAAATAAATGGACAAGAAGTAAACACGAAAGTCAGTAAAAACTCATGCGTCCAGACGTGTGTAAATAGTCGCTGTCGCGCCAACGGAGGGATTCGTAACACATGGCGCGCCGTGAGAATGAAAGAGTGAACACAGTTTTAATGTGTATATGTATATATGCGAGTACGTGCTAAGTACGCACGGGTGTCGAGTGCGGTAAATGAATGCCAGTCGTTAAGTTTTTAGCTGTTTTTTTTCATAATTTTTTAAAGTGTTAGAAGACTAACATGAACAAACATAATGAAAAATCGTTGCAGGATTATGGGAGCAAATCTCTGCCAATACTATTATATCGTGTCTACTATTATACCGTACAAAAATCGGTTATCGTAAAATAAGTTGCAAATGTGCTATGAAGGATGCGTAATTGCCTTAGTTGGGGTTTAAGTTGGGTCCTGGCCAAAATGTTTTTTTTCTGCTCTATAATTATCGTATAGTACGAGGAAAGGTATCAAGTACAAGTAGAACTAGCGCTATGAGGGTTCCGTGCATAAATAGGTTCTAATAAATCTTTATATAATAGAAATACTGTGTATCCTCAGTATTTCTATTAAACTATTTACAAATATTAATTTTTCCCAACGTACATTGCCTACTATATTTTTTATAGTCAGATATATTGTAATTTTAAATATGCACTATGAAAACATGGTGCACATTTAAAATAATTATGACATTCAGGCTTCTAAAAACCAATTTATACGTAATTTTAAGTTGAATAATTTCGCAAATAAGGAGGGGGGCATATTTTTTGCATTTTTTCCAGTATATCGCTGAACATATACTATCTAAATTTATGAAAAATTGTTTTTCTTATCTTTATAACTAAGCCAAACGATAACCCACGCTGTATGTTAAATTAACAAATTTGGGTTCTTAATTTGAGGGAGGGGGGGAGGGGTGTTGTAGTTTTATTTCTATGAGAAATTTCAAATTTCCACGTCGCGCAATTTCCGAGAAAAACGGCTGTGACCAAAAGGCGGACAGACACGTGAATGATTTTATAAAGTTATCGTTTTTCATTTTGAGGTACAGAACCCTAAAAATATACTTGCTGATAAACGATGTAAATCATATTTTATCAAAATTCGATAGACTAGTGGTATGCTCAGTGATGTTTGTTATATTGAGTCCAACATAATACTGATGGTAGTAAAGTAAATAGAACTACATTCAAGGAATTGCAGTTTCATATTCCATTTAGATTAGAAAATAGTGCCATTCGGCGTAAGGCTTTCGGTTTTTTAAGTAGTGTTTTTAGATGGAGATGTATAAGGAAAGAGTCGGTGTATTTGATCTAATTATAGTCTCTGGATTAATTGATCGTAGCTGTCTATCTGGATATAAACAAATTAAGTGCGAACAGGACTTTCCTTACGAGGGTTTCGAACACACTTGAGCACATGTAACTATTTAAGGTTATTAAATGCTTCCATTATTCCACTAGAGGGGAGGGGGGGGGGGCGAGGGGTAGGTGCTCGTTTCATTTTCAATAATATCCCCAGAACTATTTTACACAGAACTTTAAAAAAAAAATAGTTATAACCCGTTCTTTCAATTTATATCTCAAATGCATACTTCATTTGCCACTTTATTCTTTCTGTTTGAATATTTCGAAGTTTGGAGGTTCGTATAGTTATTCACTGTGCTAAATTTAAACGGAAAAGATGGCGTAGACATATTCAGGAATGGCTTATATAAAATTAATAAAATATAGTTTTGGAATCCTTTTAACTTGCTCTTTCAATTGATATGCCACACAATATCTGAAATTAAAAAAAAATCTATTACTTCATTTTTCCTCTCTTAAATTATTATACGAATATTATAAGTGTTAAGAGTAACTATTATAAAATATTGGTTAATATACTTTACTACTTATCAAACTTCAAGTTTCTGTGTGAAATGGTTTCTAAGATAAACGGCTTTGAGTGACGGACAGAAGGACGCGTACAACATTCGTCTTTTAATTGTTAGGTTCTTTTTTTACGTTTTGGGTGCGAAACACTAAAATATGCATACTCTTCTTTGCCATATACTAATTAAAATATTGTGTTTCTACAAGTATATTTGTTGAATGTACTCTGAAAGTATTTTATAACTAATGTTACCTAATTTAGAGACGACAAAAACTAGGGGCAGGAAAAAATAATTTTTAATTATTATAGCCGCCATTGCATCCAAAAACTGGCTTCGGATGCTTTTATGCATTCGGTGTATATCTTTGAATACTTGGTGTACATTGTTGAATACTCGGTGCATATTGTTGAATACTTTATGTATATTATTGAATACTTGATGTATATTGTTGAATACTCGGTGTATATTATTGAATGCTTGGTGTATGTTGCTGAATACTCGGTGTATATTGTTGAATACTTTGTGTAAACTTGCACTTGTAATGTCAAAAATCAGTATTTTTGGTGCCTCGTGTAACGTTTACGCGGGATGAATCAGGCAGCCACAAAAAATAGAGACGCCCCGCGATAATGTGAATATATGGCTGTGCTGGTTATGAATTTTTTTAATCTGCATTTAATTTTTCACAGCAATTATGCATAATTTTCCAATTAAAAAAGAGCACGCCAGCATTTTGTATGCAATATTTTCATTTTTCATGGCTGGCTATAAAAAGATATTTAAAAAATAGTGAGGACCGTGGAAATGAACTGTCATAAATCAATAAACGAAATTCACTATTTTATTTAATTCGTTCTGTATAATTCATTTCTTGACCTCAATTGGCAAGCATTTTAAATCAGGAAGATAATTTACTGAAGCAGCGTATGCTGTTAGAACTTATTTTTAGTCATGAAAACGCGATTAATATACTTTTGAGGTGAGGGAAATATTTATCGGTGTCGTTAACACATCAAATCTACATAATATATGGCACATAAAAACTATATGCGTAAGTCACTTTTTAGTACAAATGCAGTTTAGGACCAACGAAATTTGCATTGTTTATTGTTTGTTATATAAAAGAACATCGATTAAAAATTATATAATTTACAAAAATAACTTCTGATTGCGATTATTTTATGGTAAAAAAATTATTTTATTCATTTGAAAAATAGTTCCCACACAAAGTGGTTTTTTAAACGAACTGTTTGTTTTAATTTGTTCTACTTATTTGCCATTTTTAATAATATTGAATACTGAAAATGGAAATACAAATATTAAAAAGATATTAAAAAACAAATCCAAAATAATCTCTAGAGAAAAATGTTATTTATTATACAAGTATTATAAATTTGATGTTTGACAACTAACTGACAGCAATTTTTTCATAGTAAGATAATTTGTCAAATCTACTGTTTTTATTAAAATAATCGCGACCAGATATAATTAAAAATAAATACATTGTTTTATATTTATCTTCTTTCATTTAAACAAAGGAAAAAAGTGAAATTATCATTCATTCACCTAAACGGTAGTTATAGCTACTTTCTCGTTGATATATTGAAACAAATTGCCATCAATATGATATATTATTATAACAGTTCTTCGGTAACGGTACTAATATGTGACGTATTTTTATCTGGCAATCTTGTGCTACTCGCTATGTGGGAAACTTAAATATGAACGATACCGATATGCGAAGTTAAGTATAATTTTTGTCTAAAAATATTGTACTACTCGCTATGCAGGGAAATTAAATATGAACGACACCGAGATGTGAAGTTAAGTGTTAGTAATTTTATTTGGCAGTCTTATACTACTTGCTATGTTGGACAATTAAATAAGAATGATACAGATATGTGAAGTGTGAGTAATTTTATTTGCTATCTTATACTGCTCGCTGTGTAAGAAAATTAAATATGAAGTATGCCGATATGTGAAGTTAAGTGCGAGTAATGTTGTCTGGTAAATCTTATGCTAATCGCTATGTAGGAAAATTAAATATGAACGATACCGATATGTGAAGTTAAATGTGAGTAATTTTATCTGGTAATCTTATACTACACGCTATGTAGGAAAATTATTTACGAATGATAACGATATGTGAAGTTAAGTGTGAGTAATTTTATCTGGTAATCTTGTACTACTCGCTATGTAGGAAAATTCATTACGAATGATACCGATATCTGAATTAAGTGTGAGTAATTTTATCTGGTAATCTTGTACTACTTGCTATGTCGGAATATTAAATATGAACGATACCGATATGAGAAGTTAAGAGTGTATAGGAAATTAACTATGAACTATAGCGATATGTGTACGTAAAGAAACAAACACGTGTATACGTAGTTGGAATGAAACAACGAAGGAATATAACGGAAAAACCTTGAGAGTGGGAGTTCAAAATTAAATACACGACCACAGCGATATTCTTCATAACACAATGCACAATATTTTATTCAATACGATATAACTAATCCGAACAAAATAATGTACGCAAATAAAGAAAAAAATTAAACATGAATTTGAAGACTCTTCCAGATTATTGGAAAAATTGACACGAAAACTGGAAATGGTTTACAGAAAATGTTTTATAAGATTTTGGCTGTCTGTTAAAAATTAATATTCTATAAAATTAATATTAAGGCAAACAAGTATACAGCCTTAAGTATAAACCGATCTAATACAGAAGTCAGATGAGAGCTAAGTAAATAATTATGGAATACGAATAAAAATATATTATGATGTAATGTCAACTAACCTTCACATGTCTCTAACGAAGTTGACAAATTTCTTTTTAAATTTTTGCAAACATTTTTGTAAATGAAACCTCACTAAAAAAGTTAACTCGCTTTTCTGGTCGTGGTCGCATAACTTTGTGCTAGGTAATTAGCGTGGACCCGTTCTGTACTACGTCGTTTAATTTCGAAAAAAAATCTTGTGAAATTTCGCAATCAACAAAGAGAAGTGAAAATAAGTAGACGCCTGAGTGAGTCATCGTTGTCTAATTCTTTCAAACTTTCATCACATTGTGATTTGACAGAACGCTGATGAGTATTATAATAATAAATATATTCCAAGTTCTACTTTAACAAATAGCACTATGTAGAATTACTAACCCTATCCCTAGAATACTACGTTAAACTAATTCCTAAAGAAATATATTTGTTCACATCTGGATTGTATTCTAGCTTTAATAGATTATGAATAATCTACTATTATTCCATGAAGAGAAAAATTCGAGAAAAAAATAAGAGAAGAATCGAATCTTCGAACCGGAATCGTCTATATGTTGAGATATGAATTTTATGACAAAACTTAGCTAGGTTTATCGGATGGATTTCCAGGATAGCTCTTTCTTAGAGAATTGAAAAATTAGGTATTTCTTCTTTGGCGATGGAGCGAAATTAATCAATTTTATTTGCCCAAATTTTGTTTCTATTATTTTGAGACCATAAGTTGCAGAATTTATTGAATTACTTTCAAAACATTTCAATTAATATTAATTGATTTTAGTTGATTATGTATTGTGGTAACATTTTTCAAGTCATGTTTTTAAATATTTAACTCATCGCACTAGCGGCGTATTAAAAGCCTGAAACTGGTGCAATAATATCCACGGCAAAGTCATTTTAGTTATTTCGGGCTTACTATTGATGACAGCTTCTTTCTGCAAACGAGAAAGCTTCCTCTTTCTGCGAACCTACACAGGACGAAAGCTGGAAAAGAGGAGTTTATGCACCTTGTAGGTGACTTGTCACCGAAACAATAGTAACTCGTATGGCCAGTAATCATTTTAGGTCCATTCCGTTCCTGAGGCTTACCTATTCTCTTTGGTACATTGAGTCACGCTTATTCTCCCCCTTTAGTTGACTCCACAGGCAATAAATCGCATTGAAACAGATAATCTTCTTGCTATGACGGCTTAATAAGCTTCTAGAGACTTAGCCGAAAGTTTTGATCGTTATCGCCCTCATCAAGACGACGAGACCTGGATACAAGAAGATTTAAAGTACATCAAACAATGAAATATATTTATACTAGAAATACTTTGTATTCTGATTATAGTCATACTGTCTGCGAAAGAACATGAATTTCGTAAAACAGAATTTGTCTAGACTAATTTTTTGGCATTCTGTACAAGATTACATATATGGGATAGCTACCTAAAATCAAACTCTGTCCTTTATGCAGATATAGGTATATTTTAATGCTGATCAAGGTGACACGATTCTTTTCTGGAAAAAGCCAGTTTTGTATTAGTTTTACTATATAATATCAGTTTTGGGGGGATTTTCTTCGATTTGTCGTATTTAATGATTCTTCATGGATATTGGTAATTGTTGTAAGACACGTTAAATTCTGATAATCAAAAGGATGCCCATTTAATTGCTATTCTTATTTAGCATTAGTATTGTGTTTTATATGCTGGTAGTTGTGTATGGTTGGGTTAGTGATTTTTCTCTGTACTTGGTAAGTAATAATTTGTACTTGGAACCAATAATAAACCTATTTATTTATTTAAACGTACCTAATTGCAAAGTTTTTTTAAATTACTATCACCTGCTTTATTTGACTTGAATAATAAACCAATCTATCTCGTTTATGCGTAAACTAACTTTTCACTTATAGGAAAACTTTATAATCTCATTTCTCTGACACAAAAGCCACTCCGATTCGCACAAAGGAGTATTTATTAATTTTTCATGAAACGATTTTAGACAAAGTTAAATTAACCATCGTATTAAATATGGATCTCCACGTTTTAATTTGGGTTTTGGTTTAATTTCAACATTTTTACATCCATTTTACACAAACAAACAATTCTCGGAACATAACTGAGTGTTTAAATACATTTTGAGAATATAATTTCGAACCCTCTTTATATTGAAAAATTAATGGAAATGTTATTTTGAATAATATTTATAATAAATCACTAATTTTACGCAAGATAGTAATTACGTTTCTTTCTGATACCGGAAGGAGTTTAGTAACTTTATTTTAATTATACTTGCCGTGGCCTTACCTCATATAGATTTGAAAATGTATCATACGTTATATCTATTTAAAATGCATATTTACCTTATATAGCCATTGATTAAAGAAGCGTATTAAACACGCTCTGTGGAATGTATGAAAATTCTCTCTCTGTAAGTGTAAATAGGTCTTGAATCCGTATTAATAATAAATGTATTAAGACCTATCTTTAAAATGTGCCCTTAATGTTTTATGTGATTCACTTTATGATTTATTTACAAACATTTTCAGGTATTTTGTGTTTATTTTGAATATCGTATTTTGGTTTATGTAAATAATTGGATATTATTTCTCAATCCTTTTGCAGATAATCGCGAATAGTAATTATGTATCATTAGGTATAGTCAACACTGGTATAATATTCAATTAAAATAATATGCTTTCGATGAATACAGTTTTATTGAATTGCAATTTATATTGAGACTGTTGCATTTAAAATCATTATTGAAAGTGTCAGGCTGTTAAATTAACTGAATCTACGTGACGTAGTATTATTGGTGGGCAATTAGCAAAGAACTCATCTGAATAGCAAAGAACCCACCTGAAGATGTTGTAATACGACGAAACCTAGGTCGTAGTAAAGGATTTAATTAAGTTAGAAATAATACTATATCACGTTGTTAATATTTTGATTTAAAAATTTGATGCAGAAACCTAGCAGTTATAATTTATTCAATAGTTTTGTATATGTATTAAATATATTTTTACATAATATTTATATTTGAAGAAGTTATAATTAAAATATATATACCAAGTTTATAAAATAATATCGACAGTGCCCGACACTGACATATTATGTTTACCCAATTGAATAAAGAGTGTTTAAAAAATGTTGAAATTTCAATAATAAACACAAAATGTCTAAACTGTTGAAAGTAAGTGCTGAATATTTTAAACAAAAATGATATTTATAAATACGTTAAACGTGGAAGCGTGTAGCAATCACCTAGAATACAGTAAGTGGTCGCGGCGAGCAAAACTAGATAATTTTGTTCTTGATGACAGATTTCAATAGCACAAAATAACTAATGTCCTTTAGATCAAAGTGAGAAATTCTTCGTAGTTGGTAATGACACATATTGGTTACTGCCGGGTTAATAAGCGATGTATTTTATTTCGTATCACATAACGATAGTAACGTTTTAGTGGAAGGAAATATTATGCACATATGCAATGCAACAACTATGGTTAATTGCATAATTCATCACTCTCAGTCATTTGTTAAATAAAAGGTAACTTAGTACAATAATAACTAAAATATTAAAACTATTTTAATTATTGTTTAAATTAAAAGTTTGTACGCGATTTTTGCGATCAATAATGCATAACACTTCGGAATAGCTCGCGTTGAATTTAATTATTCGTAATGAATGTGATCTTTTTAAGAAATTATTTTTAGTTTAGTCATTTACATGATATGAAATAAATAAAATAAAAATATAATTTTGGATGTACTTGAAATAAGTGATATATTAATGTGACCTTTTTTAAAAATACTACGTAGCTATTCAAAGTATCATTCGTATGTTCTTAAATGATGACATTTACAATGAGCTTCAGTAAATGTTGGAAGACGTTTTCGACTATATCTATTCAAAGTAATGTAATTATTCGAATTGTTCTTATTATTCATATTTTCTTAAATGGTGGTATTTACTATTAGCTTCAATAAATGTTCGATGACGTTATCCACTATATCTGTTCAAAATAATTATACGAATTGTTTGTATTATTCATATTTTCTTAAATGATGACATTTAATATGATCTTCAGTAAATGTTGGAAGACGTTTTCGACTACATGTATTCAAAGTAATGTAATTATTAGAATTGTTCTTATTATTCATATTTTCTTAAATGGTGGTATTTACTATGAGGTTCAATAAATGTTGGATGACGTTATCGACTGTTACTGTTCAAAGTAATTATATGAATTGTTTTCGTTATTCGTATTTTCTTAAATGATGACATTTAATATGAGTTTCAGTAAATGTTGGATTACGTTTTATATTATATTAGTACCCATAAATGAATTAAAATGTATAATTGAAAATTTGTATAAATTATTTAATGAAAAACTTTATCAATGCATAACGTTTGTACAATTAAAAAATATATTCGGAAAAAAAGACACTCTAAGATCACAATTGTGAGGAGATTCTTGATATATTAAACTTCATAATCATAAATAAAATCATCATAAATACAAAAATACCACATGCCGCCATGAATTATTAAAAAAAAGTAACAAAACAAGAAAAAATGGAGGGATCCATATGTGCGCCCTCAAACCATATGATTTCTACGCAATTATCGGATCACGCTCGAATGACTAAATTCCTTCCTCTGTGTTGAAAGGCGATTGGTCGATTTACTGCGCGGCTTTTAGTCACCGTTGTTCTTTATCTATTTTTTCAATTTAATCACCAACGTTTCGCAGATTTAAGCACAACACAACGCATACGTTGTTAATTTTTAATCGAATTTTAACATTTTCATTAGTATTGTTTATAACATTATTAAGAACATTTGGTATTATAATTGCGATATTCTTTCTGTTGTGATATTCTTCTTTGAATTCACAGTAATATACATTAATTTAAAATGACTCATTTCTATTGGCTAGGAACATAAACTAGCACAAAAATAATAATTTTTATACGCATATATAATTTTTAGGGTAGTAAATTAAAGAATTATTGTTAAAATATGCCTAAAATTCGAATTTCTTCCTTTACTTGTGCTGTGAGACCTTGCCACTTGCTAAATTTCATGGTTTAAATGAAAATATGCGGTTTAAATGGCCGTATTTTCATGGTTCTTCTTGATTGCGTTAATTTAGAAGCTTCATTTTACAAGGGCCTTAGACCTAAGTATTTGATATTAATTTCAATTTGATACCTCCTCGCGTTCTTGAGAAAAAAAGTCTTGCCGTGCCGACAGACGGACAACGAAGTGAATGATAAGGGATCTTTTTTCCTTTTGAGATACAGAACCCTAAAATTGACTAAAATTAATAATGAAAGAAATGAATACATGTTAGTAAAATATTAATAATTAAGTGGCCTTACTTATTGCACATATTTTGAGCTATTTTTATATTTGTAATATGTATTTTCACGGAGAAAATGGAAGAATGAAAACGTGTTCATCGAAAGGGAAAAGTAAGCAATAGTATCGCCATTTCACTTACTTTTCTGATAAATCTTATGTCAAGTCTTATGGGTTGTACGATGCACCCTTTTCCTGAGTATATAAAGTTTTCACAATTCATTCTCTATTCGTTTCATGTAAAATTCATCAAAGCTATACAAAAATAATAAATTGATAAGCGTATGACACAGTTTAGATATATCGAGTGGTGATGAGACGTGGCGAAATTTTACATCGACACCTTGTCTTTTATCGATATCGTTAATCTTGATTTCACGAACGCACACACAATAAACCATGGGGGACCGTTTGATGATTGAGGCCGTGAGAAATATACCAATATAGATCACAAAAATAGTTTAATGATCCTCCGTTCAATTTATGTTAGGAAACTGTCCGAGCTGACGAGATGAGGGAACACATTATTTATAATTTAACAGTGTTTTCGAATTTGTTATTGACAGCCTAATCCAACATATATATAGAATATGTATATTGCTCTCGAAGACAGCGTGAAAACTTTGAATGGGTGATAGACGTCGAAGTTATGGCCGCTCTAGTCATCGAGATCATGACATAATCCAGAATAGCTTTATGGTACGTCATCGGCGTTATGATTTGTTGCGATGAGCTATGAATAGACTAAATTTCTCAAAATGTACTGAAAACGATATTATGAGATGTTTTCATTAGTGTTATGAGGTTCGATGGAGTGCTATTACCTCTTTCTCAGTCAAGCTTTATTCATTCTTTACGTCATGTACTGATAGGCTAAATATATATAAACTTGCGTTTATAAACTTATAATATTATGTAAGGATTTTACGGTGGGTATTATTACCCCATACTTCGTGATCTACCACTATCCTTCAATCTACAACAGTAGATTGCAATCCTTAGTTAATTTATTGGAATCTTCGTTTATTTTCTGGCTATAATATATATCGTGACTATTTACAACGATTAGACTACAACTTTATTGATATTTTTATTTTATTGATAACCCACTGTATAAAGAATTTTCTACAGCGGTGTAGAAAACTACAACAAAATTGTACTGCATTTAATTTAAAAGTTTATGCTTTTATCAAATCGAAAATAGGTCTCAGTGAAATTATTTGTTTTCTTGTGACAAATAAATATTATCCCCCTTATTCTTGTAAACAAATTTATTTACGCATTTGATCTTCTCATGTATCACTAAATCGTATTCAAAATACATTTTAATAACGAGGGTGTAAAAGGCATTATAAAATTATTCAACAACAACAAGAACAAGCGTCAGGTGTTACTTCAAAATATTAACTTCATCATTATTTGGTTTGTGACAGAACAAAGAACAATTATATGTTTGTTTTAACTTTATATGGAACTTTTGTTCCTTTTGTTTCCATTTTAATAGATTGTAATTATGGCTACATATTTACAATGAAAATGTACGTTTTACTAGGAAATATATCTACTGATAAGAAAAAGACTGCTTCATGGCATGTTTCAATTACTTTATTTATATTTACGATACGTTTCATCTATGAGTTATTTTTATATATATCGCTGCTAACTATTGCAGTGTGTGACGCAAAGCAAATACACGGGCGATTACTAATTTAAATGATCTTATATATAATAGGCTATGTTTATATTATGTTTAAGGTATTTTTAGAATTTGTGCAGCCAAGTGTAACTTTTTGACATCATCTCTAGTTTCGCCACTCAGTGTCTGTAATTTACATTCATCATCCATTGCGCGTAAAGAAATGTTACTTTAGTCGATTACATAATTGTACGACCTAATCTTGTAATATAAAAAAGCTTAAAACAAACGGTTTATAATTATTTTCTATACTCTCCTTATAATTTATTCGATTTTATTGTGTACAATTCTTTTAAATATCATTTTGATATAGCCATGAACTAGACATTAGTTTGTTTAATTCAAAAATATTTTTTTTGTATTATTTACCAATGTATACCGTGGATTTTCATGTTATCTAGAATATATTAATACATTTCAACGAAGTTATGTTGGTTTGAAAGTTAAGCATGTACTCGATACTTTTAGCAAAACTACTCGTTTTCCAGCAGTTCTAAAAGTTTATTCGGTATACCGTTTCCATCTGGATGAACCGATGGTATGAATTTCAAAGGAATGGGGTAAGCCGTCTTTGTGCCAACC
Organism: Druceiella hillmani; assembly: GCA_039881145.1. Lineage (NCBI taxonomy): Eukaryota > Metazoa > Arthropoda > Insecta > Lepidoptera > Hepialidae > Druceiella > Druceiella hillmani. The sequence continues at coordinate 22,332,752 of JAYKKI010000011.1, forward strand.
CTTCAAATCAAACACAAGAACGTAACTTATCTATTTATAAAATTAGTTTGGTTAGAAAATTTATGATTTTCAGAAAATCTTTTTCAGTAGATTGTCTATACTATTGTAGTGACAATATCATGTATGTCATTGTGGTAACAATACCTAAGGCATATATCATATCTAAATTAATAGTTTCCTCTTTGCATTCTTATATCTTTCGATTAGGCTAAAATTATTCTATACATATCTACATATTCTTTGTAAAATAATATGCTATATAATATGTCTATGATTTTCTGAGAAACCAGACTATGTAGAAGTTTAACTTGACATATTTCACATTAGCTACTTTTTTTTAAATATGCCTGTATAAGAATAAAAGAGGGGTAAATAAAGTACAATTTTTTTAAATTTTTATATAACACTTGGAGAGACTGTTAATGGGAGGAATGCGGAAAATATGTCATAATTTTCTATTGCATATTTAAGAAGATATTTTAAAGAATATGCAGAAATAGAGCATCACCTCTTTATACAAACTATTAATACTAAAATTATAGAAATAAAGGATTGGTAAATTATGACTAGCGCAAAACTATATGAATTATCCTCGATCCCATAATTTTTGAAATGGGCACCATGATTAAAAAAATAGTAGGCGATATATTTACGTTGCGTAAAATTAATATTTGCTAATAGTTTAATAAAAACACTAAGTGCCCCTATCTAAATATGTGCGGACCCCACGTAGTGTGAGTTTTACTCGTACATGGCAGATTTTTATTATTAAAAGCTAAAAGAAACGAATTCGTAAGTTTGTTTTCCGACTTCAATTATATTTTACAACATTTAAGATTTGCTTAGTACCTTCTGTCACATATATTAATTTTAGGTAGGTAAAATGTTGCGCGAATACCAGATAGGGTAATATGTAAACCAAAGTGTTTTTAGTTCTAAAATTGAAATAAATAATTAGCCCTTCTACTTGCAAGATATGAGGTAAAACTATACCTGTAAGAATTATTTAGTTCTTAAATAAAAGATGCGAATTGTTACTGAATTGCCAGAATTGCCAATAGTTAGAAGTGAGTCATAAGTTTGAATTCGTGATCAGTTAATAAATCCATTATTTCAGTCTTGGGGCACATCTTCGACACTTGAATAGATTCATTTCAAGATTCACATCGTATATATGAATTCGGCTGCCACACGCATATGTGTTACCAAACGCTTACGTACAGCTGTTGCTGTAACAATACCTAATCATATCTCGTCCCGTATCACGGTCGCAATGTGACCTTAAAAGTTTATTTTCGTAAATAATGTGTAACAACCCTTCTACTGGCTGAAGAAAGCGTTAATAAGTTCCAAACAAAAAGAGAAAAAAAGAACTTTCGTGCCGTCTCCCACATCTGTATTAATAAACTCGGCCGAGAATTGTTCCTGTGGAGGCGAGCGGAAATATATGCGCACATAACAGCTTCTTCGGGAAATCTAAACGCTTTCAGAGTCTGAGTTGCGAAGTTGCGGAGGGCACCAAGCAAAATGTAATGAAATAAAATATAAATTAGGATGTGGGAAGTAAAAGCTAGACCGTGATATGACGTAATAGAAGATTTATTGTTGAAATAAAATGTATGCTGTTCACAAGGTATTTGAACTTTCAAGGTATGTCACAAAGTTGACATATGAGATCAAAAAAAGTGAAAAAACTTATAAATCATCCTAGGGTTCCGTACTTGGAGAAAAAACAGAAGCGTTATAAGATCACTCACGTGTCTATGCGCCTGTTCATCACAGCTGTTTTTCTTCGAAATCGTTTGATGTAGAAAAGTTAAATTTAACACAGTAATAGAGGATGTAAATATTTCAATAGATCAAAAATATTTAGTCACTTTAGAGAACAGAAATTAAAGTTTGTAAAAAAATTGTTAGATTTATACACTCTTTTGCATAAAAACGGGCGGTTTTGATTTTGTCCTATTATTAACAAAATATTATTTAAGAGGTTGTATTAATTGTAATTGTTACTGGCAGGTATAGTGCATTCTGGCTCATAAAAATGAACGTTCTAAATTTGAAATTTATTCTTTTTGAATGAAAATTCTCTTTCACTGGCAAAAACGTATTTTTTGGAGGTAAAATCCAACCCTTATTAAGGTATTTTTCATTTGTTACGTTTTTTATTTTAACGAATAAATTTTAATTAAATTTCTGCTGTTTGCTGTATTAGTTCACTTCTGTTTGCTGTTCTCAGTATGGTTGAAAAAAGTAAGAGCTAGTAAAATTATTGCGCTGCTTGAAGAAAGCTGCAGCCAATGTTATGTATCTCAGCAGTATAATATGAGTTGTTCCACTGTCCAAAGGACCTGGCAACGATACCAAGAAACGGGCTCCGTCAGTAGAAGGCCCGGTTCTGGAAGAAAACGGTGCACTGAGCCACGGGACGACCACTTCATAGTCAGTCAAGCGCTACGAAATCGTCAAGTTACGGTCTGTTAGTCTGTCATAGTGCTCTACATTCTAAACTTTTCGATTTACTTCAATGAATTAGATGAACAGTAAGGGACAATTTTTTTTTGAAGTACAACTTCTTTACGCACGCTTGACTTGGGGAGTAAGCTGGTGAATGCGTGACGAGAGTGTTACGAAAAGTGTGATCGGACGAGGCGAACGGAAGTTGAGAGGGAGATATAAGTTAGTGAAGACAGAAAGAGAGAGAGTTACGTTTCATATATTACTATAGGGACAAGGGAGGGAGGTGCGAGCACACATTTTCTTTCTCTCTTCCTCTCAAAGCCAGTGCATGAAATACATACATATATATATATATATATATATATATATATATATATATATATATTATTTGTATATATATATATATATATTTATATATATATATATATATATATATATATATATATGCGAGTTGGCTAGCGTTACGCGAACGGTGATTTTTTGATTTTTGTAATTTCATTTCGTTCTTGATTTATTATTTTGAAATTATTATTTTGTTCAAGACAGAAAGAGAGAGAGTTACGTTTCATATATTACTATAGGGACAAGGGAGGGAGGTGCGAGCACACATTTTCTTTCTCTCTTCCTCTCAAAGCCAGTGCATGAAATACATACATATATATATATATATATATATATATATATATATATATATATATATATATATATATATTTATTTGTATATATATATATATATATTTATATATATATATATATATATATATATATATATATATATGCGAGTTGGCTAGCGTTACGCGAACGGTGATTTTTTGATTATTTTGTAATTTCATTTCGTTCTTGATTTATTATTTTGAAATTATTATTTTGTTCAATCCATTAAATATTCTACGTTTAAAGTGAATAAAATTGTAAATTCATTTTAAAGTTTATATTTTGTGAATTTGAAGTTTTACTTCAGTCGTGTGGTCTAAAGCGCAATCGTTTTTTTTTAAATTTTATAAAGCTTTTTCAAAATTAAATTTTCTTTACCATTTCAAAATGTAAAATACCATTTGCGGAATATAAAATTAAGCTTCAAATTAGTGTGCAATATGCACCCTCTGAAATTTTTCAATCACGGATTTGAAAAATATGACTAAATTACAAAAAATGGGACTTTTATATGTGTCACTAATTTTAAATTACATTTTAAAACACTAATTTTAAATTTCACCACCCGTTCAAAGCAGGTTTAAAAATTACTTGATCCTTTGCGTACTTTTATGTTTTTATAATTCTAATATAATTTAGCATGAATTTAATTTAGTCCACTTTTGATTACAGAATATAAATTAAATTGTTTAGTGAAACGCAACTTCGCTTTTCGCGTAAATATCCCATTCTCATAAATCGTCAAGTAGCACCTAGGTCGCCATTGTACGTTGGGTTGATCACAAGACATAGGCCAATGGACCGGGTTGGATTACCGGCTGCTGTTCCAGTCCAGAACAGTGTTCTGTTTGGCTGTAAGAGATTGTTCTAGTACCAGTAAGTCCACCTTATATATCAATAAGGTACATTAAAGTAGATAAATAAATAAATACTGTTGATGTCTGAAATGTCTAATAGCAGTCCATAAATTACTTTATTTATGTATTATCCGGTCACTCCGACCGATGGTACGTATTCAAATAAACCCCTCGTATTTACGTGTAGCGTTATTGTTTCTATTTAATGACCTTGCCGCACCCAGTGTCTAATGTAAAAATTAAACATTTTTGTTTTGTACACACGCAAAGGGAGTATAATATATTAAATGCGGCCAGCTACCGACCGGGCGCGCTCTTTGTACGTGTGCAAGGAGCGTGAGCTGCAAGGAAGCGTCGACTGTGGCAAGGCGGATTTGTGACCATTCAGCTCGCCGCTCGCATATCATGTTGGCAAACGGCTGCCGCACAAGCAAACGAGTTCTATGTATTGGCCCGTGCTAGTGCTCTTCGCGTAGTCGTGGGAACTTTTCTTTCTGGTTTGAGCATTCATGATTGTATGTTGGTGTTCTAAATTATTTTTTGTAAAAGTTTTGGTAATAGAATTAAGTGAATAAATTTAAAATATCCAACAGCTCATAACAAAGTTAAAAATAAAATGAAATTAGTATATAAAAAAACCCTAGCAAGTGTTGGCGGCCTCGTGGCGCGTAGTTTCAGTACGTATATTGATGCCTAGTTACCTAGGTTACTAATAAAAACCTGCCAGCAAAATAGATTTAAAATGATTAAATTCACCATTTCTCAACCGCTGCCATTCTGGATGTATGACCATCCCTTTGAATTATAATTGTACATTATTTTATTTAAGATTTTTTGTTTCACGTCAAAGAATTGAATGAAACAGGTGGCATTTATATTTATAACTTACATTGTATAGAAGTTAGAGATTTCTGATAGATAGACGGATATACGACGTTATTAGAATAATAGATTGTTGGTGTATGATATATATATATATATATATATATATATATATATATATATATATATATATATAATTATCATTATGACATAATTGTACAACCAAAATGTGAATTGAGCCATTGAAATAAATTCAATAAACATCAATTTCTTTTTTGCTTCTTATACGCTTTTAGGATTTTTGTCACAATGTTTGTTTATTGTATTTAAATGCGTCCATTAAATGAATTTAGAGGCAATAAACAATCATGGTGGCAAACATCGTAAAAGCGTGTAAGAAGCAAACAAGGAACAAATTGATATTTATTGAATTTAAAAAATTGTGGACAGAAAAAATAATATCATTTATCAATTTATATATACATTATTCCTCATAATTCAGGGTCAAAACAAACAACAGAACCCTAATATAAAATTTATTATATACCTTCCTCGGATTTAACATAATAAAACCATATAATAATTATTATCTATTTCGAAACTATAATAACTACCCAATGAACGAAGGGTATCGTTTCATTTCCTGGCCCGATTTCCGGCGGAAGTGATTTCAATAAACTTGGGATTGATATTCAAATTTCATCTTTTCCGGTTAAGACTTTCGAGATATTATACGTCATCGTAGTCTTCGTTTTAAGTACGCATTGATTTTAGTTACGGTTGTTATAACTTGTAGTCATAAACTAACTGCCCAATTGGTACACAGTAAGGGAGATGTACATTGCTATTTAACTGCAATTTTTTTTATTTCTGACGATTGAACGTTGTGGTACACGGTACAAACTTATTCATAACGTGACTAGTTCTTATAGTAAAATACTTTATTACTATTAATCTTCTCTTTAAAGGGAAAAGAATTAGTTATTGATTGTCTTGTGATGGTGTATCCATCTATCGACATAGTATATTATGGAAAAAAATCACACAGTAGTTTAAAAGCGGCTTTAATTTTTTTATTTTACTTTTATAAGCTTTTAGTACACTTATTTAAAGCCTATTTTGATTGATATCCATAATTCACTTTGTAGTACGCGACAGGTAGAAACGTTCATAATTTTATTCAGTTTGTTTTTACATTTGCATATTCGTTACGGATTGTCAGTTCTTAAAATTTTCAAGAAAAACAATTGGTAACAAATTATAAAAGTAGAAACTGAAGTATTTCCCAGCCATAAAATAATTGTGTAACATCATGAGTTGTAGGACAATTATATAGAACAACATTATTAATTTGTCCCTTTGCTATGGACAACTAAAATTTGTATAATTTTAGTCGTTCCGTTTTGGAATAATGAATAGTAAATGTAACTAAATAATAAAAATTGTATAAACCAGCGTTTCTCAGTAAAATTGTTTTAATTAGTGAAAAAATACACTATTGGCTTATAATATTTATAATTTTTTGTAAAATCTGCAGTAGTATCACGTTATTTGTTAAATTGTGATATTTTAGCTGCAAAATAAGCTTTCTAATATTGATATATTCAGCTATAATCTTGAATTAGCAATTCATTCCAAGGCCGCACGGGCGGTCGTATAATTAAAAGTAAACTTAGGTCGACATCAAAATGTTTGCTTCGCAGAATTCACGGCGTTTGAAGCATTTTCATGAAATGTCTTGCAGTTAAATTCAAAACGGGGTCGAAAAGTCATAAACGCTATCGTTTTTCAATTTAGCTTACTGGTTTTGTAAGCTTTTCATCGTTTATAAACCGGTTTTGTTCTTCATTTCTTTAATATAAGGCATGTGTATACTTATTTTCTATTGATGTTATTATTGCTTTTTTTAATTTACGTACAACCGTGAAGTGCCTCTCCAGTTTTTCGACTAACGGCAATAACTTAGAGGACTTTTTAATTTTGAAGCGAGTACAACTCAAACTTAATTAGTTCATTTTTTATTTTCTCTAAATACATCTCTACATAGTATGGTTTATTCGATTGATTCGAGTCTGATTAATTTAATTGCGTCAAAACGCATGTTAGTAAAAAGTTCATTGTGAAATTTCCATTATATGTGGATACTTTTCATTTAGATTATTATCAAAGTATACATTAACTGCATACGTAACGGATAAGATTTTGAGTTCCTTACAATGTCCTACCTATCAATACCTGAAATGGAATGGAAATGACAGTAAAATCCATAAAAATGTTCCTATAAATACCAAAAACAGATCCTATGTCCAAAGCAAACAGAATTTTTCTATAATCCTCAGGTAGACATACAATTTTTATCAATAGAAAACAAAAGATAATAAAATATTCATCACTAAGCATGAGCACAATGTACGAAAAATGCAAAAGTTCAATATTTGCAAGAATTTTATATACCCGCTTCAATAAACGTAGCGAACATTCGAGGAAAAATGTCTGTACATTTCAATGGCCAACAATTTGCCTACGAGTCTTGCATCTGGGAGCACACGACACTTTTATCGTCTTTTAACGGCGATTTCGATCGGCCGCGACCTAACTAAAATCGTATGTCAACGTTACAATTCGGGATTTGCGGTATTCCGCATAATACGTGCATGGAAGTGCGGTATCTTCCGTAAGAATGTTCAGTCAGCATGTAATAAACTTTATGAAATTGCTCAGTGCCGATTTTCATAGTTCGCGTAACCTTACGGATTTCATGCAGGCCTGCATGGGTAAATGTGTGTATCGTATCCGAACGTATGTGAATGGATAATGACAGTTTTATATTTCCTTCCTCAAATTCGGCAATAAAAAAGGAAACAATGAATATTTTAGATGGGAAAGAGACAAGCGTATGAAATCAGATTATTGCCAAGTTTTTTTGGCAAGCGTGCGCGATATTTTACTATCAACCTGGGTGGATACCGTTATGGAGTAACGAACAAGCGTCCGTGCCGATTTGTAGCGCGTTACTTGGAGGGCTTGGTAGCTTCATTGAACTTTGTGGTCTATATTTGGTAACTTATTCACAATTGAATTTTTTTTAAGGTCTTTAAATACTAAAGTTGTAATAAATTTTAATGTTTAAGTGAACAATTGATTGATTTCCTTAATATTATATATAATATTATTTCATATATTTAAATTGAAATTGGTAGAAAAATATTGAAGTGTTTTACTTAGTAAAAGGAATGTATCTGTTATATTATAGGTTTCAATAGAAAACATAAATTCATAGTCAAATATAGTATGGAACAATATTTATGGTACTTTAAATTTCATTTCAACTCTGAGTAAAAGTGTAATCTTGTTTAAAAAATTGATACATTTTATAGACAAAAGCATCGATAGTCAGTTTACATGAAGCTTGTCCTATCCTCTTTAATTCGCTGTACAACATTTCTATGAATTATTTGAAATAATGTTTCCATGTAAAATGCGACGTTGTAGAAAAAAGAAGCTGTATTGATTTTCCCATCTCTTTATTTTCCTCATATATGTATGTTCATTTCATTCCTTCGTGTCTGTCCTGATATAAGTTGTCTTTAAAAATGGTCTTTTAATTAAGGTACCTTTAAATATCAACGAAATAGTTAGTTTGAGAGTAAATTAGTTAGATGTTCTCATTGTAATGTTAATGTAATGTTCTCATTACGATCACGTTGTTCATAAATGTACCCAACTTCTAGGATTAATCTCTCTTTCTACTAAAGAATTTAAAAACAATCACACTTTTACGTATTTATTTTGTTCAATAACTATTAGATGTGTCGTTGAATGTGGGTCAGTTATTTGGTCACCATACTATAAATCGCACAGTGATAGAATTGAAAAATAACAAAAGAGGTTCTTGAATATTCTTTGCTACAGACTTCCTCTTGGACGAGAGTATAGATCCTGTGAAATCCAACTATAGAGATTTAATTTGTCATCACTAGCCGCACGGAGAAAAAGCGCTGATCTATTATATTTATATAAAATCATACATCCGCATGTTGATTGTCTCTACCTCCGCTCTCTACTCAACTTCAACACTCGACTCATATCCTGTTTACCATTACTGAAGTTATTCGTACTACAAGTTTATAAAAATAATACCTCTTTTTATAACCCTACAATTCGAATGTGCCCATTTCATAATGATATTGTTTCCCAACATCCGTCCTTGGACATTTTTGAGCCGAAATTATTAACATTTAAAAAGGAAATACAAAATATGTTCTTTATAAATGTAAATCAGCTATGATAGAATATTTTGTTCAGTATGTGGAAAATAATATAATTCTAAGTTAATACTAACTTCAATAATTGATCAATACCTTTTTTAATAAATATATATATATATATATATATATATATATATATATATATATATATATATATAACACAAGTAACCCTTGAAAATGCATACATAAATACTTAACCATTTTGTGCACACATAATTACAGTTACAGTCTAGTTTTATACTCTGTTATTTTTATTCTACATTTAAGTGACTTGAACTTGATTTGTGAGCCTTTCAATAAACGAATAAATAAATTTAGATGTTTCTCAATAGACGACACTCAGTTAATATATAGTCGCCACTTTCATTCTTCTTCCAACGTCGCTACAACTTTTTGTGAGTCTTGGGTTCTTCCACAGTTACTCTCTCGATTATTTGCTTCTCTTATCCATTGGTGAACTTTCCCATCCTTCTGAAACTTTCCTTCACAAGATCGATCCGTCATTTTCTAGACCTGCCTCATGGCCTCTTTTGTTGCGGCGTCCATTTGGATATAATTTTTGCGGCTCTGTTGTCCGGTATTATTTCCAGATGATCTGCCCATTTTAGACGCGGTGACTTACAGGACCTAACAATGGTTTCTTACCCCGTCAGTGTTTCCAGTTCATGGTTCATCCATATACGATATGTGGTATCCGTTTTTCTTACTGGCCCAAAGATTTTTCTGAAAATTTTTCATTAAAAATGGCAAGCTTTTGTTCATATTTCAGGATTAAAACTCATGTTTTGTACGAGTAAGTCACAACAGGTCTTATGATAGTCTGGTAGATGATTGACTTTGATACTGTTTTTAAGAGATTTGAACTTAAGAATTTTCTTCACACGTAGAAACATTTGTTGACTGTCATAATTTTATCTTTCACTTCTTCCTCAACCTTGTTCTGACTGGTTAGTATTGAGATATAGATTTGTTTTCTTATATATGAAGAACAATAAACATGTTTATATTAGCTGTTGGTATCTACAATAGTTAGAAAGTTGACCATTAGGTCAAATCTTGTTCATTCGAGACGATTCTCTATGTTTTAAATAAGTAATTTATGAATATCAGGGTTACGACACGTTACATTTAAGACTTCATGTTTATACAACGCGAATGTAGCTATCTGCGTTACAATTTACGTTTCGTAAATGTATAAACAAACAACCAACCACTACAGCGTTATAACATTCATAAATTTTTATCTTAAAAATAAAATAAAAATTAAAGTGGCTACAGAAACTAAACAATCAGCGTCAATGTTTCATTTCATCTTAAACGAGATATTTATATACCGTCTTATTTTTGTTTTTAAGGATAGGATTGGATTTTGATTCTGTGTATGGACAAAAAAGCCGGTTACGGCAGCATAAGCGGTTGCTCTGGGCAGTATCCCATGAAAGCGTGGTTCTCTGGGGATGGGAGGCGCTATTGATAAATCGATGTATGCTTTCTTGCTGCAAGATCGCCCCGACAGCAAATTTTGAACTCATAATATGTCAGATGGCGTTTCGAATTTATAATTATTCAGAAATTCATTACTTATGAACAATTACATCAATAGTTCAATTTTGTTAGTAATATTAAATATTGGTATTTTAGTTACATTTTAAAGTTAATGGTAATTACGTAGTGTCCGTAAAATGTTGTCAATTGTTTCCAAGAAGGTAATTAATTCAAATACTTTGTTTTCAGGGTTCCACAGCCAATCGAGGAACCCTTATCTAATTTCTTTTTGCCCCTCTACATGTCACAGTTGTTTTAATCGCAGACTATTAGTGCTGTAAAGCCGGAATTCGGTAAGGTTAACAATATTTATAATTCTTACAACGATATGAAATGAAAACTTTTAAAACAAAGTTTTTTTCGCGGAATAAGTCTTTCAAAAATATTGGGAGTATGTCACGAACATTTTTTCGATACTGGGATATGTTTACGATATATTGAATATATGAAAAGTACTTACAATAGTAGTATATATGACGAAATTAAAAGGAAAACTATCATAGATGAGTATACTCTACTAGTTAAGGAGTAATAGTCCGACCAACTTGTGAAATGTAGTTGGGTCTGTAAAAAGTTAATAGAAACTCGTATTTGACAGTTTTTCCATTCTTAATGGCGCTACGTAAATGAGGTCAGAGTTCTTATACAATTAACCACAACGCACATTCCCCATTCTTACATCATACGATCGTCACTCATCTAGGCAGACACTTAGAAGTCAACGTTATAAAATAAACACGTCCAACCTACCTAACAATTCTTAACTCCTTCGATTGAAATGCGAGTGGGCATATTTATTTCGATCATATGGTAGAGCAGCTCGAACATTTGACGTAAGCAAAGTATTTATATTGAATCAAAATCTCACTTAACAGGTGGTCGGTGAATGTGTGTAATGACAGCTATTGGCAATGAGACCGATATAAAGACACAGATTCTATGCCAAGAATGTTAACCTTGACAGTTTTTTTACAGCGTGAATATTCGATAACTATAAGGTCATCGGCGTACTATGGACGCGCCTAAAGACCGACGAAATGAGTGATTATTTCGCCCTGATGTTTATCAGCTCATGAATGTATTATTTACATTCGAAGGAAATTAGGAATTTTCATCTTACTGAAATTTGAAAGTTCTTCATTTTTTTTTAAATATATTTTTTTTCACGATATGAAATGATTGTGAAACTCGAGAAAATTGAGCTTTTTGTGTGATAAGTGTTTATTAAATAAAATTGTACTCGAGATGGTCTATTTGAATTTAAAAACTAGGTATCTAAAGTAGATGACTCTTGCATATATTTTTTAAAGTCTATTAATTTAGCTAAAATAAAAGAGAGTCCTATGATTTCATCAAAAAATCGTTCACTCATTGAAAAATGTTGTCGTTATATCATTAGTCAGAGGTTTCAAAATAAAAAAGACGCATTACAATTTTCATCAAGTAAAATTTTAATGAACGGATTTGTTTGAAACTAATATGTTCATTAAATCAGAAAGGCATTTACGGCAATCGACAATATATTCATTAAAGCCAATTACCACCTTCCCTGATTGACTGGCACATCATGAAGTCTGTAGAACTATAAAGCCTATGAACTTGAAATGTGGCACGTGTGCCTCTTTCCCCTTCTAGGTTCTCACTAAGAAAGGATTTCTCGAAATTTAACCTCTAAAGATCTGAAAGTGTGGATGTAAGATTTAGTGGAAATTTCGAAACTCTTATAGTTAAAGACATGTAAAGTTTTATTAGGTTCCGAGATAGCAATAAATACCTATTTGTGCGGCTTAATTACTACGTAAAAGAAGCGAATAAAATCAAATTCATTCATGATTCCTTTTTACCCGTGTTATACCGGGACCGACAGCTAGTGTACTCATGTAGATTTCTTATATCAGAAACTATTGGATATTTGACCTTCGGTTCATTTTATTTTTTGTTAATAAATTGGTTTATGATTTTTAGATCATTGCTGGTCAAGTTATTAGTTTACTGAGTTAAGATGAGGATCCTGTCAGGTTACCTTATTTTATATTTTCATTAAGACTATAAATAGTCCAAAGTCTTTAACTTTTCAGCTTGCATCGTGACTAGAGTCTTATATTCTTGCTTGTTCATGTTCGAGTTTGAACACGTAATTTCTTTGAAAATAGTATTTATGACATATTTATGGTGCTTTATTGGCAACAGAGACCGTTTTTCCCTCATATCATTGTTACGCGTATCGTAATATTTTGGTCTGTAAATTGAACCACTTCATGTTATCATAAGAATTGCTCTAATTTTCTCGCATAATCTTATTGTAGTTAAATTATTCGTCACAGAAATGCTTGACTCGTTTAAATTCAACTTCGTGCTATCGGACGTTTTGGCAACTTATTGCTGTCAGACAACCTAATCGAATCATGTCTTTCATATACGAATTAGCGAGTGAAAGATAGCGAATAATTTATTCGAGTTGAGTCTGCTCCGGTCTGCGTCTTTAAATTGATGGATATGGTTTATTTTCGTACCATGCGCTGTCCGTTAAGTTTATTATGCGTTAGATACGGGATGGTACACCACACTTGCAATTTAAAGTGCCTTCAATAAATTTACATATAAAATATGCTTTTTTTTAAATAGTGCAATAAGAACGTTATGTTTAACTTCTAAAACTTTCCTTTTCCGTCTGCGAGCAACAGTGGAAATAGCACAAATTCGAAATTTTCCAAATTCTCCTAAGTTGAAAACTCTTAACAACTTCTCTCTTTCTGTTTATTTTCGCTAGTGACAATGTCACACAGTGTATTAGTTTATAAATACAGTTATGCTCAGGCAGATGTTGAGTCACACCAACAAGACGGAACAGACTTCCGCAAAGTTATTGCGAAATAAACAAATCGTGCTCTCAGATATAATGTTCACATAATTTGTTCATTTAGTAAACATCATGGAGTTACTTTTTTTCAGATAAAAAATATGTGTTGTTTTACGTGAAAGCTTCTTCATGTATACTATGTATACTAGTAGAACAATTTGTGGAATAAAGTAGCGGATGTGTGTTTTTATACGCTTTGAAGCTTAGGTTTATAGTCGAATAATATAAAGATTAATGTATGAAAAGCTTCCTTTTGTGTTTTATAGAACTTCTAAAATATGAATTTAGCATGAAAATATATTTACATCAAGGATGGTAAAATGTTATGCAAAATTAAAACTTTAGAGCTAAAAGAGGTATTTGGTTAAAAAATAATTCTGCAAAATTTGTGTAAGGAGATATTTTATATTTCAGTTCCGCGATATGAAGTACTTTTTGTCATAATAATAGACATTTTATTTTAACTTACATTTCTGCTTTAAATAATTAAATATCAGATAGCTCGATATTTAGAAACTTTGCTCAATGACGGTGCATTTTTTGCTTTTTTAAACTTGTCTAAAGATATCAAGCTTTCTAAGTGACTCCCGACATTAATCGGGAAACGTAACGATCCACATTCAGGTATAATTGGATTGATTTTTAGCACCGTTCATCAATTTCTTACTGTCCACTTCATATTTATATATTATCCTCACTTTTTTTATACGCTTTTGATTTTAGTACACAGATGTGAAACTTTTATAAATATTAATAAATGATAGTTAAAGTTTTTTCCATTTTTATTACTTCTATGTGCATTTTTTAGTCCAAGAGTCTGGTGGCATAGTTTGTTATTACTCACAGAATGAATTTATTTTTTACATAATTGGTATCATAATTATATTTTGTAAAGTTATTCGTACGTTTATTAGTCCAGATTACATTCCAAGACTTACTGTGAAATTATTGAACTGATCGATGAACTTATTTTTTCGTAGCATTCTAAACAAAATGGAAAAAGATTATAAATGTTATTTTATATGGTAAAGTTTTAGAAAATTTATCTTAAAATTTAATGTTTTTTATGTCGCCTTAGTAGAAACTTACGTTAAATTGGCCAAAAAATATAAAACCTGGTTCTTAGTAAAAAATTATTAGAAATGAAATTTAATACTTATAAATTTATTAATTTATCATACATTATTGTTAACAATAATGTATAATATTGATTTTTCGACATTAGTGTATCGACTATGTTACTTTTTGGCAATATATGAAAGAAAATAGGTTAAATAATTCAAAGTAAATAAATTTTCCCCTAAAATATTAAATAGTTATATTCGGTAGTCTCCCATCAGCTGTGAAAAATTCTCTCGCGTTGTGAATTATTTGGCAAGTTTCTTTTTGTAATGTAACCCGAGTTACAAAAGTCAAAATTGTTTATTATTTCTCCTATGACTAAATTACTTGTATCTGTACATATATATGTATATGTATATACATATGTATATATATGTATATATATGTATATATATATATATATATATATATATACACACACACACACATACATATTTATATATATATATATATATATATATATATACACTCACACAAATGTATGTATTCTCTACGCGATTTCATACATTATCTGTTACTTCGCATTCCTCATCCCAAAAGACTTCCTCAATGACGAGACCTTGAGGCTACATTTCCAAAATATTATGAAAATGCAAAGGTTAATTTTTTGGGTTAAATTTACTATTTTTGTTCATTTTTAAATTTTTAAAAATGTCTAAAAAGTATAAAGTACAAAAACAATTACATATTTTTTACAATTTGGCTTACTTCTAGTAAGTCAAACTAGGTGTAAGACAAAAATGAAAGGTTGTTTTTTTTAATAAAGCGGCGAGTACTTTTAAATAATACGAGTATATCACTTTTTTGAATCGGATATTTCCCGCTGTCGATTAATTTTTGACAAATAATGAATTAGATGCTAAGATATTATTCTTAACTTTGATCTATTTGTACGTTCAGAATTGTGATGAGACACAATTCATCAACCAAACACCAAACAGCGCAATTATTATACTACGTTTCTTGACAACTTAGAAAAATCCTTCTTGGAATAACTATAATTTTTAAGGAATTTTACTTCAAAGTTATAGTATTAAAGAAAAATTATCAAAGTTTTAGTAGTACAAAGAAAATGATTGATAATCATTACACGATATTATGGCAGTCACTGCGAATAGAACTTTTTAATGTAAATAATGCTATGCAGTAGATACAATAATACCTGTAAACCTTCATTCACGAATCCGTTTATAAAATATTACTTCTAAGCTCGTATTTTATTTGAACTATGATGATTCATTGCGTTGTAAATGTTCATTAAAATGATTAAGTATAGTGCAGCGCTGCGACGGGTCGTTTGAAATGAATACTCCATTGTATCTGTCATTGTAAATCGATACTGAAAATGTATTAATTAAATAGCGGCACCGAACATAATTTTATAAAAAAAAATTTGACGTCAGTTATCATTTAGTCACTCTCTTAAATACTTTTTACGTGATTTGTTTTCCGAGTCGGCCAATAAGTATTCGGAAATGTGTGAAAATTATTTTCATATCAATTGCGCAATGTAAATATTGTAAATAAATTACGTGTGGTTTATCGATATAACCATTACTTTTCTTCTTCGTGTGGTTGCTGACGTTTTAGTGTCGAAGTCATATTGAAGAGTTTCCTATAGCTCAAGTAGCAGTTCGATATTAGGAGGTCAAGGGAAGGGTAAAATGTATGATAGATGTCGATTATTCTTTATTAAAGGTTTATTTTCATTATTGTCCTTTTAACGACATTTTTCATTTCGAAAGTTGTCTATCTCATGTATATGTATATGTACAATGTAAATTAATTAGGCTCTATTAAAAGTAACTGTAAGCAAAAGTAGTAAAATGTAGCTCAGAATTGACACAATAAATAAATACTTTATATGCAGGTTTCGGAAATAATTTTATTTCTTTTATAAGCCACAGATAATAAACAAGTCACATTAGTCACGGCGATTTAACTCTTGAATTCCGTTACTGAGGTAATTAAAAGATGAGGTGAAGTTTATCTTAGCGAACTAATATTCATCTTATCTACAACTCCTAAGGTCTAACCTAATCAATTATTTAATGGACGTTTCAAGGATCGGAAGGCAGTTCCACGGCTAAGTACGCAATATTAGCTTCTAAATGAGTTTATAATTACTATTTTATTACTTCGATGTTAATAGCCTGCACTTTTTGCTTACAGTTACTTTTAATAGCGATTTTATGGAGCCATTATACTTTTATTTAGACTTGATTTTGAAAGATCGGCACATTGACGTAATGAATAGAAAATGTAATGCGTTATTTGGTTATATTTAATGTTTTGATATTAAGAAAGCATAAAAGAAATGTTATTAGGCATCGGGATATCCTGTAAAAGATTGATCTAGCTTATCGAGTGAAGTTTGTAAAGTTTAATAAACAAAATTGAAATGTTGCGTTAGTGGAGTACTTAATTTATGTAAATTCTTTGACATGAACCAAATGTAGTAGTGTCTGACTTTGATAAATTATCGTAAGCTCTTTGCTTGTAGACCTTTTTATTAGACGTATGATTATTTAACTAAATGTGGGTTAGGGAGCAATTTTTGGAGACTATGTTGCTAATTTGTAATATAATCGTTTATTGCGCACCTTTAAATTTGTTCTCTTATTGAGATTGTTTTCTTTGGATTCTTGTATTAACTTATCTTTTAAAATAAATAAGGGATTGATTGTAACTTGATGTTATTTTTACGATACTTGTACTTATGCCAATTTCCTAAAATAATATCTAAGTAGAAGCTGTGTCTAAATATGTAGGGTGTTAGAAAGTTAGTTACTAAAGTTTATTGTAGATGCCTAATAAGAAAATTAACAGTAAGTAAATCAAATATCTATCAATAATAAGAAATGAAAGTTGGGAAATATAAAGAGAATTAAGTAAAAAGTACCACAAGGAAGAATGTAGTGGAGCCAGACGAGCGAGCATAGTTCACACAGGAACACTTCTTCATCTGCTTTACTACTATTTTTAGCATTTACAATATACCTGGCCAAAAATAATTTTATCAAAAAAGAAATTGAAGCGATTCTATTATTTATTGTTATTTGCAAAGCGTTCCAAGTTATACAGCCGTATATGTTATGTATATTCGTAATTATTACCATAAGAATGACAGATATGTTGCATATTACATGCGAGAAAATTGTATGAAATATTAGAAGCTAACATTAATAAGAATAAAAATTATATTTTAAACTTCTGAGCTGGACATTAAAAAGATCGTGTTTTGCCAATACTAATTAAATAGCATTGTTTGAAAGATTTGCCATAGATTGCTACTATAAATATTTCTGTAAAGTAAACATCGATTAAACATAGTTTATTTTAGTCATATTATGGGAGTTACCGATATTTTTATGTTAAAACATTTATATTTTCGTAACTTTACTGTAAATCTATCATTGTGAGTGTTATATTTTTGTGTTGAAATTAAATAACCAAAATATGAATATTTTCTGTTTCAGCGCTTACTGTAAGGTTTTTAACTAGGCGATATATTGGAGAATATGATCATCAACAAGGTAAAATGCATTAGTATATATTTACATTCTACATGCTTTTGAATAATGTGCAATTTGTGTTTGTCAAGTTTTACAGTGCTACTTATAGGGCGGGCGTTTTAAGTTTTAATTAGCCATTATTAAGTTTTCGTCGGCGTTTCAACAACAACTAATATTGCCAGCGTCTATGTTAGTATTGCTATTAGTATAATGTCCTTGTGAACATTGTAGTTATCCATTACAGTCTTTCGCGCAAGTAACAATTCATTTGCGAAATTTTAATCTGATGAAAGTACATTTTCCAATGCCGGCTTCTTCTTTTGGATGTCGCATTTTGTTTCTTAGAATCGTTTGTTCAAAATATTTTGCAATCATTGCTATGTATTTTTATAAAGCAATGCTTTAAATTGTGATATTTATAAATATTTTAATTATGGTAGATGTGCATAGATTTAAATAACGTGAGCGAATTATGATCTTTAACAAATGTAAATTATATACTTTGTTCATTAAAATAAATTTATAAAATTTAAGAAGAAAAGAAAATAACCCCATAAATTGAGAAAAATGACAAACAAAAATCACAGGCTGAAAAATAATAACGAATTAAAAGAAATTTTATTATTTTTATTTTCGTGATATATTTTATTTAGGTATGGTGCCATTAACCGGCAATAAATATGTTAAACGAAATATAAATTGATATTTCGGTATTGGTTTTTCCTTTATTCACTAAGAAATATTACACTGAAATATTCCATTTTCATCTTTGACGATCTTTTTATGTTTTATTTTCAAATAAATATCATGAAATCTGGCTCCAAGTTTTTTTATATAAGAAAGTAAAATCAATAAGAGCGTAAGTCCCAATGTCGATGGAGAAAGTAAGACATTCAGTATTATGTTAGTTTCTCTGGTACAAATCAATAAACTTAATTTTTCCCGTAGCATATAAAAAACGTAATATTCTCAATACCTTGCGAAATTTATTCACTGTGGGGCTATAAAAATACCCCAGATATATATATATATATATATATATATATATATATATATATATATATTGCTCAACACATTATATGTACACTTTCTATATGTAAGCATGTCTCAGAAGTAACGAAGTGCCTTTGTAAGTGAAAGTGGGCGGTCGAGTACAGTGTTTAAATATCGCCTAATTAAATAAGATTCTGACTTAATTACAATTTATATCATGTTGTAATAAAACAAACTGGATATAAAAAAAAATGACCCCGCTAAGCGATATTATATAAAGCGAAGTTTTAAAATATATAAGAATTCCTTGTAAGTGCTCGTGCGAATGCTTATTATATATTGAACGTGTTATTGTTTATTAATTGGTCCTAATTTAATTTGGAGCGATAGATATCATATTTACATACATAAAAAAACAGCCGTAAACTATGGGGCAACGCTTAGCGATTTAATACTTTGTTTTGTCAATAAATTTGACGACAACGAAAGTTATGATACGAGACGACAAAATATTTTTTTGCCTGTTCATCTAAGTCGCGCAAAGCTACAACTACAAGGTGATCCGCTACATATCTCAAGCCTCCCTTTTCTATTATAAGCTATTACAGTAGAGCGCACGCTTATTTTTAATGTTTGTCTATTCTCAGTAATGACGCATATGTAATTTGGAAGTAGGTGAAATTATCACAAATATATTTTAAGGGTAATACAATTGTTGTCAAATTATTGTGAAGTACATTGGTACACAACGATTCATCATATATTTGCGATTGCGGTTGCTATTTTTTTTATTTCAATGAAATGTGTACCTAGTGTACAATGCGATATAAAAGCTACTTCTTAAAAATTAAAATTCGAATCAAATATTAGCATCCAGAGTATTTTCAGAGTTTTCAAATCATCGTTGAAAAAATAGAGAGGGGCATAGATCACATTGCTTAGGACTTTGTAGTTCAATATTTCGTCCTCATTTTTCATGTCTGAGTGGGATAATCGCTAAGATTCTTGTTTTTTTTTTTTTTGACTGTCAAATTTGAAATGTATTTTATTCGCATTTTTTACGCTTCTTCACGTTTTGACACTTCATATTTGAAAATTTTTTTAGTTGCGTATTAAGTATTTAGTGTAAAAACTAACTTTGTATTTAATTACATAAAGAAGAATAATAAATAATAAATCTCACTGAAATGCCCTCACGGTTTCAACGAAGCATTGAAAGCGTTAAAAAGTTTTGTAAATAGTAATTGCAAAATTATTCCTCATAATATTAAATTTAATTAACAGCGTCATATATAAATTATGATATGTCGTCTTTAAATTTAAAATGACGTTTATACGTATTTACATCGGTGTATAAATTCACTGATCATTAATATTCTTCGCTATTACATATATATATATATATATATATATATATATATATATATATATATATATATATATACATAAACACACACACACACACACACACACACACACATTATTACCTATGAAAGAGGAAGAAAACAATAAAGTATTTTAAAAGTCTCAAAGTCGTCCCATATTTTCGTTCATTATTTATACTAGGCAGTATACACAAATGGTGAAAATTAATATCAGTATTTGTAAATAGTTTATAGGAATTATATATATCTGCAAAGTATATGGCTAAGTCTGTATGGGATCCTCGTATTGCGAGATCTACTCGTAGTTAAAAGGTTTTTCAAATTTTTCAAAATAATTTTTTTATTATATTTGATACGTACATACACAATTAAGATACGGGCAACCACGAAGTGTAGATATCACCTAAGCGAGTTATTTAAAAAACGAGTTAATTTTGTGCCGGCTAAATGCCTTCATATCTTCAGTGGCGGATTTGGGCGGCGCCCTCAAAACGTTAGATGGGGCACAGCTGTGGTCGCGTAGCCCACTTTATCGCGATGTCGCGCCCTCTCCGACTAGACGGTCCCCGTTACGCTAACTTATCTTCATTGATGTATTTTTAATAGATATTTATTTTTGGATATAGACCGCACTCATCCAGCAAGTACTGTTAGTTATGTAGTGTAATTCTACTATAGTAATTAATTGCCATATTTTTTGTTACCAAAATATCATTTTTCGATGCGGGGTGAAATAAAGAAGAGGCAACTAATCTCGTACTATACTCGTACTCGTAATACTCGTACAAATTAATATTTGAGTATCTCCATAGTACTTTGAATAATTTTTCAAATTTGTTTTGGAAACCGTTTATTTTTCGTAATGTTATTTAAAAAAAAATTTGTTCATTTTACAAATTAAAGACTTAGATTAGAAAATTAAAAAAAAAGAAGATTTAGAAAAAAATAATGTATAAAATTGTAATTCTTTCGATTATGTTCTGGATTTTATATTGTCACAATATACCATCAAGGACTTGAGAATTAAAGATGAGTCTGGTACACAGGTATATAATCATGTCAAAATTGTATAGTAAGTGTAGTGTAATAGAATTTATAGTAAGTGCATATTTATGTATTAAGGAATAATAATTATTTACAGAATCAGTGAATTTATTCCTTTAAGCAGATATTTCACCGATTATAAATGGTATATAATGATGAAAAGTAATTCAGCTAGCACTTACAACAGCAACATTAACATCATCAACAAAATGTATACTCTCTCTTAATTACAATTGCGTACTTTATCTTCTCAGTTCATTGAATATTTAATATATTGAATACTGTGTTTTTTCCCTGTCGAAGGTTTTTCGGGTACTCTGCTTTTAAATGTAAAAATCAATTAAAACCTTTGTGAGTAAGTTCTTATCCATCAATTTTATTTTATATTTAATGAATTATTTGCCATTGTACTGAAATTAAATTTTGATTTTGTTTTTAATTTTATTATCTTATTCTGTGATATCATATTTTTACTATATTTATCTTAACTTTATGTTTTTATAGTCGTGTCATATTTTTAAGGAAATAGTTTTATTTGGTTATTTTCTCTACATTATAGCTCTAGTGAGACAAGTCCGCCTAGTTTCCGTATAGTCGGTGTGAAAGTAGACATGTAAAGAGTTCCTATGCATCAGCCGCGTATGCGATACAACCTTCTCGGTATTGCTCAACTATTTTTATTATATTTATTACTACGTATGAGAACTACTTCAGCGTTGGTCTATTTTGCGTTCATGCATAGACTACACTGGAGATGGGACTGATTTATTTGGGGATAAGTTTTCGTGTTCTTGTTGGTGCATTTTTGTTATTCATCTGCATATTCAAAACGTTAGTATTTATATTGTATTAATTCCGGAGTTTTTGCAATGCCAAGTTGTAAAACGTAAAAAGGAGAGTTTTTGGTTTTTGAAACTACTTAAATCTTGTTTTTTTTTAGTTGGTAGTTCGGCGCTAACAAAAATAGAAAAATTTGGACATCTAAGAAGAAAGGTCAAATATTCTGTAAAGAAGCTGAATACAATTTGTAAAAAAGCTGAAATTGTTTGGGACATAAAAAGTAAAAAATAAAATAGAACTTGTGACTATAATATAAAAAAAATATCTTCATAAACGCGTGTACATTTTTAATATTTCAAAAAAGTGTATAATACGTTTTAGAAACGATTATAAAAAAGTCAATTAATTAAACACAAATTTTTGACGGTCGTTGACATTCGTACTGCTGTCTCTAAAACGAATCCCATTCCACTGTTTTAGAATTTTTTGTGACTTCTTCGACGACGATATTGTGAATTTCATACATTTTTATATTACATTTTCATACATTTTTATTTATATTAATTTTTATATTACATCGAGGATACAACGAGATATAACGTCACATTGTTTATTTTGCTGATTCAAAGAGTTTCGTAAAAGCAGCACTTTCAAACTATTCTGAATAATAACCTCACTTTCATGAAAAAAATATTTCTCATTTGTTTGATTGACGATATAAAAAAATTATCATCTTATATAATTTTCTCACCATAATAACTTTGCCGATTACTTTCCTTTACTACTGAATTACTACAAAAACGTAGACTTAATAACTAAGGTCTATGGCTGAAAACCTACGTGATGGAAAATTAAGTACATAAACAATTTTTACTGACAAGAAGTTATAATATTAACATTTTAATTAATATAACAAAAATAAAAGACTTACAAAATGCATTTTCTTTCGTACTAACTAAGATAAAATTGTCACATTACATTTGCGCTTTGTATAATGTTTACTTCGGTAGGAGATTCTTTTGAAATAATTTAGTAACCGTTTGTTTCGTATTTTTATTATAGTATACGTTAGCATTATATTTTCTATGATTTAATATATTATTGTTGTTTTATACGATTGAAGTGTAAATTAATAAATTTATATATATTTTTTAAATATTAATTATCTCGTGTGTAAGATTTATTGACAGTCCGTTTGAAAACGCGGAAAAGATATAAATCAAAACGTTTCGTAATTATACAAATCACGGTCTAGTATGAGTTTTCTTTGAGTGAAATGAAGGAAAACAACGATAAATTCACTTATTTATAACTATAGTTTAATAGGACAGGTAAATGTAATTATCCCGCATTGAGAATGTTAAGTACATTAAAAAATTTATAGCGTATAATATTTTTAAAAACATAATGGAAACAAAAATTAAATTTACAATTTAAAAAAAACTTCACTTGAAGTGAACGCAAGTAATTGACGATAAATATTAATGTTGTAAGTAGGCATTGAAGTATTTCCTGAAATATGTTTATGAATAAAACTAATTACTTCATAACGTAAATGTATTTGTCAATAGAAATAAATTAATTTTATTTTTAAGTAAAATCTGATCGGTGTTTGATAAGTATGCCGCAAAAGGTAATACTGTTGGCATAGGCTTCTCGTGAAAGTTTTTTTGTGACGGTTTCAGTCTTCGAATTTCTTTTTAGCCACCTTTTTAAAGGTAACTGGACGTGCTTCAGACTTGGCTGTTTTTAATTACCTTGGAAGAGTTAATTAAAAACTTCAAGCTTTTTCGAAGGTGGGGATTATTTCTTTTATTTATTTAGAAGGTGGAATAATTTTTAATTAAACTCGATTTGTTCTTTTAGGTTTCTCTATTGAAACAAAGAACACTTATAATTTCGTAATTTCCAGCTTCGCAGTTTCTTCTGTTTTAGACGTGTATACATGATGTTTTGCAAATAGCTTCTTAACGATCTCGATTTACAGACTTAAGCATTATGTAAATGTATTAGATAACAGAGAAATTAAAAATATAAAAAAATTAATTTTTCAATGTAAAAACCTAAAGCGAACAATTTTTTCCCAAGCGTTCCTTCGAGTGGGGTCCTGTTGGATGAGTCTTTTTAAAATTAAGTTTATTGTAAATGAAACCTTAATTTATCATTTCTTTGTTTTATGCCTCCTTTGCCTTCAAAATTACGTGCAATGGATCTGTTTCCTGTATTTGTTTAGTCGTAGGTTTGAAAGATCTAAATAAGTTGTATATTTATATTATTTTACTAAAATTACTTCGTTTAACTTGCATCGACAATACCACGATGTAAGCACTTACGGAATCATGGTCCGAGAGGCAATCGGCCAGTTTTATTTGTAATATTTCACAAAACACCATTTTGGAGTGTAAATTGGTTTGGGTTTTAAACAAATTATAGGTTTTATTTAAATATGTCATTTTTCAATAATTTCATTTAAATGACAAAATTGTTAATATGATAGAATCACAAAATGAAATATATGGAAACGTACTTTAGGGATAATTTATTTTCAGTACTATCGAAAGGATCATTCGCACGAGTGGCGCCATAATGTGGATGATTTCCTAGTAATTATCTAATAATTAATAGGAAAGTAAGGTAAAATATTTAATTTTCCAATTATGTCATTATTATTATATTTTAATCAAAATTTAAACAATTTTTCGTTTCCTTCTCTACCCCAAAATGTATCTCTCAACTAGCCATCGAGATCAAAAAACTGTCTAAATGCGTGTATTTTATAATTGTATGTATCAGTCCTGGGCCATTTGTAAGTTCACTTTCACTTCATAAATTGTCATTATGATACAAGGTGAAATTAATGATAAAAATGTTCCATATCGGAGAATTATTAAAATAGTGTAGTATAATAACGGCATCGTCAAATATATAAATAAGTATTAGTAAAGTTTAGACACTTTTGGCACAAACGGTCACCTCCACCTTAATTAATAGTGCACGAGCTCCAAAGGGGCTGATACTATGACTAGTTCGATAGTTTTTTTTTAAAATTATGTTTGTATTTTATTTCAATTCATTGTTGTTAAACCTTAATTTCTTCCTTAAATCAGTGTCGGTATAAAATATATTTTTTAGAAAAGGCTATTTTTACATAAGTAGTTTCCATTTTCGCGTGACTCCTTTAAATTCAAGACTGGAAACATTAGGAATAGCTTAAAAATAATTTACTTTTGAGGGATGGAAGGAGTGAAGGAAGTAGTATTTTAGTAGTTTGCAGTTTGGAATGGAGTTTTTTAACGAAATGGATTATAGTAACATAGTACAAAAATATGAGATTAAAAATTCCGCGCGTGTTGGAACTAGACGAAATCTGTCATTTATCCCTCTCTTATAAGTATTTTTTTAATTTATTTTTTAAAATTAGATTTTTTCAAAAATTTTTTAATTTTTGCTGTTTTTAGCACTGAATATACTTAATACAATGACATAATTCTCTGCCCAAAATTGTTTTGTGGTTGTATTAATAAATAACGAATATACATGGAAATGTCTGTATTGATATTATTTTGTTTACATCGGAAAGTATTTACAGTTGTTACCTTTTATTTTCTTCTTGAAACGTTTCTTTGAATAATTACTTAGGGTACTTGTTAAGTAGAAGTAATTTACTACACTATGTGGAAGTAAATATACTCACATGATACATGCAAGTAATTAACATACCAAAGTAAGTTAATCCTAGCTTTTCATTTTTAAATTCATTGTACTTTGTGAAATAACCATTCAAACCGTTTCCATAATTTTAATACCATTGGGATAAAATTACCATTTATCTTGGGTCCAAATAAATGGCCTGTTATAATGTTTACGTTGAAAACTTTCAGTTATGTTAATGAAATGTTTATTTATATTGTATTTATTAATAAAATAACCTTTGTTTTAGACAAATAATAATTAGTGTTCACCTTCTTTGTTCAGACAAAAATTATTTCAAATATTTCTTTCGAATAACTTTCGATAATTTGTATCTCTTTCTCTCTCACTCTACACACACATATATATATATATATATATATATATACATATATATATATATATATATATATATATATATATATATATATATATATATATATAATTGTAACAGAGTGAATTCTGATTTAGCAAAAAGAATGACAGTAGAAGCTGTTTTTAGAATTGTTGTTCGTCTATCTGAATGTTTGTTATCAATCAGCGAAATATACTGGACACATTTTGATGAAAAAAAAATTCTGATAACTTTTCTAATTATATTTTAAGTATGACTTGGTTAACTAAAATAATGTATTATTTTGATGACATATTTTTACTGTAACACCTTTGGAATTCGTAATGTTAAAGTGTATTCTTTTAATCAATTTAAATTATTTACAATAATAATAACAAAAGTTGGCAGGAAACTATAAATTCCTATAATGTTGCCTATGAAAATCGATAACAAAAGATTATATAGAGCTGCTTCGATAATATAGAACTGTTCTCTTTCAGTCACGTAACCTACAAACGTCTTCGACGAAAACTGTCTGGTATGTCACCTAAGGGGAATTGGACGTGTGTCTGAATTGGTCGTGGACTAGTATAATGCACCAATAGGGAGAAAATGTAAAAGCCCATACTCTGCGAAATACCTCTTAGGGGTCAGAATTTTTCTTTTAGTGTTCCTATTCAGAATGGGAAAAGTGAAACACTTATAAAATCCTACTCATGTCGGTTCGTTTACCTGTACACTGGAAATACACAAAACTATTCTGAAAATAAAACGTATTTACTATTATTTTAATTGAGAGTTAAATAATAAGCAAGTAAGCAATAACAGTATTTTAACAAACTAGCATTTATATTTAGTGTTATATATTGAGTATACATCTCATTCAGATATTTTTCGTATTTCATTGGTGTTAAAGGAAATATTGTCTTAGCTAAAACATTACCGAAAGAAGGTTAAGTTGCACTTTATAAAGTTAACTGCCAAAAGTGCGTGATAAAAATATTCAAGTTTCTGTAGAGCTTGAATTAAAGAAGTGTAGACGAGTGATATCTAGATATATATAAATTATATCTTGATATCTAGATATCGAATATTATATTTAGCTATGGAATATTTATCTATCACAGCATTGAACTTGGGCGGAATAAATTCTTACCTCTCTATCACTTTGCCACATCATAGGTTTTATAAAACCAATGGGATTTTATATTGACATAACTCTGATCGCAACAGCAATAAATTTCTACCCACCTCAGCCAAGTTCAATTTTGTGGCAGATATAGGCAATTTTCAATAAATCTAGACACATAGTTCATCTACGCTTTTCTAACAAAACTTTGTTTAAAACAATATCTCTGTTTTTTATCGTTTCTGTAAATCGTTAGTTTCAACATAAAAAAATGAATATTCATAACAAAAATATATATATATATATATATATATATATATATATATATATATATATATATATGTACATAATGTATATAAAATAATCGCCTATATGTAGTAACATAAAATAAAACTATACCGAGTTTATAAAACCATACAAGCAAGAAAAGAAATTATAAACTCGAATAGGTAAATATACGGTTTATTTATTTATTTGATATTTTATAGGAATGTAGTTGTTCTACAGTAGATACTTAGACCCGTAGAAACTTATTACGTATGTATGATATATGATACGTGTAATAATAAACTTTGCTTTCACTTAATAACATTCAAATTTTTTCCTTTATTATTGTCATAAACACTACGCACGGGTCAAATTTTAAGTTTTTAACTTTTTAGAAGGGTTTCGATTATTTGCCAGTCAGTGAATGAGTGGGTGAATAAGCTATGAAATTTATGATTTTTTATGACAATATCTCAGATAACAATATAGATACAAATTTAGGATATATTTTAATCGTTTACGACTTGGTAAAAATCAGACTTCCAGGAGTTATCGGAAACTAAGTTATAGGGAAGTAAAAATAGCTGCGAAGTGCCACGGGTAAGGGATATTGTGTTCTTAACGCGGCACGGAAATTAGTGGAGCACTATCGTGCATTACAAAGTTTCCTAAATACTAATTACTTATGGAATATTTATATTAATACTTTTCGGAATCTAAATACCAATGTGAAACATGAGAAAAAATGTTTTTGTCAATTATTAATTTGTTTTCAATAGGGTAATGTATTTATATATAAAATTAATACATTTTATGAATACTTATTTAATCATAACTGAACAATTACGTTTTCTTATTGAAATTCAAATAACGATTAAAAATGTGAAGACAACATATAGAAGATGAAACTAATAGTACAATTTTTTTTGACAATCTTTCTATTTTTACCTCTGATAAATAAAAGCAATTAGTCTAATTGAATATTTTAATAAGTACATAAATACAACCCAAATTCATAGTTTTTTTTTAAAAATGCGATTAATAATAAAATTAATAGAAGGTTTTACTTTACTTTTAAATAAATCTAAATTCAAAATTAGGTTTCACTAAAATATTTATTAATTAGTAAAATCATCATAAATTTTTCAGTGAATAGTTTCTGCATTAAGGTTAAGAATATTTCTAACATTTTTCCCTAATTTACTTCGTTTATTTATAGATACCAGTCATGTATCTACACGAGTATAGTGGACAAAATATATGTGTTCAGGTAAATAATTCAGACAGCATCAAAGACAAAGAAATTTAGCAGCCTAATTGTTCTTTTGTTTGTGTTGTATTAAACAAACAAATGCAAGATATCGAAGAATACAATATTAAATTTCGAGAAATTGTTTAATTTATTACAAGCCCTAATATTTTTCTTTTTACAAAATATTGTTTTAACTTTCTCGACTTTGTAATATAAACTACGTTAATAACGTTTAAAGTCTAAGCATAGCGTGTCAGGAGTAAATGCTGTAAATATTTTCCATCAACCGTAATAAATAACTGACAGTTTGCATTTGCCGTTTTGACCATAACAATTATGGAAATTAAAAAAATGCTTACTAAAATTTTTCCTCAAACCGGCAAAACTGCACACAATTCAATTCCTTAACTCTATCCGTAATTTTACGAGAACTTCAAATTAAGCTTAAATTTCTTTTGTTTCAGATAATAGATACAAACACGAAGTCCTATTAGATGGCGAGCCGATTTTGTTCGAAATCTTGGACACATGCCCCAAGGTACGAGACAAAAGTAATTGTATAATTAATTATCGCGCCGATTGCGTAGATAGCACAGTGAATATAAATTGGTCCAATGGAACATGTAGCCGGATATTTGATACGTCGGAGTTCTGTCGTGTATCGGATTGGTCCGACAGGAAATCGATGGTAATTAATCAATCACGACGCCACTTGGAGTTCTTATTGAGGGCGTATAATTTTATTCGAATTACCAGGAGTTTAAGTTGCTTAATTTAAATTTCTCACAGTTTATTTAATAAATTAACTGACGCGAAAAAGGCTAAGTGTGAAAGGATTGACATATAATAATGAAAGGTAGTTAAGGACATTAGATAATTAATATTAATATAATAGATAATTTTTTATTAGTCCGTTTCTATGTAACAGTTATGACATTGTTTATTTCCCTTTTATAGGCGGTTTGCCCAAGAGAAACGATAATAACGTTATTTATGTTTTGTGTCTTAGTCTCAACGTCTGACAGATTTAAATATAAATCATTGAGTCTTTTCCAAACCGTAGTCGTTCCCTTTATCTTTCCTTTCCCTTAACCTTTCTGACATGAATTTTTATTATGTATATAATAGTGCCCTATAAAGTTTAGTATTTTTTTAAAAATTTTCATATAACTAACAAATATTATGTAACGAAGAAAAACATTTAGTATTTTTTTTATTAATGTGATTTTAAGTTTTAAATTCGCTTTCATGCAAGTCTAGTCTTAGGGTGTACAAACGAATATTCCATTAAACTTATTTTATATTTATATCTATGTATAACTATTATATTGTACAATTATTTAATAACTTGTTGTTTCTATACTTTGGATCGACTAAATTTTTGCTACTTTACTTATTAAAAATTTTCAGGTTTTAAAGAAATTCAATGTGTTTTATGGTCACCATTAATTTTTGTCAATTCCAAAATTGATATAAAAATCCAAAATTGATATAAAAATTATAGAAGCCATATTTTGGTAACTATTTAAAGACATATATTACTGTATATATATTTCAAATATTTTTTCAATGTATTGTTTAGTATGTAATAAAGTTTAAGTTATACAAATATAAATGTTAAACTGACGGCTGGTGCTAGAATTACTATGGAAGTAGGTGCGTTAGCAATTCGAGAATTCAGTTATTTACATGCATAATAAAAGTTTTTTAAAGACAGTTTAAATTTCAACAAATTCCATTAAAGCTGCACACTTTAATAGAGTTTGTGTCGAAGGCTACGAGAGAAAAATAAAGCTGTAAGAATTGGTTTTCATCACGTAAAGAAATTTAAAATAAACTTCACGTCCATTAATTGAGTGTTTACGCTTTTATACTGATTGTTTAGTTTATATTTTCAACATTCTATATTTATATCCGTCGAACGAACTTATTTCATAATTCAGACCGAATTCTAGGCATCTTTAAATCGCAGTAAACTTTGACAAATAAATCGCTTGCTGCTACTCCTATGTTGACATTACACAGCATATAAACAAAATGAAGAGGTATGATAACATAAAATTAAAACAATTTCGTTATGCAGAAAGTAGAAATAGATTCTCTTCTTACAAAAATATTGAAGTATTTTGCCCATGACATGCTTACGAAAAAATATATTTAAAAGTCCGCCTCACTTATGGTTTCACGGATGCCAATATAATAAATTTCAAAACACAAGGCCTAGTTCAAGGAATGTAGGGCACGACGTCCAACGGGTCTTTTCTATTTTGGATAAATTCTATTTTTGTTTCGTTCGGACACTTAACGGTATATCTAACGAATGATACTGAGAGGGGGTCTCGTTGCTTAAGATGAAATGTAGTAATCAAAGGCACTATTAGTTATTAAAATCATCAAGGCAGAGTGGTGTTAAGCTATGGCTGTCGTAAGTGCTATTTTTAAATTGGTAAAAGGAAAATAGCATTCATCACTTCTAATAATAACATTTTAATAAATAATAATCTTTCATATTTGTGATTATATTACTGTTTGTTATCCAACTATGACAAGATAACTTATTATATTACTCACAAATAACCTATATGGATGTTATTAATCATGGACATAATTTGGAGTAGGGTTCCGTATCTAAAAAAAAAAACAGAACCATTATAAAACTCACGTTACTGTCCGTGTGTGATAGACTTTTTCTAAGAAATCACTTCATGTGGAAACACGAAATTTGGCATACTGATGAAATATATTGACCAGCATTATCTTTATAGTTAGCACTCAAAAACACTTGATCAACAATTTTATATGAGTCAAATAAAATAATCGTTTTTTTTTCAAATCACTCAAGTCGAATGGGATATTAATTGAAAGAGCAAGTTGTAGAGATTTTAAAATTTAGTTACTCCAAAATTGTTACACAACAGTTTTAGAAATAGTGTTGAAAATTCAGTTTTTTTTTCAAAAATCTTTTCATATAGAAAGGTAGATTTTACAAAAAGGGTAAAATCTACCTATAAAATATATTTCAATAGTAAGGGTAAATAAAATAATGTTTTGTTTTTAATTTTACAAATTGGTTTGAGTATTTAAGGATTACAAAACTAGCTTTTTTTGGTTTTCTTCTAACATAAGTAAAGAAGTATTTTTGGAAAAGTCCACAAAAAATGGTTACATCCTGACACAAATGGTCACTTTATACGAAAATTTTTAAATTCAAAATTATAAAAAAAAACAACGTTACTGGAAGTTTGTTTAAATTTAATAGGGAATATTTTTGCATTGATAGTAAATCTCCCAGTTTTTTTAATAATTTAGGGTACTCGTGTGTCTATCACTGTTAGAGGGTACTAGGCAATATATTTGAATAATGAAAAATAATATTAACGTATAACATTAACGCAATGATGTAATATAATATTAACGCAATAATATTAACGTTTATAAATAGTTATCAAAAATACTATAACTTTTAAATGTTTATAAGTGCCTAAGTCTGTACGAAAAGGAATTTTACCTAAATCTGGAACTCTTGTAGTAAAAGTTCTATTCGTAATTAACATTTTTATTTTTGTACGTAAATATGCTGTATTTTAATAAAATATCCATCTAAGTAGTGATAACAATGAAGAATCAACTGCTTCGAAAGAAAATATAAAAGTAACAATTAAATACAAGATCAGATATTTAAAAATAATAATTTTATAAATATGTTTTGAAAGAATATATAATCTTAAAATATTTGAATATATCACAACATTACATTAATAACTATTATGTAATTTTTAAGTGAATTTCTCTCACAGAAGTTTTAATTGAAGGAGTAATATTAATTTTATCTCCTTTGAGAGTACTTTTACGTGCACAAAACCTTATCATTTTAATAAATTTTGGTGTATAGCGAGAAAGCTTTAAAAGAAAAAAGAAATGAAAAGAACAGAAATAATTGTATTAATTATAAAAACAGTAAGTACTTTATTGTTTGTTATTCTTATTTGAAAATGAATTTCCTAATATTTCCATTTCTTCCTGTCGCTATAAAATTCGGTCTTTTAATTATCAGAAACAAATCGTTGTCTTTCTGATATATGGTCTAAAAATGAGTTCATTAGAAATATACTAATTTAATAAACAAAATTGCAGAATCGAGTATATTTATCGTACATAAACGGTTCTATATAACGGGACAAAACAAGAGTTACAACTTATAGTATATTCGGCCTTAAAGCGAATACCAAATATTCCGCGAGTACTTTGGTCAAATATTCGAATATTCGGCAAAACTATTCGGGCGGATATGGCATCTATATGTCTACCTAAAAATATTTCACGTGTGGCTACTATAAAGGTACCGCGATGAGATCAACGCATCACATCGTACACATAATTTTAATACTATATTACTAACCGTGCAACAAGGATTAAAGCAACATTTTTTTATGATTTTAAGAGGATAAATACTTTTTGAAAGAAGAAAAATTTGCCAGTACATTTTACTTGCGGGCTCTAACATACTTTAAAAGAAGAGTTTTTTAAAGTTTAAGCTCGTCCCTGTTTGGATCAAATGAGAGATGACCGATGAGCTTAGAATACTAGTACTATTTTCTGAAATTACTCGAAAACTGAAATTAATAAAAACCGAATCACGTAAGCCGTCATGTGAGAACGTCATTGCGACTGAACTAGATTAGTACTTAATATTTATACTTCCACATAAAAATACATAAAATGAAATGAAAATTCATTTGTAAATATTCGGCAATTGCCGAATATTCGTTGCGATTCAAATAAGTTTATAAGTATATACCGTCTTATAATAATATGTCCAAAGTAATTCGAATGTCGAATGTCAAATTAGATATCTCGAAAAAAGTCCTTTAGTATTTAATGAGAAATTTTCAGTTGAATTAAACTTCCATGCCACCCCATATTTTTCGAGTTATTTTCTATGCATATCTGCAGCACTTTCCAACATTTTTCTTGGCACAAATATTTCATATGCGACTTTGTTTATTGATTCATTTGTAAAATGAGAATTTAATTATAATACTATTAAAAACACAAAACCTTTCATAATTTTGTTGGCCGTTTAAATTTAATAGAATATACTTTAGGCCAGTTTTACATTTACACAATTTTATTATTCAAGTATTACTCAAAATACGTTTTGTCATTTACTTGCACATTTTTTTTTAAATTAATGGGTTTCATTAGTAACATTACTATAAAAGGGGCTAAAAGGTTAGCCGTAAAGAGAAAAAGAATTTCTTGCAAAACTTTGCTAGAGAAGTGTAAGTAAGTGAGTTAGAACTTTGCGTCTAGGTTTATCCTACTGTATAAACCGCGCAACAGAGGCTCAAAATCGATGAATTTTGATATTACTCCAAGGTTACAATATGCTATAAAAGAGAATAAAACTAGAAGTGACTAAATTCCAGTTCGACTCCTGTTTGAACCAAATTAAATATTACTATTGAGACTAGATCGTAAGTCTTTCTGGTTTTGGCGTAAAAATATTGTTGTTGAAATAAATTGTATTTTACTCCTCCATCACAGGCTTTCATACAATCAACAACGTAACACAGAATGATTTGCTATGAAAAAAAAATTTAAATCAAATTTCATTTTAAATTTCTCACGATTCCAAATAATATTTGACAGCCAGAAGAGAGAAAATTTTAGTGATTTTCAGCTCTTACAGCATAGCAAAGTGGCAGAGACGTAAGAATTATCGCGTCCCCCCCAAAGCTCTTAGCTAACTTGCCTGCTTTTGACTCTTTTTTTATGGCTAACATTTTAATCAGAAATTTGGCTCTTTGTATCAGTTTGGCACTTCTTTTACCAAGTTTATTGAAGATCTGATAATTGACGTTAATCTTTAATAATATCAATCTTTTATTAAAAGTTTGAACTCTTCCTTTTGTTTACGGTTTTCTTGTGTTCCTGAGTATATTTTATTTTTGGAATATTGATCGTATTAACGGTTTTTAACTATTTTGAAATAACACTTTTGTAAATTCTTTGGAAGACATGCATTCTTTGTAAGTTCTCCTTAATGAGTTATATTTAATAATAGTTGATTCTTGCGCCGTTATTGAGATTAATTAAACAGACGCCAGTATGGGAAAAAAATAGGACGAAGTATGGGACTAAACTGCATCGCATTCTAGACGATGGGATGCAAGTTTGGTCGCAAAGAAAATAAATATGCATTATTGAGATTAATTTCAGGAATTTAATTTATGCAAGATTAATTCCAGGGGCTTAATGAAGTTAGAATGCTCTCCATGTTGAATAATTGTAGGTGTCCAAAAATATGGGGTATTGTGTCTGTGTGTATTGTGGGTAATAGATGTAATTATTTATAAATTCACGAATCAAGCAACCGTTGAATTTGAAGATCATTTTTAAGCCTTTTCGTTTTCATAATATAGTATTAAAATTATTTAAGATTTTAGTGCAAGTTGCCTTGCATCGGTATAAATCATCCTAATGCCCCCTAACACACCGAGGACAGTAGGTGTCCTACAAAATCACCGTGAAGTCGGCTCCTTAGTATGCCATTCTCATATACTTCAAACATAACAAAACCAGATGTCTGACGTACGACGCGAGCATACACTTCTGTGTTAGGATAGGCACTTTGACATCAATGATGTTGCATAATGTTTAAACTAACTCAAGTAGTGTATATAGTACCCTGTGTTATCCTTCTTGGCAAGAGTGAGTCAACAACAAAAATTTTTTTCCTCATTTTGTAGCATATGTATTTTAAAAATAAAGTGAAGTTCCATTTATCATTTTTAAGTTCGGTTTGTATATAAATCAAGCTTCAAAGTGTCGAGCCACGCTCCCCCGCCCTTAATTTTTGATGTGAAACATCTACTGGTGCGTTTGGATGGGAGTTAAAACGTTCTAATGGCACGTCGCGACATGCTATTCGGCCAACTTCGCTTCTCGACGGTTCTTTCCGACGTAATTCGGCCAGCTTTACGTCTTATCGATTCATTCCGATTTAATGCTGCCAATTTCGCGTCTTGTCGGCTAACGATACCATAAAATTAAAAACATGTTTTTAATAGATTATTAAGAAATATTTCTTTGACAAATTATTTCATAAAAATAAAATAACAAAATTAAGTTGAAACTTTATTATTAACAACTATTTAAATATTTATTTTTTTTGTTTTCAATTCGTCCAAATAAAAATATTTCAATATAATAACATAAATAAAATTAAATGTTTCACATCTGCCAGGTCTCTGACGAAGGTTCATATTTTTTTAAGCATGAGTTTCAGAAATTTTGAAACTTTCTAAATTAAAATATTTATATACAATTTTTCCGGCTAACTCGTATTAACAATTTCAACATATAGTAAACTACGGAACCCGACACTTGCCAATTTTTATTCCAACTTAACGAGTTATCGTTCTTATCGGTATTAGACGTATCGGACTTAGGTTTATCGGTCTGAGACGTTAGTCTAAGAAAACAGATTTGTATTAATAAGGATTATGAATTATCTTTAAAATAAAAAAATAAAATTAGCGACATTGATGGAATGGCAAATCATAAAAACTAGGTAAAGCAGGTTACATTAGTGCACGTCACTTCGTTCCTTTATTTATTTTTATGAATTTATTTTTATTTATTCTTCATGTTTCTTTATTCAGAAGAAAATAAAATGACATAACTTCAATCCATACCTACCGTCAAATTAAAATAATTTAATACAAAATATTTTGTCATAGTGAGTAGATTACATAATAGAAACATTTCTAAATATAATTGTAAAATTCAGTATACAAAAACATTGCTGAAATCATCTATGATTAAAATAAAATCTACTAAGCAAATCATTTAATTGATACATTATTCTTTGAGGTATTTAGACACTAATAATTCTAAACGATTACATAATAAGAAACTTTATTCCGGGTGTAACAAAAAGCTATAATAAATGGTCGTATTGAATTAAAGTCGTTGTAATTTGGAAATCATTCCTGTCTATCAAGATACTTAAGATATTTGTAATAGTATTTAATCACTTAATTTATACTAATCTATCCCAACCGATCACAAATTGTTATCATAAAACATAGCAGTCACTGCTATATTAACATTTATTATTTTAAGGTTTATTGGTACAAAATATTTCGCTTATTTCTAAAAAAAACAACTATTAAACGATATATAAGTTTAAAACCCATAATAGTGGTGCAGAGTATTCGATTACGTTGTTATTCAGAGAAGAAAACAATTATCCGAATTTAAAACTAATCTTTAGAAATTTACATTCAAAAAAGCAATTTTGACTGAAATTATAATTTTGCCTCTGAAATATACTAAACATTAGAGATGTCTTAAAGTGAAAGTTTATGTGAAGAAGGAAAAAAAATATTAAAATTTATTCATATAACAAGTCATTTTTGAAAGTAATTTAAGCTAGTAATGCCATTTAAAAAGATTCACGCAACATTTATTCAAACAAGCTGTGAAAACTTAAAGAAATCACGGTGGAAAGTTGAAATGAGAAACCACCTTATATAATGGAGTCTATGGAAAGGAAAACTTTTTCATTAAACCTTTAATGGCTTGTAGTAGTTTACTCCCCAACTGAATGGTCAACTTATGTTTCGTTAACTTTTCGCAGAGACAATGAGAATTTTTATGATTATTTTAAGCACGTCTAGATATTGCGCCATTGCCTTTTTTAGATTATGTTCATGACTCGAAACTAGACGATAAATATTAATTAATAAATTGACTTTATCTCATTTAGGCATTATGTTTAAAGTTACCTGTAGATTAGAAGTAGGTTTAGATTACGTGTACTAGAATTTGTCAGTGGATTTTCAAAATTTAGAGTGAGTACAAATATAGAAATTACGATTTTTGATAGCATGAAATCATAATTTTCTAAATGAACTTTATTATTTTTGAATATTTCAATGAGATCTCAATGTACCAGTTTATTAATTTTGTTCAAAAATAAACAAATCGCTGAAAACGATTACGAAAACTAATTTTAATGAGACATGAAACTGAAACTAAATATATTGAGTACGAATGGAGGTCTCACTACGAGGATACCAAAAACACTTTGATAAAAGCAAACATATAAAGATATGTTGTACTTCAATTAACCTATTTACAAATGTTGATATTACCTATCAGGATAAAGATGCATTGCCTACAACTTTCATAGGTGAAATCTGGTGATTTTTTACAGTTTCTCGTTAACTTTAAGCAAACGCCTTATGATACTGCCTTTTTCTTTATTTTGATTTTAGAAATGTCGAAGAAAAAGACTGAGGGAGAATATTTTTGTGGACCTTTTCAACAATATTTCTAGAGCTGTATTAGACATATAAAATTCCTTGGCTAATAGCCCACGTGAAGATGTTGTAATACAACTAAACCCTAGGTCGTAGTAAAGAAGTTAAAGAAAGTAGAAATAATACTATATCACGTAGTTTCATTTAATTGTTTATAAAATTCCATAAAAATTCGTTTCGTAATCTTTATGACTTGCTCTTTCGATTGACATCGCAGCATGAAATAAATATAAATTGTATATTTTCCTCCCTTAAAAAAAATCCAAATGGATATATTTGAATGTTAACTGTTGAGATATGTGTGGATTAAAGTTTTATCATTATTACAGTTCAAATATCTACGTCAAATAGTTTCTAAGAAAATGTTTATGGACAATTTTTTGGAACCCTAATAAGTTTTTCTTCTAATTGTCTCACTCCATATAGAAAAGGAAAAAAAAACTTCCGTATTAATTAGGAATTAACTACACTATTGTGCTATATGCAGATTAGTATGCTACATCACTAAGCTAATTTCAAACAGTTTCAGCAAACAGTTTCTAAGAATATTTGTGGACAATTGTTTGGAATCCTTATAAGTTGTTTTTCTATTTGTCTCATAAAATAAAAAAAAAATCCCCTGTTTTATTTGCCCCTTTTAAAATTTTCATGTGAATATTTTTGAGTATTAATTGCTATATATCATTACGTATTAACTTTTAGTACTACATAACATTTTGACTTTTTGTTTGACTATACAAAATAATCCGTTTAACTATTCACCATAGTGAAAGTCACATCGATAATTCACATTTTTGATCTGTGATTACGTATTAATTTTCTAACTCTGCGACATTGGGACATAATGATTTCGTATTAAACTTATTTATCTGTAATTGCATATTACCACTCAGATAGACATCACAACATGTTAACATTTAGCTTTCGTATTCAGCTTGGTTATTTCTAATTATGTATTAACTTTGAGATCAACTACCTAATGCGTTGACTTTCTGTTTGAATATGCAACAAATTGACATTCAGATTTCATATTAAACTTATAATGCCAATACAACATATTGAACTTCAGGTTTTGTTTACGACTTACTTATCTGTAAATACAAAATATTAATGGAGGTGATACTGGAGTGTTGAAAAATAAGAGCAAAGGTGAAACGAAGTGTTTCAAACGATTAATTTGCGGGTCTTAAAGTACGTAAGAATCTAATAAGAAAAGAATGTGACGTTCAGTCGCCAAGAAATTTTACCCCTTGGTGGAAAAAATATGTCACAGAAAGATTGAAAGTGTGACTAAATAATTTTGTCGGGAAACAATTGTAACTTTAGTGTGATAAATTGTTTAATTTTTCGGCAAGAGCAAATTAATTATCACGTAAAGGTAAAAGAAGATATAGATGATAATGGAATTCGTTGGTAATAATGTCGTCTTTCAATTAATATGACATTAATTTTTTTGCGATAATAACAATCGTCGGCGGACCTTTTTAATTTTCCTAATACAATGTACGTCGTCCCTTAATTCACATAACGCTTTCTGTAAAACTTTCTTCGTAAAAAAATTTCTTGTTATTATTTGCATGATCCAGATTCACTCCAATCGGTTTAAAATATTTGTGTTTTAAATTTTGATACTTAAAATAATTACATCACCAAGTTAAAGTCATCTAAAATTTTTTTCAAAGTATTCAGAAATTCCATCACTCATGAATCATTTCCGTTAACCTGTACACAGTTCTTTATCTATTATATATACCTATAACTTCGTCAGTAATACCATTAGCATTTCTGTTTTATTACATACAACGGAGACAAAGTTTCAACATTTAGTACTGAAAGTTGGACAAATGTGAGGCAAAATGCAGGTGTACTTTAAATCGCACTGACCGCTCGAGTTTAATACATGTATTTTACACATGCTTACTTGCTAAATCGACCATACCCGCGTCCATCTCGGGCGGTCGACTCGTTCGAGGTCTACAGCATCCCCGCGTCGATTCCACTTTGTCAATCTTTAGTTAACGTCGAGATCTCTACCCCCTTTCACATACAATTCATGCGAAAAGAATTTTGAAATCCCTTTCGTTATTTCCTCTAATACACGCTGTTTATCTCTACATCTTTTCTTTATTATGTCATTTCTTACTTTGTTACATGAACCTTTCGTTCTCATCGTTTTATTTTGAAGACGCCTTCGTCCATCAACGGCTTATGTGGTCTTACGGCACTACTTTATAAATTTTGATAATTTTTTAAAACCACATGTTAAAATTCGATAATGACTACAAATTAATATGATGCTTTATTGATATAATGCCGAGGGTTATAAAAGAGAAATAAAGGTACATGATAGAAGTAGCAATAAAGCCGTTTTTAAGCGACAGCGATAGAAGTGAGAAAAAATTCCATATTTGAATTTATAAGTTGCACTAACCATTTATAAGTTATATTATACAAAAAATTACGCAATATTTTTTTAAATACTCATATCCTTCATTGATTTTCACTTCTAAAAAGTCATTATTTCAAATACAAGTAATATTACGAGAGTGACACGCCCTATCGACTTATGGTTTGATTACTTACGAGAATGTGTTTAGGACCATTGATACTTTACGTAATAAGAATGATGAGACAATATTCCAAATTTTAGTTCACATAATTCAATTTACAGCGTTATCATTTCTAACATTTATTAATAA
Organism: Druceiella hillmani; assembly: GCA_039881145.1. NCBI lineage: Eukaryota > Metazoa > Arthropoda > Insecta > Lepidoptera > Hepialidae > Druceiella > Druceiella hillmani. Next base: position 22,373,760 of record JAYKKI010000011.1, read on the forward strand.
CGAAAATGTCATTTATATATCAAAATAAGTACTAAGTTAATAAAATAATAGGCGAGTGGCAAATACAGGTTTCATATCTGTCTCTTATTATTCTTTTTCTGTATTTGAAATGAACGGTTGACTGAAAAATAAATACGTAAAATATTAAAGGTAAAGGCTTGTATCCAAGGTGATATTAAAAAAAAACTGGATGTGTCAAAAGTGTCCGAACATTTGAAAAACAAAGGAAGAAAATGAATGATACATGTAATAACGTAGACACTAGAAATTTATATTACATTATTTTTATGTTTAAGGTAATAAACATTTATACAGAATAAAACTGAAGAAATTATAATACATTTCGTGAGCGTGTGTATGACGTAACCGGTAACTTCGCTGGAGACGGGAAAAAGAGTGGTGTATTTTATATAGGTATATATATCACATACTTACTTGTAGTTCTGCTTTTATCTCCAACCAAACAAAATTAATTCTACTTAAAGATAATATTTTTGTATTCAACTTCATTATGTCAGGCTACATTTAAAATTTCACGGATATCCGATCGAGTAGCTGACGTTTGGCGATGCGAGACACAAAATTTACTATAGGTACCCGACTACTGAATATATAAGTGAAAAGCACGAAATGCGTACATATATAATCTGTAAAATTCAAAATTTATATATCCTACGATACTCTCTGAATCAAGAGGAATATAAGGACACTTCATTTGTTGAAATCAGTTTAGTAGTTTAGTCTGTACGAGGGAAAAAATTTATTCATGTATATGCATACATACATACATAGCCTATGAAATTCATAACATTATATATCCTAGGACACGCCCTGGGTCAAGATGAATTTAATTCACATTAAATTCATCAATTGAAATCACTTTAGTAGTTTAGTCTGTAAGAGAGAACAAACTTACTCACATACATGTATAGATATATACATAGCCTATAAAATTCATATACCCTAGGATACTTTTTGGGTCAAGATGAATCTAAGGACACCTCATTTGTCCAAATCACTTTAGTAGTTTAGTCTGTACGAGAGAACAATCTCACTCACATGCAAGTATACATACATACATGGCCTATGAAATTTATAACATTATATACCCTAGGACACTCTCTGGATTAAAATGAATTTAAGAACACCTAATTTGTTGAAATCACTTTAGTAGTTTAGTCTGTAAATAGCCTATGAAATTCATAACATTTTATATCCTAGGACACTCTCTGGGTCAAGATGAATCTAAGGACACCTCATTTGTTGAAATCACTTTAGTAGTTTAGTCTGTACGAGAGAACAAACTTACTCACATACATGTATACATACATACATAGCCTATGAAATTTATAACATTATATACCCTAGAACACTCCCTGGGTCGAAATGAGTTTAGGGACACCTCATTTATTGAAATCACTTTAGTAGTTACAAGAGAACAAACTTACTCACATACATGCATATTTATATAACTACCCTATGAAATTCATAACATTACATACTCTAGGACACTCTCTGGGTCAAGATAAATTTAAGGAAATTTCCTTTGTCAAAATCACTTCAGTAGTTTAGATTGTACGAGGGAACAAACTTATATACACATACAATGCCTGTGTAGTCGGCTAATAAAATTAGTTAGGCTACATGTACTCGTATTTACATCAATTTTATTATACTTAAATCAATCAGAGTAAGTTAATATCTAAAACTCTCTAACCTATTCCTACAATATACTCCTGTTCCAAACGCATCTTTTCCACTTTCTACCCAATCCAAGTCGATTTTTAACTTTGAAACGTTTGAAATAATAAAAGAAAAAGGCAGTTTGTGGCTCATTTACGCCGGCAGAACGCGCGCTTTGTATCATACGAAGAAGCGGGAAGGAGTATGCAAAGGAATGGGAGTGAAGTAATGAAGACTGAGAAGCACGTTTTATTACATAATATGTCAAGTGACTGAATTATTAGGCGGGGAACGTGGAAACGAAAGTATAGGTGGCGAAAAGTGGGGAGAGTTTCGTGAAAAGTTTATTTTGGCGTGATAATATTTTTGAAAGTTGGCGCGGATGACAGTGAGATGTGGCGCCGTCGTACGGAGAATAATACGTTCAATATATTCATTTTACTATTATTCGCGGCATTTGCCGATACACGTATATGAGTACGTGGGATTTACGGGGGTGATTTATTGAGATTCGTGCGTGCGGTGAAAGGTCAAACAATGTCTGGATTTCGTTTATCTCGGATATAACTGTTGGAATACGGTTGGCGACATGGTTATATAATTTTCGACGCGGTCTGTGGCCACTGAATGTTATAATTAAGGCCTTAGGGAGCATGGAAAATATCAAATATCAGTGGGATTAACAGAATACAATAGTGGTTTATGTATAAATAGCGTACAGGCTAGAAAGTTGTTTTTGATGTTATTTCCTGTATTATCAGGAAAATAACGGAAGTATTTAGTAAATAGATTATAGGTATGTTAAAAATATAACTTGATGACATAGAATTTGTTTATCTGAAAACGTTTTTATGAAATTTATTATAAATATAAATTTGTCTTTATAAATTTTAGAAATATATATGATTTTTCCTTTGATGTGAGCTTTTTTAATTTCATTTGTTTACCTAAATCTGCTGTCTTCAAAATAAACTGTTACTGAAACTGTTTCTTTTTAGATTTTAGTATCACATATTAAAATGATGTGGTTTATCTATAGATACATAATAAACATTTAAAAATATAATATTATTGTAATTAGGCGATTAATATTTACATTGTTTCACAATTTGTCATTTTCGTTTTATTAAAATTATTTTTTTATTGCTAGTCACATCGTTTCGTAAGTTACCGTTATAATGGTCAGATCTGAATAAATAAGTTTTTATAATAGTTATCGTAAAGAATAAACAAAGATAAAGAAATACAACGAGCACAAACTATTTTATGGAGATGGCAAAAATATTTTATTTGCCATGAAATCCTTCATCGTTTCAAGTAAATTTGATCAACAGAAGAAATAACCAAATGGTCTATAACATTAATATTAAGTTATGTTACCTTGCTAGCATTTGTAGATGAAACTAAACATTAAAATTAATAATATGTAAAACAACTAATGTAACGTTAGATTAATATCATACCTTAATATTTAATTTATAATTAAATTAATATCTACTCAATACGAAGTTACCAAAATGTCTAAATAACGAACCGTATTAACACAATTTTGACACAAATTGTCAACGGCCCATAATTCATAACGGCTCCGCGTCACTTCTTATTATAAAACTAATTATTAGTTATGAGGCAAGAAAATTGAGCTTCGAGTTTGAGGTAAAGTTTGCCATTAGGCTTAATATTGGTGTTTATATATATATATATATATATATGTTTTTTTTTTTTTTTTTTTTTTATTTGTATTTATATACACATGCATTTCTTTTTATGTTATAGTCAATTTTTAAATGCTGGCAAAGCTGAAAGGAGTGCTTATGACTTTAGGGTCTACACATGTATGTGTAAGTTTGTTCTCTCACAGCAGTTAAATCGCTTGACTGCGCTTGACTGACTGCCATAAATGTTGAGTTTACAGATTTGTTTATATGAGTAGAATGTAATAGGCTAAAATTAATAAAAAAGTACGTGGCGGCTGTGAGACTCAATCTCCTAGATTTGTTTAATAACGCAAATATTAAAATTTTATCATTAACTCTCTCTTTTTATTGAATATTATTAACGTTTCAATAAATTATAACCCACCTGTAACACTATTAAACAACTACTATATGTCTTCTACTGACTATTTATTCTCTTCAATTTTATTGAAAATTACATTATTTCGAGATGAACTCGGAAATTGTTTGCTGGATATATTATAATAAACGCGCCGAAATTTGTTTCTATTTATCTTCGTCGAGATAAATATAAAGGCATATATTATAAATAGACTAAGGTACTAAAAAACTCTATTGGAAGCAAGTTGTAATTATTATAATAATTATTATAATAAAATACATATGTAATACATATAATCGACAACGAGCAGTCTAATAAGACTTATATCAATAGTATAAAATATTAATTTCATCAGTCAATATAAAGAGCTAGTAGAAATACATTTATTTTGATTGTATGTTAAAGAAAGTAAATATTTTTAGGTATCTACCAAATATTAACCAAACTAGATGGTCGTTTACACCACCGATATTTAAGTGTAACAGGTTTTCTTTAATGGCTTCTAGACTTTAATACATTTAACTTTTTTTTGTGAACATTCAAATTGTTAGTGAACTTCATTAATTTATAATTTACAGAGTTTTTGTTGTTAAATCTTATCAAGCACTTGATTTTGATCTACTAGAATTTTCTTCACGTAAGTGACTGGAGACGCAAGTTATTTGATTTGCCATTAAACTTGTTCTTTTGGTATCATTAAATTGAATAATAGTATTAAAAGCATATCGATAAAAAAATGCATTCGCAGCTTTCAAACAATATTTTGTGAAATTTTGTTTGGTTTCGTTTAGTCCATGTGCGAAGGACATTAAAATATAGTGAGAAAATTGGTATTCGTATATATATATAGTTATATATATATATATATATATATATATATATATATATATATATATATATATATATATGTCACTGCAGTGAAAAAAATGAAGTTTAACATAGATCAGCTGATCACCTTACAGAGAGATTTGAAAGGAACAAAAGAAAGACACTTTTTTCTTACCAGAATGAAGTATACATTATATGAATATTTATACAGTATATAAATATTTACAACATATAAGTATTTTATCTACATAAATATTTTTATGATATTTTTTTAATGTGAACTGTATGGTTAACCATGATTTTGTTATTACCAACGTATATTCGTGATTTTATGCCAAAAATAAAGTATTTGACACATGACGATAAGTGTTAAAGTCTACAACTTCAAAATATTGGGCAAAACTTTTTTTTCAAATATGTATATTCCAATCATTGAATAATTTTATTATTAGTAAATTACAATTAAATGAAACTACGTGATGTAGTATTATTTCTACTATCTTTAATTTCTTTACCACGACCTAGGTTTCGTTGTATTATAACATCTTCAGGTGGGATATAAGCATCTTTGCTTATATCCCACCTGAAGTTGTTGTAAGACAACGAAACCTAGGTCGTGGTAAAGAAATTAAAGATAGTAGAAATAATACTACATCACGTAGTTTCATTTAATTGTGAATAATGAATTTCTACAAAATTAACGCCAAATATATTCAATATTAGTAAATTATTTATTACATTATACATTTCAAATAAAAAATATGATCCTCTTAAAAATTAACATCGTTTTGATTAACATTATTTTTTTTTATTTGTTTATTTACATCAATTTTAAATAATGTCTAAAACATAAGTATTATTATTATACTATTTTTTATTGATGATTACAAACCAACAACACTTCTATTGATTTACCTCACTCTCTCGATGCATAACGTAATCGTTCATGCTATATGTTAACGCAAACGTATAGCATGAACAACGAAATATGAACGTAAAATTAATGAAAGAGGTAATGTGAGAAGCAAGAACAAATTGGATGAATTATATTTTTCAATCTATGAAAACGGTTTTTAGCACACCATGAGTTGAGTTGTAATTTAGGATATATTATTACGGATTCGTGCCTAATTATATAAACATCTCTAATTTTCAGAGTATTGAAGATTTGCCAAGCGCTGAACTCATGCAGTGGGCTGATGGGCTATTCATGGTTTATTCCATAACGGATAGGAATTCCTTCAATTACGTGAGGAGATCGAAACAGTATTTGCAGTCAGATATACCACTGACGCTGGTTGGAAACAAGGGAGATATGGTTCATTTAAGGCAGGTATGTGAAACATTTATATCGGAACGTAATATGCAAAACTTCTTGGATGATTTTTAAATTATAATTTGGTTATCTATATTTCTTCTACTTTATCACAATTGCTTCAATGTAATGCAAATTAAAAATGTAATTTAATTAATTATTGTAATCTGAGTAATTATTATAATATTGACATAAACAAATTTAATCAGCCCGTATTAAATCAGAAATCGACTTTAACATGAAACTCGAGGATAATCAAATATTTGTTAGTGGTAGTAGACATCGATTGATGTTCAATTTACTCCACTGATACTTTGCCCATTTAATTAGTAAAGCGACATACAAAAACATTAGGTTAACTATTTACCTTATAGTAATAATTATAGATACTCGTATTTAGAAATTCTTGGAATATATTATGCAAAAGTTTCCTTTGGTGTCAATTTCTTTATTTTTAGTATACGAATAAAATAATTTTTCTCGACCATTTTTCTCATTCAACGAAGCATTTATATTTAGTTTCTATTAAAGGAAAATTTAACATCTAAGGTATACAAAAAAAAGTTTTATAGTAATGATGGCTCTGACAAAAACGGCAATCATGAAATTTTGTTTAGATTCGCAAAAAGCGATAAATTTAACGTCCATGAGAGACTTTGATTTTCTTGTTCATCTTATGGTTTCTATTGAAATGAATCTATAAGAAGGTATATTTTACTTTTATATTGGAAAATAATACACCCACAAAACCTCTCCAACTAAATATGTAATGTCATTATATTAAACTATGTAAAATCCGGCTCAACTTCGCTGTGGCTTATTCTGATATGAAATGAATGGGAAAGTAAATAAAAGTATTCTAGCGAACATAGATTCATCGAGAAAACACATCACAATTAAATACTCTGCTTTGTGTTTGGTGGCTATGTGGAATAAAAGGAAAAGAAGAAAAAATATGTTTTTAATTTTTTATTGTAAAGGTTTCATTTTTTCTTTGTCCCTTTTCTGCATAAAGGTAAATATCAGATGGGTCACAGACTCATCTGATATTTTGCCCACGAGAGAAGCAATAGTTTTCTGAATTCAAACCGCACACTTGCAAATATTATTCTTTCGCTTTATTGATAGTCATGGCGAATGCAAGGCGTATTGTAAATTGAAGTAGTTTGAATTCAAACGCCTTGTAGGTCGGAATTAGTGGTACTCGTAGAAGTAGTATTTTTTCACCTTGATGAGGTCCAATCAGTCAGTCGTTTCAGTTAGATTGTTCGTCATTTTTTTATCTACTAATCGTGTGCTATTGCGTAACTTGGACTGATTGATGTTTAGGAATAACATAATTGGCACTCCTATTTTCAAATTCAGAAAGCGTGACGGCAATCTGAGAACATCAGGAGAATGAAGAAATTCCCTTGGAAAATTCACTATTTAACTTTGGTTCATTACGGAGTCAATGGCTTTGTATATATACTATGCTTTGTATATACACTTGTTCACATCGTGTACGTCGACATTTTTAGCCGTTACAATTGCTCTTTTGCTCAACCATGCGTGACTTCAATAATTTGCTTTGATTCTTTGGAAATCCTTGTTTACTAATTATTTTTTTTAAATCGCGGTATTCCAGAAGTTAGATGGGAAGATGATTAAAACAAATTGCGCATGTCAGGTCCGACGCAAGACTGGAGTTTATTCCTTAAGTACTATTGTCTTGGAACGTATAAAATAGGTAACACTGTATATGATTATAAAAAAATAAATTACATTCGTGCAAACAAATTAATTGTATATTCTGTTTTCATTATGAACGTGTACATTTCACTGTACTCACACTTTCATTAATAATATAACTAGCATTATTATATTTCTCGGTAATAGCTTCCCAAGCTTTTTTTTTCACCTTCACGCTTGCTCCGTCGTCGCGTTTATTTTCAGTTACATCTTTGTAAGGAACTAATATCTGCAACAATAGCCTTTTCTCTGTTTCCGTGCAGTTTATTTTTCTTGTGTTCATTTTATTACTTTCTCGTTAAACGCAATACTTCAAGCCAAAAAGAAACGATACTTACAATTTTATTATATAATCTCTGCTTATAACTGTCAATATAAAATTAGATACATTAAGATGTGCCATTTAGCTAACGATTGATGCGCAGTACGTACTGGACAGGAGAAAGTATTGAATCAAAACATAAATCTCCGATCGGCTAATCTTTGAGTTTCCAAACTTGATTAGTTAACACTAGTTTAATATGCGTCTATTGAATAGTCCGAGACATAATACAATTTATATTAATTTAGACTTACGTAATCACGATATAGTCTGGTTTTATGTTTTGTCTATTAATACGAGCCTATGTGTGTCAAACTCCGTCATCACAATTACATCATAAGAAAATGCCAAATAGAAATATTGAATGTCACTCTAGAGATGCGCAGAAGTGTTGCGCGGAGAGGCTACCTAACGTTTACACTTTTTCACTCATAAAACTTTTTAAGGAGTAAACTCCAATAAAATAAAATTATGAAAAGTGTAATAATAATAATCAAATATATTTTGATAAAAACGTGCGCGTATTCAAATTCGATTTTGTGTCCAAATTTCAAATCAATCGACTAACTAATTTTTGAGTTTTGTGGGCACAAACATACGCAGGCTGAATTTTCTTATGTAAAGATAGAAAAAAAAACGTACAAAAAAGTAGCTTCACGCTGAGCTAACACGCAGACTTTAACGAGTTAAAAATGTGCTTATATAAGAGATAGTTAACCACCACTTTAAGAGCTCCAACGACATGTCTATCTGATATCATAACATTATAGTAACTATATCTATGTAAATGGTGTCTCTCTTATAATATAATTTTTTTCATATTAGATTGCCTAGATAGTTCATTTTATCTCGAAAAGTACAATGTTTGTTTCTACAGTAACCACTGGTTAAAACCGACTAATTAATAATTAAGTTGGTTTTAACCGATTCCACGTCTGAATTTCAACTGAAACAAAAGCTACGTTTTTGGGACGCGTAGGAAAGGAGCGCTAATAGTTATTTGTAGCCGTAATAAATCTATTACAGCATAATAGGGATGGTGAAAGTGTATAATGCGGAAATTTGATTTTATGGCGGAATATTTGACAAGGGCGGTCGACTTGATGCTCGCGCGACCGTTTGGACCTAAAATTAATTTATATCATTAAAGTTTTTTTAAATAATTTGTTGTATTCTCCATTGTCTTTTTACAAATATGGCAGATTACAACATTTTATATCATTTCCGGTTCCATAAATATCAGTACCATTGATGTCTGAGGTTCATACACGTCATTCCTAACTAATAATTTTACCAGTGCTTTGCGCGGGAAATTTGTGATGTAATATTTATTTTATGGTGAAGATATTTTAAGTAATAAATATAAATGAGTTATTAAATCAAATACTCTTAACAAAAAAAATATTCGTCTCAACATGCGTTTTTAAAGGAATAGACAATTTTGTAAATCTGAATAGCTTAAAGAAGCGAACAACCAAACGACTGACGTACCAAAACGACTGACGTAGAAACTTGAATGTCAGTCTAGTGAAAAAGTATATTGACTGACTCAAATTTATAGCCACAGTTGGTACCCAACTTATTGGTATAAAAATTTTAGAGGAGAAGAAAATGGTAATCAAAATCCTAGCTTTTTTAATTAAGGTATGGGATATCAATTAAAGAATAAGTTAGATGAATTTCGAAATTATTTATTTCAGAAGTTTAGTTGTTTTCATCGCAAGACATTTACAGAGGTATTATTGAAAAGGACCAAGACAATTTTTCTTGAAACTGCTTGCCGTAGAAACTCGAAATTTGCATATATTTTAGTAATGAACACTAAAAAATATTCGTATGAAAATTTTAAAGAGTACAAATTATTCTCTAAAACTTTATTTATTTTTTTTTATTTTCATCTTTTATATGTGATATCTTTTGAAAGAGTAAGTCACAAGACTTCGGAAACAATTTTTAATCCACAATTTTTTATACGTACGTCTAGAAAAAATACGGAAAATATACGCAAAAATATGGGACCCTCTTCTACTCTACTACGAAACTGCTAAACTGAAAATGATAAAAAAAGAAAACTATTGATGGCGATGATTTAAAATTTTTATAATTTTTTTTTATTTTCATGATTTTTTTACGCTTGTGAAATGTATACAGGCAATATATTACGAAAATGGTGAAAATAAAATGAACGTACATAAAACTATTTGTCTATCCTTGTATTGTACAGATTAATCATGGGTAACATATTTAATTTTAGACTGACTATATTTAGACGGAAACAAAATAAATTTATTTAATATTATAAATTAAATATATAAAAAGGACAGACATGCCAAAAATTAAAACTCTTCAAATCAGAGTTATTGTTTTAAGAAATCTAGGAAGTAGTAAAGAGTAGTAAAATATTACAAAGTACAATGTACTCAAATTTTAATAGGTCAAAATATAATATTATAAATTTATTTTTTTTGAAACGATGTATTAAACTAGGATGTAAAACAACTATGAAATTCGCAAATTATACTTTACTATTTCCGGTTACTTATTTTTTGGTCATTCATCCGAATTTTATTAAAAAAGGTTCCAAATTTTTCTAGGTCAGCTATGAAGAAGGTGAAATTTTGGCAAAGGACTTTGAATGCAGCTTTGCTGAAGTGGCTGCAGCGGAACAAGTTGGTCAAATAGGCGAAGTTTTTCACGAATTATGCCGTGAAGTGCTCGCTGTCAGAAGAAAATCGAAACACAGCCTCTTGGATAGGATGTTGGGTGGAAAATCGGCAGCAGTGAAAGCTTATTCGAGAGGAAAGAGCGACAGTGCATTACCAAAAGACTGAACGAACTCTGCTTATTTATTTAACTTAATTCCGTAAATGGTGGTTGAAGAAACGTACATACTCGTAAATTGGAAGTGTTTTTTTACTTGAGATATGATCTGGATGATATCATTTTTAGACATGTTGTACATGTAACATTATCGATTATACATCAATCGACGTATATTACATTTTATGGATTTGAAAAATGGACTTTGTCAGATGAAATAATAAACCTTTGTAAAATTTCTAGAATTCAGAATCCAAAAAATTTATATCAATTTTGAAAGATTTCTGCTACCGACGTACGTGGAAAATTATTTACGTAGGTAAATAATGGGTTAATACTTTCGAAACGAATATATTTACATCGGATTATAATAAAGTATTTTACACGTTATTCACGGGTGAAAGGACCTAATTTTAATTAAAAAAATAATAATATACTATTTTATTAGCGTTTATAATTAATCAGCACAATCCTGATTCCTCTAATTGCAATAATATAGATAGAATATTTTAAAAATATTCTTTTCGTCACAAGTGTCCTCTGATCACAATTTTCCTATTGCGAAAGAAATATTTTCTAAGAACTACATTTCAAGTTTTATTGTCAGAATAAGTGTATTATTTTAGTAAAACTTTTGTCCATAGTCATCAATTGCACCCCGCGCCTAATCAACTTACTGGCAATTATCGTGTATTGTAGTCTAATATGTAGATGTTTCGAATGCCAAACAAGAATTTATTTTCTGTGACAATAGAGCATGTGCTTATTTAATCATTCATTATTTATTTCATTTATTAGAAAGCCTTTATTACAATTTTGAAATTCTAATATGATGATTTCTTAGGTTTTCAATACCATATTATATATTTATAGTGACGTGTATTGTACTGTTGTCAAATATAGTATATATGGCAATAATTGCAAAATACTTGTATTGTTAAAGAATTTATTTATATTAATAATTAATTTATTGAAAGATTTAGCAAAAAAATAATGAATTGTTAAATATAATAAATTTTACTATTTATTTCAGTATGTGCTTATAATTAATTAGTATAACGGGAATTTAATTACCTCGCCATATTTCCTGATTAATTTGTTATTTTTATTATTGTGACCGATATTTTGTTGAATGTCAGTTATGATTTTATGGCCGAACCTTTTCCCTTTTTTTATTATGTTTGTTCTTTTTATTCTGTTTATTCTTTTTATTCTGCTCTTTTTCTTTATCTCCATTTCTTTGAATTGTAAGATCGACTTCGTAAGATTCATCATAAGTTTATTCGGAAAGTGTGTAAAGAAAGATTTGTTACAGTGAACTTGTTACATAGAACCAAAAAAAAAATTTCAATGGCGAAAAAATAAATTGTTACTTTAATGGAAATCTAAAAATAAAAGGAGTCGTTAAAAATAATGGTAAGTATTTTTGCTATTTGTTTAGAAAACGGTAACTAACACATTATTATTAATATTATTTTGCTAAAATGGTAAAGAAAGAAAACATAGATTTATCAGTTGTAAGAAACTTACAAAGAAGAAGATATTTTCAAATATGGCTAAAAATTTGTTTTTGTTAAAAATTAATTAATCTATGACTCTGATAGCAAACAATAAAATTTGTGTTTTTTTAAAATTGGCTTTAAATATCCCTTGTATTTTGTTGTTTTAAACAAAATTGACAAAATTAAAGAACTGTAAGTCATAAATCCAGACTCATCTTCTGCAGTCATAGTTTTTGATTCATGGTTATCATTAGTATCGCATTGAACCTAAAGGTGTTTAGTAAACTGACATTAAATGGTTTTTATGCTGGTCACATTATAAGAAATAAATCTATGTGATGTATTGTCGACCGACTTCGAGCTATAGTGCTAGCTGAAATATGATATTTAGTTAGAAAAATAAAATTTTTGCTATAAAATTATAAAGTTAAATGATAAGAATAATTAAGATCTTGCTGTAAAAGCACACACACACATATATATATATATATATATATATATATATATATATATATATATACGTATATATTAAAAAAATAAAAGTATTAATACAACACAGTGAAACGGGAATAGTAAGTTTTAAAATCAAATAGCAGTTCCAAATGTTCTAAAATATTCCCACATTACTATTTACAAACAGGGTTATATGAGTATAGAATAATAACCTTACCATCATGTTACGCAGGAATTTCCGTTACTTGGAATGTTTTGAAATCTGTTAACAAAATATGATGAAAAAAAACTAAAGTGAACTTTTACTCTATACTACTAAATCAGTTACTAATGTTGCGCTTATCTCGTTTTCGGTCTGAAAACAAGTTATTAAGTTACAAAAGTTGCGTTGCGTAAAAAATAATGAATCAATTATAACTCACAATTAAATGAAACTACGTGATGTAGTATTATTTCTACTTTCTTTAAGTTCTTTACCACGACCTAGGTTTCGTTGTATTACAATATATTCAGGTGCCCACCTGAAGATTTATATTTGATATTAGTAAAGATAGAAAAGATCTTCGCTAATAGCCCACCTGAAGATGTAATACAACGAAACCTAGGTCGTGGTAAAGAACTTAAAGAAAGTAGAAATAATACTACATCACATAGTTTCATTTAATTTTGAATAATGAATTTCTACAAAATTAACTCCAAATATATTCAATAATCAATTATAACTATTAGTAAAATGAATAAAATTACCATTACATATTGATTCATAACTAGAGCAATGTGTTATGTGAATTTCGACAGCAAATAAGTAAGGAGAAGTGAACCAGTTACTTGACAAAGGAATTTATTACTACTATAAAATTTCCAACCATCTGAAAGCAATACGCTTGTAGGTAAGTTTGTGTTATTTAACAAATGCGATACTTGCTATTTCAAATACCCATCTGATTGACTTGAGTGCTTAAGTCAGGGCAAATTGAAGCAGACCCGTGCCCGTGAATATATCTTTAAGAATATATTGGCTTTTTTAAATTGTATGCTTAGGTTTACCATGATATTCAGTTCATATATAATTCGTGATTTTATATTACAGTACATATTATTTCTAAAAAGTTTGCATATAGCCAACGCAGTCTAAGGTAACTTGATTTACCGAAAGGCATAAAATTTTGCCTGGGGGTTTTCAAAATAACTTTAATCAGTATAAACCGGGACAAGTTAAATTAAATGCCTTCATAACAAAAACATATGCACCACTTTCAATTCAATGATACTAACTAGACATTCATTTAGCCTACATTCTCTCCCTCCATTTAGCCTACATTCTCTCCCTCTATTTAGCCTATTCGGTTACATAGAACGTAACCGAGTAGGCTAAATGGAGGCGGTAAAACTTCAGCATTTCTATTGATTCGCTTTGATTAGTTGTGAGGGAACATACCTACAGACAACTTGAGTTTACATGAAAAGTTTATTTCGCCAAAAAAAGACTTTTCGGACTATTCATTCGGTTTGTGCACAGAATACTCTCGACGCTCGCTTACCGCCTGTGCCGCATTGTATATGGATTTTGCACCTGGTTATTTGGGCTATAAAATTGTTTTATGGAGTTTTTTAATATATAAAGTAGGTTGTTGGTCGTAATCAATTACTGATCGTCAATAAATACCCGGGTGTATAAACAGATGGAGTTTCCATATTTCAAATAAAGAAACACGCAGCTTGTACAGGCGGTAAATTACACTGAATCGATGTAATAAATTATATTACAGATGGTCGTATGCTTTGTTATTTTTAAATTATATATGAAAAGCAGTGACGGCTTTGACATAGAGGATACGATTGTAGCGATATTTTTAATTTTGCTAACAAACTCGCTGGTTTAATACCAGCTAGTTTTAATTTATGCCTAACAAATAATTACGAATATGCAAAAATGTGCAAAGTATACGGGGGCTACTCGAAAAAGTGGAATTCATAGTATGTAAAGTAAGTATAACATGATGCAATATTTCAGTTTTCGTACTGTCAACGTACTAAACTTTAAGCATATATTTATAACAATTCGAATTCTACTTACCTGAATAGAATTTTTTGTTTGTGCGTAAATATACGATAGTATCAGTTTAGTGGTGTTCAATAATATTGAAAAGGATATCGATGACCATTGTATTTTATAGTTTTTAAAAGTTTTATTTTTAAAGTTTTTAATCTGCCAATATGACTAAATCAACACAATTTTCAATTGGGATAATAAATATCTAAAAATTCAAAAAAGTTAAATCAGATCAAAAATAAATTAAAGTTTTCTTTTAGTATTTCATTTAAATTGAGATGAGTTTGTTAAATCAATTGATTTGAAAAAACAATTTATTTAATTATAATGAGAATAATTTTAAAATTAAGAGATAAAACATTAAATTTAATTAGTATTGCATAAGAAATTTAAAATATTATTATTTAAAGTAAATTTAGTATATCGTATCTCCTATACCAGTGTTAAAGAAATAATTATTTTCAATATGAATACAAAAGTGTTAATTAATTAATTTAGTTAATGTAGCAGAATTATTAGAAATAAAGAATAAGAAACTACATTTAATTTAGTTTTAGAAGTATTTAGTTTTTCAAGAATTAAATTAAATTTTTATAATTATTTACTATATCATGATTTATTTCACAATTTAAAATCAATTATAGCTGTTTTATGGGGTACATTTTAAAAATGTGTTAAATGATGTAATTTAAATTAAGTTATTTATTTAATATTACCTTTTAAAGAATATCTCAGAAAAGATTTAATAAGTATCTTATTATGATTTTATTCTGATTTTGAAAAGATACGATTGAAAAAATGGGTATAATGAATCTAACTAAAATATTACATGATATTTTTAATTGCATTGTGAAAGACAATTATTCTCCGATACCCCATTCGACGGGCTAGGCGAAAAATGCTCTCTCAATTTTCCATGAATTACTAAATGCATACACTTGTAAAATATTCGGCGTCTAGTCAATTCATGAAAATATTTGAAAGAGCGCGTCTAGTCAATTCATGGAAATATAATAAATAACGTATTATAGCAAAACAGTTAAAAAGTCGTAAATACTGAGCTGTGATACATATACAGAAGATGGGCGGACAGGAGGACGGTGAGGAAATTTGAAGGTTCCTAGTTTTTCGGAATTCTAAAAAGAGAAATGCCTTAATTTTTATCGTTATAAAATTGCATTCAACCATACTGAGTCCAATTTATTTCGTCGACAAAATTATCGACGAGAGTATTTAACAAAACCGTAAACGTCAATCAATCTTATACAAAAACTCGGGAAATAATAATATTTTAAAGTGTACCTTATTTCACGTGTAATTAGATATATAATTCTCTAGATTTCATACGTGGAATCGTAATTTTTGTGACGACTTTTAAAAATAAATGCATGAAAGGGAGTATGTCCATACTTCGCATATTCCCTGTGTAATTACATTTATCTGAATTACTTCGATACGTCGCTTCACAACCGAGAAAAGAACAGGTTATTATTGTCCTAAACACCCTTATTTTAACAATATAATAAAGGATAAATTAAAATTCTCTTCCCAATTTATCTCGAACGCAATTTTTCGCATGGTACTAAATGCGACCTGCTCTTCAGAAAACTATTCTAACGGTTTTTATTTCTCTATCTCTATCTAACACTTAACATCATAATATAATAAGTTTATGCCAATATGTAAATAAT
Organism: Druceiella hillmani; assembly: GCA_039881145.1. Classification (NCBI taxonomy): domain Eukaryota; kingdom Metazoa; phylum Arthropoda; class Insecta; order Lepidoptera; family Hepialidae; genus Druceiella; species Druceiella hillmani. The sequence continues at coordinate 22,390,216 of JAYKKI010000011.1, forward strand.
TAGAAGGTAAATTTATCATTAATATATTTAACATCTAATAAAACAGATTCAGCTATCAGGAAAAGTAACTTCAAATTAAATTGTTTTTATATAGAATACAGTACGTATACCTGTCTTAAATAATTTTAATGACTAATGCATTTTTTTCTAATAATTTGTTACGCTGTATAAATTGTTCTCAGAGCAAATAAGTTTCCATTATTTTTTGTGTGTAATGAATCAATTAAATAAATACATTTGAAATTATATCGGTTATTTATGATTTACCTATACGGTAATTGCTTAATGAAGTTGTTTTTACATAGATGAATTAATAAAATAAATGAATAAAATTTGTTTAGTCATTACAGATATTGGATCACATTGCCTTCGTACATTTATTATTCCTTCGGAGGCAATATCGGCAAGCTCATTTTATTTGTTAAAATTAATGAAATTAAAAAAAAAGGCGACATCCGTTGGGACGTAATCTAGCTACTGTGTCTTAGGCCTCCTATTGCATAGTTTTGGTCGTGGTTTATTGTGTTGTAAGAAAGAGGAATTGAACAGTCCTAGTTAATTTAAAGTTTAATATCATACATCGTGGCTTAGTTGATTTAAAGTTTAATATCATTTGTAATCCTTAACGGTGCACACCTGTAACGATTATGCCAGGTTGCATGAAGCAGTATTAAATAACACTGGCGTAAGACTGATAATGAATTACGCTGTAGTACTAAAATGGTGTAAATGGTATATTATTGACTTCACGCTAACTTAAAACCTCGCTGTAATCTTTAATAAAACAGATTCAGTGTTTAAGTAAAGTTCATTTTCCGAAGATGTATTTAAATATTTTTATAAAACGCTAGCTGAAAATTGTATCCACTTTTATTTCGTAGAAAGAAAATAGATTTCAGTCTTTATACCTTTCATAATAAATTTATTTATAGCCGTAGTTAAAGTTCCCTATTCCCGAGTGTGTCCGATGGAAAGGTTTTGGTAAAATTACACTTTTTTATTTACACTTTTTTGTGGTTGGCATTACATGACGAGATTATAATGTTTTTCCAATTGGCTACAGAATTTTAAAAACTTTATGAATTTGTTGTTAATTTATAAATTGTACTCAACAATACTACTAATAATAATAATTGTACTCAACAGTATTTTAGAATTTCGATTACTAAAAGTCAATAACAAAGGGATATATAAAACGTGTGAAAAATGATCTCAGAAAAAGGTCTTTTAAATATAACCAAATAAAAATTAAATAATTAAAGATATCCATAATCCGCCCGATTTAGTATTTTAATTAAATTTTCTCCTGTAAACTTAGACAAAACCTTTGAGAGGGACGTTTTTATACATATTATTCATTTAATTTTTTAAATTCATTTAAAACTTCGCCATATGCGTTGTACGACAACGGCTTCATTCTTTGTTTACGGCTCAACATTATTAAAATGCCAAGACAATTTTCTTTATAATTGAGTTAATAATATTTTATTTAGAAATGCACATAATTGATTGTTTTACGTTATTGTTAAGATTATTGAAGTTATACTTCTTTAGGCGCGTTATGAAAAAATGATGAGAGTGAAATTTTAAAATTCGTCACACAAAAGTTACAGTATGAAGTTCCAGCGGTTGCCTCGAAACAAAAGCTATTGGCACCATCGTCGCCTCTGTTCACTGTTTTCATATTCATAGTATTTATCCACATGTTTCTAATGTCTACATTCACACACGTGTTTTAGTTTCATTTAAGTGCGATTTATATATGTGCTGATAAATTATATTCAGTAGTGATTTAAATTCAATATTTTGATTAATATATTTACTATTCGTAAATATTAGTGAAAAAATTGTGTTTATAGACTTTTTCAAGTGCTCCAATATAATTGAGGTTATCTATCCGTATGTATTATTTAATGATGCCAAAGAAGTATAACTTCTCACGCGTGTACATAAGTACACGCACCCTTTTTTTTGTATTGTTAAATAGTGCGGTTGTTTGAAGAAACTTTTGAAAATAATGTTATGACTGACAAGTTAATGTGTTTTGTGAACTTTACACAATTTTGGTGTTTTATTAAAGAATTATGGTGTAATAAAAGCACAGGCTACAAAGTGTCGTAACTTATGACAAATTAAAATATTATTAAGTAATTTATTCTTTTATCTACTTAATTTATAAAACTTAACTCTTTTTCTTTGGTAATGGTCTAAAAAGTGTTGCCTTTTACGTATTATATAATATGAGATCCAAATATAATATGAGAAACGGATCAAATAGAGTTTAGAGCCGCAAATTTTTATTACTCAAGTTTAAAAAAGAAATGAATGAAGCAAAGATTTTTGATGAAATAAAAAGGTTTAATTTGATAGTGCAACGTCATAAGCTATGTGTACGTCTATCGTAGCAGAATTTAAATGTGGTTGTACAAGGAATCAATATTAAGACTGACAAAAAATGTACCCATACCAGAAATGACCAATGAAAATTTATGATTTAGTTTTTGATAGACCGATCCTTAAACAATAACTGACATAGCAAGTGTTTTCAAACAACGAGTGTTTGTATATTAAAGTGTGTAGTTTCTTTTCATGAAACTCAATGCAAGATAGGTATTGCAATTTCGTGCACCTCGTCAAAACAAGATCGACTCATAATTTAGATGGCTTTTACAGATTTGATTTCTGCTTTCGTTTGTTAGCATAAAGAAAATTTTAGATCTCACTATATAACCGAGTCAAAAAACCATTCCAAACAATGAACAAAACCAACACGTATGATATCAAAAAACAAAGGCTGTAAAATCATTTTGTAAGAGATATGTGACTTGAAATTTTGAAGCGATTTTCTGAAGGACCAAACCATAAATAGTAAGTTTTGACGAAAATAACTTGTCAACATGAATTTAATACGCGAGGAAAGATTTGCTTTCCGAATTCAATTTGTTTTCTAGGGAAACAGTTCGAGTCGGATAAAAATTGCAGTTGAGAGCTATTTTATGGGTCTTGCAGAAACCACTACCGTGTTGACATAGGCGTTCCAGAGCATTGCTGGACCAAGAGCCTTGGAGATGACAAAACATTTTATAAATTTAGTAAAAATAAGATATGATTTTAATGTTAATTACCATTAAATTTTTTTTATGTTTTTTTTAAATTAACGAATTGGCCAGAGAATCTCGTTAGAGATTCTGACACAATACTTTTATAATTTTAAGGGTATATATAGTGAGAGAATTCAATTGAGCTCATATACTTATCGATTATAATCTAATATTTCATAAATAAAGCTAAACAGAATTATAAATTAATTATATTTGTATAGATTGTCCCAAAGAGACAAGCTTACCAAATATAAAATTTGATTGTGTTAAATAGTAATGTGTGCCAATAAAAAAACTGGATATAATGGCGGATGAATTTAGGTATATCATAGCCAAAAGCACTTGGAAACGTGAAATCTTATGGTATTGTTCGCTTTGACGAACAATACCATAAGATTTCACGGCTAGAATACCGTTGGATTAGTTACCGTTAGATTAGGATAGTAACTTTGCGTCTTGTGCACAACATATTTACTGGATTTAAAAAAGGCTCTGTCGTGTGGTTAAAGTCCACGCGATATGTGGTTTGGTGTGTTAGTAACAGTTTTACGACGTCGTTTCTGCGACTGCTTCTAGCAGGCCATCCTTTCGGAGGGCTATCGTAGCACAACATTTGTTGGAAATTACTTCATGAAAGATCGGAATTGATGTACGATGATGGTTGGGTAAAAAAATGATATCTTTATAGTTTGCTGTATAATCCCTGTTTATCAAAAAAGGAAGAAAGAAAATTAATTGTACTATTACAGCAAGTAAAATGAGTTTGACAAAAAATAGATACCAAAACGATATATGAAATTTGTTTAACACACACTACAAATTATCGGGACGCCAAAATTTAATATTTATCAATCATTTTTACAGTAGTCAAAGAAAATTCGTGCTGAGGGTAGCCATATATATAGGCGACTGTTACGTAAACACACTCTCGATCTTGTCTGAATACTAGAATATTGCGTGTTCTTACCTATTTTTATTCAAAAATGCTGTTAAATTGAAACTATAATAAAAATGCTGCTTAATTGCTGAAAAATGTTTTTTTTTGCAAAAAATACAGGACCATTTAGTTGATTTTTAGTATAAACGTAATTAAGAGCTATACGACGTATGCTAACTGACGTACTTACCACAAGAAACTTTCTACACCTCACGAGAATGGTAATAATATTTTTTTTCATTTATGTTAATAAGTGGTGATAAAACTTTCTAGGTAAAACTTATAATATTTTTAAAGATAATTTTTTTTGATATTTTTAAAGGCTTTTTAAAGATAAATCGTGAATTTTATTTTAAAATAAATGTTTGATTTTTTTTAAACGAAATTGTGAATTTGACTTAAAATACGTTATGCCAAATTTATACATGTTTACGTGTATGTATATATATATATATATATATATATATATATATATATATATATATATATAAAGGTATGAATGTGAAATCTGAATGTGAATATGAATGTAATCCAAGGTATGAATGTGATTATATATATATATATATATATATATATATATATACACATTCGTACTTTGAAATTCCGAAGTGCTTTTGTTTTCATATGTCTTCTTTTTAGTACTGGGACGACCATCCATCTATCTCCATTTTAACCTGAAAAAATAATATAGCTGCATCAGAGTAAATGGTATTGAAAAATAAATGGTTTTGGCAACACTATCTCTAAACAATAATTTATAAGAATTCTTTCAAAGAATAAAACCAACTTTTGCAACTGACATGAAATTAGACACATACCTGTTTATAAATCCGAATCCATAATTGTCGATGTTACGTAATTTAATAAGTTTTTACGTAATAGTTTTATAAAAAGTACATTATTGATTATGTTTTCGTTAACTTCTAGAGTTTTTTGAATCAGCAATGTGTTCAATGTAACAGGTATTAATTTTATTTGCATTTTTAATTTGAGTCATTTAACACATTTTCATTAAGTTAAAAAAAATATACTCGTTCGTTCGAGTATTTGTTCTATTACTGTAAATATTTGCTGTTATGTTTGTGGATAGTAGGACTTTTTAATCAGAATATATTCCAAAAGACAAGTACCAATCCTTCCATCTCAAAGTTAGATAATTTTTTCGAGTAATTTTTTTACAAACATTATTTTAATCAAATTGTTATTTCAATAAAATGTTTGGTTATTATTTTTTTATATACATATTCCTTTGAGGGATAACTAGCGCATAATATTTATTAGTTAATTATTTCAGTTCAATTATATCATCTGTACTTTTTACTTATTAAATTACGTAACATATCATCGACGAGGATTAAAAAACGTAGTCTAAACTCTTAGAAATAGTGACAATATTTTAATTATATGTATACGTAATACGTAATTATAAGTATGTTATTCAGTAAAAATACTCAATAAATATAACATAAATACCGCCATTTAGTGTAAAATCGTCAAACTACAAATTTAAGCTAATTGCTATTAAAAGAACCAGGTGTATCTGTCATTTAATTAAGTAGTTTGTTAATACAATAAGTAATAAAGGGGTTTAACAAAAGTTTTGATGACTATTGTAGATTTCGAATAAGCTTCTAGGGAGTAAAACAGCAGTTTCTTGAAAATCGGGAATTCACGAAATTTCAGTGGATTTTGCATGACGTGTCCTAAAAGAAATATACAAGACATTTTTTATCGTTGATAAAAAAATATTTTTCGCCCATAGAAATCTATTAATTGTTTACGCTTTATTACAGGTTTGACCAGGTATAGAAAAAAATTGTGTTATCGACAGTTTGGTGTGGATGTTAACGAAAACTAATTTTTTTAATCATCAGAACATTTTTAAAAGAATCAAATCCGGCCGCAAAATTATTCCACGATTTTTTATCATGAATTAGTAGCAGTCAAAGAGAAAAACAAGTTTTTCTCTCATTATCTTCATTAAAATAATAGTAGAATCAGTAAAGGAATTTTATTTTAAATTATTATTTTATTCGATACAATATTTTGAAATGGTTGGAAAATATATGGAACGGTGAAAACACTTTCTTTTAATTACTCTTAATCTTTAATCTGTTGGTATGAGAGAGTTAAATTTTACTATTTCCATTTTCTCGAACACCGAACTCCCTTTCACCCCTTTGCGGTTGAATTTTTAAAAAAATATTCTCCGTAATTGCTGTCTTTATAAGAAATGTCTCTTCCAAAGTAATACCGTTAACAAATAAACATTTAAACAAGTTTGTATATTTTTAACCTTCTTTTATTGTTTTGGGGGTAGAATTCCTAAAACTTATAAAACTGTTTGTTAATTACTCATTTACATTGCATTTTTACAAAGTTTTCTGTTAAGATCATCTCATTTTTGTTATGGAAATTTTTAACCTATTCTTTACTCCTTCGGGGGTTTAATTTTGTACAATCCCTATATAGACGTAATGTGGATTATATAAGGATTATTTCCTCCAATTTGTTGATACTTTTAAACATTTCACTTTGTTACAAAATTTGGACTTTATTCCATCAACCAAAAACGTGGACTTTATTCCATCTGGAGCTTTTTTATATTTACATGAAGATCACAAAGTTTTGAGTTAAAAGGAAAAAATCTGTAATTTTTTCTTGATAATGGTAAAATAATGTTTAACTATTATTTTACCATTTCAGGGGCTGAATTTTGAAAAATGCCTTCTTACTGACTGTCTACATTACATAAGGAATATTCCTCCCATATTAATCGAACCGTTTCGTAAGTTTACACAATTACTAAATTTAAACTCTCATTTCACCCTATCAGAAAGTGATTAAAAAAAACTTCAAAACATATGTTACAACTTTTGAACCCTGAATATAATTTCTATATTTGTGGACTTTCAAAAAATTGTTCCTTGGTAAATGTCTACATTATTTGTGGAAACCTTACGAAAAATTTCAAGTTTTTAGATCCAGGGCAGCAGCGGTTTGGTCTTTGCGTTGAGAGATAATTGACTTACGTAGTCAGTGAGGCTTTTAGTTTATATGCATATGTTTTAAATATACGTTACTGAGAAAAAATTATTCGAAAAACTGATAATAAAATTTTTATCACTTTCGAGGCAGAAATAATCCTTCAAAAATACATTTTTTTGATTAAAATTAACTGAAATATTGTCGACAAGGAACGATAAAATTTCAAGCAGTAATGAAAGATAAAAAAATTTCACTATCATATACAGATTGCAATATTAATGTTATGAATCAATATACCGAATATTCTCATACATCTTTGAAGGGACAACATCATAATAATATCTTTGAAGGAACAATACGCCACGTTGTTCATTATTTATTATTCATTTACTTAGGGTTGCATCATGTACAGAAATTGATTGATTACCCAAATAACCCAACTTGGGTTATCCAAATAATAATGGTTATGGATAAATTGAAAAATCTTTTCGTTTTACGTGAAATTGTACAATTTCGTGACACAAAAATACCCGGTAGTTTCATTATACGCTTGGAAGTCAATCCCAGTCTGAACTATCAAGATGAGCAAGTACCGCTTTATGTATAAATATAGCGTGCGTAAACAAGCAAAGCTACTTAAGAAATTTTATTTTTATATATTTTTTAAATTTTACAATTACTTTTTAAGACATTAACCTTATCCAAATATGAAATACAGCTATGTAGAAAAAGACTTATGTAGAAACTGCTAAGAAAGAAAAATTAGAAAAAGGGTTTGTGGAAATCAGCAATCAAGGGTCAAATGATTTTTTGATTTTTGAGCAAACATTCCTTTTATAATAAAAAACAAGTAAATAAAGAATCATTTCAAGTCCTAAATGGGTGAAACGGGGGTTTGAATTTAGAGGAAATTGAAGAAGGGAAACTTAACATGATACAATTATATGATATAATACCTTTGCAGAAATTTCAATTATTTTTAGTCACCATGCATGAAAAATTACATTTGCAGTAAAATATATGAAATCCTTCCTCAACGAAACACAGCTTGATGATTATCTGCCTTGCAGAATGGGAGACGTTCCGAAAATAAAGGATACTTTATTGCAAAATTAATTGAAGTGGATCTTGTTAATCGTTTGGTTACTTCAAATTCAGTTCTTTTAAGTAAGTTTATTATAATTCATAAAATATGTTTGCAAAAATCTAAATCAGGGGTCAGCCATTGTACCTCTAGATAATGAAGAGACGCTATATAGTAGTTGGGAGCGGTGCGGCCCTGAGTTTCTGATTAACGAGCGCTTCATCATGTTTCAATTCTTAGTTCATCTAGAACTTCTCAGTCAACAGGTTGCAAGTCAAAGCAAAGTCTGCAGTCGCGTGAAATAACTACTTTCATATTATATATATATATATATATATATATATATATATATATATATATATATTTATATATATATATATATATATATATACATATATATATTTATATATATATAAATATATATATATATATATATATATATATATATATATATATATATATATATAAAAGCATAATGAAAAATAAGTCTCTTTCAGGACACTCAGAGTGATTTAAATACAATTTTCATGTTTTATCAATGGGGTTAAAAACTTAAAAAAGTGGACTTCTTTCTCCACATTTTAAATTTAAATGCATGCATGGTAATATTGCTCAGCTCCCATACTAAAAGAGTTTTTATTGCATAGCACTACATCATTTATGTAATACAATTTTAGCAAAATAAATTAAGATGTATTTTTCTTTCAGTTCGATTGGGAAATATTTCAGAATATGTATAGTTTATTACTCATTTTAAATATATTCAAGATTATAATTATAATTACCGCCTTTATAAGAAAATATATGGCGATATTATTCTAATATAAGCTTGTGCTCTTAACACTGTTGTGATTGGAAAAGGTTTTTAAGTTGAAATAAGAAATTGTGAAAATATTTATTATTTTTCATCGAGAAATGGTGATAATGAGAACAGGCGATTAACTAATACGTTTCTTGTGTGGAAATCATTTAAGATAAACTATATCTCCATATTGTTGCATAGACAAAAGTGGACTCATCTGGAAATGGAGAGAATACATAAAGAATACATTCCCATTGTAAGTATTTAAAAATTCAAAACTTTATAAAGAATTAACAAAAATATATAATTTAATCCTAATTGTCGTCACCGTGGTGTATTGGGTTGATCACAAGGTATACGGCCTTTGATTGCGAGGCGCACTGCGAGGACCCGGTTTCGATTCCAGGCCGCTCGTCGAGCGGGGCTGGACTGGTGTTCTGGGGTTGGTTGTAAGAGATTGCTCTCGTAGCAATAAGCCCGCTATATGTATCAATTAGGTACATTAAAGCACAGAAATAAATAAATAAATAAATTGGCGCAAAGTATCATAATTGTTACAGAACTGTATTTTATTAAGCTCGTGTTAACCCAAAGAACCAGCTAACAGCCTACCGCGTGCTTGTCGTAACAAAATATTTAACTTAAATTTATGTGAGGAAACAATTTTCACACTCTCACCGCAACCGCACCAGACACGCTTATCCATATAAATAATGTTAATATAAAAGTCATTTACAAAACTGGGTAAGACGAATCATAAATTAAAATAAATTAACTTTATTAGGTACTCGCCCAGGGGCTTGATGTGGCTTGACGAGTGTTTGACGGATTACTCTCTGCTTTTATGTGATGATTAAACTGAAATTGGGGCAGATTAGACTTGTTACATCATGTAATAAGGAAGATTTTATTTTGTGGAGGTACTTATGATGGTGATTCTGCATCACTACAGACGTATTATACCACATTTCGGTGCTTTTACATATATTGATCTCGTTCGTGAAAGCGTTCGTCCTGAACTCGGCCCTGGTTCACATTTGCGCGGCGATCAGCATTTAGTTATAAAGGTATTTATGGTATAATAGTAATGAAAGTGTATGTATTAAGAAGAAAACGGTGCGAAACTTTTATTGAAGATAGTAAGGAGGTGCACGGTAAAGAACATTAAAATATAGTATACTTTCCATCTTCAGCGTGCCAGACAGAGGTAAAGAAGAGAGGAATATCCATCACCGACTCTAAAATGATATTAGTTCGTTTAAATTTTCGTTATGCCCTTAGTCATATAGAAATATAAATAAAACAAAGTTACTTATTTAATTCTTTCTTATGCAAATAATTATTCTGTGTTAGTCAACGCGATTTCGTTTGCTTAGTGAAAACTTGTCTTGTTACCTTACAACTTAAATTCTCTTTCTTTTTGTGGTCTATTCGATTACCGAGAATAATTTTGTTGGTGACAACAGAAATAGGGTGACGAAGATCTGTTAAGCTATTTTCTCAGAGTTATGACATTTTCTGACCTGGGTCTCTTTATTCGAATATCTTGCGTTCTTTTATTAGAGGAATTGTGTTTTTGTGGGTACATTTCTAAAGTATTTATTAAGCTTTTGTTTTTTAGTATTCTTAATATTTTTGTATCTTGTTCATTTGCCGTAATACTATTCGAATGAAATAGTATTCCTTTTTCCTTTTCTTTTTAATCTAGGATATTTGTAATATTCTCCGGTTCACGAAAATTTCAAAGGTTTCAAGTGTTCTTAAAAAAATGCAGCTTTCGATACTGTATAAAAGGATTGAGAATAAATAAAATGTTCCTAACCTGATATACCTACAGTTCCGAAGTGGCGTTGTTTCTGCATACGATACATTTTATGTTGAAGAATGCACTTCTTTGTTTCCATTGCGGATTCTAATTTCCTTGTAAATATCCTTTATTAAAATTAGAAGTTACAGAAAAAGGAGGCACTAGAAATTCATTAATGTATTTTTATCCAGAAATGGCGTTGCTTTTGATGAATTTACAGAAATGAATTACAAAAGATGATCTTTACATGAATCACTCACGAATACACAATTCAGAGTTCAGTTGCTTTTATAGCAATGTAAGGCTATAGAGAATAATTTTCATCCATACATACAATTTTGGGAAAAAAATGTGCATCACTACTTTTCTCCTATTCTAACGGAATTCATACTAAATACAAAGTTTATAAGTCTATTGTCTAAAAAACACTTACTATAAATTATATTTTTTTTGTTAACTGTAGGGATCGGTTTTATAATTATTAACTTAGAATTTTCGGCTGTTCCTACGTTTATTTATATGAAATTTAAACTGTAGGTTTTTTTTCTCTGAAAACACGAAATATTTTTTTTACACCACCGCAAATCTCTGCGAGAGATTAGTATCGGTTAAATTGTGTATTAAAATAGATACCGATACGATACATGATAATAAAAACAAATCGTGTACCTGATTTGTCAACCGTAAGATTTAATTTTTTAGAATTTGCTACTGAAGTATATGCGATTTATTATGGTTTGGAGAAAAGTGTCTTGGAATTCAATTATAATTTTTATACACATTGTTGGAACAACATGTCAAACAATATCTCTCTATGTTATAATATCTAAGGAATTACAATATTTCTAGAATTGTAACAAAATTTAAAGAAATTAAAATATTAAAATAAATAATTTGAAAATCCTTACAGTTTTTTCTTCCAGTTGATGTGTCACAGGACAAAAAGAGAACAAAAATGTTAATGACTTTATTGGCTCCCCCGAAAATATCGAATTGGCTTACTCACCGCCTCAACTGGATATAGTGCGATATTATATATAGATTTCTAATATCATGTTTTGAAATGAATCATTGCTCTAGTATTTCGAAGTCCTTTCATAATAGCCACATTCGAATATTATACATCGACTGTCAAAGGAAAGTTTTCGTCTCAGAAGTTTTAAGGTTAAGGCCGACAAAACTTTGTAGACTTGTAATTTAATCTTAAATCATTTCTACCGTCCCACGACTTAGGTGTACAATAGTAGTATATAGTTGAACATAATAAATATTGTATACTCGTAGCGTACCATAAATTTCTTCTCAGAATAGCCGCTGTCGTCAAAACTAGGTAAACGAAGAGTTAGAAAATATATTAACGTTTATTATATATAGTACGAAAAATTTCTTATTATATCGGCTAATATAAATGGACAGGTTTACATTATTATTATTGATTATGTCACATTCATAATAATTTCATCTATCAAATTATTATGAAAACCCGTGTTTTCATGATCATTATTATCCAAAAATTATTTCAATTCTATATTAAATGGTCTGGGGGGGGGGGGCCGGAGCGAAGAGTGTAATGGGTGGGTGCGTCTGTGAGAGAAATCTACGACGACGAATTGCGGGTGTGTGTGAGAGATCTACGACGTACAAGGACATTATGAAACTTTATAGAAAATTTCAGAATTTTCTATACTTGTCATTATTAGTAAAGATTTCGTAACGTCACACATTTTTGCTACACATTCTTACCCACGTACAGTCACTGCCACCATACGAACTCCTGGCGTCACAGTAGGCGGCCGCACAATGGGACCAGATAGCGATATATAAGAAGGGTTATGGCGCAGAGAAATCATGAGTTCATCAGTTCGATCAATTGATTGGTTCGACTTCGAGTCCAACTACAAGCTGAAGCAAGCTGTATTTAAGTAATAGAAAAGTTCACAAGTATTAAAATAATTAATAATGAAATTGTCTCAACGACCAGGAGTATTCATTGGTTTTCGACCCAGCGAGCTCTTTCCTGACTTCATAGTCAACAGTGACGTAGATCTGGTAAACATCGAATCGTCCAATTTAGCAACAGTCATGTGCGGAGCTCTGACTACTGTTTGTCGTCACGCACATCGTGGTCCTTCGAACCGCATCTAGAGTAAACACTATCATGGTCGTCACCAGACCTATTAATAAGAGAGCTTCAACATGATGACACTCGTCAGAAACGAGCATCACCATAAAAGTTAAGGCCAGAACTATGTCGTCTTCGAAAACGGTTGAGGCGCCTAAAATAGAAAACATCGGCAGATATAATCATCCAAACGCAGCAGAAGTAAGATTGTAAAGTCATAGAAAGCTCACCGTCTGGTCGTGACAAAGGAAAAGTTCGACGTCGCCGCCGCTCGTTTTGCTGTAATAGAAGTAGAAGTAACATAATATGTAGAAGTAGATCACCACGTAAATTTGTACACCACAAAGGACGAACAGCTGAAATATTAATTTCTCCTAGAAACTCTGACGGTAACATTGAAAAGGGCACAAAGCGATTTCGTTGAATGAACACTTAAATTGCTGAATTTTGTGACAGAGAGAGCACTTAAATTGCTGAATTTTGTGACTGAAATGTGTGTGACAGAGACTGAAGAAGCATGTTACTAAGTGCCGTTATGGAAACAATATAATATCGTATTACTTAACAACTACGACAATGCTATGAAGTGGTTGATAAATACAGAACAGAAGCTCGACAGATATCCAATTCTAAAGGAGATTTACTGCCAACAGATGAACGCTCTTATAGAAAAAGTATACGTGGAGTTCTTTCTAGAAAAGAAAAGGAAAGCAAGAAGTGGCAACTACCGAATTTCCCCGCATTAAATCCAGCGAAGCCAAGGAAGATAAGAATTGTCCATGAATCCTTAGTAAAAATGATGCGTTCCCGTTTAATATTCACCTTTTAACTTGCCGGCTTTCCATTTAATATTCACCTTTTAACTTGCCGGCTTTCCTGCAGTCTCTACCGGGTCTCTTTAGACAGCACCCCATAGCTGTCTCTATCAAAATAGCCAATATGTTTATGCGAATCAAGATACAATCGCAAGATCAAAATGCGCTCAGGTATCTGTGGCGGGGAATTCAATACGATGCAGGCCAGTTGCAAAAATAAAGAATGACCTCTCGTATCTTTAGGATGTGTGTATTCATCTTCAACAGTCATATTTATGAAGAGTCTCAATATATCGAAATTTAGCGAGATACATCCCGAAGCTGTTTCCGCCATAATAAACACCCATTATGTCGACGACTACCTAGACAGCTACAGAAATTTAGAAGAAGCTAGACTACAAAAGATGAGCGTGATAACATTGCGGCAGCTTGGAACTGTGACAATGGACTTCAAACTGGCTGGCAAAGTACTACGAGAGCTAAGACATAATACGTTACTAAAGCTGGCGGTCAACCTAAACGAGGGAGCAAAGGCAGAACAAGTGCTCAGCCTCATTTGGAAACCCACTACAGACGAGCCTGCGTTCAACTTGAACTTGATATGTGTACCACCTGCAGTACTACTGTGCGATGCGCATACGAAGCGCGAATCACTGAAAATTGTTATACAGTTATTCAATCTGCTTGGACTAGCTCCACCTGTCATAATCAGAGTCAAACAGTTACTACAGGAAGTATGGCGACGAAGTACAGAGTGGGTACCAAAAATAGACTCTGACCGCGCAACGTCACCATACCAAGATGTTACCTGAGCTAATCTATCACTCCAGCTTCACTTCTTCGTGGACGCCAGTGAGACCACATACTCATTCGCATTCTTCTGGCACGCTATCACTGACAAAGGCCTCATTAATGTGTTCTCATACTTGCGAATGCAATGTTTATGGGAAGTTGTATGGTCGCCGCTATGCTAGAAGAGCACTAACTCAAACTGGAGTTAAAATCTTTCTGTATAGACACAAAAAAACAGTACACACTTAGCTGAAGATGGGACCGTGGACATACCGATAGTTCGTCGCACACCCTATCGTGGTGATAGAAGAAAACAGTACAGTTAGCGAGTTGTAATAGGCACCGACCAAGCTCAACGTAGCCGATACGCATCGTACGCGACCAGAAACGTACCTCCAAGGTACGTACTCTCCGTTCATCGCGAAACATAGATAGTTTAGATGACCCGACTTTTTACTATAAAATCCCACTATATGGCCTACAGAACGACCCACGAAGCTGAAATTCCGGAGAAGAGAAGTCTAATTATATTAATGAAACGAAGGCAAAGCCTCGACTGAAAAACAGCATTCCTGAACAACACCTGGCCAAAGAGCGTCGTGATAGCCTCCTATTCAGTGCGGGTGGAATCGCTAGGATAGCTGACGTGCTTAATAAGGGAGGCATTCTAAGAAAACCGGCAAAGAAGCTAGTTATCGTATCTACCGATTAGGTCATCCTTCATCGATAAATGGATGCAAAATCTCGACAGTAACCAACGTAATGATTGGGAGGCCGTGGCTTCTTAATCCCTGGTATCACAACCGGCGGCCGCACAATGAGACACAGCGGCATAAAAGGCAATATCCTGAGTTTATCAGATCGATCAATTCTTTGGTTCAACTATTAGTTCAGGCAATTTTTATTTAAGTGATAGTAAAGTTCAAATGTATTAATTAACAAAGAAATTGTCTCACACCGACAAGGAGTATTCATTGGTCATCGACCTAGCGAAATCTCTCCTGACTTCATAGTCGACTGTAATGTTGATCTGGTGAACGTCGAATCCTAGACTCCAGCAACAGTCAAGTGTGGGATTCTGATTACTGCCCTTTGTCGTACACAATAAACAATCAGTTATTTTGTTCTATTTAATACTTTCACGCATTGTATCAATAGTGATAGCTCAAAAGGTTCACGATCTCAAAGTGTTCTAACGTTTACATCTCGGAAACTAAAAGTAATGTAAATAGCTATTTAACCATTTATATTAATATTTATAGCCCTTTATGATGTTTGAAATATTACTATTTATAGCCCTTTCAGAGTACTGTATATTCTTACCTTCATATATAAAGGTGACGTTGAGCTTCTCAGACAATGCAAAGCGTTGTTAAAGCGATATATTATTTAAATAAACCATGAGGATGTGGTCTTGGTCAATTTCATTTTTCAGCTAATTTAATTATTTGATTTTCTTTATTTTTTAATATGCAATTCATTTGGGTAATTAACTAGCTAAAAATTATTTGTTGACGTCGTACTCAGTTAGTGGACCATCTTACACTACATTTAGTAAAATACCCTCCGACTGGCGTTTGCAATCGGAGGTATTCAAATTTCTATTCTTATGAACAAAAACTATATCAATACTTTTTATAAGTTTCGAAACATTAAAGCACAAATAAATTGTTAAGGTAAGCATCGGATTATTACTTGGTATATATACAACGTTGTGCATCTTGTTGTGGAAGTTTATGTTTTTTCTTAATTACGTATTTCAAAGTTTTATTTCCCTAAGCTAAAATACTGAAGTAATTGAACTGAATATTTCAATTTATTTTCAAGGCACGATTATAATATCTTACGTTGTTATTTTCCAAAGTCTTTTTATACCTTTTTCATTCCTTTAAAGTGTAGGAATACACCTACGTCTGCGACGGCTGCCGCCTAAAATCGAAGTACCCCATTATTGTCGCCGTTTCAATTTCCTCCCGGAGAGCACTTCTTGTAAGTCTGATGACTGAATGATTAATCACTTTCGGTGCTTTTCGTATTCGTTTGTGTTATTGACAAAATATATTCATGTTTATCTAAAGAGTCGACTCGTAGTTTCCTCGTGCGTCCACCGTAACTTATAAAATTTATAATTAAATTATTGCACATACCTAAATATATATATATATATATATATATATATATATATATATATATATATATATATATATATATATATATATATATATATATATATATATATGTATATATGTATATATATATACATATATACATATATATATATATATGTATATATATATATATATATATATATTCACACATACACACACACACACACGTGTATCAGATAGTACGGATATTTAAACTTAGTCAGAGTCGAAATTGGAATCACACAACTACAACGTGTGACTTATCATAAAAAGACTGAAAAGAATACATTAAATACTATGAAACATATAAAAATGGTAATTAAACACAAATTAATATAGATTTGGTTGTAATCTAAAGTTAATTGGTACAGATGTCATGTGTCTGCACCAAACTCCTCATGAAATTAAAGTGGCAAAATGGGAAAACGGAAACAAAACATTTCATCGAATTTTAGGTACAATGATTCCTGATACTCAATTCGTAGTATATAAATATAAAATACAGTAGACGAAGAAAATTTCAATATTATCGAATATGTGAATACAATTATGTACTAACGAAAACATTTAAATAGCCATATTTTTAATGTTGTTATGATATCAGAGATACATGCCACTGGACCGCTAAATTGGAGCTCTCAAAACACTAGAAAACTATTACTTGTCTACATTATAACTATCTCTTTTAGATACATTCTATAAGTCATAAAATGTCATTACGAATTGAATTGGTCTGGCGTTATGGATGTTAACACATCTAACTAAGAAAGAAATAGCAGATTTTTTTTGTAAGAGTAAACAAAATTTCACATTTGATATTTTTATAAAACCATTATTACTATAAAACTTTCTTTAGTATACGTAGAAATGTTTCATTAAAAAAATACTGTTCAAGAAATATTATTTTATTCACATATTAAACATAAACAGATTGGCACCAAATGAAGCTTTTGAGTAAGCTAGTCTATGAAATCCTATATATTTATAAAGTAATACTACGATCAATAGTTTATGCAATATTCTTTTTGAGTTGCCTCATTAACTAGATGTACAAAAGTATCAATGGTGCAAATTGGACGCCAAGAAATGTATATCGCTAACGCATATTGATTAAGTCTCCTCGAATTTTGTATGGAATTCGACCGTTACTTCAATACTAATTGATCCACATTTTGCATTTCAAACATCATAATAATTATTCAGATTTTAATAATTACTCACATAACATTATTAATTATGGAAGCAAATGAGTTAATGTAGAAACAATTACATATAACCAAAATTTTTAAAAATATACGTTTTACATAATTATGTTACGCTATACATTTTTCACATGTCTACCTTAAATGAAACAAAACTCCTTTACTTCCAACCAGCATCTGTGGTATATGTAGCTATAAATACTGTTTTGAACTTCTCACGTAATTGAAAGAATTTCTATACCTTATGGAGCAAACAACGAACAACCTTTCATACTACTGAAACAGTTCTGTACTTGAAAAATCTTCAATTAGTTGAAAATTACACGTTTGTAAATCAGTTGACGTGAATTCGTAATTAGACATCGTAAACCACAACTCTCCCAGAGCTATTTTCATAGATTGAGAAATATAATTTATCAAACTTGTTCTTGCTTCTCTCATTTTTTATAAGTTTTTTTTTCAACTTATTTTTTATCAACTTTTAGGCTACAAACCTCCGCTACCAAGGTTTTATAGCTTTAAGGTAAGCTGAACCTCGTAGATAGTTTTAATCACTGTGTAAAGCCATTAGATTCATTGAATCTATGAGTATATTCAATGGGCTTTTGTGTTTTTGCAGTTTATTTCTTAAAAGAGAAAAGGCTAGTGTTGCCTCTTACAAAGATGTCTCTTACCAAGATGCAACTTGTCTTTTACAAAGATGCAACTGAAAATAAACGCACCGATGGAACGAACGTGAAGATGAAAAAAATGTCGAGATATATAATGGTTGTGGTATTATTAATTAAAGGGTAAGTACAGTCGAAGTGTTATTAAATATATTATAAACTGTATTGATAAATTATTAAAGTTTAAAAAAGGCTTTAATTTATAAATAATATATTTTGTACTTCCTTTTAAAATGTTAATAATTTCGGTTCAAAAATGTCCAAAGAGGAATGTTGAGAAACAATATCGTTATGCAATCGGAACTTTTGAATTATGGGACCATAAAAAGAGGTATTTTTGTTATAAACTTGTAACACGAATAATCTCTGTAATGATATATGGGATCTAAATCGAGTATTGAAGTTGAGTAGCTAGAGGAGATAGGGACAATTAACGCGCAATTGTATGATTTTATATAAATATAATATATCAGCGTTTATTATCCGTGCGGCTAGTGATGACAAATTAATTACGGAGTAATTGGATTTCATAGGTCTGTACTCTAGTCCAAGATGAAATCAGAATTCATTTGTTGAATTCACGAATGTAATTACTTTTTTTTAAATAATGCGTTAAAAAACGTGTGCTTTATTTCTTTCTTTAGGCAAAAGGAAGTCAACTGTGCCGGTTTTGGCTCAATATAAAAGCCAAGAAAAGAAGAGAGTTGGCAAAGCAAAGGCAGCAGCGAATGGCTACTGGAGGAGGAGATGCGATAAGCAATACCCAAATTGACTCCGTCGTTTCCTTAATAGCGTCGATTCTGCCTAACAATTCAATGGAGGCAAACAACGCGAAATTCGATAAGTATACAATTAATCTTTTATTTATATTGTTTTTTAGAAACTGATTAGTATAGTAAGTTGTAAAAGTTTGAAAGTTTTATATTGATTTATTTGAAGTGAATATTATTCGCATTTAAATTTAATACTGGGGAAGCAGTATTACAAACGAAAGTAGATTGTAATTTAAACACCATTAAAATTACAAGTTGTAAAATTCTTTTAAGAACCTTTCAATTGGACTTTTATTTTATTTCCTTTCTAGTGATATGCGAAAATGTGTTGAAATTTAAAATTTGTAAATTCGTGATATTCACGAATTGACATTGAATCAATTAGAGTCAATTATCTATAGATCCATCTGAGCAACAATCGACGAGTAGAAGTGTAGTTCTTGCTGAAGCCGAGGAGGCTATGCCAACAACGTCCGATACAACGAAAGATGTTCCTGCTGGTCAGTCTAGGAATGAGATGCAGGATACTATGTTGGACGTGGACACGAATATACCAATACGCAGGAAACTCACCAACAGCCAGCATTCGGATATCACTTTCAGCCAACGTCAGTTGCTTAAGGCAGAAGAATTGAAAAGAAATTGCATGAGGCATGAAATAAAGCAGACACAACGAACAGAAGACGAGGTCCATGAAATCTGCAAGGAAATTATATTAAGTTCAGCTCGAGATGCGAAGGCTCTTGCTAAAGTTGCAGAGAGGGAATTGAAAAATAAATGAAATAAGCTTTAAAATTATTAATTTTTATTACTTAGACATTTTTAGTCTATTTTGTGTTTCTAAATATGTTTTCACATTTGTTTATATATTTTCTGCTCATATTGTGTTTTATTTCATATTTTTTAAAATTTCACAATAGATAGTTAAATTTTCAACAATAAACTTTCAATAATAATAGTCATTATTTTGTTGTGTGTGGAAAGACAGTGTAGCATGTTGTTTAAAACATTTAAAAACAAAAAAATATTAATGTTAATATTTATGATCTTAAAGAAAAATGGTGGGAGTTATTTACTAATTGTTAAAGCCGCATTTATATTGTCAACCTTTGTTAATTAGGGTCATATTATAATTTGGTAAGAGATTGGAAAAACAAATATTCAATGAAATGGTGTATTAATCAATGAAATAGGATTTTCATATTGAAACCCTATGAAAGAATAATTTGTATTATCTAGTCCAAACTAATTTAATGCACTTTTTTATTTTAGTTATGGGCAATCACACATTGACATTGTATTAAAACAACATAATTTTTACTTAATGCAGCTTCTATCATTTTTCGTATTCGAATTCAATTGTTAGAATACAATATGTTTTTGCAAGTGTTTGTTAAATTACCAAGCATAGAGAATAAATATGTATTGATAACTTCCTGAATTAAAGCAGTCAATGACTTATGCCATCTAATTCAAAGTAATTGAATGCATATTTTAACATTCTGGCTATAGGTAAAGTGAACTATCTAGTGTAAACTAATTATAATGCACATTTTAATATTCTAGCTATAGGTGAAGGTAATCACGTCGTTAGTCAGATCGAATTTCAATAATATAATTTTTGAATTCCAATTTAGAATACTAATAAACTACTTTTCAAAATACAATATATGTTTTTGTAAGAACTTATCAAATTACCAAATGTGAAAAACAATAAGCAGTGCTAAGGTAATTTATCCCTAATTTCTAATTGGTGCAACTTTCCTGTAGATACATGTAATATTACAAGGTTCTGTGGATACAAGTATCTGTAATATTATCTGTACATTTGAAAATTAATTATATGTTTATTATTAATATTAGAGGGATGAGATTATTACAAAGAAAAAATGTGATTAATACAGTTTTAAAATCTTTTCAATACATGTGAATATTAGTTATAGGTGGTGTCATTCCAGTTGATAAAGAATTATTACAAATCAAATAAATATGAATAAAAGTATATACATGCATGTGTATGTTGTTTTCTTTGTGCAAGGTAATTTTCGAAATTTCAGTGTTATTCTGTTTTTCTGTTAGGCGTCATTGGTGGTTGATTGGTGTACACTTTAATAATCTAAGGAAATATTTCGAAAGCTTTTGGCCTGATTGGACAAGCGAAAAGTCAGTAACATAAAATAAGTAAATGGTCTACCTACTTTACAAAAGTACCCTTTATTTACAGCTACATATTGGCTCGGTGCGAACCACAGAGTGGGGTAATGAAATCGACTGCAGCACTCGCTGTAGCAGAAATGGAAATGTCTAAAGGCGCCTGTTAAATATTGTAATAGATAATATAATTTAGTTACGCATATTGTCATGTTTACTTCCGGAAGCAGTAGAGTTTAGGAAAAATACAAATTTCGTTGATGTCTTAATGAAAAAAAATACATAAAAAACGACGTATTTTAAAAAATAATTGGGTCTCGGAACTCATTATTTTATTATGAAAAATTAATTGGATAAAGAAAATTACGATAATGCGTCCATTTCTTATATTGCAATTTTTTTCAGTATTTTCACTTTAAATTTATAATTAGATATTTAACAAACATATAAATATAAATGGTGATAATAAGATAAAAAGTTAAGTAAGAAATTAATAACAATTCACAAAATTTTAAAAAGATGTCTATCTTGCTTAATATTTACAAAAACTCTACCAATTTATTGTTTAATCCAAAGGTTTATGATTTTTTTTAATTAGAAATTATTAATGGCAAACAAGTGCATTTTAGAATATGTAAATTGTATGTTATTAACATTCCTGTTTAGATATTTGTTGAATTTGTAGTACATAATTATAAATTTAAAGTAAAAATAATGAAAAATACTACAACAATAATAAAATAATGATATTTACTGTAAGCAAATTGTTTAAAACAATTTTTGCAATACTGGGTCGTATTTTTTAAATACGTCATTTTTATGTACATCCTTTAACTAAAAAAAATCAATAAAATTAATATTTTTGCTGTACTGAATTCATTCCGATGTATTAAAAGCATTTTTTTTTAATACGGCATGATAGTTATTGCATATATTAAATTGTATTATGGCATGCATTAAATTGTAAAAGTACTTCAAGAAATAAAAAATGTTAATTTTACAGATTTCCATTATTGATTTGGAAATTAGATAAAAAAAATAAATGGATAGCTGGTATAAAATGCATTCCGTCTGACATTGTAATGTTATGATATGGGTAATAAATTTATTATTTTACTCATTTTGTTGAGTTTAAAACAAATGGATATTATATATTCTGGGTAAGTATAACTAAACTTTTGTTATAATAAAAGCATATATTTAGATATTTTCCGTTATTGTCATATTATTTACGTAAACATTTTCCAGAGCCGTTAATTTGAAGCGTACAAATAAAATTGAAGAGCCTATAAAGTTGCTGACGCTAGGCGGAGCCGATGTCACGCACTCAGCCAATAGCTTACGTAGACACACACCCACACACATATTTAAGTATACAGGAACCTCTGGGTATTCGGAGGTGGCTAGGTTTCTTCAAATTATCGCCAACGGTAAAAGCGAATCTCTTCAAGAAAAATGGAGGTATATTTTAAATATTTTATTAACTCTTTCCTTCTGATTCCTCTAATTCATTTTAAATATGTTTGTAAACGGATATTTTTGTCATTTTTTTTAATGTAGATAATAAAATATTTTCAGCCAATAATTTTTTCCGTCTTTTAATTGTCGACTGGAGTAATTTTTCAGCAGCTTCTTTCATTTACACAAAATTATTAGACTTGTTTTTTTCCAATTTTGCCTCACCGGTACACGCTTGAGACAATATTGTGCAAAACAGCTAAGTGTTAACACGCAATTATTTCATAATAATGGAAATATTAAAACAAAATAAAGATTTAAAATGATAATTTTCCCATCAATAAACGTAAAATGTGATAACTTCAAATTTGGAATTTCTATTAGAAAAAAGTGGTAAGTCAAATATTTTTATTTTATGTGCGTAATAGGGATCGTTTTCTTTGCATCGTCTGAAAATTTTATGTTAATTTTACACATTTACTAAAATTATGTTAATATGGGTAGGTTTTATGCCAAGCAGAGATACTTCAACCCTTAATCAGGTATGAGCGCAGTTTAATACCAATGTCAGTTTGATCATTTTTTTTAATGACATGAAAGAACATGCACCGAAAATGATGTATTTATGCATGTATTTGAAAATTTCATACCTGGATGATTTTGTTTGCTCTGAAATAGATTTTAACCTTTTTTTTTCTTTTATCTAATTCTCTTTTCATCACTAACTATTTATTTTAAACATAATTTCTCAAAAATTATTAATTTATAATAAAAATATGAATCAATTAAATTATGAAGTATTAACTATTTCTTCTTAAACCTTCATTTTTAACAATTCCATTTTGCTTGTATAGTAACAAAATTTAGGAACCAGTAAAGGCTATTTGTTCATGGTTTATATTTGGAAAAATATTAGTGTTTAAATATATATATAGATACTGTCGTCGCTGTTGTGTGTTGGGTGGATCACAAATCCTTTGATATATATATATATATATATATATATATATATATATATATCGTAATGACATATCGTCAGATTAAATATCTCATTTGATAAAATATTGTGACGATATAAAAACTCAAATTTGAAGTTTCATTCATAATATTTCAATCTTTAGGTTTAAACCCACGTTTATATTGGGCATACGTTTTCTTATCTCGTCCATGTCGGATTTCTGCTGTCACTCAAAATCAACCCGCTGTCGCGGTAGTGCCTCTGCGATTTCTCGTCAAGCGAGATTTGAAGTAAATTAAATTTTATAAATTAATTTATAGAGAAACCCTTTCTGGTGACAACTTGCTGAATTATGCTCGCCTTTGCGCTATCGTCTTATATTTTTATCAGGCTGTACTTACCAACATAGTCAATGAAACTGTTGGCCTCTTTTTAGATTCGACCGCCTATCAATTATTAAAAATTACAGCTTATTTGATACATAAAGTGTGGTTTGTTGAAAATTAATTTTGTCCGTGCTTAATAACAAAATGTAAGATTTTTCATATTTTCATGAAAAAAATTAGGGAATGATTATTAATAAGAAAAAATGATGAAAGGACATTAAATATAACGTTTTCTACATCCGGCTTATGATCAGTAAAAACATTAACTGTAACTTATAATCAATAAAAACATAAAGTAATTACCGGTAATGTCTTTTTTTCTGAAAGACTGATCTATCCCCTAATGATTTTCTTTGCCGTTACAGTTTACAATTTTTATTTTTCGTCATAATATATATAATAAAACACAAACACGTATCCAGGAACCTTTAAATACGTCCTTTTTATTCCTAATAATAATTCCTGATAAGAAAAATTTAATCAATTATCACATTCAAATACACGTTATTGATTTATAAAAATATATATGGGAATATGTGCAATTGTTAGCCGTTATATACAGTACATTCATCCCGAAACTCCATTAAATAAAAAAGACAATTCATTATCAAAGATATATTTTATTATTTTGCTTACTAGATTCATTGCACATTGCTTTATTGCCTCCGTTTGCTCATACAATTGCTGGAAGGCTTTGAACAGTTTCCTTTTAAAAATTGTTTTCAAAATTGTAATCACATATTTTAGTTGGTCTTTATACCATAAAATTTTCTTTTAAAACAACTTTGATTTTAGGAGACAAAAATAAATCTATTCAAGCCATACCTGAAGAATATGGTGGTTATGCAAAGGTACCGATTTTTTACTTTAATTCCGGCGTACAATTGTACGACACACATTTCGCCCAGGGTTTTCTCTTTCTAAGAATGTCAATTATGTTAGCATGAATACTGTCAAAGCAAACACCGGTGATCTCACATAAATGTTTATATTAGCCTGTAAATTATGTTTTTTAAAACGAGCATAACACACAAAAACCTTGCTACGCCTTGGACGTATAATACCGTATGCCACTTGCATCATTTCAAATTTCGGTTACAATTTTACGGCAGCTAACACAACATTTAATTTTTGTACACTTTTTCATTTTTGCAAATCGCCCACTGACACGAACTAATTAAAACAAATAATTTTCCCAGACTTTTCCTGTTAAAAAAGGATGCAACTAAATTACTTAATGTTTTAAGTACTACAACGGTCCTTTTTTGTTTATTTAAACTATTTTTTTGGTCCGTAAAATTAGAATGTTGATTTCTAAAATTGTAGAATTTTTTTATTTTTTCTATCTCTCCGCTAATTTCTTCATTTTATTGGCTACTGCTTATTTAATTCAAATTATATTATTACTATTAGGCTTAAACTATTGCTTTTCTGCTATTAAGATGCGATATAAAGAAATGAGGCTTAGATATTTAACCTCAATCTATAAAGTTGAAGTTAGTTTATTTTACGCACAAAGAATAGAATTTGTTTAGTAATCAACTACTGGAAAGCTTGCATTTTAAAAAGTACTTGGTTTTCACTTCTTCTTTCTCAATTTAAATTGTCGTGCAAGTTTTTAATAAGTGCTTATTTAATATAATTAAGTAAAAGTTTGTGGCGCGGCATAAGTACAAAAATATTCATTTTAATTGAAATATGACTTTTTAATGTGACCTTGAGACTGTTCCGCAGACAGTTTCTGCTGGAAAATGAAGACCAAAAGTGATGTATCTATATGTATAATAAAATATGGTTGTATTTGAGACGTTGGAAATTTTAAAAGCACATCTTTGGACCCGTCACGTACATTTTTATTCCTTTAAGATTTATGACAATGAAATAAAAACGTGTTAATTTTTTATAGTTTAGGCATATAAACATTTAACCATATAAAAATTAATTGAAATTATTATTTACGTTATATAACAAAATTAAACATGTAATTGTGTTTATAAAGAGAACGAATTTTAAGAGTTTTTAAATTATAAGAACCTCCATGGATGACATTTCCCGGTCTGTTTATAATTTTGATTAATTATAAACTTTTTTTCACGAATTTAGTATAGACTAACCACAAAATATACAAACGTTGCTATTATTTTCCTGCAATCATCACGTATTCTTTACACAAATAATATGTTTTTAGATCAAATATAATTGAACCATTTCAGCTCTTTCTTAAATCCAACAAAGTTAAAGTTTAAAACACACTGCTTGAAAATCAACACGTTACCATTTTGAAATTGATTTTAATGATTATGCCATATCGTGAAATCCATTGCTATGCCAAATATTGAATTCTAAGACTAATTCTAAACTGTACGAAAATATTACAATGGTAAAGTTGGCTATATAGGTAAACTAACAAGTAAACCAAAAAAATTTTTTTTAAATCTTTTGTCCTTAACTGTAAGATAATCAGTCAACTCTTCCAGTAATTCTGTAACTTTTCATTTGGTTATTTTCTGTCTAATTTGGCATATTACTGGAGACTTTCAAACCTCTAGATATTATAAGTGTATTATTTCTGTAAATGATTCTGTTTATCCTAAGTCGATTTGTTTATAAACCTATTAATATATACGTTCAATTGTGCCACATCTTTAAATTTGTAGTTTGAATATCACCTATCTTAACATCAAACTTTATTAATAATAAACGACTATCACCTGTCTTAATATTAATGTTTGGCTCAAAATTAATTGTTTATTAACATAATATTTTCCAACATATTTCTCTTAAAACTAATTTTATGTTGTGGGTCAGACTATTAATAAAGAAAATCAATCTCAAGATGTTATTATCAAAAGTCGGACTTTTAGTCAAAAATTAAACTATCGCACCCAGTATTTGCATCTAAAATTTCAATTACCTGGACGAAGTAAACTATATTAGTTAGCTGTATAAGTAATAAATTTCATTTTACATTTATAAACGGAGCATTGAATATGGAAGAATCCGTTAGCAATAAATAAGAAGTTTTTACAAAAGATCTCAATAGCGAGTAGTGTTGCGATCATTGGAGTTTTTTATGTTGAATGTCATATTTCAGTAACAAAACACATCGGTGTCATTAAAAAAATAAGCTTTGTAAAACACCAACGAGTCCTTTATGACGATCGCTCTTTGAACGTCGCTGGTATTTTATGATATTTTTGTTGTAACAATTATCTATATTAATCAAACAAAAATACTTGTTATTTTTTAAGCTATGTGTTTATATTAAGCTATGTGTAATATATTTGTAACGAAAAATTTCTCGTGAAATGTACGTATTTACTTTATATTATATATTAGCCTCATAATCACCCTTGCTACCAACAAATCACCACGTGAATTTAGTCACTGAACTGGCCGAAATATGTTTAATTATATGTCTAAGTTCTTTTTTCTATGTAAACAAATTATTTTCTTTCCTTTATTTTCTCTTTCAACCATTTTGTATTAATGAAAAATTATGTAATAATATTTAAAATGTGTCCATTATAACATTCAATTAGAACAAGTAAGTAACAAAGGACCACCTGCTTTGAATGAAGCTAGTCAAATATCTAAAGCAGCACTGACACAACTGTAAGATGGGTGTAATAAAAAGGCTATTCCGTTCCTACATTGAGCTATAGAGCAAGTGCATACCATGCACTCATATGGATGGTTCAGAAGGTGATCAATATTCGAGACATAATAGCAAATATAATTTTTAGAGCTGTAAACAAATTTTATTAGCATTATTTATTCGTCGCCTAAATAACCTCTTAATAATTTAATTAATACAGAGCAAATAATTAATTAAGAAAGTGAACCGCTGGAAAGAGTTGTTGATGTTGTGGGTTCAAGAAAGACATGTTAGCGAAATAAGCCTTACCTGCACGTCGAGAGTCCTAGAAAGTCCTAGAAAATTCTGATGTTACACGATAAACACTAGATGAAGAACATCTAGATTAACAACTGTAGTTATATATTGTAATCAAGCGACTAGATACTTTTTACCGACGTTTAAAATTATGAAATGTAAAAGAATAGTATTGGATTGAGGGAAAGTAGATTGTGAAGTGTCACCTGCTTTTGAATTGTCTTTCAATTCAGACAGTGAATATCGTCGCTGAATACTTAAATTGAATTATATAAAAATCATTTGATGTTTTTGAAACGTTGACACTATTCTATGCATCCATAGTGACAGCGTGCATTCCTTAACCAATCAAAACGTAACATGTTAGATAATATTGGTGCACTATTCACAAATGCTTGGCAGCGCCTCACTCATTGCAGTGCGTTGACACCGCCCATCTTAGACAAGAATTCGTTCGTTATGGCATTTGTAACGCGAATTTAAATGTCACGTTTTATAAAAATTTGAAACGTCACTTATATTGTGTTTTTTAACTTTTTTTATTAAATTAGGCAGTTTTAACAACCAGTGGGTCATCGTTCCTTTAACTGAATATATGACGAGCAAAATTTAAGTCTGTTTCTTCTAAAAAAGTCCTTTTCAACTCTTGTTTTTCTCGCAAAGTAAGAATGGAAACGTTTATCAGTAATATTTAAGTCCTGGATAAAATATCTAAAAATGTTTATGTTTCGAAATTAAACCTCTAAATAGAAAAGAAAGGGCCACAGAAGAAAAAGTTAGGGGCAAGTTAAGAGCATTTAATCAAGAGATGTAAATGTTTTCAACTGCAAGTTACGATTTATTAAATGTTGTTAATACTTGGGATTTTGCAATATATTATTTTCCAATAAAAACATTAAACACTAATGTTTTCTGTTCAATACTACATTAATTACTCCTTTCTTCGTTTCATGCATCATAGATTGTCCCTAAAAATGTGACACTAAAGCATATTTTCCCGTAACTCTATTCATTAATAGCTGAACTTCTCAAACCTGGAATGTGTTTTTGGTTGATAATTTATTACAACTTACAGTAAAAAATATAACTGCAGAAGAAAATTGTTTAATAAAAGGCCCTACTCAAATATCATGTGATATCACCCATATGTCCACTGAACAAGAAGTAAAAGAGAGGAATATATTCCTGCGATTATAATTTGTAATATTTTATTCTTCCAAAAAGATCTTTTCACATAGTTCTGTACGACCGGTTTTAAATTTTATACAAAAAGAGGTGAGATTCAAAAAATAAAAAATACAGCAATCTATTTATACATAAAAAAACATTAAATATTTTTCTTAAGTTCTGTTATAGAATCCCATGAAAATAGCTGCGAACGAAAAAAAAACCACTACGAAGAACATAAGTTTAATATTTTGATTCTTATACCCTTAGTTTTGCAAAAGGTATGTTAGTTAAAGCAAATAGCGATAATATTACATTAAATCAAACCATGGGTTTAATTTTATCAACTTTACTGTAAACACGTTGCTACACGTCTTAAAGAAAACACAACCATTTAAATGCGATAGGTATATCCGGCCAGTCATTCAGTTTTGATTACATAATTAGGTTCTATCCTCCGTAGTGCAAGTTAATGTAATTCAACAATTTCTTCATCAAAAGTTATTATGATTGAAATAAATAATTAATTAATTTCAAAAAGGTTTTATTGTATTCAATTTGTTCGCAGACTCCCTAACAGAACGTAACCCATCTACTCCATCAAAAAGCAAAGCATTTAATTTTTAATATATTTTTGTAAACGTAGAAAAAAAATTTCCATATGTGGTTAATTTAAGCTTGGAATTTTCAGCGTTGTTTATAATTCAGATAATTTAATGTCATTCAGTCCGGTGATTAGAATGAAAGAAAGTTTATTCCAAAATAAAAATTATAATAAAGACGAGAGATGAAAAAAATAATAGAACATTTGAAATTTTTATGAAAATTTAAAAATTTTCGTATTAATCGGTAAACTTCCCAGGTTATTTGCAGAGTAACACAATTTATTTTGTAGAAAAATGTAACAATAATTTTTTATTATGTACTCGTAACACATAGTTTTCTCAAGGGATATTAGCGGGGAAGTTATAATATAATACACATAGAAAAAATATTATTCAAAAGTAGTACTGGAATAGTATTATTCAAGAAAAAACATATGTTATATGGGAATAATGTCACTCTGAAACTGTAAACAAATTAGAAAGATATTACATACACTTGACGTGGTGTCGAAAGCCGGATGCTAACGACTACACTTTTCATAAAAAATGAAGCCTTTGAAAAGTGTGTATGTCGGCGAATATTGGTATTATCCGGAATAGACAGATTTGGAAATGAAATAGTTTTGCAACTAATGAACAAAATACAAAGGTAATACGTATAGAAAAAAAATATCGAGAGGTATCGTGGGACACTCCGTTGGAAGCAAGTTCCTTTCTGTATTTAGTACGCTTTAAATAACAGGCACAAATAAAATAACTTAACAACGTTTGAGAGTAATTAAATGAAAAATGAAAAGAAATAAATGAAGGGATAGTAATCAATAATATTTCTTTAAAAGTTATGAAAATTAACATTTTATTATTAATTATTATAAAAATATAAAAAATTATAAACTTAATGAGTACGTTCAAACTTAGTAAACTAAGTAAATGTCTCGAAAAAATTGCATTGGTATGAAATAATGATGGCAATAAAGTGATCCGAGCAACATATTTTAATTAAACAAAACTTACACAAGTTTAAACAGTTTTGCAGGATTTAACTTTAATATAAGTGTAAATTTTGTCAGCAAAATATTGACATCAAAATTTAAATTTAAAATGAATCGTCAATTTTAATACTGGTATTTATCTGACTTCATCATGACAATCCTCAACTTCTACTGAATCACTTTCGCAATTCATTCTTTATTGAAAATAATAACGCAAGTATTAAGAATTATATTCTCTAAAATATTTAAAATTACATCACGTACTTTCCACATATCGCAAAAATCTCTTGGTTTATTCTATTTGCAAAAGAAGTGGGAAAACCCTACTGCGCCTAATATCTGTATAAACCGAAAAGTCACCATAAACATGTATTGCCTTACATTATATATTATCTTCGCTAGTTTCGCTGTTCATCAGGTGTAATAAAAGGGATTACAAAGAACTGAGCATCCCGAAAGCGGGCAAAGTAGCCGCCCCTTCACGATAGTTCAAGAGATTTTAAGAGATGATGACCACAAACACAGATTTAAACCAAAAAAACAAAGCTGGCCATCCGCATAAAAACAAGCGTCGACAACCACATAAAAAATTAGTCACTGTATTATTTGTAAAGAAAATCATAAAGTTTATGCATTGAAAAATTACAAGAGATGAATGTAAATGAACGCATTCAGAAAATCAAGGCAACTAAGGTACGTTTAAATTGTTAAATATTGGATACCGTAGTAGTGAATGCACATGGTCAGAATGTAAGAAATACGAGAAAAACATAATATATTAATACATTATAATAATACGAACAACTACTGTAATCAACAAAAATAAAAATAAAAATTTTATTACCGACGGCGTTAATTAATATAAAAGGAAGGAATGATGAAATCATTCAAGCTCGAGTGTTACTGGTCTATGGATCGTAATAGCATGTCAATACAAAAAAACTGGCGGACCGTTTAAAATTACTATTTAGAAATATAGATCTGGTAGGTTTAAGTCATCTAGAAACTCGTATCAAACATACAGCGAAAACAGAAATCGAATCAAAATTCAACAATTACAGTTAAATAGTAGATCTTTCCGCGAATTTCTAACGATTTACTAAATGAATAAATAGATAAACGCGTTCTTAAAATACCTTACAACATAAAACTCCTCGATTCGAAATTTTATGGACCGGGCGAAATTAATGCGTTACTCGGCGCCGACATATTTTACAAGCCCATATGCGCTGGAAATATAGAAATTCCAGAACATAAGGCGCAATTGTATAAAACAAAATTAGGCTGAACAATTTCTGGAAAAGTAGGCAACTATGAAAAAATATCAATAAATAATAACTGCATGCTAACGTTTAACGCATTCCCCAAAAGATCGTATCAAAATTTTGGGAAATGGAAGAAGTAGAAAAAATATAAATAAAATCACAATAAAATCTTTTGTGTATGATATAACAAGTCTAACCTACCTCAATTTCAGTTTAATCAACACATAAAAGGTAGTGAGTAACCCGTTAAACATTCGGCAGGTCACATTAAGCTTCTGGGCGAGTTCCTAATAAAGTTAATTTATTTTAATTTATAATTCGTCTTCCCCAGTTTTGTAAACGACTTTTATATTAAAATTAAGTACATAGATTAGCGTGTTTGGTGCGGTTGTGGTGAGACAGTGAAAATTGTTTCGCCATATAAATTGATGTTAATTATTATTATATATTAGCTTAATACAATAAAATTCTGGAACAGTTGTGATGCTTTATATGAATTCAGGATTAAATGGGACATTTATTTTTGTTAATATTTTAGAAAGTTTTATACGTTTAAATAATTACTGTGTTACTTAATTTTTTTTGCATATTCCAGGTAGAAAAAAAAAATGATCCTCATTATCGCATACGAGTCTATTTTTGTCAGTGATGGTAATGGGATAATCAGATTCGGTCCTAGTCAGTACAAGCAATTTATATTAAACGATCTCCAAGTAGTAGACGTATGGCATAGCTATCATCATTACCACTGCTTTCTAGTGGAAATAATCATAAATATTTTCGCAATTTCTTATTATAGGTATATTAAAATAATATTGCTGTATCTTTGATTAAACCGTGGTAATTATAATTGTAATCACAGCCATTATAACTTAATCGATGTTGAACATATTAAAAATAAGTAATAAGCTCCATATACCCTGAAATATTATTCACTGGAAATGAAAAAGGAAAATTATTTCTTAATTTATTTTTCAAAAAATGTTACATAATTTACTCTAGTACTATGGAATAACGACACGTTTAGTCAGGAATGTAAGCAACATTTTAATATACGAAAAACGTACAAAATAAAGATAGAATTTCATTCATTTTGATTTTATTTATTTTTATTTATATTTTATTGAGGTACGAGTTATATTTTCATGCCTACAAATGAAAACGTTTCTACCTCAGTAAAATAAGTAATATAAACATTTTGTCATCTTTCAAATTTACTTTTTTTACCTTTCCAATCGTATTGGCATAACCTGAAAATATTATTTAAATCATTTTAAGTTTGTCCCATAATATACTTAATGTTTATGCTTTCCACTTGTATTACACACGTGTAAATTTATTCAAACTGATTAGTTCTCACAGTTTCATATTTTGAAAGATCAGTGGAATGCGCATTAGAATCAGTGGAATGCCCAGCATCAACATTTTTTCCATTCATATCCCAATATAATACTAGATTCGAGCAAATTGGGATGTAATGTTTGACTAAAAACCTGGTGCCGTTACGAAGATAGGATGGCTTCAAACTTCTGAACAACATCATAGATGAACAATAGGACATTTATTTTTCCTAATTTTTACTATGCTTCATTTCCACCCTGTAATTGGAAAGCAACTTAAAAAATATTGAATATCAACTTAAAAAAATATTAAATTACGTTCCACAATTGTGATTATTCTTCGATTCCACCCTTTAATTTAAAATTAAAAAAAAATAAGTAATCAATTTAAATCCCATTTCATCCCCCAGTCATAATATACACATATAATTATTCCGAACGTCCAAATGCCGCATCATAAACGGCCACTGACAATACGCGGTCCATTGTGGTACTACAAGTCAGTTCTGACAATCTTCAACAACCCTGAGTCTAGTAAGCCTATTGGATTTACTAAGCTATTTACTTTTCTCAATGTTTCAAATAATCTTCAGTTTAAAGTTTCATGGAAAGGTATGCGAAGTAGCATTTCATATTATGTGGCTAAACGTGTATACTCTGCCCAGAACATATTATTGACTCCTTTCAAATCAATAATTGTTCGGAGCGTATCAAGTCGGTATCTCGGGATATACTAGAGACAGGAGCGTAGTTTTCGGCGAATTGGTCGCTTTATTAGCAAGTTTTCAATAATAAAATGTACCTTTGGCAATTTTCTAGATCAACTGCGAAGTGAACAACGGTGAGAAAACGCTCGTTTATCGATAACTCGAGAATTTATCAAACCACCACCAAAATATTGATATAGGATTCACTTTCATATTGAAGATATTTATTCTCTTAAGTGGTAGTAATAGGATTAGACTCATTATTTATATATTTCTAAACATATTTGATAAGTTTCTCGGGGTTAGAGTATTCAAAATTAAAAAAAAATTTTAAACCATTTTAAAAGGACCGGAATTTAAGGCTCTGCCCAATGTTGTCAAGATGAACTTCTATTTATTTTGCAATAAAGCCATCTGTGGAAGGTCTCCCGTACTGCAGGTAACGAGTCAACATCGGTCCGTGTTTTGCTGAGGAGAGGACTGATGAACGAATAATTTTTAATACAAATGTTACCTTTCATACATAGTGATTTGAAAAATAATTGAAGTTTCTACTGCGATACTTTTTCGCGGCTACATTCACGTCGAATTAATGTTATCCGCGATAAAAGGATTGTCATTGTTTCTCCGGGGAAAAGGCTATATAAATGCTAATTTCATGAAAATCTTTATCATATTAGATTTTCCTCTTTCGATATTTTTAAATTTTTTAAACCTTATTTCACTCCTTTAGGTGTTGAATTTTAAAAATTTGGTACTTACAATATAAAAGGAATGTTTACTTCAAATTAAGAGACCCGTTTAATAATTTTACTTAAAATATCGAATGTATCTTTAAAAATTGTCCACCTACACAACGAAACCCAAGTCGTGGTAAAGAATTTAAATAAAGTAGAAATAACACTACATCACATCACGTTTCATTTAGTTGAGGAAAATTTAATTTTACTTCATTTTAAATTTTAACTCTCGTGGATGAACCCTTAGAAGCTGCAAACAGTTGTAAGACATTTCATTTATTTATTATTATGGTAATGACCACCATTTTTTTCTACAAGGATTCCGTTAAGTTATTGAATTTTGAAAAATTATTCTTTCACCGCTGTTTTCTTCACATATGGATTGTTTGTTTCAAACAATTTTATTCCATTAAAAGCTTTGAATCCCATTTCATCATTTGAGAAGCTGATTTCCAAAAAAAAAATTTAAACTATGTTATGTAAGTACCAAAATGTTTATAATGTGAAAGATTTCGGTAATTAAATATTTTATAATATCAAATAAAGAGATATTTTAAAAAATTCACTATCCAAGGGTGTGAAATGGTGTTGCTTATTTTTTCAATACTTCCAAATACAAATTTTGTACATTCTCATTCGTGTTCGAGGCTATGGCGTTGGCCGCAGCGGCGGTGTTTAGTTAGTGTTTTAGTTCTCCGCTTCAGGTATGCTCCCCGCTAGATGCTATTGAAGAAACTAATGTAATCTTTGTGAAAAAATTGTGACTGCCTTTCATTCAAAGTTATAATATGTACTGTAAACTTTATTTTAGGTGATAACATGTAATTTTGCGACTGAAAATATATGATATGTGCAAAATTAATGTCACTGTATTATTCTGAAAACTGCAATATTTTGTAATTCTTTTACTTTAATAATCGTATAACGGCCAAGTTGTACTGTGCACTTTATCGACCTGCATTCTTGTCAGTAGACTTGGGCGATACGAGTATTTCGAGAGAACGAGTATGACGAGTACGAGTATTAAAAAATATCGGTGACCGATAACGGTGACAAAATACTCGAGTATGGGCGTCATAATTCGGTTGTGAGAAGATCATATTACAAATGGCTATAAACTTACGGTGGCGGGGGAATTAATCTATCATGAAGGGTTCGATGCTCATATCCTTTATTTATTACAACTAATATTGGCGGGAATTCCTATTATTTTTAATTAAATACAGTGTTCATTTTTCTTTCATACTACCAAATATTTATGGCTCCAGGTTTAGGACTGGTAACTAAATGATTCATTTAGCATAGTCATTTTGATAGCATATTTAATAAATGAATCACTTATTTACAACAATAACCATTAATTTAAAAAAATGGATCACATTACTAAAAAAAATATTTTTTAAAATTTTTGTCATATTTATTTTAGCCAATTTTTTTAGATAATGTAGTAAGATGTTCGGAACAAGCAAATTATTCCGTATTGATTATTGTCAAATTGGATGTTTTCTATTCAAACGTTTCCTTAAAATTATATGTAGCTGTTTTGAATGACAATTTAGTGTTGTAAATATTGCGAGAAACAAAATAATCACCCGAGTTTATAAAATACGACATAAGACATTGGACTTTTTTGTCGACATAATGATAAAATTAGAATTTAACCTAATTAAAAGTTGATTTTTCTATACACTATATATTTACAATATTTACACTACAAAGTAATTACACTGAACTGTGGCAATAAAAAAACGGAGAATCAATCCTTATTTTATAATACTCGTACTTGTCGATTTGAGTAAATATTTGTCCGCAAACTGCGAAGTGTAAAGCAATACTTAACGTAATAGGTAAAACGAGTATACGAGTATTTTTGACATACTCGTACTACATACTTTAAAGTATTACGACTTACAAGTATTTAAATATTCAGTTTGTCCCTTATTTCATACACGTTTTAAATATGAAAGAGCGAGACATCCTGAATACGACATGCGTGAGTAAAATAGCTATAGCTAGCTAGACAAACAGGGGTATTAGCTGCAGCCCGTCCATAAAGTAACCATTGTACGAACGTCCGGTCGGCCATACCATACAAGTATTTACGATACCAAGTATTTTGTATTTCGCATACCAAGTACGTTTTTTAATCCGAGATATCGAGTATTTTTACCGGTGACAATAAATACGCCTTACCTCTACTTGTGAGAACGTAAGACTGGGTGCCATGACCGAGATGTTTTTAAGTCAAATTATTTAAAACTTTATTGCTCACTTCCTGTGCTTATTTGTTTCGATACGCGACGTAGTCCTACATAAACTAGTGGTAAATAATAAGCAGTGCAACGTATTATTCGTTCAAAGCCGTCTTAAATATACTGAGTTGAATGGTACTTGTTGTAATTGCAGTCACCATATGACTTTCTTGGCTAGTTTTTTGTGACAATATCTGATTTTGGTATATTTGTATCAGTATATTTGTATTTAATTTTTGCTTTCGTATTTCTGTTAGATCTCTAATATATTGGCATATTTTTATTTTTAGTTGCTATATTAAATTGTAAAAATATGTTTGTAAAGTTTGTTTAAAAAAAAATTTGTTTTTGAAAAATTATGCAAGTGATTAAAATATTCATACTAGATTTTATATAGTATTTTTCTATAACGTGTATTAAAATTTGTTATACAAATCATATACAATAATACTCTAAGCGACTACATAACCGAGTGATATATCAGTGCACAGTCATGGCTGAGCTGGGTCTAGTAATTTTAAATTTGTCCTGAAGATTTCTCAAATGGCGTAAATATTCACTAAGGAACATTTGTTGCATGTCTGCACTTAAGGGAATAAAATAGAGGGTTCAAAACTTGTAACAGATGTTTTAAAGTTTTTTTTTGCAATTTGACTGCTATGAATATTAAATGAGGGTTTAAATACCGTAATGTACTAAGCGGTTCTATCAATTTGGAGGAAATATTCCTTATATAACGTAGGCAGCTAAATAGGGAGGGATTTTCCAAAATCCAACCCTAAAGAGGAGAAATGGGAATTCGAAGTTTGGGTGAATAAATAATAAAATTTGACATGTCCTTGGAAAACTTTAACTATTAATCGCTATGATTGACGCATAACATTTGAATTAAAATATATGTCCTCTACTCAGTGAAACACAGGCCGGTGACTATTTGCAGTACAGGAGACGTTCCTTGTACAAAGGGGGCTTTACTACAAATGTAATTGGAGTAGTTCTTGAAAACCGTTCTGTGATTCACATCGGTGTTGGGTATTGTAACACAGTAAAATCGAAAAAAATATATTTGCAAATACGAAAAAAGGCTTCCACTTCTTATATCTATTTTTACGCTATAGAATGGAAAATATGTAGTGAGAATATATAATGTATATAAGTAGTTCAGTGACTGTATGACAGTTTTTTGCACCCGATTTATAAGGACTTCACCTATATGTTTATTTGTTGTTTTTTCGTTCTTTATAAGATTACCACGTCTCATTTTGTTCTCTTCATGTTTCAAAAATTACCTATCCCCTGAACTTATAATTTCGTCATCCAAATAAAAATGTATCTCAAGAATAAAGTTTGAATTCGAAAAGCAGATGGAAGTCAGAAGTGCTCACAATATGAGCACAAATATCTATCTACCAAAAATTAAACCATTAATTTTGAAGACCATATCTATTGAAGACTATAAACTATAATAATAAATGTAGCTTAAGACGGAGCACTATCGCAAAAAACCTTTTTAAGTTCATCAAAAATTGTTGCTCGATTCAATCCTGTCAGGTATAATTTATGACTTTTAACAGTAATTTATCCATTTCTCAATACAAGAAATTACTTTTCTACATTTTCTAAAATTAAAGCCCAATCTTTGCCTTAGAGGATGATTTTTTTAAACTATCTTTGAAGACAAAGATAAAACTTAAATATTATAAAGAAAGTAGATAAAAGACTAAACTACTAAGTAATATTTAAATTTGTCATCAATTATAAAACTTTGTAGGATATGCTATCATTACACCCTCATGTCGATATTAAAATACTAAAATTACATGAAGAGTTGAAGATTCACAAAACACATAAACTTGTAAATAATAACGTTACTTTTCAAAAGTTTCTTCATATAACCGCAAATTATGACGATGTTGGAAACAATAATCTCAACAATAAATTAAAGCGATAAATTATATGCATTCCTAAATAAAATATTTTCAATTTATTTACACAAGAAATTGTCTTGGCATTTTAATAACGCTGTAACTGCGCTGCAAACAAAGAATGAAATTTTAAATGAATTTAGTACTACGTTTGACAACAGAATCAGTAAAACGCTCATCTGAAAGGCTTTGTCAAAGGTAATTGCGGAAAAATCAAATAATGTAATAAATAGAGGGAATTATGAAAACATTTCATTATATAATCAAAATCTGTGCAGCGTTTTATAAAAAAAAACATTATTACTGAGACGTTTTATGGGACTATTTTTCATGCATTCTTTTTATCCTTTACTTATTCATTTTTTTTATGTCATTGTAATTTTCATGTAGTGATCGATTTATCTCACAGATATTTGAGAAAAATATTCGATATTCAAAAATGCAATCATATTATTTTCAGTACAAGTTATGAACAGACAACATATTTGTAATGGTATTACAGTTCCGTAGCCTAGAGAGTAAATAAAAGGGTTTTCTGAAATTATTTTGATCATTTACTTGAGACTTGAGAATATGAAATACGGCTCTTAAACTTATTATGTAAGATGTAGATGCTAAGATCTATTTTGAAAATGTACTCTGTAAAAATGGAAAAGATTATATCACATCATACTCTAATTTTCACCAAATTTGTTATGAAATCGCCTTCATGATAACCATATACACATGACTTGGAAAATTTTGTCAGCTTAAACGTTTTAATTCGCGTAATTTCTTTATAGTTTTAATTTAATTAATTTTCTTTATAGTATACTCAAATATGACTCAAAAATGATTTTGATTTGTGAAAGAAATATTTTATTACTTCATATCATGATTATTAGCAAGTATCAGTCCAGGGTCTCTATATTTTTAATTTATGTATAATTACTTTCTAGTGATATTAGTAGTGAATAAAATAAAGCTAAAAATAAACTACACAATCATGTAGCAACATAGGCCGGCACTTTAAAAATAAAGTTCAAAGAAATGTTTTATTGCAAGTCCCGTACTATTGCATCATGACTTGTTTTTTTTTCGAGATCTGTAACTTAAGTTAAAAAACAATTATCATGTCTGTTATAGACTATTGAACGGTGAAAAATAGAATCTTCAGAATTTAACAAATGATAGGTTCTACCTGCTTCTATAAAAAAACCTAAGTAACTTATTCTTCATAATTTTTATTCACGTAAAAAAAAATTCTACGCAATGTCATTCCATCTTAGCCATTCTTTAGCTCATCGTTGGTACTTTTTTATTGATTTCAGAATACAAAACTGTTTCCCTGGTTTTCATTAGTGGACTTTAATATTTAACATTAATATTTAGTGCCTGAAACAATTGTTAAGATCGTATAGTTTTTCTTTATTTACTGTACCAGTAGAAATAGGAATTAATTATGTACAAGTTAAAAATATACGGTGCTTGGATTACATTCAGGAAGGAAGATATCAATCAGGAAGTTAAGTAACAAAATATTTTTAAAACTGATCAGATAATTTTTAAACATCCATAAAACATAAACACTTTATTTTGTGTTCAACATTTTTTCAATCTCAACAAATCGAATTATTGTTCAACATTTAAGTATAATATGTATATACTCAACCAAAATATATTTAAGACACATTAAAGTAAGTATACATACAGATATATAATATAAATAAATCACATATTGCACCAGAATAAATCAAATATCGCTTAACGCTATAGTTATTTTACGTGCTTTATATGCTTTTAACAGCGAATTTTTATTTTCTGTTAAAAATATCATGGAAATCGTATCCTCCATACCAATAAATGTGAATGCTATCACTACTTCTACCATATAATTTGAAAATAACAAAACATACAAACATATGTGCGATAATGTATTACATCGATTCAGTCTAATTTGCCGCCAACGCACTCTGCGTGTCCTTTCATTTGATATATCGAAGCTCTAACTACCTACACGGGGGTATTTATTGACGATTACTAATTTATTACGACCAACAATCCACTTTACCTGTAAAAAACTCCATAAAACAATTTTATTGCCCAAATAACCGAGCGCAAATCCATATACAATGCGGCACAGACGGTCAGCCAGACCTTCGAGTGTATTCGTTGTACAAATCGAATGGTCCTTTGAAAGTTTTTTTTTGGAAAACTTTTCATATTAACTCAAGTTATCTGTAGCAAATGCTTGCTTACGGCTAATCAAAGCGAATCAACGAAAATACTGAAGTTTTACAACCTCCTTTCAGCCCACTCGAATATTTTCTTCCGAATGTGATTAATGATTTGGACCAATTATTTGGAAGTCGTGCATATGTTATCTATTTGAAGGTATTTCATTTAATTGGTTACTACCGAATGAAATAATTTTGAAAATTGTAAATTGCGATCGAGAAACATATTACAACTTTAGGTAAATCAAGTTACTTTAGACTGTATTTGTTATCTACTAATATTTCAAAAGTAATTTGTATTAAACTATAACATTGGGAATTGCATACGAAGTGTACATTTTGTTTACGTACGACATTCACTATATTCCTTCAATTCTTTTTAAAATACAACTAGAGAGACATATATTTCAAAAGGATGATTTTCATAACATGTGTGTAAGTTGTGTCTTTGTGAAAATAGGGTTCTAATCCACATAATGATGTTATTTAATACAAAGACTAACAAACATGTCTTAATGCAGGCCCTTAGAATACTATAAGGAAGAGTCTTAGTATACTATAAGGAAAATTCCGAAAACCTGGAATTATTCTACGGACATATTTAAATTTATCATTGGTCATATATTGAATCACATTGAACTTGAAATAAGTTTTAAAATAACTAAAGTGAAATCAAATATAAATACATACGTATGTAGGAGTTTCCCACTAAACTCCATCAGTTGAACATGATTTATTTTCACTGTCGGTTCTCCGTTAAAATTATATTCAAATTAACTTTCAAATCTCTTTTGTTAATTTAAATTTTTTTCAGACAAATTAATGTAACAATCTTTTGTCCATGCTATAGACTACAAAATAAAAAATCTTCACCGATTGTACAATTATTATAAGCCATTATAATTATCAAGAATTTTAATTTAGAAGGGTTTTTATGTTTCAACTTTCTCTCATAATTTTGGTAATGTCTGGTAATACTGTATTTTCTTTGGTTTTATTATTCTATTGAATATCTTTATTAATTACATTTTCGTTATATAATCTCTGATAGTGAATAATATTGGTCTGTATCGACCTATAAGGCTATTAATAAAATTTAATATAATTACGGTGTCTGTTATAATTTCTCTTGTATTATATTTCTCTCGTAATTTATTCAAACATGTCAATTTCGTAGCTTTCGGGGTTAAATCTCTAATAAGTTTTGATACAAGTTACAAATTAAAACGTGATATAATCAAACCTCTACATTTTTAAGTGGCAGTCAGTCTCATCGTCGGTAGTGCAAAATGCGTAATAAATTACATCAAGAAATGCAGACTAGGAAGGTCATTGTGATATTCCACAAGTTTCATAGCTGTTGATATGATGATTAATTATAGAATAAACTCGACAAAATACTAACCCAAAACGTAAAGAATTTGCCAAACTCCTTTTAATGGATCTGCGTCGGACGCAGATTGACCTATCCGACCCGCACCGATTTTTGGATGTGCTTATTGAATGACCATTTTATATTTGACCATTTATTTACGGTGGTCAGATAATCGTTGTCATATTATTTGCATAATGACCAGGCCACGCTTACATTAAGCCGCTTAACGTTTCGGGCCACCTTTGGCGGTTTTCTATACAAACTATCAATTATATTATGTAAACGGTCGCTTTATGAGATTTACTTAGCACTTTGATAATTATTTGTGAGTTCATTTTGTGTGAGTATGTTATGACGTGAATAATTTTGACTTTACGGACTTTCAAACATCTTTTCTCAATCAATTTCTTTCTTTGTGAAAATATTTGAAGCCAAGTATTTTGCCATAAGTTTCGTTACCATTTCATAGTCATAAAAGTGCGTGACCGGATTTAACACTTTTGCGTTTTAAAAGAAAATTAGTGTAGTAGATGGGAAATTCTTTGGTACTACGAAAGTCAATGCGTTTTATGCAAGTTACGTTAGGGTGCATCTTATTTTTCGACTTTTAAAAAGTGACCGTGTCAACTCGCTATTTCTTTCTATCTACCTTAAAAATGAAACTATAACTTTTATTTTTTTATTGAGTTTTAGGGATCACTACCCCGTGTCAAAGTTTAAACTAATAATAATATGATAAACTACAGCTTAATGTATGCAAAACAGTTAAATTCATTATTTAAATGTAATAAAACATGTAACTGCACGCCGTTGTCCCATGATTCCGAGGCGATACGCTCTTACCCCACTCCTCTCCTTACTCCATCTTGTTACGCTTAAAATCAAAATGAAGTAAATCAATTGCAGTTCGAAAAACTCTACGGCTTGTGACGTCATGATACTTTTAAAACGAGTTGGCATTACGATTAAATTAAAAAAGGATAACTAGATATAAAGAAACGTATGGAGAAAATCATAGTTAAGAAGATAAAAATAAGTTTTAAATGTTTACATTCAAGATTAAATTGAAAAAAAAAATAAAGAGAACAAAGCCAAACACTCTGAAAGCCTACGAAGCAAAGAAAATAAATTGCAAAATAACTTGAAAGACCTCTAGATCTCTAGTAAGGAAGACATATAATTTTTAATTGGGGCAAAAAAAAAGGATGTCCTGGTGTTATAATAAGTGGTACGGGCAAAGTTAATTTTAAAAAATATCTAAGAAAGAGTTCTACCCTTTTTTAGACAAGGTCATTTTCAAAGGCTTTTATATGAAGAAAAAAGCTATACTGAATCTCTAAGAGAAAAGTGCATGCTGTCTTCCTCATCCTCCAGCAGAGAGGATGAGAACAAAAGT
This sequence comes from Druceiella hillmani, assembly GCA_039881145.1. Taxonomy (NCBI): domain Eukaryota; kingdom Metazoa; phylum Arthropoda; class Insecta; order Lepidoptera; family Hepialidae; genus Druceiella; species Druceiella hillmani. The sequence goes on from JAYKKI010000011.1 coordinate 22,434,282, forward strand.
GCAGCATTGAAAATTTCAATGAGAGCAGAACTTCAGACGGCAGATCTACTCCCACCTAAACGTGAATGCGGCACAAAGAACCTAGTTAATGAATGCTCAACCGCAAGCCTCGACTTCGCTAAAATGAGTGATAATAAAGCAACTGTTGTTTTGAAATCATTGCTCAAAAGTGCAGGAACCAAACCAGAGTTCTGTATTAATTCATCGTTAATTCGTCGCCAGCGTATGAAGCAAAGGCAAAGGGTGGCTGAGCTTTTAAAGAAAGAATTTAAACCCATTATACCTTTTATTATTCATTAGATTAAATTAATCGAAGACATAACAGGATACGAAAAAGTGGACCACCTATCCATTTTAGTGTCTGAATAGGGTGTTGATCAACTTTTGGCAGTTTCCAAAGTAAGCCATTGAACAGAGGAGGCGTGTGCTTCAGTTGTTTATGACACTATTCTTTCCTGGAATTTGAGCGACAAAGTAATCTGCTTATGCTTCGACACCACTGTGGTCAACAGTGGCTTAAGAGGTGGTACTTGCATCCCATTATACAGAAATTGGAAAAAAATGTTGTTTGTGCGTTGGTTAGCCTATAATGGAAAAAAACGTGTACTTATGTACGCGCGTGAGAAGTTATACTCTTTGGCATCATTAAATAATACATACGGATAGATAACCTCAATTATATTGGAGCACTTGAAAAAGTCTATAAACACAATTTTTTCACTAATATTTACAAATAGTAAATATATTAATCAAAATATTGAATTTAAATCACTTCTGAATATAATTTATCAGCACATATATAAATCGGACTTATATTTTTTTATCCAATAAATTCAAATGAAAAAGCGGCTCACTGCGTCAATATTATGTACTTGAAGTATTTTTGTGACGTGAAATTAATAATCATATCTATCAAAAGATGGCGCTGCGCTGATGTCAGGAAATTATAAACTAATTCATATTTTAATTCTGTATGAAAAGTGAATACAAAATAAAGATAAAAACAATATTACCATAAAGCTAAATGCCTTATGGTAATATTGTTTTTAAATATCATCTGCCTCTCTGTATAAGTATTTATCTGTGAAACTTGGATATTAGATTTATTAGTAATATAAATAAAGAATCACAATTAATGACTTCAAACATTTTTAAATTATTCGAAAGACAAATAAAATGCAGAATCTAAAAATAAAAAACTTGTCTTGGAGGCGCCGGGTATCGATCTCGGTACCTCTCACATGCTAAGCGAGCGCTCTACCATCTGAGCTACGCCCCCAACGTAAGTTTCGTACAAAATATTGGTATTAATATATAGTCTCAATAACTGCAACTTCATACTGTAGATTTTGTGTGACGAATCTTAAAATTTCACTCTCATCATTTTTTCATAACGCGCCTAAAGAAGTATAACTTCAATAATGCTAAAAGCAGTCCTACTTCAAGCAATAGGTCTACCAAGTGGTCCAGAAACATTAATTTTCAAACGTTTTGGAACTATGCTGAACTTAAAGATCATATTCAGCATAGTTTTCTCAGATCGTGACATTTTTAGATCTGTAAAAAATGTAGCAAGTAGCACAATTGTATTCACTGAGAAACATTTAAGCGATTAATAACCTCGGGAAGATCACAAGCAGTTATTGAAACTTCAATAATATTTCTGGAGTTATGCGTAACAAAGGAATATTATTCAGGTCTTTATCGTACACAATGGATGGAAAAGGCAATTATAGCTTTAAGTTTTTAATTTTTAAAGACCAGTTTAGATTAACAAAACGGGAACTTAAAGCAATTATTGAAATTTGTATTTTCGTTCTTGTAGTTTATGTTAGATAAAGGTTTAAAGCAAGAAACGATTTTAAAAAAGCTTAAGAGATTTAACAACATAAAGAAAACTATGTAAAAAAAGCTCCAGAGAAGTTCCTAGGGCATTTGTGATACCTTTCGGAAGAACTTTTCCGAAAAAAATGGTTACGTAAGATTTAGTGGAATGATGAGCTGTTTATGATTTATTCCACGAAGACATTGATACAGTATTTATAGTTAGATATACCACTGTCACTGGTTGGAAATAAGGGACTTATGGTTCATTCAAGGCAGACATGTGAAAAATGTATTGCCTAAAATAATTACGTGAAACGTGTATTTTTAAATTGTAATTACATGTAATTGTTTCAGTATTAAAGCAATCGCTTCCATAATTAATAATGTTATTTGAGTAATGATTAAAATCTAAATAATTATTATGATATCGAGATACAAAATTTGGTTCCATTAGTACTAAACTCCTGGTCGACATCCATATAAAATTCGATGAAGGTTGACCAACATGTGTTAATAGTAGACTTTACTTGGCGTTCAATTTGCACCATTGGTACTTTCGTACAAATAGTTAATGAAGAAACTTAAAAAAAATTTGCACCAACTTGTTGATCACAGCATTAAGTTATAAATATATAGGATTTCATGGACCAGCTTACACAAAAGCTCCACTGGGTGCCAATCGTTTGATGTTTAGTATATGGATAAAATAATATTTCACGAGCAGTATTTGTTTCTAAGAAACTTTTCTATTTATTTGCCATCAAGGGAAAGTTTAATATCTAATTTAAGATACTTTTATAGTAATAACGGTTTTAATAAAAATATCAAACGTGAAATTTTGTTTAGTCTGATAAAAAGCGGTAATTTTAATATATACATGACCTGCTCTAATATGTCTTGATTAGTTTGTGCTTCTCGTGGTCATTGTTAAAATGAAAACTAGAAGCTGATATGTTTTACTTGTATATTGGATAATTATAATTCCTTAACGCCAGTCCAAGTAAATTCGTAATGACATTATATTAGAGAGAAGCGTTATACTCTTAAAAAATTGACAAAAAATGGTTAAAAGACTTGGTTATAATATAGACAAAACTTTCTTGTGTTGTATGGCTCTTTAGAGCTCCAATGACATATTTTTCGGATACATATCTTTGGCTCCAATGACATATCTTTGGTATGAGCTCTTTAGAGCTCCAATGACATATCTCTCCGATATCATCACATTATTGTAAATATGTCTATTTAAATGACATTTGTTTTGGTATAGGACTATATCTTTATTTGTATGTTTAAATAATAATAATTGATGTATCGGGAAATTTTGTATCCAAAATTGTTCATTTCCGTTTTCATATTTTGCCACCATAATTAGGCGAGAAATATGGTGCAGACACATGCCATCTGTTTCAATCATTGCAACCTTTAGATTTAGTCGGTTTTAAAATAATTCATACTGAATAATCGTTTCCATTTTTTTATAATATTCTCTGTTTTACTCTGTGTTCTTTTATGCATTGTAATTGTTTGATTAAAATTCAGACACTAATTAGGTTTAAATATAACTAATTAAGTTTAAACGTCACCTACGTCTGCCTAGAAATGCATTTCGATTTTTGAAATACTTTTTTTTTTTTAAATGTACATTTAAATCGTTTAGTTTAGTACATTTAAAATGTACATTTAAATCGTTTTTTATTTATCGGGATTCGGTCAAAATAAGTAAATAGATAGCGTGATGATACGTTATTCTTAGTTATTTGTGGGCTAAATTTTTGTTATAATAAGTACTAATGGATCATGAAACTTTCTTTCTCCAGAGTACATCGAGAGGGATGCTTTAGAGTCGGATAAATGGCGATGAGACTGTAATTAATAAGTATAAATGTAAACGCGTTATTAAATAAAAAAATATCAAACATAAAACTAAATTCACTATCCAGTAGAAAATTATAAGACTATACGTAGGAAGGTTGTTAGTAAAAGAAACATACTCACAGCCTATTAATTAATAGTAAACTGTTAATTAATAAATTAGCAGGCAGTATAGATTAAAAATAATCTTGATGATTTCTATTACAGATATTGATAAAGGTTCTGGGATATAAATTTTTATATTTCGTTAAAATCCGTCAAGTATTTTTTTGCGTCATGCGTGGATAGATTAACCCTTGTTGTTAGTGCTTAGCCGCTTCCGATTGTATCTTATACTATCTACTGCACGTTTCTTTATCAGTCGAACGTACCTTTTATTAACTTTCGGTGATAGTAAAAAGTGTGTCTTAAGGATAGGAAGTTTAACTCCAGAAAATATTTCGTTTCGCGCGCACACATACGCGCACGCCCGGGATGCTGTGTAACTTTTATTGTGTGCGTTAAATGGGACCCTTTTATGTATAATTTTGTCGTGAATATTTTGATAATTTTTTCGTCAACCTTCGATATGACTCCTTTAATATAAGCATGAAATTTGAGTTGTTTTTTTGTGCAAAACGTAAAACACAACTAATTATAGGGAATTTCATATAAAAATAAAGAATACTCATGTGTATATGTATATATATATATATATATATATATATATATATATATATATATGTATATATTGTGTTAAACGATTAGTATGGCAAGCATAGGCTAAGATTAAAATAATATTCCTAAAAAAAGGTGTACAATTATTGCGACAAGAAAACCCCATTTCATGATTACCAATTTTATAATTATGGTATACCAATTATAAAATGACATTGAAAACCAACAGAATAAATTTGTTTTATAAAATAAAAATGTATAGTTTTAAATTCACATAAGTCATCTCCTTCAAGTAGTGTAAAAAGTTATGTCAATTTCTGGTTAGCCAATTATAAATAGACACAAAACGTAACTTTTTCCTACTCATCATTAGACTTCCAATTATATGTAAAAAGAAACTCCTGAAATAGCGATTTTGGGATCCTGGTATTCGCAGTAACAAAGCATGAGTGGTGCGGGTTTCATTCAAAGTGTTATAATTCGTGACCTGCAATCCACCCCACCCACGAAACATAATTATGCGACATTATTTTCATGACAATGGACTAAATTATATTATTCACCATATTTCTAGTGTTATGTACCATTTTATTAGAATATATTACTGAAGTGAGACTTAATGGATTCAAAATGATGTAAACTGGAAATAAAACTCCCAATTTTAATTTATGTTATACAGGAACGTAAAAGTTCAACAAATGCTGTCTGAACAGAAAATTACTTACACGGCCCTGGGCCTGGTACTTAGCAATTATTTAACAATCGTAATAAAATATCATTAATTTGCTTTCCATTTTTGATTCCCAAAAATATAATATTGATGAATAATGTGAAATTCACAGGTCTGTTTTTCCAAACCAGATATCAAGAAAATAGAGGTTTTCGCGTGTAATATGAATTTGGCCTTGTATAACATGTGTTTTTTAAAAGCATCGTCTAAAGTTAGAGTGGCTAAAGAAGAAGGACACTCTATTTCTATTATAACAACTGCATACTTGCCATCAGATATAGTTTTCAGGAAATTCAAGGATATTTTTGAGAAGAGGAGCGTAATTGATTGTAATTCTTTTTTTGCAACATCACCGAAAACCAAAAATATTAATAAATTTCTCTTCCTGGTCAGCTGTTCTGCGCTGTTTCTTTATAAAATCGTATATCTCTTGCCTACCTTAAATACTTCTGGACTCATATCAGGTTGATGACAGTTTGGTCAATAGTGGGCGTCTTTTGATACAGTATTGCTTGCATTGGAGTCTTTTGGGTTGAAATTTAGAATTTATAACTTTTGTTCGAATGTGCTCCCCTCTTGTGATCAAATTACCAGGATTAGTCCTTAAATTATCTCATGTGTTGAAGTATGAAACGTACTCGTATTAAAAGACACAATGCCAGCAGCGCAACGACCCACCGACCTCCTATATACTTGGCTATTTGTGTGTTAAAACTTTCGATCAAAATTACTAGGTGGGCTACTTAAATGATAAGTGAGATGTCGGCAAATAATTGCCATAGCATCTATTAACTCAGACGCAACCATATATGATACGATATCCATTGATTGAGAGCGCTGAGTTTCTGGTATAAAAGAGTAATCACTACAATTATGGTCATTACCAAATATGGTGATTGTCTATATTTAGACAGAACCAGTGTTGTAAGAACCCTCTAGTTCAAAGTTACAAAACAGTTAGGATTATTAGTATTTCATATTTTTTCCGGAAAAATTTGCTTAGTTTATTGTAATAACACTAATTAATGATACAATTTAAAAATAATACGTATGAGAAATTTATTTTGACGCAAAATTATCGTTACTGATTGAAATATTCGGGGTAATTCATTTCAAGCGGATAAGTATTGATTTACATACATTGGCAAGCTCAAAAACGATAAAAGTATGATGTAAAATTGAAATAAACGTGTAAAAGAATTTTAAGTAAAGTTAAATTAATTATTTTCTCATAAATATTTTATTAACAGCTGACATTAGAAATAAATGTTTTTCATGATTCCTTTGAGCAATTTAATTATTTTAAATAGCACTGCAAAAAAATTGAGGCATTCCGTTAATTTTCACTTAATTTGTTATCTAGGCGCATACATACCAGTTACAAGAAGTTGCACTTAGAGTCTTGTGCCATGGAGGTTAAATGAAGTGGTAAAATGCAATAAAAGTTACATTCCGGTAATGGTGGACAGAACAATAGGCGAAAGAAAGCAGTCCAAATTATTTTGGAGGCACACATTGTTGTACGACACTTATCGGCGGGAAATTAATGAAAGTAGGAAAAATTGCTACAATATATATTTTTTTAAATTTCTTACTAATTATCTCGTATCTTAAAAATTTACAGATATACATTTTCAAAATCTATTATTTGCATTGCACCATATATATTTTTCTAACTACGAGTTTTTTGTAAATAGGCATTTTTGAGCGTTTTTTGTAACATTTCCCTATGGATCTCTCGATTGATTAAAGAAATATGGAAATAACTTTCTTCATGCTGTACTTTGTACATTTTTCTAACTACATCTATTTTTCTATTTGTTAAATTCACGGCGATTTGAGTTTGATAACCCAGATATCAAGTGGCCGCATTCTAAATAAAAATTATTTTTGCGCAGATGCATAATTTGCAAACACGCGTGATGACGTAGCTGAGCTCTCCAACGGTTAAAAGGGCACGCTCAGGTATATACATATATGTACATATTAGAATAGAAATTACTGTAAATCTGTGGGTAGGTCCTCCATCCTTCACATTAGAAACAGGTTATATTAATGCGCGAAGGTTATTCAAGGCCTATTTAGAGATATTAAAATAATTATTTTATTTATTTAATATTTAATTTTTTACAATGGTATCGGGTATTTTTGTGAGATTTAAGAGATATGTTTCTAATGTGAAGGATGGAGGTAAAAATCAATTTAAATAATTTGTAACGTATAAATGTTATTTTGGAATGGAAATAATTTAGATGGTGCCAATAATATAATCAAATCTGTTATTAAAATTATGAACAATTATTGAAAAGTTACAATAAATAATTAAGCAAAATAAGAACGGAAAATGTTGAAAGTATACTAAATTGTCTTAACTAACTTAATAACAGAAAATAATTTTAAACTGTTATGAACCATGCTATCAGGATCAGAAAACAAGATGAACAAAACTCCAAATGAAAGCCCAGGTCTATAGAGGATTAGAGAGGTATTGGATTACAATATATAAATATATATATATATATATATATATATATACATACATATATATTTATATATATATATATATATATATATATATATATATCCTTGTGTTATAATTTAACTTAACATTTTTTAAGTTTTTTGCGCATGAAGCACGACTATACTACGAATCGACTCTCAATAAAAACATGAATTAATATTGTTAATAACACAAACGGAAACGAAAAGCAAGAAAAGTGATTAATCATTCAGTCGCAAGATTTCAGAAGTGGTATACAGGAGGAAATTGAAACTGGAAATTGCGACAATAATGGGGCACTTCGATTTTAGGCGGCAGTTGTTGCGTGTTGCTACATTTTAAAGGAATGAAAAACGTAGACAGAACTTTGGAAAATAGCTACTTAAGAAACTTTGATTGGGCCAGGAAAATAAATTTTGAATATTAATTTCAATCGCTTCAACATATTCAATATATTCTATTTCCATACGTATGAAAATAAAACGTAAAAATGCGTACTTAAAAAAATATTCTCAAAACTAGATGTTGCAACATTAGTTAAAAACTTGTTTAAAGCCTTTTCGTTTTTTCCACAGATGATAGGAGCATCATTCTCTATAAGTATTGTAGTATTTTAAAAGTTTTTTTTAGCAATGAAACATTTGCATACTCTTATTGTAAGACGAAAATTATAAAAAAAACTATTAATTTTCATGTGCAATTATAATAAATGTAACATCATCAATGCAAATACTAAAAATTTACATCGATCATCTGTATTAGCCGACTTAATAAAAATGTACATCGGTCGTCTGTATTAGCCGACTTAAAAAACATGTAGTAAATATTAAATTTACTAAATTCTTACTATCTTGTTTTACTGAAATATTTGGTCTCAGTGGAAATTTACCGTGGGCCACGAGCATACAATATTTATTACGTTGAACTAAATACTACTATTGTACACTTTAGTAGTGAGGCGGTATAAATGATTTAATATTGAATTATAAGTCTAGAAAGTTTTGGTCGGCCTTAACCTTAAAACTTCTGAGATGAAAACTTGCTAATGAAAGTCGAAGTAATATCGCTTAATTGGGAAGAGACTTCGAAATACTAGTGAAATGATTTCTTTCAAAATTTGACGTTGAAATTCTATGTATAACATCACAATAAATCTTTGAGGCGGTGAGTATATAAATCCAGAAATAATTCCAATAAGCGTATTTATAAGGACTATTTCAATTATTAAAAAACCGGTAGTAATAATTTAAAATATTAAGATATTTTGAAATGTTAGGATAATCTTTAAATAATTACCATCAACGTGCATAATTTTTTTTTTGTTTTAGGTACTTCAGAATGAAAAATCTGGAAATCTTATCTATTTTCGTTACATATACCTAAAAATTCAAAACGAAAAAAGATAAGTCTTACCTTTACTCACGTGTCCGTCCATATGTCCATCTCACCATTTGTGACAAGCGTTTTTGAAATTTGATGTAATAATAATCAATTGACTCAAATCTATGGCAAATTTAACACACAAAATTATAAGTACACAAATTTCAGAGGGGCGAATAACTTTTTGTTATTAATCGTGTGAGGTTTCAATCGCAAGATTAAGATAAAGGCAATTATCTGCAAGATCGTTTGGACGTCGTAACTTAAAATTACCCTAGCTACAAAGCGTATTGACCCACATATACATACATATATACATATATGTGTATATATATATATATATATATATATATATATAGATATATATATATATATATATATATATATATATATATATATATATATATATATATATTAAAAGAGTAATAAAAACAATTTCAATACAATTTTTAATCAGTTAGCTATGGAAATTGATTATGATTAATGAACTATGAAAAAAGACAGTTACCAGAAGCTTATCTAAACAAAAAAGTTTTCCACACTATAGGGAAAATTTTAAATTCCTTAATTTCTTATATATTCACAATACTTTTACGCTTACGAAACGTACACTAGGCAATGTAAAAAAATAGACCTAAAACATTTCTTTACGCCGATGAAAATATTAAAAAATTAGTTTCACATGCATTCGAATAATCGCAAATTTTGGCCTGCATATTAAAAAGTACTGGCAGGTAAGATAAAACGCTCTAAATTTTAAAATTTTAAATTTATTTTAAAAATATTCCATTAAAAATAAAACGTTTGTTATGCGTATTTACAATTTATTTAAAAACAAATGTTAAATTAATTTTAATTATTGGTATTGCTGTAAAATTATTTAAGCTTATTTTTTCTCAAAAATTTTATAATGTACTATGGCAAATATAACAGTAATCATTGGTAATCTAGTGATTCTTCCTAAAGAAGTCTGCACTCATTGTTATGTATCGCAAAGGTTTGGTGTAAGTCATTTATTATCCAAAAGGTTTGGAAAAAATTTCCAGAGAGCGATTAATTGAAATGAGGACCAGGACCCGGGAGGAAACTGTACACTGAGCCTAGGGATGGCTGATATATCGTAAGCCAAGTTTTACGAAATCGGAAGTCTACCTATACAAACTTTCTCAAAAATCTCGAAGAAGTGAGAGATGTGTCAGCTTGTGGAATATTAGGGGGAGATTAAGGGGAAACTTTTTGATATAGACAGCTGAACACCAGCCAGGGATCCTAAATTAGGGACACCGTATCACAAAGTCGCGGTTTGACAAAAATTGGCAAAGAATCTGGAGTGAAGCAGAATTTTATTTTCTGATGAAGCCAGAATCTCTTTTTTTGGCGAGTTACGAAGTCGCAAAGTGCCGAGATGACCTGGAAAGCATTAAGCAAACTTAAGCTTCAAAGAAATTATGTCTTACAGCGTTGACTCTGTTATTTTTTGGGCATGTATAACTACTGAAGATCGTGCGGAGTTAGTTTTCATTTTATATAATATATATAGTTTAAAAATGGCTTTCTGAATATACAACGATACTTCCGAGAAGTCCCAACAACGTCAGTTTAGATTAGTCAGTACGAAGTTCCAACAACGTCCTATTGAGCATCTGTGGGTCATTCTAAAACGGCGCGTTAGGGCTGTACATCCCAGCCCCGCGAAAAAACCGAGAGCTAAAAACAGTTATTATATATGAATAGGTGTGTATTCCCCAAGAAGACATTCAAAACTTCATCTAGGGCATACCACGAAGAATAGTAGAAGTATTTTCGGCTAAAGTATACATTTCAGCAAATAGATACTATTTTTTTTTGTAACTTTTGTTAAATATAGAATATTGCCAGTTGAAGGCCTTCCTTTTTTTGTTGAAACGAGTAATTTGAAAATAGTAAAAAAAAACAAATTACGAAAGTCTAATTTAAAAGCCAAAAGTTTTTTACTCTTAGAAAATATTTCTCATTTCATTTATTTTATTTTCCTGTGTAAAATCTGATGTCCCTCTGCTTTTACTTGAACTAGTCGAACTAATCGATATTACGCATCCTGAAATGTTTTTATGTGCCAAAATTTTACAATTGACATCACAAAATAGACATGAGTCATCTCTATAATAATAAAGAAATAAATCAGTAAATTATATAAAATTATACCATAAACCATGTGTTTAACGTATTAATTAATTAAGCGAGTATTTATCGAGCTTATTCTTTATGATTGGAAACAGTATGCGTATTTACAAGCTTGGATCTGAATCGCCCTCCCTGTTTTTACTGTGTTCATCTGTTCGTCGATGGTAACGCTATCTATCTCTCAAAAATTACTCTATCAGTTTATTTAACACTTTTTACGTAGATCAGGGAGATACTAACATTTTAACATTATATCATTAAAATTACTTAATATAGAAAACATAGATTGATTAGTCTTAAAAAAATTACAAAAGGCAGAAAATCTTTTGAACTTTGGCGGCACATAGATTTTTAATATAAACAAATTGATCTATAACTCTGATAGAAAACAATAATATTTTAAATTAGTTAAATATACATAATATTAAAAAAAATATTAAAACAGAAGATCCGTAAGTCATATTTTCCGATTCGTTTTTTACAATCATAATTCCTGAGTCATGCTTGTAATCAGTATCGCATTAAATATAAAGGTGTTTAATGTAAAGTGACATTAAATAGCATTAACGCTGGTCTCATTATATGAACTAATACCATCTGACGAGTATTTGTGTTAAATTTTAATTGGTTCAAACCGTTTTTGAACTATAGTTCTGACTGAAATTTCACACATAGGAGCCAAAGCTAGTCCATAAAATATTTACTATGAAATCATAAAGTTAACTTTAAAAAATAACAAAGCACTTGCTTTAAAAGTAGGCATCTATATTTGGATCGACTTAAAATAATTTAAAAAAACACACACACACAACGTAGCACAACTTTGCGAATAAGTTTTTGATTATATCGAACATTTAAAGTTTCCATAAATAAGTATAATATGAAAAAGATTCAACCCTAGATCCAAACGAGATAAGTTTTATATGCTGTTTCAAATTTTTTAAAATATCCCTATTTGATTACTTAAAAATAGGATTATACGATCGCAATAATTTGTAATAATAATACTAGTGTTATACGATTAAAGGCCCACTTATCAAAAAGATGAAATCAATCAAAAACAAGCTATTTAAATAAATAAATAAAAAATAATTATTCATCCATGTTACCCTTATATTTCAATGAGTGTGAACCTATGGTATTTGTGCATGGACCTAATCAATTTATGTTTTCCTTTATTTCAAATTTAATTACTTTGTTCATTCAAAGTAACTTACCAAGGATGCCAGGTTTTTAATTTTTGTTTATTGGACAATTAAATATGATTTATTGGGAAGGGTCTCTTTATTACAGTATTCTAATAGCTTGCAAAAAGAAAGTATTACTAGCCTTCGTATAAAATAAGTCTGAATTAAAACCATATTTTTACACCAGTACAACTTAAATTCATGTCCCGAAAAGAGTACATGCACCAGTTACGTGAAATGTCTTCAAATCAAGAAGACATACAAGACTTCCAACACTTTGGTACTAACTAAACGTTCTGAAGAAAATATTCGGATAGGCTGAATGGAGCCGGTAAAACTTCAGCATTTCGGTTGATTCTTTGGTTAGTTGTGAGTGAACATATGCTACAGACAACTTGAGTTAACAAGAAAAGTTTATTTCACCGAATAAGGCCTTTGCGCAGGGCTATTCAGTTTGTGCACAGAATATTCTTTAAGCCGGCTCACCGCTTGTGCCGCATTGTATATGGAATTGCACCGATTATTTGGGCAATAAATTTGTTTTATGGAGTTTTCTTTATAGGTAAAGCAGATTGTTCGTTCTAATTAATTAGTAATCGTCAATAAATACCCCCGTATAGGCATTTAAAGGAATCGATATATCAAATAAAAGGACACACGGCATGCGTTAGCGGTAAAATAGACTGAATGGAGGTAACATGTTATCGCACAGATGTTCGGATGCCTTGTTATTGTTATATTATATGCAGAATATTAGAAGCAGTGATGTCTTAGAAATAAATGTCAAGGCATTGAGGATGCGATCTTCATGATATTTTAAAATTTTGTTGACCTAAAAGGGTTAGTTAGTTCCGGTTTTAATTTGTGTCCGACAAACAATTTCAAGCAGAAAAGAAAAAATTGCCGTGGAAAGCAAATGGCTTCCACTAGATGAAGTGGAATTTAGAGTATTTTAAATAAACATATTTGTATTATTGATCTAATATACAATATTTGTATTATTGATCTAATATACAATATTTGTATTATTGATCTCTGTTTACTTACTTTAATGAGTCTTAAACAAACTCTGATTAAATATTTAGATTTTGATTAGTAAATTGTGTATGAAATATAGTTTTTTTTATGTTTTAAGGAAACTTAAAAAATTGTCTAATTACTTTAAAAATATTTTGTTACTTTACTTCCTGATTAATAAAGTGTAATTCAAGCTATTTTTAGTTTGCACATAATCAGGTCTTAGTTATAAGGGTGCAGCAAATGAAACAAAAGTATACAATATCGATATTTTTTTTGGAATTAAATATTTGTTAAATATTAATGTTCACTAATAAAAACGAGGGAGACAGTAAGGATAAATTTAAATATACAGACCTCGGATTACTTTTTAAGTATCATGATCTGAAGCTATAAATTTTTTTTTAAGAAATCAGTATAATTATTGAGTCATCTCGAATAATATGAATAAATTAAAACCATAAAGAAATTATTTAACATTTTGAAGAAGTGTGGTTTATTTTCTGGAGATATATTTAAAGTCTTTGATAAGTAGCTAGTTGGAAAATGTTTTTACTTGAATTTTACTTGATTGAAAGAAAATAAATCTTAGCATCTACATCTTACATAACAGGTTTAATAGCAGTAGTTCAGGTTGACAATTCCTGAGTATCTCGAAATGTTTTCCGACAAACTCTTATTTACACTCGTTCAAATTATTATTGGCATTACGTGATGAAATAATAATATAATACGTTTTTTCCACTTGGCTACAGAACTGTAAAAAGATTACAAATTTCTTGTTTATTCATAACTTGTACTTGAAAATAACATGACTGTATTTTAGAATGTTGAACACTTTTCTTAAATATGTAAGAGACAGCCGATAACCACATGCAAATACAGTAACATAAACAAGTCAATAACTAAAGAATGTATGAAGTATTAATGATCCCAGAAAAAATCACAGTATTAATATTTTTTTTATACAAAACGCTGATCAGATTTAGAATAATTAAAGTAATGAAATATTTCCGTAGTTCCCTCGGTTAATTATAATGTTTGATTTTTCCGTGACCTTTAACAATGCCTTTGAAAGGAACCTTTCCCTGATTCTGTTATTACACAATGTTCTAAATTAGTTAAAACTTCGTTTTATGCGTTGTATACACTAGGGCTTCACACGTTTTTTTGCGTCGCAGTGTTATTAAAATGCGAAGGCAATATTTTATTTAAGAAAGCATATCACTTTGATTTATTGTTAAGGGTGTTGTTTTCAATAGAGTCACATTTTGCGGTTATATGAAAAAGCTTTTGAAAGTAACTTTATTGTTTACAAGTGAATATGTTTCATGAGTCTTCAACTCTTCACAAAATTTTAGTGTTTTAATTACGCTATCCTACAAAGTGTCGTTACATGTGACAAATTTAAATATTGTTAAGTAGTTTAGTTTGTTATCTACTTATTTTATAAAACTCAAGTCTAATCTTTTTCTTTAGTAAAGATTAAAAAAATATTGTCTAATGCGTATTGATAAAAATAATTTTATTTAGAAATTTTATTCCTCACAGGATTAAGTCGAGGAAAGATTTTCGATGAAATTAAAAAGGTTATGGCGATAGAGCTCCGTCCTAAGCTATGTTTCAGAATTTCGTAGCTAAATTTAAAAGTGGCCGTCCAGCATTCAATGATAAGACCGACTTGAACGTTCAAAAACTGTCACCATGCGAGAAATGGTCCCCAAATTCATGGTTTAGTTTTTGGTAGACAGATATTCGCTCTCCTATTGAAAGGTCTAGCTGTCTCTTGATTTTTATCTGCGATTCGAATCCTAACTTTTTTCTTGAGAAACATTTTGATTTGGATACTGAGGTGGTAAGTATATTGGAGAAATATTTCTCGAATCTTGTGGAAAACAATTACTATATCGTATATATATATATATATATATATATATATATATATATATATATATATATATGTATATATATATATATATATATATATATATATATATCTACGATAGTTTCATAGATGAATCGCGAGGTAAAATTTGATGAAGGACGGGGAAGCACTTATAAATCGATAAGCTGAGAATGTACCATACCGCCGTTGAACTACTTATATATTGTTGTATATTCTCGCTATATATTTTTCATTCTCTAAAGTAATAACGTACGTAAAGGCCAGACGCCTATTTACATATTTGCATTTATATTTTATCGATTTCACTGTGTAATAATACCTAACATTGTCGTAAATCTCTTTAGGATGGAACTTAGGAAATCCTTCCTAATTAGTGTCAGTGTACATTATATAAGGAATATTGCCTCCAAATGAATTAAACCGTACTAAAATGTGATAAATTTATTACAATACGGTAATTATATCGTCATTTTATTCACCTAGCGGTTGATATAAAAAAAAACTTTAGAATGCCTATTAAATATTTTAAACTTTCTATTTTATTTCCTTAATTGTGACCATTAAAAAAAATATTGATTAGCGAATGCTTACGTTGATCGAGAAACCTCCATGACAAATTTTAAATTACTAGACCTAGTTCGGCAGCGGCTGTGCATTAATATATAACTCGGTCATGTAGTCTGTCAGGGTACTATTTTATACACGTAACATTATCAAATAAACGTTACTGAGAAATACTATTTAAAAACTAGTGTGAACATTATTATCACTTGCATAAGCCCTCAAAAATTAATTAATTTTTTTAAATAACTTTTATTAACCCATTGTCATTACGTAGCGATTAAAATTAAAGCTGTAACTAATTCTAAAAATATACCAAATTAAAAATTGAATACATTTTTGCTTGATACAAATATACCAAAGTCAGATATTCTCACAGAAAGACTAACCATTAGATTCATACCATGACTGGAATTGCAGTAAGTACGATTCAACTCAGTATATTTAAGACGGCTTTGAATTAATAATACGTTGCGCTGTTTATTAGTTACCACATAAGTGAGCAATAAACATTTTAAACGATTTGGCTTGAAAATATTACAGTCAAGGCAGTCTTAAGTTGTAAATCGATTATCAAGTTTAAAAATAACAAAATCTCAGTTCAAAAAAAGTTTTTACACTTATTTTAGAAATGTTTATTATAGTTATAGATTAAGTTATTAGTAATAAAAACCTATTTGCCGCCATATCTAAAACATAATAAGATATTTAACTACAAATATTTGTCTTTTGAAAATTTTTTGAGACTGTTCAATCAACGTAAAATGTTATAAGGTAATAATATGTTATTTATATACACTTATCTAAAATTCCCATACAAATTTATTAACAATATGGGTGTCAGTTTTATGGTGGTAGCGAATTCTTTCATTAATTAAATTGTTTAATTGTTCTGGCGTATTTCCTTTAGATTGATTAATAGTTCATTTTATAATATTGTAATAAAAAACGAGTTATCTTTTCGTTACATAACTCTATTTTTGTAACTTGCCAACTTACTTTCAGGTTGAAAAAAGGATAACAAACATTAATTAACCGACTTTAGTAATAAAATATGCGTGATTTATTTTAATTAAATAGCTGCTCGGTAATTAGAACATTAGCCGTGACTTAGTAGAACAAAGTCGACGATTTATTTTCTTTCTCACCAGATCTTTTCCTTTTAGTCTCTTATCTTTTATTGTATTTTGAATTAATTTAAATAGAAATATTTCATCGTTCCGAAGAAAAATTGAAGTTTTATAAAATTAAAAGAGATTAACAATCGTTATAATTGAAAAGGTTAATTACATCCAATGAATGAAATATTATTAATTCTGAATAACAAACATATATTAATTAGATGTATGAATATATTAAAAGGATATGGAGCCACAAAATAGAAGGGATTATATGGGTTAAAGTTCTTAAACAAAATCAATTTTCTTTCAATCAATTTTCTCTGCGTTTCTCAGTCCCTTAAAATATGGCAACACATCCACATCAGCGACGGCTGCTATCTAAAACGGAAGTGTCTCATTATTGTCGCCGTTTCAATTTTTTTTCTTATATATATATATATATATGTATGTATGTATATATATATATATATATATATGTATATATATATATATATGTATATATGTGTGTGTGTGTATGTTTTTGTATGTAATCCCATGCCTCTATAACCCTTTAGGGGGGCTTCATTTAGAGTCCATTATAGTATTAAATTATTTTCTATATTTTGATGTATATAATTTATAAGCTATCTGTGATAATTTAATATAGTTTCAAAATTTTACCGATTTGGTTTCGCTCGATTAGTTATTATAATTCTTCGGTTATTTTTCATCATTTTAACACAGACATCATTATTTACGACAGATTTCCTTATGGACACAAACACAATTATTTCCATTTCAAAATAATATTTTCTTATTTAACTGTCACTGTAAAATCGTTTAAATGTTTTCGTCATTAGAAGAATCCTTCCCATTTGAAAAATGTTTCACAAATTTCTCGAAAATACCCCGACACCCAAAATCACAAAAACGCCCAAAAATATCACTGTGAAAAATTGAATATTTTCTGTGTTTGAATATCGCTAAATATGCTTTGAATAACCTCGCACTCTAATGTAAATTGTTTCCTCTGAATTCAAATTTACATATTCCATCTAAAGAAGGATGTCGAAATCTATTTTAATTTTTAAGAGTGGAGGTATAACTTTTAAACGTATATTTAAAAGTACTGTTAGCAGTCAAAATTAAAATGGACTTACCTCAATAGTTGTTAAATATTTATAAATACTCATAAATAACAAATGCCTGCTTTGGTGGGATGGTTTATATTATGTTTACCGGACAGAATCACATTGAAGACGGAAGTGCCCATGAAATACGTATGATGCCGATGTGTTGAGTATGAACTTTCACTTATATTATATTTATATATATATATATATATAGCAATTCCAAGAAGGTTTTAACCACCCACCTTTATTTCGCGCACATGCTTTAATGCCACTTTATTCAATTAAAACGTATTTTTATCTCGTTTATGTCGGATATCTGTTTTCACTCAGACCAAACCGCTATCGGTTAACCGTACTAAATCCTAAAATGTAAGATTTTTCATACTTTCATAAAAAAATCATTAGGAAATGACTATTAATATGAAAAATTGATGAGAGGAAATTTATATTCAGTTTTCTATCTTAGCACAATTGATAAAAAGTACAGATAGTGTAGTGCATGAAGATTGAGATTTGATTTAATCACAAGACTTATTTCATCATGCATTAAAGGATTTTAATAAGAAGTTTTATTGTAATCCAAACTGCTCATAATTTTATCTATTACAACAACAAAAATAAAAAAAAACCTAAACTGCTTACCGATAACGTCGTTGTGTACAATTTAAGAAATTAATCACTTTTTAAAGAATAATAATTTTTTGTCACTTCAGTTTTCGATTTTTATTTTTGCTGTTATAACACATATTATATCAAACTATCCTACGTATCCAAGAAATTTTTAAATGCTCATAGTCCTAATAATATTTCCCTTCATTTATATTTAAAATAATCACAGTCAATTGATAAAAAATAAAATTTTTAACCAATTTTTGCATCTTCAACATATGCTCGTCAATAAAATTATATAGTAAATACACACAATTGTTTGCTGTTATGTACAGCACATTCATTCAGGAACTACTTCAAATAAATCATTTTCCAAGGATTATTTTATAATTTAGTTTTCTAGATTAATTCCATCCTTGCTTTATCGCCTTGGATCTCTCGTGCAATCGCTGGAAGGCTTCGAGAAGTTTCTCTATCCATATCCAATGAGTGTGGAGAATGGTTACACAAAGGTATAGATTTTTACTTTTCTACTTTAATAACCACATACATCTGTAAAGCTCAAGAATTTCCTCTTAATTTTTGGCAAGAGAAATCTCTGGCCTGGATAGATTCGTTTTTGTTTTCTAACATCAAAATTATTTTGAAGACAACTTGATGAAGTAGAGAATAATTAAAATATGTGATTAAATTTTGAAAGCAATTTTTACGAAGAAAGTTCTCGAAGCCTTCCAGAAATTGTACGAGGAATCCAAGGCGACAAAGCAGGGGTGAAATGAATCTGAGAAGCTGATTAATAAAATATTTCTTTGATATTAATTTTTTAAGGAGTTTCTGAATGGATATACAGCTTTGGCAGTATTTACACTGTCGTAACGACAATAATATCGTTTACGATAGTGTGAATACTATTACGTTTATCTCGCTGACCACATTTATCTCTCATAAATGTTAATGTTGGTCAATAAAGTAAAGTAAAACTTTTCTCGACATTTTCGTCATCGGCGCTTGTGGAGTTTGGCGCCCCTTCCATCGATCTTCCTCTAGTGAAACTTGACCTTTTTTAAAACGTATGTACCACTCAAAATCATTGCTAGGACTTAGACATATATTATCGTATACCACTTGTGTCATAAAAAATGTTTCAGTTAAAATTTTGCGACAGTAAACACAATATCTAATTTCCGCACTCTATTCTATTTTTTGCATTTCGCTCACTGACACGAACTAATTAACACAGAGTAGTTTCAGGCTTTTTCCTGTTAAAAAATAAGGCAATGAAATTACTTAAAACGGTCCTATAACGGCTTTAACTTAAATCCTTTAGCTGCTTTTTTTGTTTGTAAAATATTAAGCTAAGAAATGAATTGAATAATTATCTCGGTTAACTTTCAAGCACATTTTCTAAAGATATAGACAAATAGGGACCCTACAATTAAAAAGCTAGTCTCTTTACTCGTTTTACTGGGAAGAATGGATTAAATCCTAAGCTAAGAAAAGGGCCTCGATTTGCATTACATATATTAATGGCACCATGGCAATAAACATCTAATTCTTACTATTATTGTAAAGAATACTTATTAAACTTCGCTCACTAAACTCTCTCTTTAGAAATATGTTAATAACATAATTTATAAACATACTTTTCTTTTATGCTCATAATCAGTGATTACGTAAGATTAAAAAGTTAAAAAAAAATTTGACGGAGTTTTATGTGGTGTTAGGGGTATTTTGAAAAGTTTAGAATTGTATAGTGGAAACTCAAAGTCAAGTCATCAGTTATTCATAAAATAACTGATGAGTAACAACCGCATCCCCTAGTGGCAACCCGAAAAAAGGCTTTTAGATATTTTTTAAGGAATTATTTTTCCCGGATAAAAATTATGCTTTATATTACCATTTGCTCGATTATTGTGAAAAATATAAAAGAATCGATTTATTCCTTAAAGAGCTATTAATAAAGAACGAATACTTATTTAAGTAAGCAAGAAAATAAATTTTCACGTTTGTAATATTCGTTAAACTGTTTTGCATAGAATTCTGATTTCTAACAATGTAGAATTTTTTCAGTATTATTTTACCTCTCCATTCATTTCTTCATTTTATTGGCTATTGCTTGTTTAATTTTAATTGTATTATTATTATTAGGTTTAATTTATAGTATGTCTACCATTATGCGATATGAATAAATGAGACTAAAATATTTAACATCGGCCTATACAGTTGAAGTAATTTTGTTTTCGGTTTTGTTTTTAAGCTTAAAGAAAAAAATTTGCCTACTACAACTTCTGGTAAGCTACGTTTAAAAAAATACTTGTTTTTCAATTCAAATTTTTGTGCGAATTTGAAATAAGTGCTTGTTTCATATAATTACGTATAACTTTGTGCCGTGGTATCAGCAAAAAATGCTCGTTTTAATTAAAATGTCACTTTTTAAATTTAAATTTTAGACTGCTCCGCAAAGGCAATTTATGCAGAAAAATTAATTCAGAAAGTAATTAATTCAGAAAGTATTTCAAAAATCGAAAATGTTATAGGCAAATCGTTAGGTTTGTTACGTTAATTTGTTTAAAGAAAAATCCTTTAAAATTTGTAAAAACGTAATGGAAAAGAGTCATCGTTTGTTTTTAGGGATGTATAAAAACGATAAGCAAATATGAAAGATTTAACGATAAAAGAAGTAATTCAAATTATTATTTACTAGAGCAAGTTATACAGTTGTATCGTCACTAAATAGCGCCGCTACAACCAGTTGTGCATTAAATAAGGTGTAATCCAGCAAAATGTTACTTTTTAAAATCAATGGCCTAGTTTGTAAACAATTAACGTTTAAATTCGTATGAAATCGTTATTATATGTGAATTAATACCCCATGTGAATAGCACCAATTGTGAGTTTGGCAACATGTAACGTGATGTAGTATTATTTCACCTTTCTTTAAGTTCTTTACCACGACCTAGGTTTCGTTTTATTACAACATCTTCAGGTGGTCTATTAGCAAAGATAATAGACCACCTAAAGATGTTGTAATACAACGAAACCTAGGTCGTGGTAAAGAACTTAAAGAAAGTAGAAATAATACTACATCACGTAGTTTCATTTAATTGTGAATAATGATTTTCTACAAAATTAACGCCAAATATATTCAACATGTAACGTATTGTAAATTGTCAAATGTCAAAGTTAATTATCATTTCTTTGTTGGAAAGAACTGTGTTATAAATTAACGAAATAAAGTAAAATAGGTGCACGTAATTCGATAGTTAACAACTGATCGGAACTTACCAAGCCGACATTTCTGGATATACCAGAGACAGGAGAGTAGTTTTCGGAAAATTCATCACTATTAGTGAGTTTTCATTATTAAAATATACCTTTAACTATTTTATAGGTGAACTGTGAGGTAAACAACGGTGAGGAAGAGTTCATGAATCGGAAACTCGAAAAATTTACCATACCACCTCGAAACTAGTCTTATAAGATTCACTTTCGTATTGAAGATATTCATTCTCTAAAACAATAGTAATATAACACCTAATTTATAAATTTGCAAATATATTTTATAAATTTCAACGTTATTTTTAAAAGGACAGGATTTCAAGGCACTGCCCAATGCTTGTCCAGATCCACTCCAATCATAAAACCTCTAAAAAGCATTCCACTCTCTTATAGAATATAATATTTTGAAAAAGTAAATGAACCGATTCGAAAAATTATAATGATTTCTTAGCACAAAATAATATATTTATCAAATTAATTTTTAAAAAAAAATAATGCTAGCTCTATTACATAGAATTCCAAATAGATATATTATTTTAAAACTTAGGGTTTTGAGATAACGTAAAATTTTAAACAAATTATATGAAAATACAATTATTTGAGTAGCTTTGCTTTTCCGCCTGTATTTCAACGCAAACTGACACACGTCCAACTTATTGACACTAACGGAAAATTACTTTCATTGTAAATTATGGGTTAAGTAAAGAAATTCCGTAGTTGTTAATATTGTCATCGTAGTTGTTAATATTGTTGTTAACATTCACCTTTGTTCCGAACCGGGTTCTTATCAGTTCGAGGCTACGGAGGAGGTTGTAGCCATGGTGGTGTTTTTGTTCTCCGCTTCAGATATTAATCCGCACTAAATGTTCATACAAAAGCCGATATAATTGATGTGGACTACCGTTTGTTCACTTAAAGTTATAATTTCAGCTGTAAATTTGAATTATGATGAAATTACATAATAATACTTTTCATAACATTTCTTATATAAAATTAAAGTTAATATATTATTTTGAAAACTTCTTTTATTTGTGAAAACACTTTTTTGAACTGAGATTTTGTTATTTATTACAACCAAATTGTACTGCGCTTTTTTAGAAAGATTTCCTCCAGTGAGAACATAAGACTGGGTGCCTCGACTGAAATATTTTGATGCCAAATCATTTAAAACTTTATTGCTTAATTTACATGCTCATTTGTTTAGGTAGGTGACGTGGCCCTACATAAACGAGTGGTAAATAATAAAGAGCGCAACATATTGTTCGTTCAATGCCATCTTGAATGTACTGAGTTGAATCGTACTTCTTACAATTGCAGTCACGGTATGACTCTTATGGTTAGTTTTTTGTGAGGATATCAGATTTTGGTATATTCGTATCAAGCGAAAATGTATTCAATTTCTAATGTCCCATGTCTGTTAGGTCTTTAATATCGTAGTATATTTTTATTTTTAGTTAGTGCTTTAATTTTAATCATTATGTAATGCCAGAAAAAATAAATTTGTTTTTGAGCGATTATGCAAATGATTATAATGTACATACTAGCGTTTAAATAGTATGTCTTAGTTTATAACAAATTTAAATATACGTTGTATTTAACTCTGTTATAAAATTCACATAAAATAATACCCTGACGGACTACCTGACCGAGTGTTATATTAATGCACAGCCACTACCGCTGGGTCTAGAAATTTCAAATTTATCGGATTTCTCGCAACATTTGTTAAAAGTCCGCACTTAAGGTAATAAAATGAAAGATTGAAAACTTCTAACATATATTTTATAGTTTTTTTTTGGAAATCAACCGCTGTGAAGATTAAATGTATATTTAAACGCCGTAATGTAATAAATTTATTTAATTGTTCTATTAAATATTTCTTGTATAATAGCAACCAACAAAGAGGTATTTTTCAAAACCTATAATCCTAAAGGGAAGTAATAGGGATTCGATGTATGGGTAAAATTTAACATGACACATTGTCCTCCGGAAACTTTAACTATTAGAAAATGTTAATGACTACATTTGAAGTAACACAGTGAAATCGAAAAATATATTTGCAAAGGAGAAGAAAACGTTAGTTTCTCACATTAATTTTTACTCTAGAGAATGAAAAATATGTAGCCTGAATATACAACAGTATACCTGTGGTTCAGTGGCGGTATGATAGATTCTCAGCTTACCGATTTGTAAGCGTTTTCTCGTTCTTCATCAAGTATTACTTGGTGATTCATCTAAAGTCACTGTCGAAGGGGTAGTATAATTAGAAAAACCTCAGCAAAACGTGATCCGTCTGCGGAAACTGTCTGTACCAAACTGTCTCTGTTCTCTAGCAAATATCCCAATTTTACGAAAACCCTGGTAATCGAGAGCTAATGACAGACTAGTTTAGAAAAATTATCTGTGAATTGATATGTTTATGGCGAAAAAATACGGACAGATTTGATTACAAACGGAATTGAAAAAAATTATAATCGAAAGTAAAATTTATGGATTTCTGTAGTATTTTTGCTGATCTACTTTAAAATTATACTTTAAAATTAACAAATAAATAGAAGTTATATTTAATTCGCTAATGAGTAATTGTAAATTCACGATCCCATTCCCGTATTAAAAATATCGCCAAAATCCCTGGACTCAAATTAGCCTATACAACCGAGTGCTGATAAATATTATTTAGAATATAACTCATGAACTCTGACGTTCGACCTTTGGAATTCAAATTTCTTTACAAAATAGCCACGGCTACTAATATTTAAAATGAACTTATCAGTTAGTTTTTCGTGTCATAAATCGGTCAATTTATTCAGACTTAATTATATAGGTAAGTATTTCCATTGCTATTTTTATTAAAGAAGTCGTTATATTTTGAAATTTATATCTAGTTAGAAATAATAACAATTCTAACAATATTATTAAAAAACTATAATTTATTTAAGACAGCGCAATGCATTTGCAGATGTCGATTCTGACGTTGTTTAAGTTACACGGTTTTGGGATTCCGTACCTCAAAAGGAAATACGAAATCCTTATAATATTGAATAATTTTCTAAGGTAAATGTTGTGACAGATGGCAAAAATGGACTATCCGTCTGTCAGTTTATAACAACCGTTTTCTCAGAATCCGTTTGACGTTGAATTTTGAAGTTTTGGCACATAAATAACCCGCATACATATCAATTGTTAAACACTCTAAAATACTTCTCCTGAAATTTTAGGGGAGCAAACAAAGTACTAAAATTTGTGCTGTCATAACCTGTGGGATATCAGTTGAAAGAACATCTTGTAAGAATTACAATACCATTCATAAGTTTATCGTGAAATATTTCTTAAAAAATTATAAAGCACATTAACCCAACATTTTCATGAAAACAAATAAGGCAGTCAAGTTTTTTGCATCTTGGTTTTTGTTTGCGATATCAGTTGAAATAGCAAGTTACAAAAGCAATGCACACTTAATTCCTTTAATTGGTATAGACGTTGTCATTTATTATTACTAGAGGAAAAATATTACACCACGAGTGACGAGCTTGCTAAACGATATCTAAAACGATTAATACACAGTTCTATAAAGCATATCACATTTTTAATTATATAAATTTTAAGCTAAATAAACAATATCTATTTTTACGCATAGTCATCTCCAAGTCTACGTACTTGCTTCAGAAGTGCAATAGAACTTCTTTGTATACCCTTACCATTTTATCATCCAAAGCAAAATGTTTCTCAAGAAAAAAATTGGATTCGAAACTCAGATGGAAACCAAACAATGCCAGATTTCGTGAAGCGCGCAAGCATCTGCCTACCAAAAACTAAATGAATTTTGGTGACCATTTCTGGTACACTTTTTGAACGTTCAAGTTGGTCTTACTCTTCAATGCTGGTACGGTTACGTATAAATTTAGCTACAAAAATCCGAAACGGTACTTTGAACGGAGCACTATCGTAGAAGACTTTTTTCAGTTCATCGAAAATCTTTGCTCCATTAAATCCTGCCAGGAATAAAAATTTACGACCGCAACCTCTATTTCATCTTTTTCTCAATATATACGACAAGCATGTTTTTCAACCATCACATCAGAAACATTGATTAAACTTAAGTTTTATGCACTAAGTAGATAAAAGACTAAACTACTTAATTGTATTTAAATTTGTCAAAAATTACAATATTTTATAGAGCAGGATATCGTTACATATCTTTATTAAAACATTGAAATTACTTGAATAGGTGAAGATTTCCAAAGCATATTAACTTGTAAATAATAACGTCTCCATGAAGAGCTTCTTCATATAATAGCAAAATGTGACGATATTGAAAACAATCATCTGAACAATAACATAAGGCGATAAATTACATATATTTCTAAATCTAATATTGTCAAGTTATTGACATTAAATTGTTTTGGCATTTTAATAACGTTGCATAGCAAAACAAAGTATGAAGCCGTTGTGTACACAATGTATAAAAGGAAGTTTTAGTGAATTTAATACTACGTAGAACAAAAAAAATACTTCATTACATAATCTACATCTGAACAGCGTTTTATAAAAAAATATTTTTGCTCGGACTGTTCCAGGGACTAATTTTGATGCTTTCTTGATATCTTTTGGTTATTGACTTTTTTATGTTATTGTAAAACATATTTCAGAAAAGTATTTGACATTAAATAATACGAACATATTATATTCAACTATAAGTTATGAATGAACAACAAATTCGTAGTGGTTTTACAGTTCTGTAGCCAATAGAAAAGAACGTAGTATATAATAATTTCACCATGTAATGAATTAAATATGGAGTGGAAGAGAGTAAATAAAAGAGTTTTCGGAAAATATTTTGATCTTCTCAGGAACTGAGAATTTGGAATACGAATATTAAACTAATTATATAATGTGTAGCAACTTTCCTGTGAAATCATTTTCAGCACTTTCTTGCGAAATCGCCCTTCATTATAACAAAAGGTATACATAACTTGGATAATTTGATGAACTTTTTCCCTATATTTTTAATTTATGTATATTAGTTTCTAGTTTTATAGGTAGAAAGAAAAAATAAAGCTAAAAAATAACTTTTTAAACTACACAAAAATGAAAATGTGGCTATGTACGTCGGCACTGTGAAATTAAAGTTTAAAGAAGTATTTTATACTACTGCATTATGATTTTTTTTTCGAAGTCTATAACTTAAGTTAGAACATTATTATTCTCCCGATTCGTCTGTCTGTTACAGCCTAATAAACTGTAAAAAATAAAACCTTCAGAATTTAGCAAATTATTAATTCTGCGTACTAAATCTCGGTCAAAAATTAATAAGTAACTTATTCTTACAGTTTGCATTATTAATTCCTTCGCCTATAAAAGATTTCCAACGCATTATTATCATATCTTAGCCTACATAACCTGAGTATATTTAGACACATAAAAGTAAGTAAACAGAGATCAATAATACAAATATTACATCAAGTTATAGTTATTTTACATACTAACCACGGAAATTTAAAACTGGATTTCTCAGTCTTTCTGTAACCACTATAAAGTTGAGTCCATTCACCTTTGGTCAGATCCGGGTTTTTAGCAGTTCGAGGCTACGGAGGAAGCCGCAGAAGTGGCGTAGTTTAAGTTCTCCGCTTCAGATATCTATTTCAATTGGATGCTCATGCCAAAACCGATGTAGTTTTTGTGAACTACCGTTCATTTAAAGTTATAATTTCTGCCGTAAACTTTAATAAAGGTGAAATCATGTAATAATATTATTTATAATATTTCTAAAACAAAACACTATAACACTATTATATTATTCTGAAAACCATAGCCAATAAAATGAAGAAATGAAGGGAGAGGTAAAATAATACTGAAAAAATTATACATTGTTAGAAATCAGAATTCTGCGCAAAACAGTTTAAAGAATATTACAAACGCCTTTATTAAAAGCCTTTTTTCGGGTTGCCACTAGGGGACGCGGTTGTTACTCATCAGTTATTTTATAAATAATTGATGACTTGACTTTGGGTTTCCACTACACAATTCTAAACTTTTCACAATTCTAAACACCACAGAAAACTTCTAACACCACGTAATCACTGGTTATGAGTATAAAAGAAAAGTATGTTTATAGATTATGTTATTAACATATTTCTAAAGAGAGAGTTTAGTGAGCGAAGTTTAATACGTATTCTTTACAATAATAATAAGAATTAGATGTTTATTAGGTAGTCATTTCAAAACGAGCTACTAATATTGTTATTGCCATAGTGACATTAATATATGTAATGCAAATCGGGCCCTTTTCTTAGGTTAGAATTTAATCCATTATTTCTAGTAAAACGAGTCAAGAGACTAGCTTTTTAAATGTAGGGTCCGTATTTGTCTATATCTTTATAAAATATGCTTGCAAGTTAACCGAGATAATTATTCAGTTCATTTCTTAGAATAATATTTTACAAACAAAAAAAGCAGTACCGATTTTAGTCATTTCAATGCCTTCTTTTTTAATAGAAAAAATCTGAAACTACTCTGTGTGTTAATTAGTTCGTTTTGCCACTAGAGGACGCGATTGTTACTCATCAGTTATTTTATGAATAATTGATGACTTGACTTTGGGTTTCCACTATACAATTCTAAACTTTTCACAGTTCTAAACACCACAGAAAAGTGAGCGAAATGTTAAAAAATTTAAAAAAAAAGGACATTAAATATTGTGTTTACTCTCGCAAAATTGTAACTGAAATATTTTTTTATGATACAAGTGGTATACAATAATATATGTCTAAGTCCTAGCAATGATTTTGAGTGGTACATACGTTTTATAAAAGGTCAAGTGTCACTAGAGGAAGATCGATAGAAGGGGCGCCAATCTCCATAAGCGCCGATGACGAAAACGTCGAGAAATTTTTACTTTACTGACCAACATGAAAATTTATGAGAGATAAACGTTGTCAACGTTAGCAGTATTCACACTATCGTAAAGGATATTCTTGTCGTTACGACAGTGTAAATACTGCTAAAGCTGTATATCCATTCAGAAACTCCTTAAAAAAATATTATCACAGGAATATTTTATTATTCAGCTTCTCAGATTCATTTCGCCCCTGCTTTGTCGCCTTGGATCAGTCGTGAAATTTCTGGAAGGCTTCGAGAACTTTATTCGTAAAAACTGCTTTCAAAATTTAATCACATATTTTAATTATTCTCTGCTTCATCAAGTTTTCTTCAAAATAATTTTGATGTTAGAAAACAAAAACGAATCTATCCAGGCCAGAGATTTATCTTGCCAAAAATTAAGAGGAAATTCTTGTGCTTTACAGATGTATGTTATTAAAGTAGAAAAGTAAAAATCTATACCTTTGTCACACTCACCATTCCATACCATTCTCCACACTCATTGGATATGGATAGAGAAACTTCTCGAAGCCTTCCAGCGATTGCACGAGAGATCCAAGGCGATAAAGCAAGGATGGAATGAATCTAGAAAACTAAATTATAAAATATTCCTTTGAAAATGATTTATTTAAAGTAGTTCCTGAATAAATGTGCTGTACATAACGGCAAACAATTGTGTGTATTTACTATATAATTTTATTTACTAGATAAATGATAGGATAGTTTGATATAATATGTGTTATAACAGCAAAAATAAAAATCGAAAACTGAAGTGACAAAAAGTTATTATTCTTTAAAAGTGATTAATTTCTTAAATTGTACACAACGACGTTATCGGTAATTAGTATAGATTTTTATTGATTTCTGTTGTTGTAATAGACAAAATTACGAGCAGTTTGAATTACAATAAAACTTCTTATTAAAATCCTTTAATGCATGATGAAGTAAGTCTTGTGATTAAATCAACTCTTTCAGGTTTACAGCTCTCTGAAGCTTGAATATTTGTACTGTTTCATGCGGCAGCAACACTATCTGTACTTTTTATCAATTGTGTTAAGATAGAAAACGTAACATAAATGTCTTTTCATCAATTTTTCATATTAATGATTTTTTTATGAAAGTATGAAAAATCTTACATTGTAGGATTTAGCACGGTTAACCGACAGCGGGTTGGTCTGAGTGACAACACCCGTTCCGACATGAACGAGATAAGAATACGTTTTAATTGAATAAAGTGGCATTAAGGCATGTGTGCAAAATAAAGGCGGGTAGTTAAAACGTTCTTAATTGCTATATATATATATATATATATATATATATATATATATATATATATGTATATATATGTATCATAAAATATTTTAAGTAAACAAATATTTTCATGATTTATTTATTAGATATCATTAGGATCATTATATTTTTTATTACGCATATTCGCGATTTTATGAAAAAGTAGTTCAAAAATAAATTATTTGATATTTTACAGTAAGCGTAGCTAAAATTAAATGCCTTTTTCTTTATTGTTTGAAATTTCACCGGAGCTCCGTTTTTTATTAGTGGCAGAAAATCGCCGTTCGCAATAATTTTAGGAAACTTAACCACCTCGAATATCCAGAGGTTTCTGTATACTCAAAGATATGTGTGTGTTTATGTAAGCTGTGCGTAACTGTAATTATGGGGCACTTTTGTAAAGTAGGTTGAGCAAATATTTATTTTCTATAATCAACATTTCGCTTTTCAAATTTGGTCGAATTACTTTGAGATGTGTGAAGATTTTGAAATATTCCCGTTTAGATTATTAAAGTAGCAGGATTAGTACAACCACTAATGTCGTTTGGACATAAAAACAGATTAACACCTAAATTTTAGAAATTTCTTTTCACAGACAAAACAGAAGTTTTGAGTTTTTATGAATTTTACAATGTTTATAATTGTTATTTTTTAAAGAGGTTTATCAGTTATGGTTTCTGACAAAAAGAAACTAAGTCAATGAGACCGAAAACACAAAAGCTCAGTGAATGTACTTATAGATTCAATGAATCTAAAAGCTTCTCCCAGTGTAATCACTGGGTTACCATCCCAGTGTAACCATCTACGAGGTTCAGCTTACCCCACATGTGAGTTATAAAATACTGGTAGTAAAGGTGTGAAGCCGAAAAGTTAAAATGAAATACCATCTATTGTTCATTCACCTTAATATTTTATTACTATTCATTGAGCACATTAAACTTGTTCTTGGATCGGATAAAAATTCTCAATACTATTTCTGGAATTCTACATTTTTATAATATTCGGCGAAAAACTATTTTTTCAAAAATGTTTCTGATTTTATTTTTAGAAGAAATATGCATTACATTTTGCATTTTCAATTAAAATATGGTCCGTTTGATGATTAAAGTCGTATCATTTTTAAAATACATTTAATAATCATAAATGACAATCTATTGATAATTATAAGTCGACACTACTGCAATCGACATGCTATTTTCTCTTAATACTCGAGAAAATCCTTATAGTGAAATTACAAAAGATAAACGTAAAACTAATGAACAATATGAGAAGCAAAAACAAATTGGATGAATTATATTTTGCAATATATGAAACTAGTTTTAACGAACCCTCAGGTGAGTTATAATTTATTATGTCTTATTATGGATTCATGTCAAATATTTACAAATGTGTAATATTTAGAGTAATTAAAATTTGTAGAACTGGTTCAGTGGTCTGATGGACTATTCATTATTTACTCCATAAGGGACGGGAGTTCTTTCAATGTGGGGAAAATTACGTGCGGAATTCAAAAGAGTATTCACAGTTGGATATACCACTGACGCTGATTGAAAATAAGGGAGTTGTGGTTTATATAAAGCGGACATTGGAAAATGCATAGCGTAATTTTTTTCTACATTAACGCAAAGGCTTCCAAAATTAATAATCTTATTTGAGTAATGATTAAAATCTGATTATTTATTATGATACTTGAAGTGCAAAATTTGGATAAATTAGAACTTAACTACCGGTCGAATTTCATAAAAGGTTCGAGTAATGTTGATCAATATGTGTTGGTAGTAAACATTGCTTGGCGTTCAATTTGTACCATTGACATTTTTGTATATCTAGAGGAAACAAACACATTGCGTCCACTATTCTATCTAGTGGACACAAACACATTGCGTCCACTGTTGCTCGTAGTATTAATTTGAAAATTCATAGAATTTTTTGGACTAGCTTACACAAAAGTTTCACTCGGTACCAAACTGTTTAAGTTTAGTATATAAATAGAATGATATTTCTCAAACATTATTTATTTAAACGAAACATTTCTATTTATTTTATATCACATACAATTTTAATATCTAACGTATACTAAAGAAATTTTTGTAGAAATAATGGTTATACTAAAAATATTTAATATGAATTTTTTTTAGTCTTACAAAAAAAGATAATTTCAACATCTATGACTTAGTCTACCATGTCTTGCGTTGTTTGTGCGTCTCGTGGTGTCTATTAAAATGAAAACTATAAGCAGACATGTTTTATTTTTACATTGGATAATAATACATCCATAACAACAGACCAAGTAAATCCCTAATGGCATTTTATGATAGAGAAGTATTATACTTTTATAACGTGAACAAAAAATGCCTAAAAGAGATATTTATAATGAAGACAAGCAAAAGCTTTCTAGTTTTGAAGTCCATTTTAGAGCTCCAATGACCTCTCCCTTTGGTATCATAAAACATCATTGAAAATATATCTATTTAAATGGAGATTTTGTTAACCAAAACGGAGTTTTTGTTTAACAAAATCGTTTGTTTCCATTTTTATATTTTGCCGCTATAATTTCCCGAGGAGTACGGAGCAGATACATGGCATCTGTTGTTGGCGAGAAATGCAATTAAATTTAAATTTCGGCCAACTTGATACTAATTTGTATTTACTTACGATTTCCATTTTTTTCTTAGTATTCTCTGTATTCTTCTCGGGCTTTTTATGGTACGTTACACATTGCAAATCTTTGATATAATTTCCGACATTGATTAAGTTCAAATATCGATATCATCTGTGTCTGCCTGGAGATGTATTTTGATTTTTGAAATGTCCTTCAATTTTCTCAGAACGTACATATTTGAGATTCTGTAAAAATGAGTAAATAGATGGTGTGATGGTGTGTTATTCTTAGTTCTTTGTCAGCGAAAGTTGTGTGATAAATACTACGGGATCTCGAAATTTTCTTCCTCTGGAGTATATTCAGAGAGTCTTTAGAGTCTGATAAATAGTAGATATAAACAAATTAATATAAACAAATTATTAAATATCAATAATTATAAAAATGTATCTATAATGGTTGCTAATAAAAGATGAAAACTCACAGTCAATTAATTAAATAGTAATCTGTTAATTAATTTAGTAGCAGACAGTAAAGTTTAATAATAATCTTGATGACTTCTATTACAGATATTGATTAGGCATCTTAGGTATAAGATTCTGAAGTTTCCTTAAAACCCGTCAAGTGGTTTTTTTGCTATTGCTTTGCTATTTTGATGGGCGAATGATCCCCTTACCATTATATTATATGTATAGATTAAACTCCTCTTTACTGCTTAATACCTTCCGATTGCATCTTATACGAACTATTGCACTTTCTTGTCTTAAAAATGATTTTTGCACCGATGTAAAATTCGTAAACACTAGATTTTTATGAGCTCTCCAAGGGTTAAAGGGGCATGCTCGGGTGTTTTGTTTCATATATATATATATATATATATATATATATATATATATATATATATATATATATATTTATATATATATGTGTGTATTGTATGTTTTCAATGCCACATATAGCAATTTATGGTAAATTCAGCAATCAATAAATCAAATAATATTTGTAGAGTACTTAATACAGTGAATTGCTTTTATTTAGTATAATTAAATTATAAAATATAATAGTGAATTGTAAAATATAGGTAATAAATTTATCTTTAGGTTTCAATTTATGTTTCTAATTAATTCATGTAATAATTTTAGACTCTTGTCATATTCTTTTTACCGTCATAATTGTTGATTTGTTAAAAATTAGTTGCGATTGGTAACATGCGGCCAAAGGTTTTTTCCACCTTTTTCCAGTAAGTTTTTTCTTTGTGTTCTGTAATTATTAATTCTACTTCCGCTTGTTTAAATTGAAATATTAGACTTGATAAGGTTAACTCTATATTCATTTTGTAGATAAAAATTTCTTACAGAGAAAATATAATTTGTAACATAGAATGTAAAAAATTATAATAGCAAAAACATGAATTGTTGGTTTAATGGATATATAAAAAGGTAAGGAGTTATTAAAATATGATGGCAAGTATTTTTGTTATATTTATTGAAAACAGTAACTGACATATGTTATTTTGATAAATTGACAGAGAAAACGTAGACTGATCAGTTTAAAATAATTTGAGAAAAACAGATATTTGTAGTCAAATATAGTTGTGAGGTTCGATACCATTTCAAATATGGCGATAGATAGGTTCTTATTAAAAGTAAATTCATCTACATCTTTAATAGTAGACAATAAAATTGCGTTTCTATAATTTTTTTAAAAGGGAAGGGGAAGGGGAAGGGAAGGGGAAGGGGAAGGGGAAGGGGAAGGGGAAGGGGAAGGGGAAGGGGAAGGGGAAGGGGAAGGGGAAGGGGAAGGGGAAGGGGAAGGGGAAGGGGAAGGGGAAGGGGAAGGGGAAGGGGAAGGGGAAGGGGAAGGGGAAGGGGAAGGGGAAGGGGAAGGGGAAGGGGAAGGGGAAGGGGAAGGGGAAGGGGAAGGGGAAGGGGAAGGGGAAGGGGAAGGGGAAGGGGAAGGGGAAGGGGAAGGGGAAGGGGAAGGGGAAGGGGAAGGGCCGTAATTAAATTGTCAATGTATTAACAGACCTAGTGGTTTTATAATTAAATATCATATCAACAGCCGTGAAACGTGTGGAATATCGCATTTGTCTGCATTGATTGACCTAATTTATAGTGTATTTTGCTCTGCCGACAATGCAACTGTTACTTAAGATGTAGAGGTTTGGTTATATTATTTTTAATTTGCTACTTGTAGCCGAACTTATATTTAACTCAGAAACCAACAAAATCGGATATATTCGAATAAATTACAAGAGAAATGTAATTTATGAAAGTCGAAATCATAAAAGAAACTGTAATTACATCAAATTTTAAAAATAGCTTATAAGTAGATAGAGGTCGATATAATTAGCTACCAGAGATTACATCACGAAAATGTAATTAATACAGACATTCCATCGAATAATGAAACTGTAGAAAATAGAGGATCTATTAGCTGACTCTTACAAATTATATTTCTTGACAGTTATATTTTCCTTATAATAATAATGCAGTCCGTGAAAATTTTTTTTTCTTTGTCTAAAGCATCGGTAAAAGGGCCTTATATCTATTCGTCTGAAAAAAAATTAAATTATAAAAAGAACATTAAAATATTGAAAACTAATATTGGATATAATTTTAAAACAACCGACAGTAAAAATGGATAATTTTAACTGTTTGAACATAGTAGGAAATTTCTATATAAGCGACTACATTTGATTTGATTTTAGATATTTCAATTTTTTTTTCAGGTTCTATATTATACAATATATGATCATTGGTAAATGTATATATGTATGTAGAATAATCCAGAATATTTCTAAAGGATAATTAAATCTGATTTTGAAAATCTCTTGGTTATAGTATTTTAAGAGCCTGTAATAAGGAATTTTTGCTAGCATTTGGATAAAATAACGTCATTCTGTGGATAAAAATCTTATTTTTACACCATGTATTGGTGCAAAAATAAGATTTACATAAAAGTTCTGAAAATCGTCGTTCTAAAATATAGGTTTCTCTAGTTCTATTTTAAGTGTTCAGTTCACGTGCAATTCCCGTTGTTATATTGTAAAATAAATTACTTTTGAAATGTTGGTGCTTTGCGAATAGTCTAAGGTAACTTGATTTACCTAAAGTATTTTCCCGATTACACCTTAAAATTTTTAAAATAATTTTATTTAGTATAAACAGTAACCAATAAAGGGAAATGTCTTCAAATCGAGAACTCATTCACGCCTTCCAAATCATTGGTAGGAACTAAATATTCCGAAGAAAATATCCGAGTTGGCTGAAAGGAGGCAGCAAAACTTCAGCATTTCCGTCGAATCGCTTTGATTAGACGTGAGCGAGCATGTGCTACAAACAACTTGAGTTAAGATGGAAAGTTTTTCAAAGAAGGACTTTGCAAAGGACCATTCGATTTATGCACAGAATACACTCGAATCTGAGTCGCCGTCTGTACCGCGTTGTATATGGATTTGCACCCGGTTATTTGGACAATAAAAATGTTTTGTGGAGTTTTTTTTACAGGTAAAGTGGATTGTTGGTCGTAATCAATTAGTAATCGTTAATAAATACCCCCGTGTAGGCAGATAGAGCTTCGATATATCAAATGAAAGGACACGCAGCGTGCGCAGGCGGTAAATTAGACTGAATCGAGGTAATAAATTATCCCACAGATGTTCGTATGCTTCGTTGTTTTTAATTAATCTGCGGGAAACAATGATGGGAGGCTTTGATGTTTATTGGTATTGAGGATGCGATCTCCGTGATATTTTTAAATTTTGTTGACGAAATGGTTAGTTCTAGTTTTAATTTGTGCCTAAGAAACAATTTCAAATAGAAAAAAAATTGTCGTGAAAAGCATACGACGGCCGTTGCAAGAAGCGAATTTATAGTATGTAAAATGAGTATACCGTGATGCAATATTTGTATTATTGATCTCTATTTACCTACTTTTATGTATCCTAAATATAATTAATAAAAAAAATTAAATATATATATATATATATATATATATATATATATATATATATATATATATGTTTAAATTTTGAAGAGTAATAGTATTAAAATATCTGATTTGTTCAAAAATATTTTGTTACTTACTTTCCTGAATAATAAAATGTAATTCAATTATTGTGTTTGACACTAAATATTAATTTAATAATGAAAACGATAAATATTAACTAATGAAAACGAGGAAAACAGATTTATATTCTGAAATTGATAAAAAATTACTAAAAAATGACTAAGATGAGATTATTTTGCGTAGGAATTATTTATAGGGCTAAGAAATAATAAAGGAAACTATATGACTAACCTAAGAATTTATTAATTTATTACGATCGGTTTTATTTTCAACAGTTCTGATTTGTTTGTTATAGCCTAATAAAGGCTATAACAAACAAATCAGAATAATAATAATTTTTTAACTTAAGTTAGAGATCTAGAGAAAAAAAGAAAAATTATTATGCAATATTATGTATTTTTATAGTGCCGACTTATATAGCCATTCGTTCATGTTTATGTAGTTTGGAAAGTTAATTTTTAGCTTTATTTTATTCACTTTACCGATATAACGAGAAAGTAATTATGCATAAATTAAAAGTTTACAGAGCCTGGATTTCTTGTTTGTCTTGGATGACATGAAGCAATAAAATATATTTGTTTAAAAATCTTAATAATTTGTGTGTTATCTTAGAAAATATGAATAAATTAAATCTATAAAGAAATTACATGAATGAAAACGTTTTAAACTGATCCAAGTTATGTATATTTAATAATCATTAAAGGCAACTTTTTGAAATTATAAAAAAAATGTCAGTACACATTGTGCATGCAAATTCGATACAATTTAGGAAGCTAATAAAGTATAATCATTTTTAATACTGTGGTTACTTCTGTCTTCGTACTTCTGTACGGCATATGTGTTGCGTATTACTAACGGATCACTTTCTTAATTATTTTTCAAACACGTAGTAATTTTTGAAAAATATTATATAATTCTACTGTTAATTTAACATTCAGTTCGTTCTACAGTGTCACCACATTGACAAGAGAATATCCAAGAGACAAGAGAATTAGCAAGTTTGACTTAATAGTAATAGTTTACGATAGAGGATACGATAAAGGATTTCTGTGGTATACCTTATTAAACGTTCCATTCAAATGTCAACAAGCTGCTTATTAGGAAACAATAATAGAAAATACCGGGCATAAAATGAGACGTGATAACTTTAAAATGAAAGAAAGAAATTATTCAACTACATAATACGATATATATATATATATATATATATATATATATATACATAGTTTTTTTTTAACTTAGGATGGGGAGTTCTATAACACAACTAAGGTCTGCGGTGTAATATTCTTCACGGGTGTTATAAAATTGATTGTACAGATAACATTTTTTGCATTTGAAAATAACCTTTATTTTTGGAGGCTAAGTAACATTTAAATCTATCTAGGATAATATGAGGTATCAATTCATTCTCTCCGAATTACGATTCTATAACCCCTTATTTGTAATAAAATTTATCCCTCCTTAGTGGCTGCCTATATTATATAAAGAATATTCCCTCTAAAATTATGGGCGGTTAATTTAAAAAAAAACTTTAATCAAACAAAAAAATAAACATCTCTTACAAATTTTGAACCCTTTATTTTATTTCCTTAAGTGTTCACTTTTAAAAAAAGTGCGTAGTGAATACCTACGCCATTTGACGAACCTTCACGACTTTCAAATTCGGCAGTGGCTTTGTATATCACTCGGTTAGGTAACATTCAGTTGGGGTATTATCTCATATTATTTATTTAACAGATTTAAATACACGTTACTGAGAAATACTATTTAAAGACGAACGAATATTTTAATCACTTTCATAACCCTTTAAAAATTAATTCTTTTTTAAATAAACTTACATAATACATTATCATTATGTAATGATAAAAATAAAAAAAAGTAACTAAAAATAAAAACATGCCACGATATTAGATGTCTAACAGATACAGGACAGCAAGCATCGATTATATTTTAACTTCATACAAATATACTAAAATCAGACATTCTCACAAAAAAACTAGTGGCTATCAGGACTGTACTAACACCGTAACTGCAATTACAACAAGTACGATTCATCTCGATCGAACAATACGCTGGACTGTTTATAATTTACGACTTGTTTATGTAAAGCTACGTCACGTACCAAAAACAAATGAGCACGTAAAGTGAACAAAAAGTTTTAAATAATTTGCCATAAGAATATCTCAGTCAAGTCAAGTCACCTAGTCTTATATTTTCAAGAGAATGCAGGTCGATAAAAAAGCACAGTACTACTTGATCGTTTTACGGGTGGCGCAGTTTTCATAATAGTATCATAACATTAATTTTACGTAAGAAATATTTTCAATTGTATTATTAGATTATGTGAAATAAATTAAAGTTTACAACAGAGATTATAACTTTAAATGAAGGAACAGTTGTCCACAAAGATTCTATCGGCTTTCACATAAGTATCGCGGATAGATATCTGAAGCAGAGAGCTAAAACACCAACACTGTTACTAGTTAGAGGAAGATTGAGAAATCCGTTTTAGATTTATGGCAATCTTAGCCACTGCAGAATTTTGCGATTTAATATTACCCGATAATTTTATAATAACGGCGTTCGAAAGTTAATAATTGGCATCGACTGAAATTGAGCTCGAAAGTTAATTTCAGTCGGTGTCAATTAGTTGGGCGTGCACCAGTTTCCGTAGAAATACAGTTCTATTAGCAAACTTATTGAAACGTTTTTATTTTTATACATTTTTCCAACTTTATATTTGTTATTTTAATGCATTCGATTTTTCAAATAATTTAAGTTTTGTGAAAAATAAATTAAGAAGTCATTCTTATTTTTCAGTCCCAGTAAGCAAGCGTTCAGGGCATGTGGGTGTGTTTATTACTCATTAGTAATATGTTCAACACAGATTAAGCTGTAATGGCCGTGATAATAATTATAACCACGGTTATAATAAAAATACGGTGATATTATTTCAATATTCGCTTAATGAGAAATTGCGAAAAGATTTATGGACGGATATTTTCATGGGAAAACAGTGATAATAAGATCAGGTGATTAAGCCATACGTCTTCTATTTGGAGATCTTTTAATGTAAATTATTTGTATTGGTTGGGACTGAGTCTGGTCATCCCATTACTATGACTAGCAAAAGAAGACTCATCTGGGGGTAATGGAGTACATTGTTGCTTTCTACGCAGAATGTGTTAATCTATTAAGTAATACAGTAATTATTTGAAAATACAAAAATGTCTAAAGCCTTGACAAAAATAAATGATTCATTTAATATTGAATAGGCGTAAAGTATCATAACTGTTAAAGAATTTTATTGTATTATGCCCCTGTTAACCCCTAAAACTAGCTAACAATGTATTGTGTTCTTATTGTAACAAAATATTTAACCAAATTCAATTTATATAAAAAAACAATTGCGAAACAATTTTCACTGTCTCACCGCAACCATACCAGACACGCTTATTCATGTAAGTAACTTTAATATAAAATTCGTTTACAAAACTGAGGAAAATGAATTATAAATTAAAATAAATTAACTTTATTGGGTACTCGCCCAGGAAATTTATGTGGCCTGACGAATATTTGACGTGATTATTAAACTGAAGTTGGGGCAGATTAGACTTGTTACATCATATACGAAAGAAGATTTTATTGTGATGAAGTATTTGATGATTGTCATTCTGTGTCATTTTAGACTAGGTTATTATGTTTCGGTGCCAGTGTTTACATTAATCTAGAGTGTTTAAAGTATTCGTCCTGACTTAGCGCTAGTTCAATTTTGATTCTAGGAACATTTATATACAATTATATTTATTGTACAATATTTACATGTTAAGAAAAGTAAATATATAAAGAGATATGAATCTCTCATTAAAGGTTTAACTTTACTCGTCTAAACTTTTTCCTTGTTTAACTTTCCACAGTAAAAGGGCACGGTAAATACAATAGGAATACAATGAATAGAACGAACATTGAAATATATTCTGCAATCTTCAGTGGGACAGACAGAGAAAAAGGAGAGAGGAAAATCAAATATTTCAAAGGCTTCTTGTTTCATGAAAAGTGTAGCCGTTAGTGTCCAGCTTTCCACAGCATATAAACGGTCTAGTGTATATAACATCCAGCTAATTTGATTTTTAGCTTCAGAGTAACGCATAACATATGTTTTTTTATTGAAAAATACTATTCTGGTTTTTTTTCCATGCGTATATATATAAAAATGTTACTACATTTTTCAACGATGAATTGTGTTGGTCTCCAAATTACCTGGTAAATTTTATGATTAGTAAAAAAATTTTTAAATGTTCCCAAAAATTTCGTGTATTCTGTAGTTTTTTCATATCTTGTCTTATTATAATTTCCATTTTAGAGAAAACTTTCTTTCGCTTGAATCACGGTAGTGAATGGCATTCAATTATCTGAATATTCAGTAACGTTGAAATTTCTGAAGTTTGGTTAAATGACCACATAGAAACATTAGGTAACTTCCGCTTCCCTTTCAAAATGTTTGCGTCGAGTGAGCATACTATGTATGAACTGTTTTAATTTTTTTCTATATAAAGAATGGAATGCGTTGCTTTTTGACGGTAGATGGGTTACATTTTGATAGGGAATCTGCGAACAAATTTATTGCAAAAAAGCTTCTTGTAATTAATTAATAGTTATTTCAATTATTATAACTTTTGATGGAGAAATTGTAGGACTGTATATTTACTTTCACTACGTATGATAGAACCTAACTGAGTAATCAAAACTGACTAACTGATCTGAGACAACTTTCGTATTTAGAAGATTGTTTTATTTGAAACGAGTTGCGATATATTTTCAATAAACTTGATAAAATAAAACCGACGGTTCGCTTTAATGTAACATTGTCGCTATTTGCGTTAACTGATATACCTTTCACAAAACTAAGGGTATAAGTATCAACATAGAAAACTAGTATTTTTGCCAGTTGTCTCTTTCATTCGCATCTATTTTAAATTAATTACATGACAGAACTTAGGAAATATATTGAATATAGTTTACAGGTAATCAAACCAACATTTTCTATAAATAATATTAATTAATACATTAATGCGTTTTTTAATTTTTTTGTGGTTCACATGTTTTTTACATAAAATTTAAAACCGGTCGTACAGAACTATTTAGAAAGGTCTTTTTGTAAAAATAATCTTAAAAAAAGTTAGAATAAAAATATTTAATTAAGTATAATAGCGAATTATAATGGTATGAATATGTTTTTTATTTTACTATTTGTTCAGTGGACCTGTGGTTATTATGATACGCCATTTAAGAAGGCCTTTTTTAACAATTTTATTCTATAGTTATGTTTTTTACTGCAAGTTGTAATAAAATATTAACCAGAAATAATTTCATTTTAGTTTCTAGAAATTCAGCTATCGATAAATAGATTTACGGGAAAATATTCTTTAGTGTAACGTTTTTTGAGACCACCTTTTATGCATGAAATGAAGAAAGAAGTAATTAATCTAGTATTGAACCGAATACATTAGCATTAAATCTTTTTGTTGGATGAATAATATAATATAAAATTGTGAACTGTAAGTTTTACATTACAGTAGAGAGAACTGGTTTGCAAATATTGACAAAATCTAATAGATTGTAAATTAGAATTTAAAATATTTAAACCCCTTGATTAAATGCTTTTAACTTACATCTAACTTTTTATTCTGTGGTCCTTTAAAATTACTTGTTTAATTCCTGAACTTATATCCAAGACTTAAATATTATTGATAAACTTTTCCGTCCTCCCTTTCCGACAGCAAGCAAGAATTGTAAAGGACCTTTTTTAGAGGAAATAGACTTAAATTTTCCATTGGTTGTTAAAACGATGTTCCATTTGTTGTTATAAACTGCTTAGTTAATTAAAAACACAGGATAAATGTCGTTGGAAATTTTAAACAACATAACATTTAAATTAGTGTTACTAATACCATAACTCTATATCGAAAATAAAGGTTCGAAATTCTTGGATGAGATGGGGGTGTTAGCGTGTTGTAATAAGTTAGGCGCTGTCAAGCATTTGCGAATAGTGTATCGCTATTACCTAAAATGTTACTTTTTGATTAGTTGAGCGATGTACGCCGTTATTATCCATCGAATGATGTTACTATTTCAAAACCGTCAAATGATTTTTTATGTAGTGTATAAAGGGAATATGGACGTAATTTGGAGTTGGTTCCAATTTGTTTTCCAATTATTTATCAATCGGGCACTACATGTAAGCCTTTGGTTTCTTAATTATTACCTTTTCAGTTCCATAAATTAATAAATACAAAATGCAATTATGTGAGGGAATCAAATTGTCGAAACACAACATTAATTATTGGTTAGAAAATTTGAACGTAACGTGACGTCAGAAGCTATGTAAATAAGGTGGTATTGTTACATTTGTGTGGTATTTATTGTGTTTGACAAATAAACATAGTGTTCTTGCAATATTTTTACATATATTGTACGTGTTTAATATAATAGTAAGATTGGAAATTGTTTAGAATTATTACTGAAAGTGATTTTGTGAAAGCACAATCGAATAATCTGCCG
Source organism: Druceiella hillmani (assembly GCA_039881145.1). NCBI lineage: Eukaryota > Metazoa > Arthropoda > Insecta > Lepidoptera > Hepialidae > Druceiella > Druceiella hillmani. The sequence continues at coordinate 22,477,603 of JAYKKI010000011.1, forward strand.
AGAATAGATGCATTCATGAAGCAAAATATGACTATTATGTTTCAAATCCGGATTTTACATCCGCTGAGATCAAAGGAGTGAAAGCTGCGAGGTAATTGTTTTAATATGTGATTTACAATCATGAATTAACTACGTTTTTATGCATAAATATACTCACAAGTAGAGAGCGGTATATATAACCTGTAATCTTTTAAGACTATCTGTATATTTTATTTACACATATAAATGTCTATATTTCATTGCTTTATATGTCATATTATTTATATTCAGGCAAGTCACTTTTACGTATTTTGAAAATATTGTTTAGTTTTTTTCTTAAGTTAAAAAACAAAAAAAACGAAAGTCGTACTAAACTTGTTGTAAACTAGTATATGTACAGAGTTACCTACTGATTGTGTGATAGATATTCAATACCAAAATTAGTAAAGATTGACTGAAATCGTGCTAGATATCCAAACAAAACATAATTACATTAACGTAACATAATACAAACTTGTTGGAGATACGTCATCTTTTCTTATAACTTTGTAATTTTTTTTTCGTATTTTTGCATCTCACGGAAAAAGGAAAAATACTTTATCAGGTGCACTTCTAATGGTATTTTTGCACCTAGGCAAAATAAAATATTTATGATTAATAAATAGAATTATTATTAAATTTAGATTATTTAGAATTTTTAGAATTATTATAATTGATAAATAGAATGGATTTCATTTTGGAGCTAAACATTTTACAACCAAAAACTGAAACAGAAATATTGTCAATGAAAGGTCAATATGACCTTTCATAATAGATATAGGTAATTATGTCATTTTAAAATAATTATCTAATGAGGAATCAATTAGAATTATGGGGACGTTAGAAAAAAAATTTCGGATTAAAAAAGAGAAATTTAAGAAAGAAAATGACCGTCGCTGCTGGTATGACATTGCCCCAAAAATCTATAGCAACGAAAGATAGATATTACTATCGTACCTAATTGTTTGCGATAGTAAAATTAATTTATCAATAGAGATGGTTACAAAACCGATAAGTAAATAGAAAGACAATACAATTTGCGGGCTGGGGACGGAAACACTTAATACTATGAAGATAAATAACTTAAATACTATGTTTAACTGAATTAAATTGATACCATAAATCTTTATCATTAATAGGTAATTAATTTTATACACTAAAGGAAAAACAGATGACTCATAAAAAAAATTAAATTATGCCGGTTCTGAATTCGGGGCCTGCTCGAATAAGCAATATTATAAGAAAGCTTTGTAATCCCATATTAACACAAGCATGTTTCGGAAAATTTGAATTTGATTTCAAACCTTTTTGAATTTGAATTTTGAATTTGAATTTGATTTCAAAAACCAAAAAAATCGAAAAAATTTTCAAAAACATACTATCAAATTTCGAATTGATAGTATGTTTTTTGAAAATCGAGTGAAATAATATCTATAAAAACAAAAACTATGGTACAGTGTTTTCAATTAGCCCTTTTAGTGTAGATACAGGAAAGAAATAAGAGCCGTTGTAATATTGTTTTGGGTCATAGTTGTAATATTGTTTTAGGTCATTTAGTTCCATCCTTTTTTTACACGAAAAAGCCTGAGGTGATGATATACGTTAATTAGTTAGTGTTAGTGAGCATTGGAAGTGGTTTGAATTTATTTGCTTGCCGCGATTTTCAAAAATGGAACAGAAAGAGGATGAAGATGGAGGTCGTAAACTTGTAAATGAAAAATTGCATATGATGCAAGTGGCGTAGCTAATATACGAGTAAGTCTAGTCGTAGCAAGGTTTTTGAGTGGTAAGCATGTTAATTTTTGTTTGCTGCCGTAAAATTTAAATTGAAAAAATTTACATGATGCATCTGGCATACGGTAATATATATCTAAGTAAGTTCTCGCAAAGTGTTTGATTGGTATGCGTGTTTTAAAAAAGGTCGGGTTTTATTAGAGGACACATTAGTTGGATATGGCCAGGGTAGATTTGTTTTAGTTTCCTAAAATCAAAGCTGTTTTAAAATAAAATTTGATGACGTAGTGACCAACTAAAGTGTGTGATTACAATTTTGAAAACAATTTCTAGAGAGAAATTTCTCGAAGACTTCTAGCGATTGCACGAACGATCCAAGGCTATAAAGCAAAGCAAGGTCAAAATATTTCTTTGACAGTGATTTTTCTTTATTTCAAGGAGTTTCAGAAAAAATGTACTATTTATAACGGCTAACAACTGTGTGGATTTCCTCCATAATTTTTTTATAAACAATAACGTTTGTTAGAGATTTAATAATTGATTAACAATTTATTGTTTAGCCTATTGACGTATTGACTTAGATATTATTAAAGGGAAATAACAGTAGAACTAAAAAGAGCGTATTTAAAGTTTCTTGGGTTAGGTACCCATACGCCGGTGTTATAGACTAAACATTATAAAAAGAAAAATAAACATCGAAAACTACCGTGGCAAAGAAATTCGCTTGGATTTATATTAGTCTTTTAAAAGCGATTACTCTTTTAAATTCCACGCAACGATTTTATTGGTATATAGTTTACGTTGTTATTTATTTTTGTCTAATAGACAAAACTACAGGCACACTGAAAGATTTTTTAAAATATTTTAATGCATGATGAGGAAAGTCTGTTTCATGATTAAATTAACTCCTCCATGTTTGCAGCTCTCTGAACCATGAACTTTTTATCGATTGTGATGAGACAGAAACGTAACGTAAGTCATTTTATGAAAATATTAAAAATCTTGTATTTTAGAGTTTAGAACAGATGAAATAATTAAAGCACATTTTACTTATCAAATGACTGCAGTAGTTTCCAAAACCTGTCAAGTGGCCAAATCTAAAAATACACCAAATATTTCATTGACTAAATTGGTAAGCACAGCTTGATAAAAATATAAGACGATAGAGCAAAGGCAAGCATAATTTCGCGAGTTGCCACCGAAAACAGTTTTGCCAGAAATCAATTTATTAGGTTTAATTTCTTTCAAAACGTCTTGATCTGTATAGTTGACGAGCCCTTAACAAGAAATTGCAGACGCACCACTGCGGCAGCGGGTTGATCTGAGTGACAACAGATATCCGACATGGATGAGATAAGAAAGCGTTTTGTTTGAATAAGGTGACACCAAAGCCTCTGCTGAAAATAAAGGTGACAAATTTGATTTGTTACATCGTCACATTATTTTATTAAGTGAGATATTTGATCTGATCATATGTTATAGCGTATTTAGAAATGTGTGTGTATATATATATATATACTTATAACACGCACGGTTAGGAATAGACAAAGGTAATAGCATAACAATGAGTCAATATTAGTAAAAACAAATCAAATTATTTTGCTTACATGAAGTATGCTGCCGTAAAGTCACTCCTAATAACAATTAAAGGACAGAAAAAATTATAGGCAAGAAAATCTGATTAAGTATGGTGAAAAAAATTAAATTTAACATAGACATTAACTTACAAATGTATTGAAAATGACTTGGACGAAATGCAAAAAAAATATCTTTCCATAAAAATATTTTAAGTATCATATTCATAAAAATATTTTAAGTATATAAGTACATTCATATTTTTATTAAGTATCATTATTAAGGTTAATGATAATATTTATTCATAGTTAATTTCATCCAAGTTATTTTGAGATGTTTAAAGATTTCGAAATATTACCGTTCAGATTATTAATTTGGTAAAATTACTACCATAATGAATGATGTTTTAATGGGAAAACGGACTATCACTTAATTTTCGGAAAATATTTTTCACAATCGAAGCATCGTAGGGGTTTTTATGAATTTTTAGTGTTATTGTTTAAATAATTGCTATTGTTTAAGTTAATTTAGGGGTTTTGGTTCACTGAAAAAAAAAAAATAAATAAGTAAATGTGACATAAAACCACATAAACCAGCAAATGGACTCATAAATTTAATGAGTCTGAAAGCTTTAGTAGTAGCTTTAGCTTTAGCAGTAGCTTTAATAGTAGCTTTAGCTAAGCTTTAGCTAAGCTTTAGCTTTAGGAGCATTATTTCCAGATTTTATACAATTTCATAATATTCAGTCAGTGGTTTGATTTACTCCATTAAGATTAGAAATTCCTTCAATTACGCGTGGAGTTCGAAACAGTTTTTATAATTAAATATACCCCTGACGCAGCTTGAAGATAAAGGGTAGTTGTCATTTAAAGCAGACATTGGAAAATGTATATCATAACGTAATTATGTGAAATGGGTATTATTAAATTATAATTTTGGGTACGTGCAATTGTTACTTAGATTATCGCGATTGCTTCCAAAATTAATAATATTATTTGAGTAATGATTAAACTCGTATTAATTATTATGTTGTTTTAGATGCAAAATTTGAATCAATTAGAAATACACTACCAGTCGAAATCCATATAAAATTCAAGGAAAGTTGACCAATATGCGTTAATAGTAGATATTGCTTGGCGTTCAATTTACACCACTGACACTTTTGTACATCTAATTAATGAAGTGAGTTATAAACATATTGCATCAACTGTTGATCATAGTATTGAGTTATAAATATATAGGATTTCATGGATTAGCTTGCACAAAAGCTCCCTTTTGGTGCCAATCTGTTTATATTTACTATATGTTTAGTATATAAAATAATATTTCTCGAGCAATATATATTTCAACGAAACATTTATATTTATTTTCTATCAAATGAAAGTTTAATATCTAGTGCATACTAAAGAAATTTGCATACTAAAGAATAATGTTTTATCAAAAATACCAAATGTTAAATTTTGTTTAGTCTTAAAAAAATAAAAGATAATTTAAACAGGTATGACGTATTTTACCATGTCTTGCTTAATTTGTGTATCTCGCGGTCCCTAGTAAGTCAAAATGAAAACTACAAGAAGAGGCATGTTTTAATTTTATATTGGATAATTATAATACATCCATAATAACAGATCAAGTAAATCTGAAATAACAGATCAAGTAAAATGTAAAAAAAAATTATGATGGAGAAGTATTATACTTTTATAACGTGAACAAACAATGTCTAAAAGAGATATTTATAATGAAGACAAGCAAAAGCTTTCTAGTTTTGAAGTCCATTTTAGAGCTCCAATGACCTCTCCTTTTGGTATCATTAAACATCATTGAAAATATGTCTATTTAAATGAAATTTGTTGTTAAACAAAATCGTTTTTTCCCGTTTCTACATTTTTCCACTATAATTCAACGCAGAGTACGTACAGACACATAACATTTGTTGTTAGCGAAAAATGCAATTAGCTTTAAATTTTGACCCACTTTATACTAATTTGTATTTAATTACGATTTCCATTTTTTTCGTAGTAATCTCTGTGTGCTTCTTGGTCTTTTTATGATACATCACACATTGTAACTGTTTGATCTAAGTCCCGACCCTAGCTAAGTTCAAATATCAATACATTTTTGTCTGTCTATGGATGTATTTTGATTTTTAAAATATCCTTTATTTTTATAAAAACGTACATATTCGAGATTTTGTCAAAATGAGTAAAAAGATGGTGTGATGGTGCGTTATTCTTAGTTCCTCGTGAGCGAAAGTTGTGTAATAAGTATTAAGGGATCTCGAAACTTTTTCCTCTGGGGGATGTACCACAGGGATGTGTTAGAGTCTGCTAAATAGTGATGACCCTGAAAATAATAAATATAAATGTAAATGCGATATTAAATGAAAAAATATTCAATATCAAATAAAATTCGCCATCCAGGGGAGAATCATTTAACTATAACTAAAGTGCGTGGTAATAAAAGAAAAAGACTTACAGTCAAATAATTAAGTAGCAATATGTTATTTAATTAAGTAGCAGGTAGTGGAGTGTAACAATAATATTGATGACTTTTATTATAGATATTGAAAAAGTATCTGAGGTATAAAATTCGGAATTTCGTTATAATCCGTCAAGTGGTTTTTTGCGCGATGTGCGTACAGAAACGATCCCGTTACCATGATATAGATTAACTCTTGTTGTTAATGCTTTTACACGATGTACAATTCGCGAATACGTATAATGACCTCTGGAATTTGCTGAATTCTCGAACGCTTGAGGATATATATGTGTATATGTACGCATGTATACATACACACAAACATATATATATATATATATATATATATATATATATATATATATATATATAAAGCGTAAATCGTCCACCAAAGTGCGCAATTTGTTATTTATGAGTATTTATAAATATTCACAAATATTAATCAACTATTGAAATAAATTAATTTTAATTATGAATGGTTATAATGTTTTAAAATATATATTTATAAAAGGTACCCCTCTCCTCTTAAAAAATTAAAATAGATTTCGATATGCTTGAATAGACAATTTTGTATATTTGAATTCAGGCAAAACAATTCGCGCGCGAGGGTTATTCAAGGCCTATTTAGCGATATTGAAAAGGCGAAAACATTTAATTTTTCATAATGGGAGATATATTTGGGGGTGTTTAGTTGTTATGTTCGGGAAATTTGAGACAGATATTTCAATGGGAAGAGTTCTTCTAATGACGAAAAATATAATTTCTTATATTGTTTACTTAGTGATGACAGTCCTTTTCGTGGAATTTGAGAAATATATTTCAAATAAGGACGTTCTTTATAAATAGGCAAATATTATTTTGAAATGGAAATAATTTTGTTTGCGTCGGTAATGAAATCTGTCGTAAATAATGACGTTTATTGATAAAATCATGAAAAATTATTAAATGGTTTTAATAAATATTCAAGTGAAATCAGATCGGTAAAATGTTGGAAGTACATATCTATGTATACATATATTTATATATGTATATATATATATATATATATATATATATATATATATATATATATATATATATATATGTACGCGTATGGTTTAACATCATTTCATCAGTTGTTTGCGCAAGAAGTGTGACGAAACTACGAGTCGACTCTCAATTTAAACATGAATACATTTTGTAAATAACACAAAAGGAATAGAAAAGCAACGAAAATGATTAATCATTCAGTCATAGAAGATGAGAAGTGCTCTCAGGGAGGAAATTGAAACGGCGACAATAATGGGGTACTTATTTTAGGCGGCAGTCGTCGCTGATGTAGATTTGTTGCCACGTTTTAAAGGACTGGTGAACGTACAGAAAGTTTAAAAAGAAAGGCAAAGTAAGAAATTGTAATTGTTGCTTGAAAGTAAATTAAAATATTTATTTTAATTTCTTCCTTATTTCAGCATACATAGTGTACCTACACAGTGATATATGTCATTTGATTGGAAAAATATTTAGCATTCATTTATATCTTTAGTTCAGTAGCTCAGTATCTAAGTATTCGAGTTAGTAACGAAATTATTTATTGTGCATACGTTGAACAATGGTCATTCAACGTGGTTATGGTTACAACAAGACTATGCACTATTGTTTGAAAATAAAAATAAATTCTACTAGAGATACTATTATCCACTTGACTTTGCTTAATATTTTGTAGATTTAGGATTTAGGACTGTCAACCTAGATTCAAATTATATATAAAATAACTTTAATGATAATTAAATAAATTAGAATAGGTAGGCGTATTCGAAAAAAATTAAATTAGAATTTTGAAATTAAACAAAAAAAGTGTTTGTTTACGCAAATATTTTGAGCGAACTAAAGTATACTTTATCACAGCGTTCACATTAGATCGCGAGTAGCTACGTCGTCTACATAGATCCAGTTGTATGTTTGACCAAACAGTTGAATCGTTTTCTTTCTCTTTCTTGTAACGTCGAAACGTCGATTAGTGAGTGAAATTATTGATTTGGTGAAACGAAATAAGCGCCGATCACTCCCTCCGAATGATATACATTTTGATTCCAAGTGAGCGACTGATAGATATGATCATAATATATGAGCTATATCTTTTATATCTCTCACTCATGAGTCACACATCTCTAGCACGTAGGGAAATAGAACTTCCATATGCCTATTTAAAAAATAAAGGAAATTAAATAATAACCTAAATAATGTATTGTTTTAATAAGCACTTTGTATTGTCTGAGAAGCTCAACAACGTTGTATATAAAGGTAATATATATATATATATATATATATATATATATATATGTATATATATATACACATATATATTACTCTCAAAGAGCAATAGCAATTGTTAAACTGCTCTTTAAATTGCTCTTGGTTTCCGATATGTAAATGTTGGAATACTTTGAGACAACGACTTTCTTATTTATTTTAAACACATTAAATTGAAAAGTGGTAAATCGAACATAAATAAATGATCTACAAATAATATTTCCTTTGAAATGAAGTTTAGAAAGATTCAATTAACATACATAGTTTTTTTGAATATTTAATAAAATAAAGTAAAATCAACAGGACTTTATTTGGAATTATCGCATAAGAGGTAAATGGAAAAAATATGTAGATAATAGATGTACATATGTATTTCGAAAGTTTTCGGCACAGAATTCTCTATTTCAGGGTGAAGTTATGTAGAAAGTATTGAATGTTGTAAATGTACCAAGTGAACTATCACTTCATTTTATTTTAGGCTTCCGTCGATACAAAGAGACTACCAAACGGTTGTGAATACTGTGGGTAGGTGGGAGTGGGTGGCGAAAAGGTGTGACGTTACAGAATATTTTCTAATAATGTTCTAGTTTTTCTTAGAAAGTTTCAGAATCTTCTAAAAGGTTTCACAGTGTACTGGACCGTCATATATTTCTCACATACACTCGTATTTATCACAGATGACTCCACCTATTATATCACTCGTTCGTCTTCCACCCCTCACCATTATGTTTTGTATGTATATATATATATAGAGAGAGAGAGAGAGAGAGAGACAGAAAAATATCGGGTGTGTTTTTTCTATGGAAAGAGTTAAGAATTCGGAAAGGCGATGTTATGTCCCCTTTTTAAATTATGAAATTATTATCTCGGAACTGGTGTTAATATCACAATCGTTTTATTTGTATTTTTCATAGTTCATGTTCATTTTTAGGAAATAACAATCATAAAAATTTGTGGTTTCGGCCATTTAGTTTAGCCCATATGATAAGAGATTTTTCTATAATATGTAATAAATGTTTGTAAGTTTATTAACTTTTCATTTATCTAGTTTTAACGACAGCTGCTGTTCTCAGCAGAAATTTACCGAGGACTACAACTGATTTAAGATTGAGTTACAAGTCTACAAAGTTTCGTTGGCGTTAACGTTAAAACTTCTGAAATAAAAACTTGATGTTGACAGTCGATGTATATATAAATATGGCTATTATGAAGTGACTTCGATACACTAGAACAATGATTCTTTTCAAGTTGAAAATCTATGTATAATAATATCGCAATGTCCAACCGAGGCGATGAGCAAATTCTATATTTTCAAGGGAACAAGAAAGAGAAAACTGTAAGGATTCCAAAATTATATATTTAAGTATTATAATTTTATTAAATCATGCTACAATTGTGGAAATTTAATAATTCTTTATATGTTATAATTTCTCGAGGTACTGTTGGAAAGTATTTTCCATCAGTGTCTTTAGAAAATATAATTAAATTCAAAGACACTTTTCTCCGAAATCAAAGCATAATAAGCTGCATTTATTTCAGTGTCAAACTCTGAAAAATGAAATGTTGGTACAGGTAACAAATCAGGTACACGAATTTTGTTCTATTTTCATGTACCATATGGGATATCTACTTTAATCCCCAATTTTACCCATAATATTCAGTACTTTACATGGTGAAAAATGTTATAAATATTCGTAAATAGTTTAACAGAACTTTAAGTAAGCCTAATTATTTTTATTTGCGTAAATTTGTGCGGAACCCTATTAGTGCGAGTTTTACTCGCGCTTAACACATTTTATAGCTGACACCGAAAAATAAATAGAAGTAATCTTTATAAATATAAAAAAATAAATTGGTAGATTGTATACAAAAAATCACGTATTTATCGCACTAACTAAACGAATATTTAATGAGCTCATGCTTTACGGTGGAAATCAGTTATGTTGTTATGTGTACTTACGAGCTTGGACTTGACATCACTTTCCTGGTTTTTCCAACACATCATTTCGTTTATTAGTGAGTTCCTGTGTTCATCCAAAAAGATATATTCTGAATAACGTTCATCAGCTACATTATTCACGTTCATAGCTTATTACTGGTCATCAGCTTGTCGGATGGTGACGCTATCTGTCACTAAACAATTACTGTATCGGTTCTGATGCAAAGCTTTTTACCTGGATCGGGAGATTTTTTACTTAACTATTAAAAGATATGTTTCGTTCAGTTGGTGTTATTTTATTTTATAGTCACCACGACTTTAATATAAGCAAGATAAATATTATATCCAGTTTTAATTTTTCCATAGTAAAATATTACTTTCAGAGACTATTCTAAATAAGTATAATGTTGTACCTCCACTTTTGTTAAAAGCTTGTAACAAATATGACACCTCTTTCGTTGTTTATACCCAGATTAACCAAATTAAATAAACGACTACGTTTATTCCTTGATTACACATCCATTTTTTGTTAAAATTGTTTATATTGAATTTAGTATTTATTAGAGACGATAAAGCTTATTCTAAATGTTTATAATTTCACCTTATTTTGGTATTCATCTAGACCAGCAACTTCAAAGTTTCATGCAAGGGATTTTAGAACAAACTTTTCAGCTTTTCAGCTACAAATTTGCATCGAGGGAAAATATACATTTATTCAGTATAACTGTATATTTTCAAAGTCTTAAGAATTAATTATAAAACGCCGTCAGGAGGAAACCAAAACAAAATCTCTTGGATAGGATGCTGGGTGGAAAACCAGTAGCCGGGTACAGCTTCTTCGAGAGGAAAGAGCGACAGTGAATTACATAAAGACTGAATGAACTTTGCTTATTTATCCTTAATTTCGTAAATGATAGTAAAAGAAATGTTTGATACATGTCACATTTGTAAAATGATTGATTATACATAAAGTCATAAAATTTCAACACATATTAAAATTTTATGATTTTATAAACTGGACTTTGTCAGTTGAAATAGTAATTCTTTGTAAAACCTCTGGAAATCACAATTAAAAAAAATTAGACCAATTTTTAAAAATTTATGTTATTGATTATATAAATAAATAAAGGAATTTTAGGATGAATAAATGGTTAATACGTTGGAACCAAATATATTTATATCGAATTATAATAAATATTTCAAACATTATTAATTAGGGAAAGAATTTAATTTTACCAAGAAACCGGCACAAACGTGTCTCTTCTAATTGCAACAATGTAAATAGGATATTTTTAAATATACCTCTCGTAAGAAAAAAATGTTGATAGCAATTGTCCAATTGGGAAATAAATATATTTATAGATGGCATTGAAAAATTTAGAAAACTATTCTGTCAGTTTCATGTTTAAAATAGATGTATTATTTTGATGAAACTTGCTTTTATTTTTCTGATACTAATGTATTATATTTCAATTGGTGCTTATAATTAATTCATGTAATTATTTAATACTCTAGTCCTTAGTTTTGGCCACATTTCTTGATTCTTTTGTTTTTACCATCGTGATTCCTGATTTGTTGAAAATTAGTTATGGTTTTGTAGTATGAGGCCGAAGGTTTTTTCATCTTTTTTCACTATGTTTTTTCTTTGTGTTCTGCGACTGTTTTCTCTACTTCTATATTTTTACTTGTTTACATTGAAATATTTGACATGATAAGATTTGTTACAGAGAAAATATCACTCGTGACATAGAATCTAAAAAAATAAAAATAGCAAAAAACTAAATTATTATTTTAATAGATTTATAAAAATATAAGGAGTTATTAAAATTTAATCGCAAGTATTTTTTTTTACTTCTTTTAAAAACAGAAACTAACATATTATATTATATTGATAAAATGACAGATATTTGTAGTCCAATATGTTGCCATAATATTCCTAACCATTTCACATATGGCGACGAATAGGTTTTTATTACAAGTAAATTAATCTATATCTCTAATAGTAGACCATAAAACTTGTTTGTTTTTTTAAAATTATTTAAGTAAACAGGTATCTATTTACATATATATATATATATATATATATATATATATATATATATATATATATATATTTACATATATATATTTCTAACATTAAAAGATATAATCTTAAAACTTAACAAAACGGTAGGAAGGAATTATTAGATGACGAATGTTAACTTATAATTGTTTAACTTTGCGAATAATTTCACGTTTGTACTTAATGTTTAACATTTGTGATTGCATCAAGGGAAATCTAAACCTCCTCTGAATTTATATAAATGTAATTTCAAAAACATGCAGTCACCGGTTAAAAAAGAGTGGGTTTTAGATGTAGTGTTAAATTTTCTAAAATACTACAAACTTACTATTTACAATATTAGTTAAGCACATAGTGATATATGTACATGTATATATATATATATATATATATATATATATACATATATATATATTTATATATACATATATATATATATATATATATATATATATATATATATATATATATATATATATATATATATATATATATATATATATATAACCTAACCTAACCATGCTTCAAGGCCATTTAAATAATGAATATATATTAATTATTCATATTTTTACTCATGCAATCTTTCTATTTTTATAGGTCTATACCCTTTTTTTACGTCCATAAATCGAACTAATATACGTTTTTCGTTATTCAGAATAAATCTTTTTTTAATCATTCAAAGTAACTAAACATTTTAAATTTAATGATTCTTAATCTAATTTCTTATAATATTAACTTTTTTTCGCAGCAATAAAATATTCTGAATTAAAATCTATACAAAAATAGAGCAAAAAAATCGAATAAGAGGGAAAAGTCTGGTGAAAAAATAAATTAAGCTATCTCCGACACTATGCTACTAGGTCACCGCTAACATTTAAATTAAGGCAGTACTTTAGTTAAAATATATTACGCATGCTTTATTAAAATGTCAGTTAATAAATGTTAATTATCTAGATTACGGTATGAAAGCAAATTGATAGATTGCAGAATCGTTACATTATGAAAAAATTACTCCTTCTTAGTAATTTTATATTACTTATTAATCCATAATTAGAGCAATATTTTATATGAAGACCGATAGTAAATACGCCGGAAGAATTAAGCAGGTCAATTAGCTTAATAATTCACTTCTATCAGAAAATTGACGACTGTCTTGTAGGCAAATTTGTGAAAGAATTGTAGGTTTGTATAATAACATATTCACGTACATTAAAAATTATAATGCTGGTATTAACCAAAAGTCAATTTTTATTGGCAATCCGGAATTTGTCAGGAACAGATGACTCATAAATACCGTGCAGACATGAAATTTAGAAGTCTGCACAATGTTTGCAGATTTAAAATTGAATATTAATCATGTGCATATGTACATATATGTATATTTTATTTTTGTAATATATTTTAAGTGTACCAGGCTATTCTTACTTTTGTATTAGAATAGAAGGTATGTTTTATGCAACTATATACATGTAAGTACCATAAAACTTATCGTCTATGGTGATATCGAAGAACCTCCAGTCTACTCCACTAATTTTTTTTTCTAAGGTAAAACAGATTCGATTATGTACTTTTATGACTACGAAGTGGTAAGAACCTTAAGGAAAAATATTTGACTACAAATATTTTCAAAACAAAAGAAATTGGAAGATTTTATTTACCTTATGTCAGCTTCGATACAGATCTAATACCATAAAAACGCGAACAGATTCATGAATTCCTAATAATTCAGTTTATAAATACTGGCACAATATGAACGCCCACAAATAATTATCATAGGCCAAAGCAAATTCCATAAAGCGAGATAGGGCCATTAACAGAATAGCGCTAGATTTGATAGTTGGTATAGCAAGCCACCGAAAGAGCCAGGAACGATAATCAGCTTATTGTAAGCAAGACCTGGCCATTCTGTAAATAATGTGACGGTGATTCTCCGCCCATCGTAATTAATTGTTATTGTATAAATTGATTACTCAATAAGCACATTAAAAAATTGGTGCGAGCATCAGACGCAGATCCATCAAACGGAGTTTGGAGAGTGCTTTCCGTTTTGGGGTAGTGTATTATCAAGTTTCTTCTATAATTAAGCATGATATCAAGAGCCATCAAACGCGTATTTTGTACTACCGATGATGGGGCTTTCACTTAAAAATGTAGAGGTTTGGTTACATTATGTTTAAATTTGTAGCTTGTAGCCAAATATTTATTAGAGTTTTAGCTCAGAAAGCAACGAAATCGGATATGTTTGAATAAATTACAAGAGAAATGTAAGTTATGAAAGTCGAAGTTATAACAGAAACGGTTGATACCAACCGATATTATTCGCTACCAAAGATTATGTTACGAAAATGTAATTAATAAAGATATTCAATAGAATAATGAAACTAAAGAAAATACAGGATCTATTACTTGACACGATTATGAGATTAAAATTGAAATGAAGGCTCTTATAAATTAGGCTTCTTGAGAGCCATATTTTGTTTAAAATAATTTTACAGTTTGTGAATAGTCCTTATTTTGTAGTATAAAGCATCAGTAAAAGGATCTTATATTTGTTCATCTGAAAACAAATCTTTATTAACAAAAGAACATTAAACATTTTTAAAGCTAATTTTGGATATAATTTTAGAAACAACCGATAGTAAATATTAACTATTTTCAAATCTTTGAATATAATCGGAAACTCCTACAAACATGGTTATGTTTTATTTTATTTTAGATCCTTCAAAATTTATTTCAGGTTCTCTGTTATATCAAGAAAGATTTATATAAGTTTGTAGAATAATTTCAGACTTTCAGAATTTTTCTATCAGATAATTAAACACTGATTTATTGGACAAAATCTCTTGATTATAGAGTATTATAAGAGCCTGGAATAAGGAATTTTTGCAAGTATTGGGATAAAGAAACATCATTCTGTGGATAAAAACCTTATTTTTACACCAATACAAATTACATTCATGTTTTGAAAATCGTTGTTATAAAATATACGTTTCTCTAGTTGTATTGTAAAATTAATTGAAGGTGTAGACTGAATGTCGTACGTAGACAAAATATCCGGTTCATATACAATTCCCGATGTTAAATTGCAATATAAAATATTTTTGAAATGTTGGCGGATAGTGAATACAGTCTAAGGTATTTTCCGATTGCACCTTACAATTTTCAAAATGATTTTATTCAGTATGAATCGT
This sequence comes from Druceiella hillmani, assembly GCA_039881145.1. Lineage (NCBI taxonomy): Eukaryota > Metazoa > Arthropoda > Insecta > Lepidoptera > Hepialidae > Druceiella > Druceiella hillmani. The sequence continues at coordinate 22,492,889 of JAYKKI010000011.1, forward strand.
AACCAATTAAGGAAAATGCCTTCAAATCGAGAACACATGCATGACTTCCAGCTCATTGGCAGTAACTAGACATTCCGAAGAAAATATAGGAATGGCCTGAAGGGAGCATTTCCGTTGATTTGCTTTAATTAACCTTGAGCTTAGCTTTAATTAGCCTTTAGCCTTTAATTTGAGTTATCTATGGAAAGTTTTCCAAAAAAACTAACTTAGCAAAGGACCATTCAATTTGTGCACAGAATATTCTCGAAGCTGGCTCGCCGCATGTGCCGCATTGTATTTGGATTTGCAACCAGTTATTTGGGCAATAAAATTGTTTTATGGAGTTTTCTTTCGTATGTAAAGTGGATTGTTAGTCCTAATCAATTAGTAATTGTCAATAAATAATCCCGTATAGGTAGATAGAGCTTCGATATATCAAATGGAAGACATACAGCGTGCGTTGGGGATAAATTAGATTGAATCGAGGTAATAAATTTTCGCACAGATGTTTGCATGCTTTGTTACTGTTTAATTATATGCGGGAAGTAATGATGGCTTTGATGTTTATTAGTATAAAGGATGCAATCTCATTAATATTTTTAAATTTATTGGTAAAATGGCTAGTTCCAGTTTTAATTTGTGCCTAACAAACAACTACAAGCAAAAAAGAAAAAATTGATATGGAAAGTATATGCCAGCCAGTAGAAGAAGTGAAATTCGTTGCATGTAAAATAACTATAACCTGATGCAATATTTGTATTATTGATCTCTGTTGACCTCTTTAATGTATCCTAAATATACATTGGTTATATATATATATACACACACACACACACACACACATATATATATATATATATATATATATATATATGTGTGTGTGTGTGTGTATGTTGTTTAAATTTTGAAGAGTGAATTGTGTTTGAAATATACTTTTTTTATATTTAATGAACGATTAAGTTATTATTTAATTAGGTTGAAAGTATTATATTTTGTTACTTAATTTTCTTATTAATAAAATGTAATCTAAGTTACGTATAATTTTAACGGTAAATAATGAAAAACTATGCAACCTCAATAATATTGTTTGGCGCTAAATATTAATGACATATATTAATTTTTATGTTCTGAAATCTATGAAAATTACTAATAGCAAGTTAAAGAATGGCTAAGGTGGGATTATATTGCTTAGCAAATCTTTTATAGATATAAGAAATAATAAAGCAAACTGTTAGAATAAGCTAAGGTTAAGTTACTTAGTTTTTTTTTTCGTTATCGGGTATAAATACGTCTCATAAAGATTTACAAGGAACCAGTACGACCAGCGTTGATATATAGGTCGGAATGCTGGCCGATGTAAAAGGTGGACGAACAAAAGATGTCACAGAAATGAAACTGCTGTGTTGGGCCGAGGGTTTACGAGACTAGACAAAAATGAATACATTAGAGGAATGTTTAAAGTCACAAAAATTGAGGGCAAGTTAACAGAGGCGTTGGTATGGGCACGTTATGAGGCGCAACGAAGACCATATCGAGTCGAGGTTGATCTGCTGCCACCTGGAAGAGTACTACAGATAAAGATTTTAAAATTATGAATTTGAATTCAATGACAACACACGATAGACTGTTGTGGGGAAAATATACGAGAAGAGCTGACCCCAAATAAGATATGGGATCATGGCCAAACGAATGAAGAAAAAGAAGTTCGGTCTTAGTATGTAATATGTATCATTTGTTTAATTATGAAGGTTCTATTTTTTACCGTTCATTAGTCTATAAGAGAGCAGTAGTACCGGACATGTGTCAAAATATTTATGTGAACCTTATTTATACAGTGCCAATCTATACAACCACATGTTCATGTTTGTGTACTTTCAAAAGTTAAGTTTTAGTGTTATATTATTCACTTTGCACCTACCGATATAACTAGAAATTAATTATGTTTAATTAAAAGTATACGGAGCCTGGGTTACTTGTTGAGAATCGTGACAAAATGAATTTTCTTTTTTTAATTTTTGTAATCATTTTAAAAAACATGAATAAATTAAAACTATAAAGAAATTACAGGAATTAAAACGTTTAAGCTGATAAAATTATCCAAGTCATGTATATTTCCTTATCTTGAAAGGCAAACCATATGAAAATTGCGAAAAATTACAGCGTGATTTATTAGTAGCTGTAAATGGAAAAGTATACATATATACTTTTCCATTTATAACAATTTTAATAGAGATCTTAGCATCAACACCTTATAAAATAAATTTAATAGCCATATTTTAATTTCTCAATTCCTGAGTAGATAAAAATATTTTACGGAAAATTCTAACTTCTTCAATTTGTTATCGGCATTACATGATAAAAGTACAATATATTACGTTTTTGTCATCTGGCCACAGAACTGTAGAACCATTACGAATTGGTTTTTCTTTCATTACTTACATTTAAAAATAATAAGTCCGTATTTTTGAATGTCGACTACTTTTCTTAAATATTTTACGATAAAAATCTATCACTAGATGAAAAATACAATGACATGAAAACGTCAATAACTAAAAAGGTATGAAAAATGGCTCCAAAAAGGATAAAGTCCCAATAGATTTAAATTATATTATGAAATATTTCCATATTTCCTTCGATTTAGTATAACTCGATATATTTACTGATTTTGTTGTCATAGATAGTACTAAATGCATTAAAATTTCTTTCTATGCATTGTTTTTAGCTATTAAAATGCCAAAACAATTATGTCAATAGGTTGACAATATTATATTTAGAAATATTTATCGCCTATTTTGTAAAATTTATCGCCTCTATGTTAATTGTTCAGATGATTGTCATCATATTGTGTAGTTATATGAAGAAGTTTTTGAAAGTAACATTGTTTACAAATTAATATGTTCTAAGAATCTTCAACTCCTGATGTAATTTTGTTAAAGACATGATCGTCTAATGATATCCTACCCTATAAAGTATTATAATTTATGGCAAATTTAAATATTAGTAAGTGGTTTAGTATTTTATTTACTTACTTTATAAAACTTAAGTTTAATCATTGCCTTTGGTGATGATATAAGAAAGTATTGTTGTACGTATTAAAAAATGGATAAATTAAAGTTTAAAGTCGTAAATTGTTATTCCTTACTGGATTAAATAGAGTAATGGTTTTCGATGAAATTAAAAAAGTTGTGTGCAGTAGTGCTCCATTCCAAACTACGTTTCAGAATTTCGTAGCTAAATTGAAAGGTGACCGTATCAGCATTTAAGAGCAAGACCAACTTGAACGATCAAAAACTGTGACCATACCAGAAATGCCCTCAAAAATTCATGATTTAGTTTTTGGTAGGCATATACTATCGCTCTTTTCGCGAGGTTTGGCATCGTCTGACTTCCATCTGCATTTCGAATTAATTGTTTTTTTTTTGAGAAACATTTCGAATTGGATGATGAAATTATAAATGTAGTGGAGAGGTATTTTTTTAATATTGTGGAAATCAATTACTGCGTTGACATAAAAGTTCTTTTGCACCTTTGGAGCAAGACGTAGGCTCAAAGATGACTATCCATATAAATAGATATTGTTTGTTTAGTTTAAAAATGTATTCAATTAAACGTATAAAAAACAATGTGTGTGCATGCGGGTTATTACTGTGGTAAAACTTCAAAATTCCACGTCGAATGTATTCCGAAAAAATGGTTGTTACGTGCTGACAGACGGATAGTTATTTTTATGAGCTGTCATAATCATCACCTTAGAAGATTATTCAATCTTATGAGGATTCCTTTTTTTCCTTTTGAGATACGGAACCTTAAAACACGTACCATAAAGAACGTCAGAACTGACAACTGCAGTTGAGTTGATTGTGTTTTCTTAAATAAATTAAAGGCTTTTAATAAAATTGTTGGAGGAATTGTTAATTCTAACCAGATATAAATTTAAAAATGTAACTACTTCTTTAATTAAAATAGCAATGGAAATACTGATTAATATAATTAAGTATCAATAAATTCACTGATGCATCCAATTCTTTCATTCATATACGGGAAGAACTAACTGATAAGTTCTTATATATTTTGAAATATTAGTAACCTTGACTGTTTTGTAAAGAACTATGAATTCCAAAAGTCAAACGTCAGAGTTCATGAGTTATATTCTAAATAATATTTATCAGCACTCGGCTAAAAGTAGGTTGTATTGGCTAATTTGAGTCCAGGGATTTGGGCGATATTTTTAATACAGGAATGGGGTTGTAAATTTACAATTACAAAATAGCGAAATAAATATAACTTCTATTTATTTGGGGTTTTCCGTTAGAAATGAGGAAATAGTCCATCGATCTCGTCGATGACCTAACTGGGCACAAGAATTAAAAAAAAAAAAAGTATATATATATATATATATATATATATATATATATATATATACGAAGGAAAATTCTGTATCTTAATGATATCCACTCGTTCTCGTAAAACTTTTCGTCTCATTCAGCCTCTTTTACCAAACTCTTTATCGGCTGTCTGTCGAAAATAGATTTTCTTTAAGCAATGTTGTATTTCGAATGTCTTTTCCTTTTTTGCAAAGTGCAATTGTGTGTATTGGCAAAATTTAATAATTTGAATTAAGTCTTTTTATCATTAAATCTTTCAAATTTGCTTTACTAAACAGTAATATTAACGTATTAACGTAACAGATCCAACGATTTGTCCATAAAATTTCGAAGTCTCATATACAAGTATATTGTGTTGCACGTATAGGTACGTCAGTTATGGTTTCCATTTTCCAGCAGAAATTGCCTTTGTGGAACAGTCTCAAATTCCAATTGGAAAAATTATATTTTATTAAAACGAACATTTTTTAAGGTATAAGGTTTTTGAAGTTATTATAAGGTATTATAAGGTTATTATAAGGTTTTTCAACGTTATACATAATTATATGAAATAAGAACTTATTACAAATTGGCATATAAATTTATATTAAAAACCTTAGGCTTACCAGAAGTTGATCGGTAAATAAATTGTTTTCTTCGGGCGTAAAAACAAACCCAATAATAAAATAACGTCAATTTTATAAAGGCTGAGGTTAAATATCCAAGACTTATTTATTTATATAGAATCTTAATAGCAGACATACTTTAACTAGACTATAAATTAAGCATAATAAAATAGTATAATTAATATTAAATAAGCAGTCGAAAATAACGCGAAGAAATTAATGGAGAGACAAAATGAAAGTGAAAAAATTTAAAATTTTTGGAAAACAAAATTCTACGCACAATAATTTGAACGAATATCACAAACGTGAAAATGTTTCCTTTCTTTTTACTTAACAGCTCTTTAAGGAGTGAATCGATTCTTCTGTGTTTTTCGCACTAATCGACCAAATTGTATTATATGGTATATTTTCATTCGGAATTTCTAAATATTTCAAAATACCAATTACACCATATAAACCCGGTCACAAAAAATTTTTTTTAAACTGTTTAGTCCTATGTAATTACTGGTTATGAGTATAAAAGAAAAGTTAGTATGTCTAAAGATTATGTCATTGTTACATTCGTGATGAGAGAGTTTGATGAAAGAAATTTAATAATTATAAGAGTTCTTCACATTAATATTAAGAAATAGGACTCTATAAGGAAATCAATCTAAAATGAGCAATTAATATTTTTATTGCCATGGTGTCATTAATATATTTAATGCAAATCGAGGCCCTTTTTTTAGCTTAGAATTCGACTCGTTATTTTCGGTAAAACCAGTCCAGCTCATCTCTTTCAATATAGGGTTCGTATTTGACCATATCTTTAGAAAATACTCGTGCAAGTTAATGCAAATAATTATTCTGTTCATTTTATAGCTCAATATTTTACAAACAAAAAAAGTAGTTTAAGGAAATAAATAATTACCGTTTTAGTACTGTTTTAAGTTATTTAGTTGCATCCTTTTTTAACAGGAAAAACCTGAGATAACTCTCTGCTTTAATTAGTTCGTGTTAGTGAAAGATTTGTAAAAATAGAACAGTGTGCAGAAATTAAATTTTGTGTTTGCTTCCGTAGAATTATAATTGATTTTTTTTTGTCATACAGGTGGTATATTATGACATATATTTAAGTCGTAGAAAAGTTTTTGAGTGGTATGTGCGTTTTAAAAAAGGTCCCGCGGGATTCGACTGACCGTCTTAAATATCATTAAAGGGAAATAATGTTAGGATTACAAAGATTGTATTTAAAGTTTATTGGATAACTACGACAGTTTTACATAATGTATATTATAAAAGGAAAAATAAAAATCGAATACTTTGGTGGCATGGACAATCACTAGGATTTATATTAGTCTTAAAAGTGAATACTCTTTTAAATTCTATACAACGACGTTATTGGTATTTAGTTTATATTGTTATTTATTTTTGTTGTCCTAATCGACAAAATTAAAAGCACTTTGAGGTATAATTTGACTTTTTTAAAATCCTTTAATGCATGATGAAGAAAGTCTGTAACGTTATTAAATCATCTCTTTCAGGTTTGCAGTTCTCCGAACCATGAACATTTGTACTTTTTCTAGATGTAGCAATACTGTCTTTACTCTTTATTGATTATGATAAGACGAAAAACATAATACATAATGCTTTTTTTACTATTCTCCCTTATTAATAGTCATTTCCTAATGAATTTTTTTTCATGAAAATATTAAAAATCTTTTATATTAGAGTTTAGCATGGATGAAACTTACATTAAGTAAAGCACATTTTACTTATCAAATAACTGCACTAGTTTCCAAAACCTGTCAGGTGGCCAAATCTAAAAATACACCAAATATTTCATTGATTAAATTAGTAAGCACAGCTTGATAAAAATATAAGACGATAGTGCAAACGCGAGCATAATTCAGCGAGTTGTCACCGGAACGAGTTTCTCTATAAATTAATTTATAAGATTTCATTTACTTCAAAGCTCGGTGACCTGTATCGGTGACGGGCGCTTAACAAGAAATCGCAGAGGCACTACCGTGATAGCGGGTTGGTCTGAGTGACAACAGATATCCGACATGGACGAGATAAGAAAACGCTTTAATTGAATAAAGTGGCATTAAAACGTGTACCCAAAATAGAAGTGGGTTTTTAAATCTAGTAGTTAAAATTTTTTAATGACAAATTTAAGTTTTTATGTATATAATATTTTATCAAGTGAGATATTTGATCTGACTATATGTTAATGCGCATATGTACATATACCTATATATATATATATATATATATATATATATATATATATATATATATATATATATATATATACAACTAAAACAAATGGTTGGGACAAAAATAATAAACTATGAGACAGCATTGGACAAAACAAATCTAATTATTTTGCTTACATGAAGGATGCTACTGAAAAGTGACTCCTGATAACAGTTAACATGAAATTTCATAATAAGCGTAAATAAAATTGGATGCATTTTTTCCTACTTTTTCAAAACTTCACCAGATTTTAATATTGTTATGGGTTGGCAGAAATTTTACCTTTGCCACTTGCGGTTAGCCAGGGGCTTCTACATACCCGAATACATGTGTGTGTGCCTATATAAGTTATAGATGGCTGTAATTACGGGGTAATTTTGTAAAGAAGGTAGATCAAATACTTAGTAATAACTGCCAAATTCGACCAAGTTATTTTGGGTTGTGCAAAGATTTCGAAATAATGCCGATTTGGTTATTAAATTAGTAGGATGAGTACATTAACGAATGATGCTTTGACAAAAAACAGATTAATATTTAAATTTCGGAAATTACTTTTCACAGACAAAACGAACCAATTACAATACGACAAAATTTACCAATTGATAATGTCTTCAATTGCTATTGTTTAAATAAGCTTAGGGCTTATGGTACACTGAAAAAAAAATAATATAAGTAAATGAGACATAAAACCTCAAAAATTCTGTACTCATAGGTTCAATGAGTCGAAAAGTTTTACTCAGAGATCACACCCATCGACGAGGTTTAGCTTACCCAATATGTGTGTTAGCAGATTATACTACAGATTATACTGCAGATGTATGAAACGTAAAAATGAAAAAAATACCATCCATTATCCATTCAACCTAGTATTTTATTAAAATTCATTAGGAATATTTTACTTGTTCCCAGAACGGACAAAAATTCTATGTATTTTTTCTGGATCTCTTCAACTTCATACTATTCGGCAACATCTATTTTTTCAAACTTTTTTCTAATGTACACATTTCGATTTTATTATTAATATAATATTCGTGACATTAAATAAGTTGTATCATTTTTAAATACATTTAATAACTATATATGACAATTAATCTTTTGACAATGATAAACCTATAGTACTCCTATCGACATGCCTCATTCTCTCTATAAGTAAGAAAGTCCTTTTAGTGTAAACTACGAGAAATGAACGTAAAACTGATAAAACAAGTGGGAAACAAAAACCAACTAGATGAATTATATTTCTCAATCTATGAAAATAGATTTAACGTACCGTCAGCTGGGTTGTAATTTACAATATCTAAGTATGGATTCGTGTCAAATTATTTATATATGTGAAAATTTCAGGGTATTGAAGATTTGCCAAGTGCAGAACTATTCCATAACGGGTAGGAATTCTTTTAAATACGTAAAGAGATTGAAACAGTATTTGTAGATAGATATACCATTGGTGCTGGTTCAAAAGAAAAAAACTTGTGGTTCATTTAAGGCAGATAGGTGAAAAATATATAGTGTAACATAATCATATAAAACGTGTATTTTTAAATTATAACTTTGATTGTTATCATATAATTGTTTCTACATTATCCCGATTGCTTCTAAAATTAATAATGTTATTTAAGTAATAATTAATAACTGCATACTTATTTTGATGTTGTTATGTAAAATTTAGATAAATTTGAATTAAACTACAGGTCGAATTCCATATACATTTCAAGGAGAGTCAATCAATATGCGTTAGCGGTAGATATTGCTTGTCGTTCAATTTGCACCACTGATACTTTTGTACATCTAGACGAATGAAGTGACTTACAAAAATATTGCATAAACTGTTAATCATAGTATTAAGTTATAAATAAGTAGGGTTTCATGGACTAGCTTACTCAAAAGCTCTTTTGATGAAATAAAATTAAATTTTAGTATCTAATGTATACTAAAAAAGTTTTATGGTAATACTAGTTTTATAAAAAAATATTAAATGTCAAACTTTATTTAGTTATACAGAAAAAAAAATGAATTTTAATGTCTATGATGTAATTTTAACATCTATTTCTTACTTAGTTTGTCCATCTTGTGGCCCCTATCAAAATAAAGACTATAAACAAGCATGTTTTGCTTTTTTATTGGATAATAATTTATATTAGAAAGAAGTGTTATATTTCATAAAATGAACAAAAAATACCTAAAAGAGATATTTATAATGAAAACAAGTAAAAGCTTTTTAGCTTTTTGGGATCCATTTTAGAGCTCCATATACCTGTCTCTCAGATATAATTGAATACATGCCTGTTTAAATGGAGTTTTGTTAGTATGTAACTGTGTTTTAATATTCGATTGAAATGTAAATTCTTCGACTACTGTATTTCTATGCTTCTATATTATTGATAGACATATAACGAAATATTGCGTCTAAAATTCCATAAAATCGTTCGTTTCCATTTTTACGTTACACTACTATAATATCATGAGGAGTACGATGCAGACACATGACATCTGTTGTTAGCAGTAAATGCCCCTTTTTAACTTTAGATTTGGACCAAATTTATACTAATCCCCATTTTTTTTCACAGTATTCTTCTCGGTATTTTATGATAAGTCACACATTCTAATTGTTTTATTTCAATTCAGACTCTGATTAATTAATTTTGATTTTAGAAACATCTTTCAGTTTTATAAAAATGTATATATTCGTGAATCTCAAAATTAGTAAATAGATTTGTGTAATTGTATGTTATTCTTAGTTCTTTATGAGCGAAAGTTGTGTAATAAGTACTACGAGATTTTGAATTTATCTTTCTCTGGAGTACATCTAGAGAGATGTGTTAGAGCCTGATTAATAGTGATGACCCTGAAATTAATAAATATAAATATAAACAAATTATTAAATATAAAATAAAATTCATCATTCAGTGACGAATTATAAAATTATATCTGTAATGGTTGTTAATGAAAGAAATCCCCGCCTGAAGATTTTGTAATACAACGAAACCTAGGTCGTGGTAAAGAACATAAAGAAAGTAGAAATAATACTGCACCACGTAGTTTCATTTAATTTTAATAGTAATCTGTTACTTAATTAAGTAGCAGGCAGTATAGTTTAAAAATAATCTTGATGATTTCTTTTACAGATATTGATAAAGGTTCTGGGATATAAATTTGTATATTTCGTTAAAATCCGTCAATTATTTTTTTGCATGATGCATAGGCACGATTAAATTATATTATATGGATAGATTAACCCTTGTTGTTAGTGCTTAGCTGTTTCCGATTGTATCTTACATGATCTATTTTGCACGTTTCTTTATCAGTCTATTTTCATTGGAACGTATCGCTTACTATGTTTTAACGACGGCGAAAAGTGTGTCTCAAAAATTATTTTTGCACAGATGTATAATTCGCAAATACGCATGATGACGTCTGAATTTTGTTGATCTTTCTAACGGTTAAAGGAGTACGCTCGTGTGTTTTGTTTCGCATGTATATATATATATATATATATATATATATATGTATATAAATATATATATATATATATATATATATATATATATATATATATATTTTCACCCCTACTTTTGAAAAACGAAAATCGATTTCGGCCTACTCCTTTGGACGGAATTGAAAATATTGTAAATTTATTTTCAGAAAAAAACAATTTACACTGGACGCGAGGGTCATTCAAGGCCTGTTTAGCGATATTCAAGAGTAAATACTATTCGAAAACACATATATATATATTTATATATATATATATATATATATATATATATATATATATATATATATATATATATATATTTATGTAATATATATAATTAGGTTGGCTAGTAAGTTTTTAGCCACTATTTCGGGACTTTTCTAGAAAGATTCTCGAAACTTTTAGAAGGTTTTACTGCAGCGTATAAACAGGCCAAAGTGCAGTCAGATCACAACAGTCAGCGCTGAAACTTTAAGTGAATTAGATAAAAGATAATTGATTTAAATCGATATCAAATACCGATTATATTAATTTATGACGTGCGATGGTCGAGTCTACAGTGTCATACGCGGCCGCAAAGATTTGGTTTAGAAAGTTCAGGATAAGGAACTACGGTCTTGAGGACGAACCCCGTACCCGACGTCCTGTTGAATTAGGCGTTCAATAAGCCGATATAATAAGAGGTTTTTCTATAATATGTAATATATGTTAATAAATTTACTAACTCTTCGTTTACCTAGTTTTGCCGACAGTCAATAAATACTATTCTCAATAAAAAAATACCGTAGGATACGAACGTACAATATTTATTATGTTGAACTAAATACTACAATTACTCACTATAGCATTGAGGCAGTATAAATAATTTAAGATTGAATTTTATGTACTTGTAAGTCTATAAAGTGAATTTTATATACTTGTAAGTCTATAAAAACTTTATAGACTTGTAAGTCTATAAATTTTTGTCGGCGTTAACCTTAAAACTTCTGAGATGAAAACTTACCTTTTTAAAGTCGATGTACATATCAATGTGACTATTATGAAATGATTTCGAAATACTAGAGCAATGACATTGAAAATTTGTATATAATATCGCACTATGTCCAATTGAGGCGGTGAGTAAACAAAGTTGATATTTTCGAGGAAGCAAATAAAGTCACCAAAGTTTTTGTATTCTTTTTATGGTGTGAAGCATTAGTTGAAAGAGAAAAGTGGAAGGATTCCAAAATGATTTATTTTAGAATTTAAATTTCTTTAAATTGTGTTACAATTCTAGAAATATTATAATTCTTTATACTCGTATATTGTAAAATATAGAGATATTGTTGAAAATTACTTTATTCCAATGTTTCTAGAAATTATAAATAAATTCCAAGACACTTTTCTCCGAAACTAAATCTTACAGGGCACAAGTTAGGTACACCAATTTTGTTTTATTTTCATATTTCGCGTGGGGGTATTTTAATCCACAATATTACCTATAACAGACAATTCGTTAACATGGTAAAAATGTTATTAATATTCGAAAATAGTTTCTACAGGATTTTATACATGCTTAATTATTTTTAAATGCCTAAATTTGTACGGAACCCTACAGTGCGAGTTTTACTCACTCCTATAGGGTTTGCAGCCTACACTGAAAAATAAGTATACGTCATCTCTACAATCATAAAGAAATTAATTAGCACAATAAATCACGTATTTACCGTGCTAATTAAACGAGTATTTAACGAGATATTTTTCTTTATAGTTTGAGTCACTTACATTTACGAGCTTGATCCTGACATCGCTTTCCCTGTTTTTCTGTACATCCGTCCGATCGGGTATTTATCAGAATCAGTAATTTTAAAGTACCATGCAGGATTTTTAGAAAAAACTGATACTCTTTTAGCTATAACTTTGTCTCGAGGGAAAAATAAACGTTAATACTACTGCAAAAATCTTAAGAATGAATTATACGATAGAAAGGTCTGAACAGATTTTCACACAATTTTTTACACGAATTATATTTTAAAAAATTATGAAATTGCTTCTCAGTCGGTAATAAAAAAGGTGAGATTTTGGCTGAGGACTTTGTATGCCACTTGCTGAAGTGGCTGCATAGGAACAAATTATTTCGCTTAATAGCGAAGTTTTTTTTAAGTTTTATTCCATGAAGTGCTCATCAGGAGAAAAACGAAAAAGAAAACTATTGAACAGGATGCTAAGTGGAAAACCCGCAGCAGGGCCAGCTTATTCGAAAGGAAATAGTGACAGTGATTTACGTAAAGACTGAATGAACTTCCTTATTTACGTATATGTTAGTAGAAGAAGTGTAGATAAATTAAAAGTAAAAGTATATGTGAGACATGTTCTGTGACCCAACGTGGGTTTGAGACATGTCGCATATGTAAAATAATTGATTACATAAAATCATAACATTTCAACGCCTATAAAAATGTTTATAAACTGAACTTTGTCAGTTGAAATAATAAATCTTGGCGGAACCTCTGGAATACAGAATTCAAATAATGAAATCAATTTTGAAAGATTCATTGGAATTGCAGGGTAAATAGTAAATACTTTGAGAACAAATATATCCATATTGGATTATGATAAAATATTTCAGGCATTATTCAGTAGTGAAATCATCTTATTTTATTAAACAAAATATTAAACGAGTGTTTTATTAGCCCCTATAAAAAATCAAAATAAATTTGTCTTCACGTAAAAAGAATTCTTTGACAGCAATTTTCCAATTACGAAATAAATATATTTAAAATGGCATTGAAAAATTTAGAAAACTACCATTTCAATTTCATTGAGAAAATAGATGTATTATTATGGTAATACTTGCTCTTATTTTTCTGGTACTACTGTATCTAATCAATTTAGTGGCAATTATCGTGAATGGAAGTCTTATACGAGTATGTATTTTCTATATATCTATAAGAATTTATTTTCTGTGGCTATAAGACATGCGCTTATCTGTGCCTCATCAGAGAGAGAAGCTTTACTCCAATTTTAAAATTCAAAAATGACGATTTCGCACAATTTCAATACCACTTATGGCAAAAAACCAATACATATAATAATATTTGTCAAGTATTTAATATTGTTAAAATTATTTATTTTTTAAAAATTAAACTATTAAATAATGGGAAAATAATAGTGAATTGTGAAGTATATGTAGATAATAAATTATATTATCGTTATATTACAATAAACTATTAGATTTCAATTTGTGTATATAATAAGTTCATATAATCATTTAATACTCTCGCCATATTTCTTGATTCCTTTGATTTTACTATCACGACTGTTGATTTGTTGAATATTAGTTATAATTTGGTAGTATGCGGTCGAAGGTTTTTTGAAATCAAGCATTTTTGTTATTTGTCTTAAAAACAGTAACTAATATGTTGTTTTGATAAAATGACAGAAAACGTAGACTGATGAGTCTCAAAAAAAGAGTCTTGAGAAAGACAGATATTTGTAGTAAAATATGAGTCTTTATCATATCAAATATGGCTATAAATAGGTTTATATTACAAATAAATTAATCTATATTTATATACCTGTATATTTAAACAATAGAAAAACAATATAAAAAATATTGTTTTTCTATTGTTTAAATATACAGGTATATTAAAAAAAAATTACAAAACTGAAATCCGGAAGTGTTTATATGCTGATCGCATTATATGAACTGATGCTATGTCATGTGCATGTGTGTCACAATTTAATTGACTTAAACCGAGTTATAGTGCTGACTACAATAAAACTCTTAGGCCGCCTGAGTCATAATATTTGGAATGGTTACTAACAATTTTTTTTTTAAAAACTTAAAAAGTCAAATTTAAAAATAACAAAGCTCTCCTTGTAAAGCATTCATCCATTTATGTCAGTCTATTTCTAATAATTTTATTATATAAAATAGATAATAACACAATACAATGAAAGAGGGAAAAAAACGTTTAAAATTTGTGATTGCACCAAATGAAAAATGTACCTCTTCTGAATATACATAAATATAATTTAAAAAATCTTCAGCTGTAAATCGAAAAAGGTAAGTTTTAAATGCAGTGTTCAACTTTCTAAATAATGTCACGAACTCACTACATTCCATCTTAGTTGTACATGAAGAGATATAATTATCTCCATGTTTGGATGCTTCCATTTTGAACGTTTTGAGATCAAACCATTTAAGGAAATGAATGTAAAATCATTATTTATGCTTTCGCCCATGTAACACCATCTATTTTTGTGACTTTGTATCCACTGTCTACGTTCATACATCTAATTAATATATGTTTTTCGTTATTCAAAATTAATCTTTTTCCATGAATTCAAGCTAACTTTTTTAAATATAACGTTTGTTAATCTTTTTTTATTTCTTTAAATCTTAATTTTGCATTGTAGTAAGTAAATATGCCGAATTCAATTTAATACAGTAAAAGATAATAGAGTAAAGGTTTTTCCTTGGTCTGGTGAAAAAAGAAATAAAATGATCGTCGACTCTATGCTACCAAGTCACGGCAAATATTTATCTTAAGACGTAGTCACTAAATTAAAATAAATTACGTAAGCCTTATCAAAGGAAGCAAGTTAATAAATGTATGGATTATTTTTTTGACCTGAAAGCAAGTTGGCAAGTTTCAAAACCAGCGTTACGTAACTAAAACATAACTAAATTTTTATTATTATTAAATAACTTACTAATAAATTTAATTATACTTATAATTTTACGTTAAGGCCCATAGCATATATGCCGGAAGAATTAAACACATAGATTAGTAAAAGGGTTCACTAGAAAATTGACGACTATCTTGAAGATAAATCTGTATAAGAATTGTAGGTAGGTAAGATTGTATAATAATATATTCACGTACATTAAAGTGATAATGCTGGTATCAACCAAAAGTAAACTTTTCTTAGTAATCCGGTATATATTGGGAACAGACGACTGATAAATATTGTAATTCCATACATACCGTATATTCCATAAATACCGTACATATAAGTATACCAGGCTATTGCTAATTTCCCATTAGAATAGAAAACATGTTTTATGCAACATTTTTTACATGTAACTTTCATTTTATACATGTAACTTTCATAAATTATATCGACAATCGTAATATAAAAAAACCTCCCAGTTTACCGTAACAATTTTCCTTTTGAAACCCAATTGTTAGGTTCGATCCTGTACTTTTATAATTACAAAATAGTAATGAACCTTATTGCAAACTTATTTGGCTACAAATGTTTTTACGATGAAAGAAATGGTTGAAATTGGAAGATTTTATTTACATTATGTTGGCTTCGATACAAGTCTAACACCGTCAAAAGCGAAACAAGTTTATAAAGTCTATTTGATTCAATTTATATAATACTTGCACAATATGAACACTCACAAATAATTATCAAAGACCTAAGCAAATCCCATAAAGCGAAACAGGAATGTTAACGGAATAGCGCTATTATTGATAATTTATATAGCAAACCGCAAATGGAGCCTGAAATGATAATCAGCTTATTGTAAGTGAGGCCTGGCCATTATGCAAATAATGTGACGGCAATTCTCCAGCCATCGTAATTAAATTGTCTATGAATAAACTGGTCATTCAAAAAGCAGATTCAAAAATTGGTGCGAGCATCGGACGCAGATCCATTAAACAGAGTTTGGACAGTGCTTTGCATTTTGGGATAGTATTTTGTGTAGTTTGTTTTATAATTAAGCATCATAATAACAGCCATAAAGCGGGCTTTTTTTTAAATTTTGCGTTTACCTTCGTAATTTATTGCGTATTTTGCTATGTCACTTAAAAAAAGAGGGATTTTATTATATTACGTTTAAACTTGTAGCTTGTAGCTAAACTTTTATTTGATATTTAACCCAGAAAGTAACGAAATTGGATATGTTTATATAAATTACAAGAAAAATGTAAATTAAGTAAGTATAAGTTATAACAGACAATGTAATTACATTAAATTTTAAAAATAGTCGTATAGGTCGACATAGACAAATATTTTTCGCTACCAGAGATTATATCACGACAACAATAGAGTAATGAAACATTTAACAGAACGATAAGACTAAAGAAAATACAGGATCGATTAATTGCCAAGATCATGAAAGAAAATTGAAACATAGATCTCCTAAATTAAACTCCTTGAGAATTATATTTTGCTTAGAATAATTTTGTAATCGGTGAAAAGTTGTTGTTTTGTAGTCTACAGTCATCGATAAATGGAATCTTGCATTTATTCGTTAAAAAACAATAAAATATTTTAAAGTTAATTTTGGATATCATTTTATATCCGACAGCAAATTGATATAATTTTCAACACTTTGAAAATGATGGGAAACTCATGGAAACGCATGGATTGATTTTATGCATGTTTTCATATTACTTTAGATATTTCAGATTTATTTCAGGTTTTATGTTATAAAATATAGAACCAATGAACAATTTATAAGTCTATAGAATAATTGCAGATTTTTAGAATTTTTCTATCAGACGATTAAATACGATTTATTGTACAGAATTCCTTTGTTGTAGTATTCTAAGAGCCTGCATTAAGAAATTAATGCTAGTCTGCTGTATATGTGTACGTCTATAGCCTTTGTATAATATAATATCAGTCTGTGGATTTAAACCTTATTTTCACAACGATACAACTTACGTACATATTCTTTAAAGCGTTCTTTTGAAATATACGTTCTCCTAGTTGTTTTTTAAAATGAATTGAAGGCACAGAATAAATGTCAAAATGTTCACTTCGTATGCAATTCCCTATGTTATATTGCAATATAAATTACTTTTGAAAAGTTGGTTGATATCGAGTACAGTCCAAGATAACTTGGTTTATCTAATGATGTAACATATTTCCCGATTGTATCTTACAATTTTGAAAACAATTTTATTCATTATAAACAGTAACCAATTTAGTGAAACCCCTTCAAATCGAGAATACATTATGAATATTTCATTGGAACACACTTCTGAGTACTCGTTCGTAGTAATTAGGCATTTCCAAGAAAATATTCAGTGGGCTGAAAAGAGGTAGTAAAATTTCAGTATTTCCGTCGATTCGCTTTGATTAGCCGTGAACGAATATATGCTACAGATAACTTCAGTTAACTTAAAAAGTTTTCCAAAAAATAACTTTGCAAAAATGTTTGTGCACGGAATACTCTCGAAGCTCACTCGTCGCCTGTGCCGCATTGTATTTCGATTGGCACTCGGTTATTTGGGCAATAAAATTGTTTTATGGAGTTTTCTTTTACAGATAAAGTGGCTTGTTGGCCGTAATCAATTAGTAATCGTCAATAAAAACCCCTGGATAGGTAGATAGAGGTTCGATATATCAAATGAAGGGACACGCAGCATGCGTTGACGGTAAATTAGACTGAATCAAAGTAATAAATTATCGCACAGATGTTCGTATGTTTTGTTATTTTAAAATTATATGTGCAAAGCAATAATAGCTTTGATGATGCGATTTCCGTGATATTTTTAAATTTATTGACAAAAGGGCTAGTTCTAGTTTTAATTTGTGCCTAACAAACAATTTCACACAGAAAAAAAAATTGCCGTGAAAATCATGCGACGGCCATAGGATGAATTCATAGTTGATAAAATAAATATAACGTGATACAATATTTGTATTATTGATCTTGTTTTTGAATATACTATCAAAATCTAATAATTATACATACAGAAGTATCTATAATTTTTAGATTTTGATCAGTAAATTTTCTATGAAATATAGTTTGCTTATGTTTTATGGATTATTAAAAAATTATCTGTTTAGTTTAAAATATTTTGTTACTTAACTTTCTGAATAATAAAATGTAAACTAAGCCGCGTATATTTTTAACTTGCACATAATTAAATCCTAATTCTACTGGTACAGTAAATATAGTAAAAGCTAGGCCGTCTTAATAATTTTGTTTAGCACTAAATATTAAAGTTCACTAATGAAAACGAGGAAAATATTTTTATATTTTGAAATCGATAAAAAATTACCAAGCTAAAGAATGACTAGGGTGGGATTATATTGCGTAGGGAATACTTTATTGGCGTACGAATTAATAAAGAAACTGTACCACTAAGGTTACTTAATTTTTGTGATAAATCACTTAACTTTTTTTGATCGGATATTATTACTTAGAATATATCATTTTTGAAGGTTCTATTTTTTACCATTCATTACGCTATAACAGGTGAATCAGGGTAATTATAATTTTTTAAATTAGGTTACAGATCTTGAAAAGAAAGAAAAATCATTAAAAAAAAATTGTGTCAAAATTAATGCATTAATACCGGACATACGTCAAAATATTTCTTCGAACTTCATTTTTACACTGCTGATGTACAAAGCTACATGTTCATGTTTGTGTAGTTTCAAAAATTAATTTTAGTTTTATTTTATTGAATTTACCTCTACCAATATAATTAGATACTAATTATGTATAATTAATAAATATACAGAGGCTGGATTACTTGTTAAGGATCATGATATTCATCCATAATTTTTTTAACAAATTGTTGAATCACCTCGAAAAATATGGATAAATTAAAATTATAAAGAAATAACATGAATGAAAATGTTCAAGTTGATAAAATTATTCAAGTTATATATATTTTGGTACATAAAAGGCGATTTCATAAGAAAGTTGCTGAAAATGAGAGCATGTTAATATATATTTTTTAATTTTTAGCCGAGTATATTTTCAAAAGAAATGTTGGCATCTCGCCTTATATAATAAGTTTACTAGCCGTATTTTAAATTCTGAATTTCTGAGTAGTTCAAAATATTTTCCGGAAACTCTTTTATTTACCCACTTCCAATTTATTATCATTTACACTCGATTACAGAACTGTAAAACCATTACGGATTTGTTTTTCATTTATAACTTGTACTTTAAAAAAATATATCTGTATTTTCTTAATGTCGAATACTTTTCTTGAACATATATGAGAAAAATCGATCACTAAAAAGTAAAAAAGTCAATAACTGAAGTATTACAGAACGCATGAAAAATGGTCCCAGAAAAGGCCCCAGGAAAAATATTTCCTTTTTATAAAATGACAAAGGTAGTCTTTCAGAAGACCCTTTTACTGATTCTGATGTTTTGTATAGTACTAAATTCTTTAAAAATTCCTTTTATGCATTGTCTACACAACGGTTTCATACTTTGTTTGAGAAGTAAGTTATTAAAGTGCCAAAACAGTCTACTGTCAATACGATGACAATATTATATTTAGAAATGTATAAAATTTATTGCTTTAAGTTATTGTTAAGTTTATTGTTTTGTGGTTATATGAAGACCGTTTTGAAAGTAACGTTCTTATTTACAAGTTAATATGGTCTGTGAATCTTCAACTCTTCATGTAATTTTATCCTGCCCTATAAAGTATTATAATTTTTGACAAATTTAAATATAATTAAGTAGTTTGGTCTTTTATCAACTTACATTATAAAACTCAAGTTTAATTATTGTATTTTGTGATGGCATATGTGAAATAAAAATTAAGTTTAATAATTGTGTTTTGGATTAAAAACATATTATCTTATATATTGAGAAAAAGATGAAATAGAGGTTAGTGTCGTAAATTTTTTCGTTGCAGGATTAAATGGAGCAAAGATTTTCATTGAACTGAAAAAGGTGTTGTGCGATTGTAACCCGTTCAAAGCGCCGTTTCAGATTTTCATAGCTAAATTGAGACGTGACCGTACCAGCATTCAAGAGGGTGTCAGTTGTCTGTCGGAAAAAGATTTTCTGCAACTAACTTTGTATTTCAAATGTCTTTTTCTGCAAAGTGCAATTGTGTGAATTTATCAAGCTATTGGGTGCGATGAAAGTGTTAACAAATATAAGGACATATTGTACGTGTGAATTCGATAAGATTTAGGAAGATAATTAAGTACAAACCTTTCTAATAATGAGGTTACTACTGTTCGTAAGTCTGTGTGGCATAGGTATGGCTTATTCCTAACAGATCACTTTATTCTTAATTATTTTTCATATACATAGTAATTTAGTGAAAAATATGTGGTTCTACTGTTAAGTTACAATTTAGTTTGTTCTATAGTGTTACCAAATTAGCAGACGAATATCGTTAACGATACGTAACACGTCCGTATGTTGTCACAAAATGTCTATTCTACAAGTTAAAATGTTTACATTTGAAAACAGCCTTTGTCTTTGGAGATTAAGTAACAATTAAACTTATATAGAATAATATGGGGTATAAATTGATGCTTTCCTGTCGAATTATGATTCTATAATATTTTACTGAATGAAACGTTCGTTTCATAATTTGAAAGCATTTTAGCAGAATTTTAAAGCTGATCAGTAACAATACTCAAGAAATCCATAAATTTTACTTTTGATTATAAACATTTTAGTTAGGTTTCTAATCAAATTTATCGGTATTTTTACGTCATATATATATATATATATATATATATATATATATATATATATATATATATATATATCAATCTATAATTTTTCTTAATTATTCGGTTATTAGCACGCGATATACTAGGGATTTCGTAAAGTTTTACTTGGTATATTTGGTAGAAAACAGAAGCTCAGTTTCTGTGTACCCCTTCCATAGTTTTGTAGATGAATTACGAGGTAAAACTTAATGAAGAATGGGAAAGCACTTACAAATCGGTATGTCGAGAATCTATCATATCGCCGCTGAACAACTGGCATACTGTTGTATATTCAGGCTACATATTTTTCTTTCTCTAGAGTAAAAATAGATGTTACAAACAGAGCTTTTGTCATCTTCGCAAGTATATTTTTTGATTTCACTGTGTTATAATACTCAACACAGACGTGAATCACTCAACGTTTGTCAAAATCTTAATAAAGTCTCCAACTACTAACAAAGTCTCCTTTGTTTAGGGAACGCCCGCCGACTCACATTCCATTCATCAAAGAGTAATCTGTTAATTAATGAGGCATCAAGTAGTAGAGTTTAATAATAATCTTGACGATTTCTATTAGAGATATTGATAAACGTTCTTAGACATAAAATTTTGATATTTCTCTAAAATAAAACAAATGAAGAATATAAAATAATTAAATTAGCTGAAAAATCAAATTGATAATCAGAACAGAAATAAGACAGAGCGGCTTGGCCTAAATAATGTAATGTTTTAACAAGTTATTTATATTGTATATATAAAGGTAAGAATATATAGTAATTTCAAAGGACAATAGCAATTTTTAAATGGCTATTTACATTGCTTCTAGTTTCCTAGATTTTAATGGTAGAACACTTTGAGATCACGGATTTTTGACTTATTTCAAATGGACGCAGATATTACGCGAGGGTGGTAAATGGAATATAAATAACTGATTTCTTTGAAATCTGTCATAATTTATATGTTATTTGTCACAGTTTCAGTTAACATACATAGTTTTTTAAATATCCCGTCTTAAAGTTCCTTAATGCTTTGGTTTTTCTTTATTTTAAATTATATATATAAATATATATATATATATATATATATATATATAACAGTTTTTACAACAAACGCAGCCATCCATTTTGTGTATTATACTGTACATTCTATTTTATGTTTCATACATGAATTGAAGTAGGCGATTTGTCTGAACACTTTTCACTCAAAAATTGCTTCAAATTTCATTACTAATACATGACAAACTATGTAAATTTGCTGAAAAATGCGATTGTTAGAATATACTTATTTTTTAAATATCATGTCATCAGTATTATTAGTCTTAACAGTATATATTAGAAAAAAAACATAGGGGCGTATATTCTATGGAAAGATTTATGAATACGAGAAGGCGATATTTTGTTTCCTTTATATATTGTAAAATTATCATCTACCAACTAGTATTAGTACCACATTAGTTCATATTGCAATATATTCACAATAGATGGATTCAAATTTTGTACCATAAGTTCTATCTGTCAAATTGAATTGCTAAATAGCTCGATGCGTAATTTTTGCAAAATAATACAGGTAAAAAAATAGGGTTTGGTATTAATTTTGTATATGCAGTTATCATAAATGTGACATTGTCAGTCAGTACTAAAAATGTAAACCTGGCTTACCCGTCAGTAACCAGGTCAAGTTGTGAATACCTTACAAAGTTTTGCAATGGGCGTTCTCGAACTTCGCAAGTGGTCGAAAGGGCCAAATAGTAGCTTCACAATACAGAATACCTATGATTTGGAGAAAACGTTAGGATCATGCAACAGATTGTTACTTTTGTTGCTGTAGTGTGGCTGGTCACAGTTCAAAAACCAAGCAACGCAAGCAACCTACCCAAACGTGCAATCGGTAACGCATGTAATGTTTCGTGATCCGGAAGTGAAGAGCAAGATGAAAGATTTCATGAAGGCTTGAAAGAAATAGAGCGTAGGTATTAAGGAAAGTGGAATAGAGGTATGTTGGCGGACTCTGTTAGTTGCTGAAGCGAGACAATCGGAACAACGATTTTAAGAAAAAATCTTTAAATCGGAGCTTCGAGCAGAAAAGGGCAAGGTACCACTGTGATTTTTGTTATGTAAATATGTTAAGAGATATATCATCTATGTATTTTAACTGAATTTAACTGATAGATATAAGTATTTTTTTAAATATACAGTTTTTACTACATGAAGGTGTCTTTTTTGTCTGTTTCTCAAAGTTCCTTTTCTGAAAAATCTGAACGTGTTGGAAAAAACTGATTACATATTCGTAATTAGCGCCCTAAAATACCCCAAAACCAGCCATCAAATCTTAGAGAGGAAAAAATGGCCAAATTTTCAGGCCTATATATTTTTTATTGACATGCATTAACTAGCATATTACGTTATAACATATTATTTAGATTGAACAGGCTTAAAAGAGATATTTGTAGTCAAATATGTTGCTATAAGGATCGTTACAGTTGCAAATATGGCGAGAAATAGGTTTTTAGTACTAATAATTAATTTATCTATAACAATGATTCTAAAGAAAAAATTTGCGTTTTTTTAAATTGTTTAAATATATTTAAATTGTTTAAATATATATTTTTTAAATTGTTTAATAATTGTTTAAATATATTTTCAAAAAAATTAACAAAACTTAAATATTATGTGATGAATGTGTGTGTCAAAATTTACTTGGTAATGCAGGCACATATCTGGAAAAAAGTCACTCGTAAATACTGTAATTCGATACATACCATATATACATTTCATAATTCTGCAAAATCTTCGCTGAGTTGAGATTGAAATTTGTAACGAACCTTATGGCTGCATTACCTTATGACAACCTTAACGGCAATATTGGCTATAAATATTTTTATAAAGAAGGAAATTTATTGAAATTCAAAGATTTGATTTACATTATGTCGGCTTCGATACAGGTAAAACCTTAAAAAAGGGAAAGAAGTTCATAAAGTCCAAATGATTAAAATGATAAAATATCCGCACAATTTGATCGCTCACAAATAATAATCAAAGACCTAATTAAATCTCATAAAGTAAATCTCGAAAGGAGACCGTTAACGGAATAGCGTTGGATTGGATAGTTGGTATACCAAACCGCCAATAGAGCCTGAAACGATAATCAGCTTATTGCCATTGTGCAAATAATGGGACGACAAATCTCCGGCCACCGAAATTAAATTGTCAATGTATAAACTGACCATTCAATAAGCACATCCAAAACTTGGTATGAGCATCGGACGCAGATCCATTAAGCGGAGCTTCGAAAATGCTTTGCGTTTCGGGGTGGTATTTCATCGAGTTTGTTCTATAATGGTGCTTACTATATCAACAGCCGCGTGACGTGTGGAATTTCGCATTGACTACGTAGTCCGTACGGTTAATGTAATTTATTGTGTATTTTGCACTACCGATGATGCTGCTGTCACTTAAAATGTAGAGGTTTGGTTATGTTACGTTTAAATTTGTAATTTGTAGCCAAACTTTATTAGAGATTTTACCCAGAAATCAACGAAAATACAAGAAATGTAAGTTATACCTGAATTATAAAAAGAAATGAAGCTACAAGATCGAAGTTGTAGCAAAATTAATTACACTAAACTTTAATTATTGCCTTAAAGGTCGACATTGTATATATACCACGATTTTATCTCTATTTAAGAACAGAAGACCATATAATAATATTCATATATACCAAGGTTTTACCCCAAAAATATAATAAATGAAGACATTCACAGGATTTATTAGTTTTTAAGATTATGAGAGAAAATTGAAGCAATGGATATCCTAAATCAAATTTTTGCCAAGTATATTTTGCTTATGATAATTTTGCAATCCGTCAAGCATCGATAAAAGGATTTTACATTTATTCGCCAGAAAAAAAAATTAAATTACCAAAAGACCGTTAAAATATAAAAAAAATGGATAATTTTGATCTCTTTGAATATTATGGAAAACTCCTACACACGTGATTATATTTGACTTTATTTTAAATATATTGAAATTTATTTCAGGTTCCATGTGATTCAATATATATCAATGGTAAGTTTATATATGTCTGTAGAATAATTCCAGGTTTTCAGAATTTTTCTATCGGACAATTAAATATCATTTATTGGGCAGAATCACTTCGTTATGGTATTCTAAGAGCCTACATTAAAGAATTTTTGCCAGACTTTGTATAGAATATCATCAGTTTGTGGATTAAAACTTTATTTTTTCACCAATACGAATTACGTACATAACTGTATCCTGAAAATCGTCCTTTGGAAATATATGTTTCTCTAGCTGCATTTGAACATCGTACGTTGACAAAATATTCAGTTCACATATAAATTCCGATATTACATTATAATTCAAATTACTTTTGAAAAGTCGTGTTTCATGAAAGACGTGTTTTCCGGGTGCACTTTACAATTTTCTAAATGATTTCATTTAGCGTAAACAGTAATCATTAAATGAAATACCTTCAAATCGAGATTACATGGACTAGTTTCTATTTATTGGTAGTAACTAGAAATTTCGAAGAAAATATCCAAGCAGGCTGAAAGGAGGCAATAAAACTTTAGCTTTTCCATTAATGCGCTTTAATTACCTGTGAGCGAACATATACTGCAGGCAACTTTAATATGGAAAGTTTCCCAAAAAATAACTTTACAAAGGACTTTTCGGTTTGTGCACAGAATATTCTCTAAGCTGTCTCGCCGCCTGTGTCGCATTGTATATGGATTTGCACCCAGTTATTTGGGGGAATACAATTGTTTTGTGGAGTTTTCTTTGGTTTTTTCGTAATCAATTAGTAATCGTCAATAAATACCCTCGTATAGATAGATCGAAGTTCGATATATCAAATTACAGGACACGCATCAGACATAGGCGGTAAATTAAATTGAATCGAGGTAATAAATTATAGCACAGATGTTCGTTTGCTTTGTTATTGTTATATTACATGTGGGAAGCAGTGATGGCGTTGACATTTATTGGTATAGAGGATGCGATCGCCGTGACATTTTTAAATTTATTGACGCCATTTCGTCAGTTAGTTACAGTTTTAATTTATACCTAACAAACAATTTTGAACGGAAAGAAAAACGTACAGTGAAAAATATGTGACGGCCACAAGAAAAAGGGGAATACATAATATGTAAAGTGACTGTAACGTCATGCAATATTTCAGTTTTGATACAGGTTATTTTTTTAACTCAGTATAAAAATAATTCGATTCGGAAATTGAATTATTTTTATACTTAATAGAGTATGTACACTCTGCTTAAACTATTATATAGACTAATGAATATTTTTACTAATAATTTGGTTCCCCGTAAAATTTTTCTTGGTATAAATTATTTTGCGTTTTTTATGTAAAAACTAAATAATATAAATATATTTGTAACTATGTCAGCGATCTATGACATATCCGCACAGCAATTGTAACAAGAAATTATTATTTTACATAGAAAAAATTATATAATAATATTTTTTAGTTAATAGGAAATATTTGATTAAATATTCAAAATATTTGTCGATGAAATATTTGCCTACGTATACTATTATTAATATTTGGATGCTCAATGCCATACTCAAGATATTATGAAATTCAATGGACAATATGAGCGCCTGCAACTTTGCAAGTTGATTTTATTTGTATTGGGCGTTGATAATTATGATTATTTTATTGATGCATTTTTAGTAACTTCGGTGTATCCTAAAAATAATACTATATATTTAAATTTTAAAAAGTTATTATATATGAAAAATAGTTTGTTTACACTATAGTTATTGAGAGTAATAAATCGAGTGAACTATGGAAACGATACTTTATTTAATTTAATCATTCTGGTCAGTGTTTTATAAATAAATATTTTTTACAGATATTTTCTGGGACCATTTTTCGTACTTTATTTACACCCTTTAATGAGGAACTTGTTTGTGTTATTTCCATCAATTTTCACGCAGTATTCGACTTTTTTCGTACAAGATTAAGAAAAGTATTCGAAATTCAAAAATACTAAGAAAATATATTTGATGTAATTTTAAGTAAACATTTTGAAGGAACAACAAATTCATAATCTTTTTAGGGTTCTGTAATCAAGTGGAAACATGGAAAATGTTACAATTTCATTAAGTAATGCCAGTAAAAGTAGTTGGAAAATATTTTGACCTACTCGGGAATTGAGAACTTGAACTACGGCTATTGAACGTATTATGTAAGGTGTTATGAGGATGCTAAAATCTATGTTTTTCAATCAAAAAAATCCGAAACAATTTTCAGCTACTTATAATAATCTTTATATATGTCTTCAGAAAATAAACTTTACTTGTTAAAAGTTTTAGTTTTCTTAATTAAAAGACTCGCTTGAAAGATCAATGAAGGTGTTTACTTTACTTATATGTTTTAAGTCTTTGAAAACGTACCGTAATAAAAATGGAAAAGTATATATTATATCATGCTCTAATTTCCAACAGCTTTCTTACGAAACCACCTTTTTATGATAACCAAATATACATAATTCGGATAAGTTGGCAAGCTTAATTATCTTCAGTCGTGTAATTTCTTCACAGTTTTAATTTGTTCTTATTTTTTGGGGTGACTGAAAAATAAATTTGATTTATTGAAAAATATTTTATTGCACCATATCATAATAGGATATATATATATATATATATATATATATATATATATATATATATATATATATATATATATATATATTATAAGGCCGAAAAAATAAATGAAAGCTAAAATTAACTTTTAAAACTACGTCGACACTGTAACAATAAAGTGCAACGAAATATTTTTTGGAGTATCCGGTTGTATCGCATTGAGATTTTTCTTTTTTTGGAGATTTACGTCTTAAATTATAAAACATTATTATTCTGACTTATTTGTCTGTTATAGTCTTATGAACGGGTATAAATCGAACCTTCAGAATTTAATAAGTTAAATAGACATAAAAAAAAAAAACAAATTCTTACAGTTTCCTTAATTATTTATTACGCCTATACAAGTTTTTCTACGCAATATAATAACACCATAGTTTCTCCATAATTCACACCATACATTTCCGTAAAGTATGTTTAACACAGAATGAAATATTTAAAACATTTACATGTACTTGAGACATGTGATAACCAGAGTCTGATTTGTCATTAGTTATTTTTTATCGATTTAAAACACAACACTGTTTTTCTCGCGTTTTATTAATGAACAAATATATTTAAATTATTATTTAGTGCTAAAGAAAATTATTGAGATAGCATAGTTTTTCTTTTTTCACCCGGCTTCTATCCGTATAACTAGGAATTAATTACGAACGAATTAAAAATATATGAAGCTGGGATGTGGAGCCTATTTATTAATTAGGAAATTAAGTAAAAAAGTTTTCAAACTAATGAGACAATTTTTTTATCATCCTCATAATTTAAAGAAACTATTTTTTAAACATAGTTTACTGATCAAAATTTAAATATATACTCAATCAGAGTATATTTAAAATATATTAAAGTCGGCAAACACGCATTAATAAAATAATGGAAAATGATCGATGCGCAATGTAAATAATAACATAATTTTACCTACGTAGTTGCCGATGTCTGTATTATCCGGTGAACTTTATAATATCTTGAGCATGGCGTAAAAATTTAAACTCAAATATCCGAGGGGCGTTTTTAGTTTGCGGAATCGGGGTTAAAAATCGAGAATAAAAATACAATTTTATTTTAATTTTATATATTTACCTGCTACACTAACACATTTGCCAATCTTTCAATTAGCTCATTTATATTTTTGTATTCATAAAAATGTTTTATTTTTATCCGAAAAGGCAGCCGAAACTGCGTCCTTCACTTCTTCATCTTTGTAAATTTCTTTCCACAAAGTTGTTTTTTAATTTTGGGAAATAGATAATGACCGCTGGGAGCAAGATCAGGACCGTAGGGTAGGTGATCTAAAATATCGAAGCTCAGCTTATGCAGGGCAGCCAATGCAAAAAGACTCTTGTGAATAGGCGCCGTGCAGAGGGAGGACACCTTTGGTTAATTTTCTCCTTCTTTTTTCTTTAATGAATTATTTCAACTATTCTACGATTGAAGCATAGCATTCTCCGCTTATGGAAACGTCTTTAGCTTTGTAATCTATCAAAGTGTTGGTGTGCCTTTTTTGTGCCACGACATAGAGTCCAGTTTGGACTCATATTCAATGTGATGAACCCAAATTTCGTCCCTTGTAACAATTCGACTCAATAAATCAACATTGCCTTCGCTACAGAGGTTCAAAAAAAGAGGTTCAAAAGAACCTCCATGCCATGTTGATTTTGAGCCGGAGTAAGCATTATCGGCACCTACCTTGCGCTGATTTTACTCTTCCCAAGATGATCGTGAAGACGTTTAAAAATAATTCTATCCGACACCTCAACCATTTCGAGCTGTTTCTTCTTTAGTGTAGCATCTTTCAGTATTAACTTTTAGACTTTTTGAATGATTTCCGGAGTAGTCACTTCGATTGGCTGCCTGGGCCGTAGGTCGTTTTCAACTGAATCCCTGCCTAATTTAAAGATGCTGTGCCACTTATAAATTATGGGTTTACTCAACAAAAATCCGTGAACGGATGTCATCTCTTCCAGTGGAGAAACTTAAAAACTTTAAAATATGAAAATACTCGATTTTCTCCATATGTTTAATTTTTTTTCGTCGATCGAGTTACTTGGCCGGCGATAGTTCAAAAACGAATGATCCGATTAAGTTAAAACTTGCCATTTATACTAACAATGAGTCTTTAAACTAGCTACGGTTCTTGAACATATTTGGCGTTAATTTTGTAGAAATTCGTTATTCACAATTAAATGAAACTACGTGACGTAGTATTATTTCAGCTTTCTTTAAGTTCTTTACCACGACCTAAGTTTCGTTGTATGATCTTTGCCAATAGCCCACCTGAAGATGTTGTAATACAACGAAACCTAGGTCGCGGTAAAAAACTTAAAGAAAGTAGAAATAATACTACATCACGTAGTTTCGTACGTAATTAAAAAAAACTCACTAATGACTTAATTACCTATTCCGCGAACTTCCGCGGAAAAAACGAAAAAATTGTGGTATATCTAATCAGTTACTGAATTGTCTTACCATGTTTTAGACTTTCTGATTTCATCACATTTAGCCTTCTTGACTCATTGTAAATTTTAGAAAATATAAAATACTTTCAAATGCTTATTTGGTTATAAAAATAATGTATTGTGAATAGTATTACATGTCAAGAAGATGTACAGATGGAACACAACCAACAATTGGAGTATTTGTTATTGGTTCAGCCGTTTGGGTTCGGTTTTGATATTAAGTTGATAATAATGAACTGAATGTATACATGGATAACAATTTAACTAGAGTCGAACTTACATCGCGATTTGAAGTTAGCATGAAATCAATATTATACCAATTACGCCATTTGGGTATTCCGACGTTATTCATTATCAGTCATGTGCCGATGTTATTCATTATAGTTTTATGCGACCTAATATGGTCATTATGGGTGTATGCCACTAAGGATCACAAATAATATAAATTACTACTTATGATTTTAAACTCTAAAACAACTAAACTGTTAAATTTATATTTTCTCCAATACAATAAACCACGACCAAAACGATACAACAAACGTCTTGACCTGGAAAAATCACAGCTTCTGTCGCACACTTGAATATGCCCCAACATATTTGCTACGTTTTTAACAGGAAAAATATTTAATTTTGGAAAGCTTATCGAAATTTCCTCGAAATAAAGGGTAAATGGGCGTAGGCAAATATTTCATTAACCAATATTTTGAATATCTCTTCCAAAACTTCGAATTACTAAAAATAAAAGATTTTATTCGATTATTTTATTAATTCTTCTGTGTAAAACCATATCCAAGAATCATAGATTACCGACAGATTTACAATTTTTTTTATTTTATTTATTTATTACACACAAAATATAAACAACGCAAAATTATTTACATCAAGAACAATTTTTGCGGGAAATCAAATTATTATTAAAAAAAAACAACAGACGTCTATATAATGGTTTAAGCTAAATGTACTTATTGTATTCAGTATAAAAATACTTCAACTTCAAAACTTGCTTTTCCTAATATGTAAAGATACTCTACCAAAACTGAAATATTGCATGACGTTAGTTACTTTACATATTATGAATTCCACTTTTTCGAGCGGCTGCCACATACTTTTCACCGTACATTTTGCTTTCTGTTCAAAATTGTTTGTTAGGTACAAATTAAACCTAAATCTATATACTTTGTTAATAAATTTAATAATATCACGGCGATCTCATCCTCTATACCAATAAGTCTCAAAGCCATCACTGCTACCCCCATATAATTTAACAATAACAAAGCATACGAACATCTGTGAGATAATTTATTATTTCGGTATAGTCTAATTTACCATCTACGATACTGCGTGTCCTTTCATTTGGTATATCCAAGCTATATCTGCATTACAGAGGTATTTATAAACGATTACTGATTGATTACGACCAACAATCCACTTTACCTATAAAAGAAAACTCCATAAAACATTTTAATGCCAAAATAACCGGGTGCAAATCCGTATACAATGGGGCACAGGTGACGAGCCAGCTTAGACAATATACTGTGTGCAAACCGAAAGGTTCTTCGTTAAGTTCTTTTTTGGAAAACTTTCCATGTATACCTAAGTTGTCTGTGGTATAAGTTCGCTCACGGCCAATCAAAGCGAATCAACGAAAATGCTAAAGTTTTACTACCTCCTTTCGGCCCACTCGCCAATTTTCTCTGGGCTTTCTAGTTACTACCAATGAATTGGAATTCGTAGATGTGTTCTCAATTTGAAGGTATTTCACTTAATTGGTTAATGTTTATATTGAATAACATTTTTGAAAATGTTGAGGTGCAATCAGGAAAAAATCTTTAGATAAATCAAATTACCTTAACCTGTATTCACTATCTAGCAATATTTCGAAGGTAAAATATATTATAATTGAAAAATTATTATAAGCAAAATATAACTCTCAAAAATGTTGATTTAGAAGAACCTTTGTTTCAATTGTTTCTTATAATCTTGGCAACTAATAGATCCTGTATTTTCTTCAGTGTCATTATTATATTAAATGTATTCATTAATTATATTTTCGAGATATAATCTGGGAATAATATTGGTATGTACTGACCTATAAGGCTTTTATTAAAGTTCACATTACTTAAATCGTTCGTGTCGTATATTCTAACATATCAGATTTCGTTGTTTTTGAGTTAAAAATATAATAAAACTTTGGCTACAAATTATAAATTGAAAGGTACCATTATAAAATCCCTACAATTTTTCATCGGCAGTGTAAAATATGCAATAAATGAATTCCACACGTTTTATGACTGTTGATATGGTTCTTAATTATAGAACAAACTCGACAAAATACTACGCCAAAACGCAAAGCACACACCAAGCTCCGTTTAATGGATCTACGTCCGATGTTCGCACCAATTTTTGAATGTGCTTACTGAGTGATCAGTTTATATATTGACATTTTAATTATGATTGCTGGAGAATCGCCGTCACATTACTTACAATTTCAATAAATTTCTTTCGTTGTCAAAATATTTGGATCGAAATATGTTGCCGTAAGTTTCGTTATCATTTGGTGGTCATGAAAGTATGTGATCAAATCTAACTTTTTTTGTGTTTCAAAAGAAACATTACTGCAGTAGACTGGAAATTTTTCGGTGTAACGATAGTCGATATGTTTTATGCAAGTTCCATAAATATATGTAGTTGCATGAAATATATCTTCCATTCTAAAGTGAAAGTAACATTAGCATGGTACCAATAATCAAAACAACGAAATATACACGTATATAAATATGCATATTTTATAAATTATTCCGCAATATAAATTTAAAGAATAATTTTAGTTTCAAATCTGCAAACATTTTGTAGGCTACTGAAAAAAAAATATTTATGCAACAAATCACAGTATTTATAAGTCATCTATTTCTGATATATGTCGGATTGCTAATAAAAAATTAATTTGGTTAGTCCCAGCATTTTTAATGTACGAGAATATATTATTACACAAATTGACCTCTAATATGACCTTTAATTTTATGGTACGAGTAGTGAATTCTTTTATTAATTGATATGTTTAATTTTTCCGGCGTATTTGCTATAGGCTTTTACTTAAAATATAGCTCGGATTATGGACTAATATCTAATTTAACAATAATAATAAACGATTTATAATTTTTTTACGTGACGCTAATGTAACTTGCCCGCTTCGGGGGAGCCTGTAACCCCTGAAAAGCTCGTCCCAAAAGGTGGCGATCTGGGATAGTCTCCGTAGGATTCCTCTGGGTGGTAGAAGGAAAATTAAATTCCTTCCTTGGACTGAGAGGCAGAAATCTAATCTTTCGAGGCTCTGGTAATCATTCTTCCATAAGAGATGAGTCTACTGTGATATTTCTCTCTATATTTTACGAACATGGCAAATGGACTAGTCATCTCTGCGACTCCATTGCTGCTATAGAATAGAGGTCAGTCCGCATTCACCCAAAAAATCCATCGTCAAATAGAACAAAGTTGCAAATCAAGAAATAAAATCTGCATTTTACAGTGGACGCCGGCACATGTCGGCAATTCGAGAAATGAGGCAGCTAAGGTTGCAAAAGAAGTTCGTGATCTCAGTGATTTTTATAATTCCAGAAATACCTTTGGCGACGTAAATGTTTATGCAAGGTATTGTTTACGAGAAAAGGCCATCAAAAAGAGTATCCGATAAATTAACGCAAATCGTGTGCTCCTCAAGACCATCAGTTAGAAATGGGCAATTTGATGGTATTAGAACTTATCGTCACTGTAACAATTGTGATGTCCCCCTCAGCCCAGACCATATCTTCAGCTGTCCTACGATTTTAAGATTTCTGTTTGATCTACGGACAGCTCTACTCTGAAAATATAATTAATATCGCCGAAGGTGTCATTCCTGCGCGTGGACATTTGTAGCCGTTTTCTCATCTCATGTGGACACACCACCAACCAACCAACTAACCAATATGCTTTCAGACTGAAGAAAAGATTAATTAACATTTATTAACTGATTATTTTATTAAAGTATGCGTAATTTATTTTAACTAAATAGATATGGCTTAATTTTAAAATTAGCCGTAATTTAATAGACAATCGCTTTTTTTCCTTTTTCACCAGATCTTTTCCTTTTACTCTATTACCTTTTACTATATTTATGTATTAATTTTAATTTGGTATATTTTATTACGGCGATAAAAAATTATGGTTTTAAAAAATTAAAAGAAATGAAGAGTTGTTATATTTCAAGTGGTTATTTACTTTTACTTAATGAAAAAAGATTATTTATGAATAATGAAGAACATATTTTAATTGGATATAAATAGGAAAAGGGTAGAAGAAGAATACATGGGAGAAAGTATGAATAATTACTTTATATTTATTTGCTTATATAGCTTGATCTTAAAACATCCAAAATGGAGGCACCCAAACATGGTGATAAGTATATCTTTTCTCGTATAAATAAGATTAAAAGTAGTGACTTTGTGGTATTTTAGAAGATTTAACACTGCATCTAAACTTTTTTTGGCATATGGCTAAAAGTTTTTGAAATTATATTTACGTATGCTCAGAAAAAAGTATAGTTTCCATATGGTGCAATCACACATTTTGAACATTCATCGTGAACGTGAAATTCTTTGCAAAGTTAAACAATTATAAATTAACGTCTTATTGTAATAATTGATTACTCCCGTTTTATTGTGTTGTATAATTATCTTTTTTTAGAAATAGGTCTATATAAATGGATTTAAAACAACGAGAGCTTTGTTATTTTCAAATTGAAATTTTTAAGTTTTTAGTAAAAAAAATATTAATGACTATATCAAATATAATTATTTTGGTTGCCTAATCGTAATATTGTAGTCAGCCCTGTTACTGGAAAACGGTTTAAACCAGTTAAATTTTGAAACACGTACTCAACACATAGCATCAGTTCATATAATGCGATCAGCGTAAAATAACAAAACAGCGTTATTTTTTTAATATACCCATATATTCGAACAATTTAAAAAAATGTAAATTTTTTTTATTGTTAGTTATAGAATAGTTTATTTGTAATAAAAGCCTATTTGACACTATATTTGAAATAATAACGAACGTTGTAGCCAAATATTTGACTACAAATATCTGTGCTTTGTAATTTTTTTAGACGGATCAATTTACGTTTTCTCTGTTATCAAAATTACATAATATGTTAGTACTGTTTTTAAGACAAATAATAAAAATACTCGCCATTATATTTTAATCATTCCTTTCGACAAAATAAATCAAAAATTTCTTTTTTCGCTTCTATAATTTTTTTCAGATTCTGTATCATCGACTAAATTAATTTAGAGTTAACCTTATCAAATCAAATACTTCAACGTAAAAAAGTGGAAATATGGCAGAGTAAACAATTACAGAATACAAGGAAAAACAGTGAAAAAGGTGAAAAAAAACTTCGACGCATACTATCAAATATTAAATAATATTCAAAGAAATCAGCAATCTTGACGGTAAAATCAAAAGAATCGGGAAATATAGCGAGTGTATTATAAAATGTTGCACGAATTAATTATAAACACAAATTGAAACCTAAAGTAAGACTTATTATGTATATTTTACACCTTACTATCATTTTGTTAAAGTTTTAATAATTTAGTTGATAATAAAAAAAAAATTAACAATATTATATCCTCGACAAATATTACTCTATTTATTGATTGCTAGATTTAATAAATTAATCATTATTAATTGGCTATCAATGGTATTGAAAACTTACGAAATCGTCGTTCTCGAATTTTATGATTTTAATAAAGGCACACTCTTTCTCACTCTTTTAAACGAGGCACATATAAGCGCATGACCTATCGTCACAGAAAATAAATTCTCGTCTGCCATTTGTCACACGTACATATACGATTACCATATACGATAATTAGCAGTAAATTTATTAGATATAAATAGTACCAGAAAATTAAATGCAAAAGTTTTACCAAAATATTACACGATGAAACTGAAATGGTAGTTTTTTAAATTGTTCATTGCCATTATTAAATATATTTTCTAATTGGAAAAATTGCTTTCATAGGATTCCTTTTAGCGAGAACATGTTTGTGCTGATTTCTTGTTTAGTAATATAAGTTTCTTTTACTAATGAATAATTTTTAAAATATTTTGTTTTATTCCAATATATATGTTTCCAAAGCATTAACTGATTATTTATCCTACAATGCCAATGATTTTTGATGTATGTCAAAGTCAGTAATTTTTCAAAATTGGTTTAATTTTTTTAATTCTGTATTCTAGAAATTCCAAAAAATTTATTATTTACAAGGTCCAGTTTACAAACTCGTAAAATTTTGGTAAAATTTGTTTTAATAAAGATATTTGATCATTTTATATGCCTCAAAAGTAATGTCCTCCCAAACATATCCCATATATAAAATACTTTCAATTTATCTACATTTATTTTACTACCATTGACGAAATTAAGGATAAATAAGAAGAGTTCATTCAATCTTTATATATTGCACTGTCGCTCTTTCTTCTCGAAGAAGCTGGCCCTGCTGTCGGTTTTCTCCTGACGGCGAGCATTTCACAACATAAATCTTGAAAAACTTCGCTTACTTGAATGATTTGTTCCTCTGCAAGAAGTAGCTGCTTACAAAATCCTTTTTAAGCTGCGTACAGTCCTCTGTCAAAATTTCACCTTTTTTTCCATTGACCAAGAAGCAATGTTATACTATATTTTTAATACAATTAATTTGAAATATCGTGTGAATATCTCTAATCATTCGATTTTATAATCAATTACACACACACACACACACACATATATATATATATATATATATCTACATACATACATATATATATATATATATATATATACATATATATATATATATATATATATATATATATATATATATATATATATATATATGTATATATATCTTTTGTAATTTTTGACGTATTAATAATGTTTATTATTCCCTCAAGGCAAAGTTATAGCTATGAGAGTATAAGTTTGTTATGCAATTCCTTCATGGTGTTTTTAAGTTACCGATCCAGGTGAATACAAAAATAACTTGAAATCATAAATATTAGAAATAAACTTTATTGTCTCTAATAACTACTATATGCAACATACTTATTTAAAGTAGCCTCTGAAAGTATAGTTTTTGTATTTTAAAACTATTTATATTAAACTATTAAACCATGACTAATAAATAAAATTAAAATAAATACCGAATATAATATTAATTTTCCATATATCAAAGTTATCGTGACTTGAAATTAAAATAACACAAACTGCATGCAACAAATTGCTCACAATAAGGGTAATATTATATAAATATATTTTGAGATATAAATTCAGTATCTTCCTTTAACTACGAATCTAAAATAACATATTCAATATTACATTGTCCAAAATTTGAGAGCAGATCAGCAACAGCAGAATTAGCAGATAGCAGAATGTTTAACCAGATCAGCAACGATACCAAAAAAATGCATAAATTTTACTTTCAATTTTCTATCTAACGACTCCTAGTCCACCTATTTATTCAAAATATATCTCATTGCTTTTCATCAATAATGATTCCCTAAATGTTCATAAAAGTTAATTTAAAAGAATTAATTTAATCTTCAGTGGATTGCATCTGATAATAGTCCTCAGTGGATTCTAAGTCTGTTTATGCCTTCTTCGCCCATATTTCTTCATAAAGGGAGAAATTCATCTGAAAATTCTTCCTAGAATAAGTTTATTTTGTTGGTTTCGTTATTGTTCTCATCATTACATTCGGAAGGTTATGATGGATGACTCATCTTCTTCTTTTTGTTTTTTATATGGACATAACTTTTTACTTTTCTACTTACTTATCCCCTTACTTTTCTTTTATCTCATCTCTGGCAATCCTGATTATATTTTTTTATTTCTTTTAAGTACTGGATGAATTTAAAACAACATTTTCGTAGATTTTTCTTGGAATTAAGTTAGTTCAGGTGATCCAACATTCCTTTGTGATGTGTTTTCCACAACTTTTTTTTATTGATATGTAGTTCAAAAAATACTGTTGTCAATATTCTTTTGTGGTGTTCTTGCATCAAATTCACAATATTCCATCGAGCGATATGTTGCTCAAAAATTATGACTCACTGACAATTTCCACAATTCTTTTAAATTATTTTTGGTGAGGGTTGTGCTCTTGATGTCATCTATCGATGTGAAAATGCTTTCTGTAGGTGAGAAAATTCTTTTACTAATCTTCTTAAAGTTTATGGACAGATTTTCTCAAAATTTGGTTCCTGAAGATATCTTGAGTGTTTCTATTCATTTCGGTATTAAAAATGATAATATATAGCTTAAAATTATTACTCGTTGTTTAAATAACTTGCCGTTGTCTATGGCTTAACTGGCGTTTTTTACAGAATAAAGTTATCCCATGTTTATATTAATGGCACAGCTAATCGGTTGAATGGTCGAGATGTAAAAGTAGAAGAACAATATATTTGTGCATTTTTTACATTATTAAGGGTAAATTAATAATGGTGGATGTAAAAAAACATTGGGTTTCATAATAGTCGTTCGAACTATCATCTGGTTCATCAATCGCAATGATAGTTCGAACGACTATTATGAAAACCCTATTAACTAAACTAAGCCAAATTATATATCTTGTGAATTTGCTATCATCATACAGCAATGTGCTATCATCATATAGCTATCTAATAATTAGAACATATTTGTTTACACGTTCATTAGACACCACCAGTGATGAGGCGATAGCGACTAAAGACCATCGAATGTTGTTCTTTTTTAATTTCAATTATTATTCAATTTCTCCTTTTATTTCAAATTAAAAATAGTAACCACTTTAAATTTAACTTCTTTTTTTCTAAATCAGTCGTATGTATATTTTAAATATATTCTCGCATTATAAATGACATTTAATAAAGCACGTCCTTTTCCAGTATTGAACATCAGTACTGATCGTCTTAAAGCAACTCCAAATTCTCAGAAGTAAATTAGAAAAAGGTAGGATATTTCACAATAAAAATATTTTAAATACTGTTCTTTATACTTTAAGTTATCTTTTGGAATAAATTTTTTCGGAGAAATACAGAGGAGGCATCCGTTTTATTTGAATATACACTGTATATTCTGCTATAGCAAGTTGTTTCTTGATAATTGGTTATCTCTCGACATCCATTGATGCCACTTTTTTTCCTTTAGAATCTGTAATTGTCCTAATAGTAGTATAATGGATATACTAGGATTTTCGAAAAGTGTTTTACTTGATATGAAAGGTAGAGAATAGAAATGCAGTTTACGCGCACTGATCATTTTATTTTCGAGATTTTTTTAAATAAAATATCCTTTTGGTCATTTTATATATGAATCGCAATGTTTATACGATGGGGTGCTTAAGCAGCCATACCATATCTGATCTACTCACATACTTTTATATTTTCTTACTCCACATTTTTATTCTCAAATTATTTATAATAATAAATAGAACCGTTATTAATTTAGAAGAAACTGTCCTTATAGAAAGTAAACAGCGTCTAAGGAAGGATTTTTAAAAATTCAACACCTAAACGGAAACATGTTGTCTAAGTTTGTACGGAGAAAAAAATCCGTAGTTCTCTTAACAAAAAACTTTTTAAAAATACGTAAAAGTGAGTAGCTGCCCACATTGTTTACGGCTTTTCAGAAATCAGCCTCAAAATGGTTCATGGTGACGGTTAAAAATTAAGACGGTTTAAATGAAGTGAAATCGTTAAAGATTTTTATTAATTTGGAGTTAACTTACATTTTATAATGTAAACAGTAAATAAGGAGGTATTCATCAATATTCATCAAAGTTCAAAGTTAAAGTAAATGTGACATGATACCGATATTTATATTTACCATACACATAGCTCGTTTCATGGAAATAAACTTAGGATTTTTTTATCCCGGATAACGTTAATTTGAAGCGAACGCAGCCACAGGAAAGCATTATAGTGAAAGCTTCAATTATTTTGTAGTAAACACTTGCACTAAAACATATTAATCTATCAGTCTTACCTTAGCAAAACACAGACCGATGACAACTGATTGCCTTGAGTAAGGGAGACGTTTCCCAAAAGTGGCTTTATTGCAAAATTAATCGGTTGATCTTGATAACGGTTGGGTTGTCCCTTAAAATATTGTAATTTTAAAAATGTTTAACATTGATATTAAAAATGATTCAAAGTGGGCATTTCCATAATCACTATTAAAGTAATCAATTTGCCAAAAACTACGTTTCGATCTTTGTTATATCCCAAGGTACAGGCATGCTACGTTATGAACAATTGTTGCTTCAAACGTAGAAAGAAAGGAATTTTTGAATATCAAGATCTCAAAAAAGATATGCTGTGAACAGAGAAAATACGGTAAAGCCAATTAATGTGGAGTGTATCCCCCTTTGTCTATCTCATTTCGAGAAATACGGAACCCCCATTTAAAACGTTAAGAAAAGTACATTCTGCCTTCCAAAATGCTTGCAAGACTTTTTAGTGTTGTTGAACATGATTGGTACTGGCATGTATTACTGAAAAGAACTGCGCTTTCCCAACAGCCGTTGCTAATGCAGAGATTATGTGATAAAGACTAGAATTGAAGCATAATTGAAATTATCACTTTTATATTCTATTGGTCATCAGTGATTTTGCCCAGAAATTGGAAGCCGCTGAATCTCCGTAATAATGCCAGATTGCAAGTCGAAGCTCTCTACCTCTCAATTTAGTCTTACTATTATTATTGGATCTAGATGGAAACTACGTCCGTGCTGCATAGATCCTTCAAAATACGCAACTGTGGGAAATAAATAGTTTGAATTTTTTTTCATCGTACTAATTGAAAGCATTATAAACCTTCGATCCATTTTAGGACAAACTTAAAGTGATTGAAGTAAAATTTTCAAGCTATGGCCATACGATTCAAAAGTTTAAAAAAGTGAATTCAAAACACTACAAACCATTTCTAATACTTATTTTAATGATATAAACATTGGTGTGTTTACAGGCATGAAAATATAATTGATACCTTAATGACAGATCAACAAAAATATCTAAAATAAAAATTAATAAAATTTGGCCCCCAATTTGTACGCTTTTCTTATATTAAAGTGTATTTATCACATTGTAATGTTGCTTGCGTTACTAAATGTATTTTTATTTCATAGCCCTGCAGTAACATATGAAAAAAAATTGTGAAAAATAAATGATTAACCAATTCTTCTTTATTAGTTCCAACGAGCTATATTTTAGTGTATATAGAGCTTATTATTCATTTTTATTTTGGTCAATATAGATTTAGAACTAAATCTATGATGACCATATTATAGATATGACAATTATTATTATAAGTACTGTGATTATAAGGAATGATATTTCGGTATAAACTTAACATAGCCAGACTTGAAAAATGTTTTAAATTTAAATAGGAAATCGTGAAAACATTTATTGTTTTTTTCGCCAGAAGCGGTGGCAATGAGACGAAATGAGTAAGCAATATGTTTTTTATTTGGAAATATAAATTATATGTCTTGGCTGTGGTAGAGTACTGTTATGTTCTTACCATAGCTGAAGCAAAAGTAGACTCATCTGTGCTAACGACATACATACTTGCTTGCAATTATTTAAAAGTACAAAATTCTATGAATAATTAATAAAAAAAAATTTAATCCTGAATTTGCCTAAACTATTATTTTGAATTACCGACATTTTTTGCATGTAAAACTATTACCGATATTGTGCATGTCAAATTATTGTGACTTGTTTGAACTTTTCGAAATATTGCCGTTTAGCTTATTTATTTTGATATATTTATATATTGAGCATTCTATTGAATGATGCTTTAGCAATAACCAAGGTAAGGTCTAAATTTCAGGAATCACTTTTACAGACAAAACATCTTAGACGCATGAGACATGTTCTTGGTTGGAGATAAGGGAGATACATTTATTTTAAGGCAATGTAAAAACTGTATGACTTGCCATAATTGCACGACACGTTTGATCACATAAATATTTAAAACTTTAACGTTTATTTTAAAATTACGCGCGCGGTGGGTTATTTGCTTGTAACCTTGGTTTATATTAATGCTTTAGATATTTAAACACACATGTATCATTCACGGACATGCGGTACGGGGTGAAGGCGGGGCGAACGCAGTGCTCCCACGCCCCTAACGCGAGAGCACGTCTACGCATTTTTGGCGCGAAATGGCATCCGCGCATGCATAATGATCAGTATGTCTACTATTAATTTAATCGGACGAGCGTGAAGTAGTAGAAGAAAATGTTATTCAATTTGGTAGTGAGGGCTATGGTAAATGGTTATGTCATTTATAATAAGTCTAGAACCCAACACAGCCGCCCGCGATTCTCGCAGTTTTTGATGGATTGTAGTGACGAGCTGGTGGAAACTGCATCAGCTGATGAACCTTCACATGGTCCACACTTTGTTGGTAAGAGCACAAGACTGGTGGGAAGGAACTTCCTGGAGAAGATACCAAGCTCCGAAAAGAAAGAAAAGGTAGCAAGAGTTTGCAAAGTTTGTGTAGATACTATAAAAAAACCAGAAAACCTGGATGCAATAAAACTGTTCTTTCTACCCATACTATATCGTGCCTTTATGTCATTACCCTTGTTTCAAATTATTGCACACGTAGGATTGTACGTGTTAAAAAATATTTTTGTTAGAGTTTATTTTCGATTTTAGACCCTAGTTGGAAACTGATTTATAAATAAAAATAAATAATTTTAATATGGTTTTTATTCTTATCCTCAAAATATATAAAACAATCGTATAAATAAAAAAATAATTATGCATGTAACACAGAAAGTTATTTTTTTTTAAATCTTACAATATCGACAAAAATCGCCGGCGTACCAGAGAGAGCGGTCAGCTGTCAAAGTATTAAATTATAATTTTCTTACATTTAGTTGTTTTTAAATTATCGCAATTGTTTCTAAAATTAATGATTTTATTATTAAAATCTGATTAATTATTGTGATATCAAAATGCTAAATTTTAATAAACTAGTGATAAACTATCTATCGAATTGAATAGAAAACTCGAGAATAGTCGATCATTAATAGTAGACTTTGATTGATATTCAATTTGCACCACTGACACTTTTGTCCGTTTTGTTAATAAAGCGACTTAAAACAGTATTACATCTATTCTCAGTATTACACTATTTATCAAATATAAAATTATTGATATTTAAAATGCTATGCACTAGGAGAAACAGAATTACATTTCGTACCAGTTTGTTTATATTTAGCATATAAATGAAATAATATTTTTCGTATAGTATTTTTTTTCATATAAACATTTCTGTTTATTTGCTATCAAAGGAAAATTAAATATCTAATGTATGATAAATAAAATTTTAATAGTAAAAATGGTATTACAAAAAAATACAAAATATGAAATTTTGTTTGTAATGAATTAACAATAATGGAAATGATAAGAATAAGTTATCTTATTTTTTGATCGGGTCTTAGTACATAGAATACATTATTTGTAAAATTTTTAAGGTTCTTCGAAGTTTAATCGTTGATAAGTATACAATAGAAAGAGACACCAGGATAATATTGTTCTGTAACTTAAGGTACGGATCCCAAAAACAGAAATATCATAATGCAATAATACCGAACACACAACAAAACATTTATTTGAACTATATTCTTACAGTGCCGATCTGCATAGCTACAAGCTTATGTTTATGTAGTTTCAAACGTAAATTTTAAATTTCCTTTATTTACTCTGGCCCTAGCAACACAACTAGAAACTAATTTCGTATAAATTAAAAATATACATGGCCTAAATTATTTTTTAAAATAATTTTTAGGTTGACTCGAAAAATATGAATGAAAAAACTATAAAGACATTACATAAATGAAAATACTAAAACTTGTCAAACTATCCAAGTTATAATATTTCGTTACATGAAAAGGGATTTTATATAAAACTGCCAAAAATGAGAACTTGATATAATACGTACTTTTCTCTTTGTCGCAGAATACGTTTTCAAAGTTGTGTAAGTTATAAGAAGTAAATTT
The DNA here is from genome assembly GCA_039881145.1 of Druceiella hillmani. Taxonomy (NCBI): domain Eukaryota; kingdom Metazoa; phylum Arthropoda; class Insecta; order Lepidoptera; family Hepialidae; genus Druceiella; species Druceiella hillmani. Next base: position 22,537,231 of record JAYKKI010000011.1, read on the forward strand.
CTACATTTATCTCTTATCCGTATATTTTACTTAAGAAAATTAAAACTTTTAACAACTGAAGCTTATTTCTTTCTTAGTTAAAAATGTAGACGATTTTGTTTGGTTCCAAGAAAATAGATTTTAGCATCTATACCTCAATTTCAGAGTAGATCCAAATATTTTCCAAAAACTCTTTTAGTTACATCATCTTTCAGTTTGTTGCCATGATATGATGAAATTATAATATTTTATGTTTTTTTTCCATTTGGCTACACAACTCTTAAGGTATTATATGTTTGTCGTTCATTCATAATTTGTACTTGAAAATGATATAAGTATATATTATCTAATATTTGACAATTTCAAACACTTTTCTTAATTATGTATGTGAAAATTCGATCATTATGTGAAAATTATAATGACATGAAAGTCGTGAACTAATGGTTATATAATATAGAATGTATGAGTAGTAAAGCAGTCTTAATAAAAAAAATTATTATTAGGTTGGCAAGTTATAAACCCGCCACTTTTTTAACCGATTTCTGGAATGTTATAGAACCTTCTAGAATATTTCTTGTAGGGAGCTATTTTCATGCTCTTATACTGCAAATGGAAAAATAACTTCATGCTACGAAAGTGGAAATATTCCGTTTGGCTACCACATGTCACAACTTCAGATGAAAGCTAATGTGTGCTGGGAACTACTGAGTTCCCATCGTACCAACGAGACCCTAAAGTATCTGGTTACAGGAGATGAAAAGTGGGTGGCTTATGTTAATTTTTAACGTAAACGCCAGTAGCCAAGAGCCGGAGAAAAACGTGTATCTAGACCAAAATATAACACTGAACAAAATATACTTTTAAGCACTTGGTATGATATAAATGAAGTTATTCATTGGGAACTCTTTCAAGCCAATAGTATAATCACAGCTATGATTTTTTGTGTAAAGTCACCGCTAAACGGTCTTCAAATCAAAGCAAAGTTTATTCAGCAAACTTTCGCTTGGATGGAATATGCTACCTCACTCACCGTACTCTCCCGTCACCGTAAACTAATCATTTACGTGGTAGAAAATTTAAAGACGAAAGTAAATACGAAAGTATCAAAATTGAACTTCATCGGTTTTTCAGTCAAGACCCCCAAGATTTCTACAAGGACGAGACTTTAACTCTGCCTATACGTTGGGGACAAGTATTACATACCGATGGTGCTTATATAACTAACGATTAATTTTATTGACTACACATAAAAAGTTTGTGTACAGAGATGGCGGGTTTTTAAGTTGCCAACCTAATATGTGTAAAACGCTGATCAGCGTGATCAGAAGATGATCAAATAATGAAATATTTCCATAGTCTTCTCGATTTATTATTTTAATTGAATTTTCCTCAATAGCCTTTGACAAAGCCTTTGGGAGGAACGTTTTCCTGATTCTGTTGTTATACGCAGTACTAAATTCATTTAAAACTTCGCTTTGTGCATTGTGAACACAACCGGCTTTATTCTTTGTTTGCGGCGCAGCGTTATTAAAATGCCAAGACAATTTTCTCTGTGATTAAGTTGACAATATTTTATTTAAGAATACATGTAATTTATCGCTTTAAGTTATTGTTCGGATTATATATTTTTTAATATTATCATACTGTGCGGTTAGTTGAAGAAGCTTTTGGAAGTAACATTATTATAGACAAGTTAATGTGTTTTGTAAGCCTTTACGTAATTTTAATGTTTCAATAAATATATGAGGGTGTAATGTTATCCAATAAACCTGCCCTACAATTTAATTTATCTCTTTGGTTTTTGAAAAAATAACACATTTTTTCATTTCTTTTTTAAATCATCAAGTTTAAAAAAAATGTTTTTTGTACTATTTTATCAATACGTGTTGACAAATGGATAAAATAGAGTTTACAGCCGTTAATTTTTTTCCTGATAGGATTAAACGGAGCAATGATTTTTGATGAAATGTAAAAGATTTTGTGCGATAGTGCTACGTCCTAAGTTACGTTTCAGAATTTCATAGGTCAATTTAAACGTGACCGTATTAGCATTCAAGAGTAAGATTGATTTGAATGTTCAAAAACTGTTATCGTAACAGAAATGGTCTCCAAAATTCATTTTATTTTTGATAAACAGATATTGGCCCTCTTTTTACGGGCATCGTCTGACTTCCACGTACAATTCGAATTTATTTTTTTTGTTATTGAGAAACATTTCGAATTGTATGATGAGTGGTAAGTGCAGACTAAGAGATATTTTTCGCATTTTGCAGGAAATCATTATCCTTTTGTCATAGAACTTTCACATCACCATTAGATCAAGTACGTAGCACCACTGGATAAAGTAGAAAGACTCGGAGATGACTATGCAGATAAATAGGTATTGTTTATTTTGTTTAAAATTGATTTAATTAAAATTTAAAAAAAAATAGATTTCAATGTCACTGTTTATTAATCGTTTTAGATATCGTTTAGGAAGCTCATCGCTTCTTAGCAAAATATTTATCATCTTTAAATTTTAAGTGACATATATCTTTGAATAGTAAGAATAAATGTTATACCAACTAAAAAGATAAATTTGTAATGTTTTTATGACTTATTGAGAAATGGATAGATTAGAGTCGTAAATTTTTATTTTCGAGAAAATGGAAAAGGTTTGCGTAAGAATTTCGTAACTGTATTTACAAGTGACCTTACTAGCATTCAAGATTAAGATCAATTTGGTCACAAAACCATAAATAGTCTGCAAAATTCATATTTTCTTTTTTGGTAGACAGATACTTGCGCTCTTAATATTAGCCAACATGGCATTTATTTTTAAACAATGGGTGATTTATAATTTAAGTGTACAGTTACATTCCTGCAATTTACTGCACCTAGTCAAAACACATTCGAATGACATTTCTAATTGCTGCCTTTCTGTTCATTTTGTTACTGTAGAGGAAATTTGGTTCCTCACTATGTGAAATTATGAATAAAATCAAGATGTGCAGCCCCAAAAAAGAAAAAAATTGAAATAAATTGATTTGCACTTTGATTTTTTTTGTGAGGTTTGGCATCGCATGACTTTCATCTACTTTTTGAATTCTTGAAAAATATTTTGAGGATGATTAGGTGGTAAGTGCAGACGCATGTGCAGATGTATATGCATATTTTTCAGATTTTGTAAGAAATCATTAGCCTGTCGGCATAGAAGCTTTACAGCACCCACTGCACCAAGTACATATGTTGATCTTGTATATGACTCTATATGATAAATAGATATTGGTTATTAAACGCAGCGTTTTTCTTTGCAAGGGTTAATTTTTATTATTTCCAGTTTGCAAAATATTATCTTAACTCTGTATTCCTCGTTTCACATATTGTATTGCAAGCTGGTCGCTTCGTAGTCAACATTTATCCTCTGTGTGAATAGTGAATGACAAAATTTATACTAATTATATTATTAAAATAATTTTATGCCCAATTTTATACGATCTTATTTTTTTATAAACCACTGAAAACCTATAAATTATATAATATTGAAAGTCATTGCATAACTAAGTCGTGTCATTCGAAAGTTTCATCGGATATTTACAGTTAGAGAGACCGATTTTTTTATCCATTTTTCTCGGTAACAATAAGTCAATACATTACAAAAAAATAAGTTAAATATGAGTAGTACGTGCACAATACTGTATTTCTTCTTACAATAACGCTTTACAGGAGTTATTCTGTTCTTTATTCTCAATAGCAAATAGAAAGGAAAAAGTTTTTTTCTGTTCGGAATAAAGTAACAAATTACACCTCTAACGTAAATTGCGAAAAAATGTCTCATTAATGCTTCGAATTACTAGTTATATTTTCCTTGATATTTCATTTTGAAAAATTGTTTTTATAATTTAATTGTTTAGTTTGTAGCAGAATATAATGCAATATTTTTGAATATTTACTGCGATTAACACGGAAACGGTTGGATGTTTTCCTATTCTCTAAAACGTTTTACCTTCAACATAATGAGAGAAGTCAGCCCAGTGAAAAAATATCACAAAGAAAAATAAAACCTTTATAAATTTTAAGGGTATGTTGTATTTCTATTAAACTATTTACAAATATTAATATACTTAATAACAATTAACGTGTTGCCCATTACTTCTTTCATAGACATAAAATAACTGAATTCTTCAGAAAAAATATCACAAAGAAAAATAAAACCTTTATAAATTTTAAAGGTATGTTGTATTTCTATTAAATTATTTACAAATATTAATATACTTAATAACAAGTAAACGCATTGCCCATTACTTCTTTCATAGACATAAAATAACTGAATTTCTCAGAAAATAACTGAATTTCTCAGAAAAAATATCACAAAGAAAAATAAAACTTTTATAAATTTTAAGGGTATGTTGTATTTCTATTAAACTATTTACAAATATTAATATACTTAATAACAAGTAAACGCATTGCCCATTACTTCTTTCATAGACATAAAAGAACTGAATTTCTCAGAAAATAACTGAATTTCTCTGAAAATAACTGAATTTCTCAGAAAAAATAGACATCAAATAACTGAATTTCTCAAAAAAATATCACAAAGAAAAATAAAACCTTCATAAATTTTAAGGGTATGTTGTATTTCTATTAAACTATTTACAAATATTAATATACTTAATAACAAGTAAACGTATTGCCCATTACTTCTTTCATAGACATAAAATAACTGAATTTCTCAGAAAAAATATCACAAAGAAAAATAAAACCTTTATAAATTTTAAGGGTATGTTGTATTTCTATTAAATTATTTACAAATATTAATATACTTAATAACAAGTAAACGCATTGCCCATTACTTCTTTCATAGACATAAAATAACTGAATTTCTCAGAAAATAACTGAATTTCTCAGAAAAAATATCACAAAGAAAAATAAAACTTTTATAAATTTTAAGGGTATGTTGTATTTCTATTAAACTATTTACAAATATTAATATACTTAATAACAAGTAAACGCATTGCCCATTACTTCTTTCATAGACATAAAAGAACTGAATTTCTCAGAAAATAACTGAATTTCTCTGAAAATAACTGAATTTCTCAGAAAAAATAGACATCAAATAACTGAATTTCTCAAAAAAATATCACAAAGAAAAATAAAACCTTCATAAATTTTAAGGGTATGTTGTATTTCTATTAAACTATTTACAAATATTAATATACTTAATAACAAGTAAACGTATTGCCCATTACTTCTTTCATAGACATAAAATAACTGAATTTCTCAGAAAAAATATCACAAAGAAAAATAAAACCTTTATAAATTTTAAGGGTATGTTGTATTCCTATTAAACTATTTACAAATATTAATATACTTAATAACAAGTAAACGTATTGCCCATTACTTCTTTCATATACATAAAATAACTGAATTTCTCAGAAAATAGGAAATTGCCAGCTCTGTAGTCTCCATAGTATTTCAATAAACTTTAGATAAGTTTCTAACTCTGTTTTTCATAATTCTTACTTTATCTCTAAATCTATATTAAAAAAAAAATTATAAAACATACTTTTGAAATTCTCAATTAATATTTTATACAATACATAAAAAAAACTTGAGTACGTATTTGTGTTTTTAAAAATTTGCATAGAAATATTATCGACTCTTAATTATTAAAATATATGCAGGTTAATATGTCAAGTTTCAAGTTTCTATATCAAACAGGGTATAAAACCCCATTTTTGTGAACATTCTTAGCAATGTCTTCAGAATTATTTCACACAAAATGTTAAAATAATTTTGAAATTCTTTTAAATTACTCTTTCAGTCTATACACCACACAAGACTTCGACATATTTTGCTTCTTCAAAATTTGTTATAGAAATATTTTTGAGTTTTAATAGGCTTCTGAGGAAAAGGGTCTTAACAGACTAACAGACGGAGAGACGAATGAATATGAGAATTATCTTGTAATGAATATGAGAATTATCTTTTCTTTTGAGGTATGGGGCCCTAAAACTATGAAAAATTTTAACTAATAGTGTAATATCCAATATGATACTTACAATCTACTTAATAGTACGTTCTTAAAAAAATCAGGATTTTAATGAAAGTGTTACAGTAATTTTCAAATCTAATTAGTCTATTTTAATATAGAACGATTTCGTTAATCGTGTCAGCAAAAATAATTAACGAAAATACTAATTAGGTGCAGAATTATGTATAAATAAACGGATAAGTCTAATAAATATATCCAATCGTATTTCTTTCGTACACACATATGAAAATATTAATAACCCTGACTGAGTTCATGATCTATATTCTAAATATTTACTTGCATTGGACTCAGATTCGGTTGTATTGCCCAATTTGAGTCCAGGAATTATGACGATATTTTAAGTACTGGAATGATATAGAAATAATACTTGTAGTATTGCCGTAAAATTTACACTCATAATCATAATAAACAAAATAACTAGGTAAAAAAATATAAAGCTCGTTTGCGTGGAATTTCCCAAGCTGCTTTCACTTTTGTTTTACAGCAAGATCGAATGGCAAAGTGAATAAGTCTGTCGAAGGCAGATTTCCTTGAAACAATATTGAATCTCGAATGCAATATTGCAATTCGTTTCCGTGAACACGATGTTCGTCGTCTTTTTTTATAAAGTGAATTTGAGAACCGTTTGGATGCAATGAAAGTGTTGAAAAAATATTAGGACATATTATATGAGTATACACGATACGATTTAGGAAGCTAATTAAATATAATAATTTCTAACAATAATATTACTTCTGGGCGTCGTAGGTACTTTAAGTGATGGATCACTTTATACTTAATTATATTTCAAACACGTAATAATTATTTATTATTTAATTTTTCGTAACTTAATGATACTGCGTGGTATTATTCTATTATTCTAGTATTATTTCTAATTTATTTAAATTTTTTACCACGACCTAGGTTTTATTGTATGACAACATCTTCAGATTGTGAAAAATGAAATTATAATTAATTTCGACAAAATTAACGCCAAATATATTCAATACGTAATAATTACATAGTTTAGTATATGAACACGATTTAGTAAAAATATGATATGATTCTACTGTTAAGATGCGGTTCAAAATTATTTTACAGTTTTCTTATAATTACCAAATTGGCAAGAGAATCTCGTAAACGACTCTGTCTGTTGGGTGAGTATTATATTGATCTTGCTTTATCATTCATTTATCCCTTTATTACATTATAATATTTCATTTATAATACAATATATATATATATATATATATATATATATATATACATATATATATATATATAATAAATTGAATATGTAATTTAAAATATGTATTTAAAAAAAATGTGTACCAGTTAAAATTGAATATGATGGCAGACGAAATGATATTTTGAGAACGACGGTCAGAAATGACACTTGGGTCAAAGATCTGGGGAGCCACTGGATATGGTACCAGCTTTACTACAAGTCTATTTAGTCAATTTAGAGACGACATAATCATTATTTTCCATAGTCTGTGACTGCCTTTTACGCAGAATATATCTGCAGTGATCTAAAAAAAAGTTCTATCAAGTAGTTGAAGTCATTGCGTTATGTGGCTTAGTAGGCAACAGGCACAGCAGTATGATGTCGTTTCTGTGACCACTTCTAACGTGTGATCCCTTCTGAGGGTTTTGTGGTACAGGGTGTTAAACCACTTGATAAAAAAGATCAGAATTGACTTACGATGATATTTTGTTCATGATATTAATGGATGAGGCCTTCAGAAAATATGGTTTGCTATATACTCATGCGTATATCAAAAAAGAGAAAGAAAATTATTTTAAGCATTACGACAAACAATCGCTATCAAATTCTTTTTTTTTCGAAGCTTTTGAGTGTACGCATGTCTGCAGATCCCATTTTAACTAACACTTGGATTGGTTTATTATTTAATTGAATACCAGATTCACCCACGTTGTACACGTGGTCCTCAAGGCGGTTTGCAAACCTACAGATTTTGGTTAGCACTGAAAATGTATTATACGTCCTTCCGATTAATATAATTTGCTTGAACAAATGATAGCCTTTGTGATTTTCTTTGAATCGATTCAAGATTGTTTTCCATAAATGTTTTAAACTCTATACTATCATCTGATCCTTATTCTTCTGAAAACGCATTGGTTATGTTAAGTTTTTTGGTAAACTGAAAAGTCATTTCTGTTATGTTTTTCCGATCAGATAACTAGCTTTTCCGTCTCTTCTTCTCGTAGTGTCTTTCATTTTTATGTATTATATATATTGTATATATATATATATATATATATATATATATATATATATATATATATATATATATATATATATAGTAATGAACGTTAATCATTAAGTATTGGGTATTTTACGCGCGGACATGTGAGGAGTTACACTAAAAATTTGTTTGTTTAACACTCATTGCAAATTATCGGAACGCCAAAATTCAATATTTTTCAACATTTTTTACAGTACAGAAGAAAATTCGAGCTAATGACAATCACATATTCAGGCGACTTCTGCGTAAATACATACGCAATAATCCGTGACGGATTATCCACGTAGCAAAAGCGCGCATTTAGGGGCACCGCGCATCAATGCTTTCTGACCGTAAAAAAGTATCAATTTAGATACGAGCGTGAAAGTATTTTTTTAAATCAATATAGTCTTAATAACCCGACGAAGATAATAATAACAATCAATAGCACTTTCGTTGTGAGCCATTCTTGAGAAAAGTTGTCTTGTAATTGCGTTGGGTATTGTCTTCTTTCCTGATATCTCAATGTAAACGCCTTATTCAGTTATTGTTTAAAAATATACCGAATAGAAGTGTTTTATATAGTGAATGAGATATAAACTAGAATAAATGCGCACAAGGTAAGATATTTCACTAAACTAAATTCTGCATATTCGTATTGAAATTATTATTACTTTAACTCTAAGGAATTGATGGATTCTTCTGAAAGATTCGATCGTATATAGTCAAAGTTATACACGCAAATATATAATCAAAAACTATTTCAATCTACTTTATAAATTATCTTACTGATGTCCGTGACCCGTACCAACCTTTAATTTAATGTAAAATAGATAACGTTCAATATCATCAATTGGGCTTACATCGTTTGTTAAATTTACCGCTGTACTTTATCCGTGAAACGAATGACGCAGTTGGCAGTAGTCCCGCTTGCGGTGTTTGAGTTCAATTCTGGGTAGGATAAATATTTATCAAAAAAGAGTTTCATCTAATCGTAGGTAACATGAGCAGCAGATCTAGAGATACGGGTCGGCACTAAGCTTCAGGAAGTGCTAAGCGAAAAGCCAAAGATGAAAAGGAAAAAAGAACGAAGCTGTTCAATCAAAAACAGGTAAGCTGTCCAAGTTTTTTATTGTTCAAAGTGGTTTTATTGAATCTACAGAAGTTAAACCTGTTACCAAAGAAGTTTCATCTATAAATAATTTCAAGAGACAGTAGTTTATTCTAATACGACCATATTGTGTTCTAGCCAAACAGAACTAAAAGCACAGCAAGTCTTCTCGATCTAGAGTCGTCACGTTCAAGTCAAAAAGCAGTCGAAAGCATATTATTACATGATTCTAACGTCATTACATTCCCAAACTAAAAACAAAACGAAAGTAAAATGATATACCCCAACGATATTGGAGAATGGCCGAGCAACTCTGATAGGAATTATTGAATTGCAAAAGGAAGTAACGAAGTGCAACATATGAATAGTGATTTTATGCCTTCAAAGAAAATTTACGAAAAAGAAAATTAGCCACGCTTCTGCCAAAAGTCATTTTATATCATAAACTGACGAATAAAATTTACGTTAGAGATTGGTTGTGCTATTCGGAAAGCAAAGGATGACTTTTCTGTTTTGTTTGCAAAGTTACGGATTCAGACAGTTCACGGTTTACGAAAGACAGGTTAGATGACTGGAAGAATGTGCACAATTTGTTGAAAAGATACAAAGAAAGCACTCAGCATAGACGAGCCATAATTTTGCTGTCAAATCTCAAAAACAAGAAAGCGCGTGTTGATACTCAAATTGTGAGCCAAATTGAGTTTGAACAAATGTATTCGCGGTTTCTTTTACAACGAATTATTGCAGTAGTAAAGTTTTAACAGAACGAGGTCTTGCTTTTCGGTGTAGTGATGAAATTGTTGGTTCACTTTACAATGACAATTGTTTAGGTTTATCAGAGTTAATAGCCAAATGTGATGCTTTTATAGCCCAACGTATTCAAAGTCACGTCAATAAAGGAAATGGGCATACGTCATATTTATCAAAAACAACATGTGAGGAGTTTATCCATCTAATTGCATCAAGTATGTTGGATCAAATTTTTTTTGGAATTAAAAGCTGTAATACTACTCAGTGTCATTGAATTCTACTCCAGATGAATCCCATGTAGATCAGCTGACTCTAATAATGTACTACGTTTTGTCATATGGACCAGTGGAAATATTTGTTAAGTTTTTGGACATGGAAGGCCATACTGCTGAACAACTCGGTCAAAGCTTATTAAATTTCTTATGTGAGAGTGGCATTGATATCAAAGACTATTAGGGGCAGAGCTACGATAATGCCACTAACATGAGTGGAAAATACAGTGGCTTACAAGCACGTATTAAAGAAATAGATAAGTACGCAGAATTCTTTCCATGTCTTGCACATTCGTTAAATTTTGTTGCTAAGTGCGCTGCAGACTGCTGTACATCAATTTTCTTTGATTTCATTGAAAACTTATCTACATTTTTTTCCGCTTCTACCTATCGATGGGGTCATCTTACAAACGCACTTAAAGAAAGTATTTCAAAAATTTCTATTTAAACAAAAATTGTCGGACACTAGGTGGTTAGCCCGAGCGAGCTGATGCTACGAAGGATAGGTACGAAGGAAGGATAGATTACTACTATCAAAAAAGTTTTGGAAGACATTTCCAATGACGTAGATCAAAAAGCAGAGTGCCGTAATCAAATTTACGGACTAGTCAAAGATGAGTAAGTTGGAAACAGGAATCATGACAATTACCTGGAACGGAATGCTAGAACTTTTACAAGCGACTAATGCTTCGCTGCAGTCAGCTGATCAAGACCTTACCACTGGATACGTTCTTAATAAATCATTACAAGGATACATTGAAAAAATGCGATTCACATTTTCCGATGTTGAGACAAAAGCCAACGATCTCACTGATGTGAGGAATATCGGCAAGAGACTTTAAGGCGAAGGAAGCGAAATACCAAATACGCGGCTTAACTACACTCGACGAGGACGATTTTGTAGAAAATTAAACGCCCAGACAACGTTATCAAACTCAGGTGTTTATTGTCATTATTCATAACGTACTGGCTGCTTTAACTAAACGTATGGAAGCGTATCGTAAACTTACTAGCGTTTTCGGAATATTCCGACAGCTAAAATATCTTCTAATTGAAGAGATTTTGAAAAAATCTTCAAATATCGGCAGTGCTTACGCAAATATTTACAGCACAGTCTAGGCGACGAATTTGCTGCATTGCACAGTTTACTGCATTGCTGATGTGGCTAGTATAACTGACACCAAAAAGCACGAGGCTCTAGAACTCCAATATTACAAGCTTTTTCTAAATAATTTTTTAGTATCTTGTTTTCCAAACGTAGAAATTCAAATCACCAACTGCAGTAGTGAACTTTCTTTCTAAACACTAAAAGTATAAAAAATGAATTAAGGAATACAATGGGCCAAGAACGTCTGAATCACCTAACGTTAATGAATATTGAGTATGATTTGCTCAAAGAAGTCGATATTGATAGTATTAGTTCTAAATTTGCCCAAATTAAATCCAGAAAAGTTTCTTTGTAAGAGTTTTGTTTTATTTAATACCATAAACTCGATAACCTAAAGTAAACCAAGGGCCCCTTGACAGAATTTGCTACAGGCCTCGCGCTGACTTAATCCGGCACTGCCAATAGCTCCTTAGTTTTGTTTCTCTGAATAACATTGTGCCTATGCTTTAGACTATGCATTTATGTAAGTCACATCGGGTTTGTTAAGCGGTTACATGGGTTTCGAAGGAAGAAGAAAAAAATATCGAAACCCATGTAACCACTTAACGAACCCGATACGACTTACATAAATTCATAGTCTAAAGCATAGGCACAATCAAGGACTTGATTAAAACAAACCCAAAAATAGTGGAGTGTTTTCTTATTAGACTTTACTGATTTTTACCATATACTATTTATACTGTAAAGTAAAAATAAACATGGGAATCAGTATGTGGGTGAGTATTATTTTGCAATTCAATTGTCCAAAAAATGCTAAATTGCACGAGATAATATTACAAACATTATCTACCCCGTATAAGAATATAAAAATATATTTTGCGTATTTTTATTGTAAAATCAATCTGAAAAAGTAAGACCTATATTATTCATCAATTATTATAATAAATTAGATTTTGCTCTTTAACTTAGATTTTCATTTTTATGCCAAGTTGCATTCTCATTGAGTTAGTAATGTGCTTTTCGGAGCGTCTTTAAATTTATATCTTTTTTTTTGATAATAATAAAATGTATATATTTTTATTTTATACAGTATATATGTGTATATATATATATATATATATATATATATATATATTTACATACATATACACACACGCACATACACACGAATATACATATATACATATTATGGTTCGCAATCCCGCATTTCGCGTACCCGCCTTACCTCTGGATCCCGCATGCTTTTAAGAACTGAGGACTTCCGCACGAAGTGATAGATCCGCGCGGAAATGTACGAACATTATTTTTTTACATATTATGTCCATTTCGCGATATAGTTCTGTAGTCGGTCACTAAACTAACGTGCGCGCTTTGCTTGCGCGAAGCTTATGTCCCTCCCTTTGTTGCCCGTGCCAGCATCGACTGAATGAGTGGCCGGTGTATTCAATCATTCGAACAATCTGCGTTTATTCACTCTTCATTTGTTTACTTTAGAGAAGATAGTATTTATAGAGTGATATTTGTCAAGTAAGTAATAAAATATATTTTAATATTTAAATGTCTCCTGTGAATAAATAAAAAAAAACATTACTTCCAGTATAAACATGGCTAAAAAAAATAAAAATTTTGAAAAAATAATTAATACTGAGATGGCTGAATATTAAAATAATGGAATAAAAGGCAAATATTTACTGTAGAAACCTTTTCAGCTGCTACGCTTGGAGTTCTATAACTCCGTGCATAGAAGTTGAAAAGGCTTCTACAGCCGGATACGTCTGTAGTCCTATAGGAAGTAGGCTAGCCGACAAAATATACACTATATGTTTTCCGCGCTCTGCTTTCTGCTTAATTTATTTGTGAGAATAGGTATTTTATGATTTTGCGAACCTTACCTACTTTAGCATTTTTATTCATCTCTATTCTCATTCGTTAGTTAAGAAGTTATTATCGCGATTTTTTTGACGATTTTTATAGATTAACCTAATTTTTGTTTTGTTTGTTTGATACTAGACAAGGGCATCCAGAAAGACTAGCCAGTTATATTTTTTTCTCAGTATGTAAAATAATCGTACGTACGTACGATTATTTTTCAAATATGTAAAAATGATTCAGTTTGTTTTTTTTTGTTTATTTTCACATACCAAGGATGATTAACGTTTACTTGATTTAATAAAAAAACATTCCATAATTATGGCATTCTTATTAACCTACCGATTTGCTAAATAATAATTATTAAGTAAATCCCGCGGGAACCGCGCGATGCGTGATTTCCCGCAAAATTCACTTTCAAAAAAAGGGTGCGATATTCAAACCCTAATTCATAAATAAAAATGATGCGCACACGTGTGTGTGTATAATCAATTCGAAATTCTGAAGACCGAGAAATCGTCGCAATAAGTCAAATTCGTAAGAGTAAAGTCCTTTTCTTTTTACGTGTTTCCTTTTTATAATTGCGACTCAAAAACTACTCGAATAATAAAAGACTATTTAAATAATTGTTTTCTCTAATTTTTCTCGGAGAAGTTTGAAAAACTACAATACTTTTAATTAATCTATTCTATCATGTTTACTCTTATAGAATAATATTATCGCATCGATTAAATGATATTTAAGTAGTAATTAGAAAAAAGTAAATAGGTTTTGGCCACACTACGAAGAATAATTTAAACCAATTTTTTCAGTTACCAAAAAATTAGATACGTGCCTATATCTAAATAAAAATACCTAATCCATGATTGTCATTGTTGCGTAATTTAATATATTTTACGTAACAGTTTCATAAAAAGGATGTTAAATATTTTATTAGCTGTTATTAACTTCTACAGTTCTTTTTTAATTTGAAGTATTTCCAATGTAACATGACTTAACTTTATTCGACGAATAAAATGACGGTTAAAAATTTGAATGGAGAAAAACATTACGTTATATTATTAACCTGAAACATTTAAAAAATGTTCAAAAAATTATTAAATAAATACGAATTGTAAACGTAGGAAGCCACTGAAGAGGATTTTACCAATATTCAATCCCCGAAGGCGTGAAAAAGTGATATATAAAATTTCTATGAAAAAAATAAATGGTCCTATGAACCCAAAATTTCGCAAGAGTACTGAAAAAATTAATAATCAAATACATATTTTACAGTTTCTTTGGGAATTAACTTATAAAAGATGAAACGGGTTTCAAAGTTGATTTTAGAATAAAATTACTAAACTGTTATATTAATTTGAAAGGGACTTTTATTACATAAAGTAGGCAGCGGATAAGGAAGAATTTTTCAAAATTCAACACCTAGAACATAAATTCGACATCAAAGTTTGTACAAAAAAAATATTAGATGTGTCTATTAAAAAGAAACTTAAAATTATAATATAAATAAATTATTAACCAATGTTTCAAAGTCTTTAGGACATTAGCCTAGAAGGGATCCTGTAAGGGTTAAAAATTATTAAACGTTTCTTTTAATTTGGGACGAACTTTCCTTTTTTTTAATGTAACCAGCAAATAAATTTACATTGGGGTGAAACAGGGAGACTAAATGGGTGAAATAGGGGTTCAAATTCAGGAGAAATTTAAAGAGGAAAATCTAATATGATACATGGCCCTTGTGGAAGCTTCAATTATTTTTAAAGTTGCAATGCATGAAAGGTAGCACTTGCAGTAAAAAGTATCACGATGCTCTCCGACGCTTCTCAGCAAAACACAGTCCGACGGCGACTGGTTACCTGCAGTACGGAGGCAAAACAATTAAAATAAATTGTGTTGCAATTTTTTTTCAGTTTTAGTTTGCAATATTTCAGATTATGTGGAATTTATTACTCATTTCTAATATGTTCAACATAGATTTAGTTCTAATTGTAACCGAGGATTACAATTTTAATTAATATGATTACAAGAAAAATTAAATATACACTTGCCTCCATTAGAATTGGAAAAGATTTGAAATTGAAATAAGAAATTGTGGAAACATTTATTGAAAATATTTAGGGCTATTTTCATTGGAGAGCGGCGTTAATGACGAGATGACTAAGCAATATGTCTCCTATTTGGAAATCATTTAATATAAATTATATGTCCCTGTTGTGGCAGCGTTTAGTAACTTCGTTACCGTGACTAATAGAAGTAGGCTCGTCTTTGATAACCAAATACATTATTGCTTTCTACGGAAAATATGCAAATCAATTAAGTTCCACAAAAATTAGTTAAAAGCACAAGATTTTAACTTTAGCGTTAACAAACATAAATAATCCTTTTAATCTTAAATTGGCCGAAAGTATAATTATTGTTAAATAATTCTATAGAATTGTATTAAGCTCTCGTTAGGCCAGAAATCAACTAGTAGTCAACCGCGTGCTTGTCGTAACAGAACTTTTAACAGAAATTTATGTGGCGAAACAATTATCACGCACTCGCCTTACCGCACCATACATGCTTATCCATATAAGCAATGTTAATATAAAAGTCGTTTATAAAATTGTGGAAGACGAATCATAAATTAAAAATAAATTAACTATACTAACTACAATGGGTATCACGAATATCAAAAAGATTATATTCTGTCTTAAGTGCTTCAGTTAGATGTGAAAGAGGGAGAAATATGAATCACAGGGTAAATCGCCACTAATATAACATTAATTCCTTTATATTTCCGTTCCTCCCTTTATCATATAGAGTAAGGCTGCTGTATTTAATTCTTCTTAGAGTAAGGCTGCTGTATTTACTTATAATAATTTTGCCAATGATTTTGTTGGTAGCAACTCAGAAAAGGAATGCCAAAGATATGTTAAATAAGTTCACATCCCGACGTGACGTTCATCTAGCTTCGTGTCTTATCAACTAACAGTATCATAAAATTAAATTGTTTTTTCAATAGATTGTTAAAAAAATACTTGTGATAAATTATTTCACAAAAATAAAATACTGCAATTAAATAAATATTTTATTATTAAGAACTATCTGAATATTTGTTTTTTCGTTTTCATTTCAAAAAATGTTGATATTTCACATCTGCCACGCTTCCCATCACAGCTCACATTTTTTTTTCGTGTTGGGCCTTTTTTCCATTATTTTTCCTTGCGTTATTATATCTATAAATTTCCAGAAATTGAATGTATTCTTCTATTATTTTTGATTCATCTCTTACTAGTTTTATAATTTTGCTTTGATTTCGGAGAGAAAATTCATTGACACGAATCAAAGTAGAGAATGGCATTAAATTATTTGCACGTTCAGCAACAGTGAATACCTTCAAAGTCTGGTTAAATGACTTCATGGAAGCATTTTGACTTAGAGCATACTTTGTTTGCACTATTTTAATTTTGTTTTCTATATAGAAAAAATAGATAAAAAAATCATTCATTGATTTTTAATGGGGTACGTTTTGTTAAAAAGTCTATAAACAAGTTGTTAAGAAAATAACCATTTTGATATTAATTAATTATTTCGATACCAATTATAATATTTTTTTAACGGAACAATTATTGGATTTTGATAACTTTCACGACGGAGGATAAAATCTAACTGAGTAACCAGAACTAACCGTTCAGAGCCACTTTTTCTTTTATAACTCGTGTTTCGTTTAAGATAAATTTCGAAGACTTTACAATGAAATTGATAAAATGAAGCTTATAATACGGTTTAACGTATCATTGTTGCTATAGACTATAGGTGACAGACGCAAAACTAAGGGAGTATAAAACAAAAAAACACTGTAAACTTCCTTTTATTGAAAATCGTTTTGGTCATTGTCTTTTTTCGTTCACAGCTATTATGATTGAATTCTACGACAGAACTTATGAAAAATATTGACATTTTGTTTACGTAGAAAAATAAATGCACACAAAAAATAATATTAAATAAATAGATTTTTTATTTTTATATCTTACGCTCTTTTTTATTATATTCAAAACATGTCGAACAGATTTATTTTTGTAAGAATAGTTATCGAAAAAGGTGTAATATAAATATTGAATCAAATATCATCTTGGTCGTCTTTTTCATTTCTGAAAATCGTATCATGGAAAGGCATTCGTGGCTTTATATACAAGCTTTCTCCAATTTGTCTGGTTTTCAGATTCCCTCCGAATACCGGTTACTTGATCACACCAACGACTATCTGATCCCGCGGGGTCTCTTTCCTTCCACCTTGCCCACTACAACCGGTTTGTTGAGGTTATCTAGTTGCAGCAGGCAATGTAACAAAGGTAATGATAAGTCAAGAGATAAGATAAGATAAGATGATAAGTCAATGATAGATTTGTCTGCTTCGTATATCGTGCACCGCCAAAAGAAGATCCTAGTCCAGCACGACCTCTAAAAGGCCTCTGAGCATTCTTCTCTAGCACCACATAAGAGAGGTCTCAATATTCTTTGGTTCCACTGGCCGAATCGTCCCTGATATCGAGCCATAT
Source organism: Druceiella hillmani (assembly GCA_039881145.1). Taxonomy (NCBI): domain Eukaryota; kingdom Metazoa; phylum Arthropoda; class Insecta; order Lepidoptera; family Hepialidae; genus Druceiella; species Druceiella hillmani. The sequence goes on from JAYKKI010000011.1 coordinate 22,555,123, forward strand.
AGAACAGTCGAGAAAACCAGAGTACGAACTAGTTCAGTTTGGTGATATTGGAGACTTTTCTGTCCTATCGCAGATATGTTAGCTTGCTCAATAGAGTTTTGGCCGTCTGTATCCAACTCTTGTTTTTTCGCCCGATTTCTCCCTGATCGGTTAGTAACGATTCGAAGTAGAGAAACTCTTTAACAACCTCTAGACCCGAGAGCTCTCCAGTCCTAGAGAGTCGACTTTGACCTTTAACTTGTTGGTTGTAAAACCAACTAGTCCAAGCTCGTACTCTACTCTGTGATATAATTCAGCAAGCTCTTTACAACTTATGGTACAGCTGTAGTGGCGTGGCATAAATATCATTCTGTATTTTACTTCTTTTTTATCTGATCTATTGATGATATCACATTCCGTTTGAGTACGGCTTTTCTTTAAACAAGAATATTGCCAAAAATACTTTCAAGTTTTGAAAGGTGCAGTCCTCATACCGTACAGCCATTGTACCGTACCGTAAAATAGAATTATGGTTAAAATTTTTCGTTGTACCTTTTTCAGGACAATATATAATGCATGAAATCAGGAGAGAACTGAGTATTTTTTGATAATTAAATGAAACTACGTGATGCAGTATTATTTCTACTTTCTTTAAGCTCTTTACCACGACCTAGGTTTCGTTATATTACAAAATCTTCAGAAGGGCTATTATCAAATATTAACTCTTACGAACATCCACCAGCATTTATATGTTTATTGTAGGGGAGCGGTGAAGGTTTTATTATATTTCCGACCTTTTAAACCTAATAATACTACATCACGTCGTTTCATTTAATTATCAATAATGAATTTCTACAAAATTAACGCCAAATATATTCAATAGTTAATTTTTATTGCTTTCATAAAACAAACAGCAAAGTTTTTCTTGGGTGAATCATTTATCGTCATATTATGAATATAAAGTTTTGTATTGTAGTACAGAAAATTGATTTTCAAATATTGGGATAATGTAATAGATTATATACAATTATTGAAAACATGTAATTTTCTTGATTAATGAGCTCCTATCGTACCTCAACTTTTTCTTTTTTGCTCTTTTTATGATTTATATATTCTCCGTAAATATTTTCGGTTTTATATTCAGGAATTAAATATCATTAATACACGTTATACTCTAAGTTTGAAATAACAGAAATATAATGGACCTTTTTTCAATTGAAAGAGACATAAATTTGTTTCGTCAAATATTCAGTTAAAGGGATAATGGCTCGCCGATTGCTTTTAGGTTTTTTCACCATTCTTTTAATATAATCGTTTTAATCAGAACATATAAAATGACATAAAGCTTTGTTTGTCCGATACTCTATGCCATATTAAACATATTTTTTTGCTTTTCTTCAATTAAATATTAATAACTGTAAAGTTTTGTCTCTGCACAAATAAATTAGGTACACAATGGACCCTTCTCACGCTCTTGACTCATAACATCATAGAGCATCTAAAATTGACAGCCTCTTAAAGCTGTGAATTTAACGTAATACATGATATTAAAAATTGTCTGTGTCCTTGTCGCTTAATTTTTTTCAAAAAAACACTTAATTTGGCCGAGATTGCGGTTTCAGCACGTTCTTTGTGATTGTTTAAGCAGTGCACGCCATCATTACCCACCTTATGATATCGAGGTACCAAAATCAGCAAATGTTTATTTAGATAGTATTAGGACTTCGCCGACTATATGCTTTTATATTTGTTTCAACATGGCTGTAATTATGCGACTAGCTTCATTCAAATTAGATATTGTTATTAATTTTATAATGGATTCTCATTTTAATATATTTTTACACATATCATCGATAGGATAGGTTCAATAAATATAGTTAAGATGATGATTCGTTGGTAAGTCATGTCACATGACACAAGACACATGTCAAAGTCACATGACACAAGAACTATATTTTATGGAATAACTATGAAATTTGCCCAAAAATATTAATAAAGAGGCATATAATAATAAATTTTCTTGTTTTAGTAATAAAAATACTTTAGCCAAAAAAAATTGTCTCGGGATATTTGTATTAAATATTGGCAATTAATAACAAAAATGTTATAAAAATGCCAATGCTACCCGCGATGTTCAAACAGTGATCATCACAAAGGTACTTGTGGGTATCTCGAGATAAAGATCGTTAAATATTCCGCCTAATGAGATACATAATAAATATTGATGATTTAATTATAGAATTAAAATAATATTAAATTATTTACTTACGCAGGTAGCTCTAAAACCAAGTGTATAAATGCGATAGCTTTTAAAAAATTATTTAATATTTAATTAATTTATTTATTTCTTGGATACGCCATGCCCAACTTACAGTATTAGCCAAATAGCTAGGCATGTGGCAGAACATATGACAAATAGTTATAAAACAATAACGAATAGGACAATATATTCACAGAGCAATTCTATTCAATATAAAAAAATACACAGTAAAGTGAATAAACAACATCTAGCAATTAGTCGTGTACTACCAAACAACTCTATTACCCTATTTTTGAAGCGGTCAATGGAGCAGAAAATAATATTTAGACTGAGTGCATCTCGCAATACTGCGTTAATGTGACAAACGTACGAAATACAGGTGAAGGCTGTAGAAGAAGCGAAATATAGGTGAAGGGCAAAATAAACAATGACATCGTCCTCTCATGTAGCAGCCAGGATTATAAATGGCCAATAAATCCAGAATCGAGGGGTTACATACATAATGATTTAATCATTTTAAAAAATGCATGATCAAAGGCAATACCCGTCAGAGTTAAAACATAAATGATTTGGGAAGAGTTATCAATAAACAACTACTTGAATAAAATTGATGAAAAAATTTGATAAACTAATGCTGTAATTTAAAGATGTGTAAACATGATTCACCTTCTTTATCTATAGAATAACTTACGTTACCACATATATATATATATATATATATATATATATATATATATATATATATATATAATACATATATACATGTCGCACAATTCAATTTTTGATTTTACAATTTGTTTACGTAAGAAGCACGACGAAACTACGAGTCGACTCTCAATGTAAACATGAATTTATTTTATTAATAACACAAACGGAAACGAAAAGCAACGAAAATGATTAATCATTCAGTCATAGGACTTGGGAAGTGCTCTCCGGGAGGAAATTGAAACGGCGACAATAATGGGGCACTTCGATTTTAGACGGCAGTCGTCGCTAATGTAGGTGTATTGCTACATTTTAAAGGACTGAAAAATGTAGAGAAAACTTTGCAAAATTGCATTGAAAGAAATTGTAATTGTGCCCTGAAAATAAATTGAAATATTTCCTTCAGTGGCATCAGCATTTTAATACGCATAGGTATTAAAAAAATTAAGAAAATTAAATTAAATGAAAAATGAAATTGGCCGTGGCCCCATTTCGATGAAGCAAAAGTGCTTTACTTTTGCTGAAATAATGTATCGCTTTGCCAAGCGCTTTGCAATATAGTTATATATGTAGGTAATAATGTGAAATATTAAAACGAGGTTGAAATGAACAATTAATCTAAAGGTAACATTTCCGTTGAAACCTGTCATAGTTTACAAGTTCTTTGTTATAGTTTCAAGTGGGAGTTAGTAAGACTCAGTTAATACGAATAGTTTTTAATGTAATTTTTCTTAAGTTCCCTTAAAATGTTTACTATACTTTATTTTAAATTGTTACGAGTCAGAAATAAAATACAATTAATACACATCATTTAAATTTAAATCGTTCTGTTTTTATTTTCCCCGATTCAATAATTTCGTTGTTTTTATTATTTATATTATATTGGGTAACTTTTATATTTTTCTCATATTTAAGTAAAATATTTGGTGATTGTTGATTAAACATGGCTTATTAGCAATATATATATATATATATATATATATATATATATATATATATATATATATATATATATGTATATATACACCCTTCAAAATAGAGTTCCGTATTCGAAAACATGAAAAATGTTCGAACACGGAACTCTCTTTTGAAGGGTGTAATTGTGTAAAAAGTATTAAATATAATATACGTACCTAGTAACCTAGTAAATCAGCATGTTTTATAGAATAAATCATGTATTTAAGATATAGACGACTACTCTACGAGCATATCCTTTAGGACTGGAACCGATTATATTGGTTTGTGTATATCCAAGCTTGGACCTGACATTGCTCTCTCCGTTTTTCAGTACATTCGTCCATCTGTTAGTTTATGTTTTCGTCTTTCCATTAGATTGTGGGCGGTAATGCTATATATAACTCAAAAGTTATTCTATCGGGTTTGGTTTGAAACTTGTTACGTGGATCGGAAAAAAGTATTTTAATTTTTAAAGGAAATGTTTGTAAACTAATCATGAAATTTATTTTATTTTATAGTTATTATTTTAAATCATCGAAAAACAATGTTATGTTGTTTAATTTATTTATATTTTATTTATTAACTATAGTTTATCATAAATAGTTTTCAAATATTAAAATGGTACTTGTAGAAGATGATGCAAATTACAACAAATTAAATTCTGTGTCTTTGGTTACTATGATTGATTGTTACATGTTTTTGAAAGATAGTTTTGGTTAAGTAGCAATATTTGAGTGCGTCAATTGAATCTATTTCTTGAATAGCTCATAACAAACGTATTCGAAAGCCGTCCAAAAATATATTATTTATAGTTTCTTACAAAATGAAATAAACGACTATGTTTCCTCTTTATTTTTCCTATTAATAGTTTCCGGTTAGGAAATTGAGCTATAATGTAGATTAAGCAGTAGCAACAAAAAGATTTTTCGTCTTATAAAAATCTTTAAGGTTTAACCATAAAAAATAGTATTGACACATATCCAACATTATGTATAAATAATAAAAGTAATTTTAGACTAACTATAATTTGAGGGAAATAAATTTATTTAATACTTAGAAAGGAAGACGTAAAAAGGAGAGCTACATAATTAAATTTTAAAAATAAGATCAAATAGACAACAGATTAAAACTTGTTCAACCAGAATTAATGTTTCATGAGAACTAGAAAGTGTTAAAGAAAGAGTAGAAAGTATGTTTTAAAGTGTTAAAGAGTAAGTTTTTATTCACCTATTATTCACCCGAATTATATTAAAGAGTAAGTTTATGATTCACCCGAATTATATTAAAGAGTAAGTTTAGTATTCACCCGAATTATATTAAAGAGTAAGTTTATTATTCACCCGAATTATATTAAAGAGTAAGTTTATTATTCACCCGAATTATATTAAAAAATATGTTAAAATTGCTACTACGTCAACTATGAGTAAGGTGACATTTTAGCAAAGTATTTTGAATGCAGCTGCAATGGAACAAGTTGGTCAAATAGGTGAAGCTTTTCACGAGCTATGCCGTGAAGTGCTCGCTGTTAGGAGCAAAATCGAAACACAACATTTTGGATAGGCTGCTGGTTGGAAAATATGCAGCAGTGAAAGCTTATTCGAGTGGAAATGATTGAAGACTGAACGATCTTTTTTACATTACATCACTTAATTCTGTAAACGTAGTTGAAAAAACGTAGATAAATCGAAAGTGCTTTACATTTGAGACATATTCTGAAGAACATCACATTTGAGGTACATTGCATATGATGATATAACTTACAATTTTGTAACCTGGACTTTGTTGGTTAAAATAATAAATCTTTACAAGGCCTCCAGGATTTAGAATCCAAAAAATTAATATCAATTTTGGAAGATTAATGACATCGGTGCACGTCAAAAATCATTGAAATCGTAAGATAAATAACGGGATTTAGATAACTTTTGACCGAATTTATTGACTTTTAATTATGATAAATTATTTGATTCACTACTTATAAGTAAAATGAATTATACTTATTTGGCTTAACAAAATATTAATAGCCTGTTTCACTTATGTTTGCTAGAAATCAGCATAAAGTTTCTTCTTCTAATTGTAATAATGTAAATAGAATATTTAAAAATATTCTTCTTGGGAAAAAAAATCCCTTGATAATAATTTTCCTATCAGGAAGTAAATATATTTAAAGAAGGTACTGAGCAATTTAGAAAAATATTATCTAATTTCATTGTTAGAATATATATATAAATATATATATATATATATATATATATATATATATATATATATATATATATATATATATATATATATATATATATTTATTATTTTGGTTATATTTTTGCTTTTAGTTATAAAATATTCCTCTATTTAACCAACCTATTTAAATTATGTAATAATTTAATACTCTCCCCATATTTCCTAATAACATGATTTTACTATCATGATCTGATCTGTTGAATATTAGTTATGATTTGGTAGTATGAAGTCGAAGGTTTATTTCACCTTGTTTTTTCCTTGTGTTCTATAATTATTTTCTTTACTACTATACTTCCACTTCTTTACAAAATTAAAACAATATCTTCTTGTAGCGTATATAAGTATAATTACAAAAACCTCCAGTTGTAGTTAAACAAATGAAGAGTTTTAGATGTAGAGTAAAAATGTGTCAATGTTACCATTTACAACTATAGTCATATGAGCTACTTACCACCATGTTTGGGAAAGATTTCCGTACTTTCAAATATTTTGAGATCAAGCCATTTAAATAAATATTTAAAAATAAATATTCATAGATTCACCCATTAAATCCCTTCTATTTTGGTTGGCCTACACTTTTTCTATATGCTAACAAACCTAATCCATTTATTTTTTTAAATAGTTTTTTTTTATTCAATCAAAGTAACTAACATTTTCAAAATAACGATCCTTAATCTCTCTTAACTTTTTCAAATCTTAGTTTTTCTTCGAAATAATGAATTATGCCTAATTAAAATTAATACAAGTAATAAATTTAATACAAGTGATAGAGTTCAAGAAAAATACAGATTAACAATAGAAATAAAGTGATCTTTGCCTCCATTCTACTAAATTACGACTAATATTCAGACTAAGAATGACTGCAGTCATTTAGTTAAAATAGACTAGGCGTCCTTTATTAAAAAAAATAGTTAATAAACGTTATCCTTTTTTTCGGTGTGAAAGCAAATTCTCAAATTACAAAAGTTGCGTTACATAAATTAATAATAAATGAATTTTAATTACTATTAAAATTACCTTTACCGATTGATCTATAGCTAGAGCAATAATTTGTGAGAAATCCAATAGCAAATACGCGAAAAGAATTAAACAGGTCAATCCATAAACGAATTCATTGCTACTCTGAAATAGACAACTATTTTGTAGGTAACTTAATAAAATAATATATACTCGTATACGTTAAAGGTATTGATGCTGGTAATAACCAGAAACAATTTTTTATTGGCATGCGTAAAATTTACTGTATCTCGTTTCATAAATAAATTTCAGAAGTATCGTGTCACAAAATGTTTGCAGCGCTTAGGTCGATATTTATTATTAAAATTTTGTTACAAAATAATTTGTAAAATGTGCATATGTATATGGATGTATATTTTGTTGTTGTGGTATATTTAAGGCTACCAGACTAGAATTACTTTCGCATTAGAATAGAAAATATGTTTTATGCGACTATTTGCATGTAAGTTAGATAAAACGTATGGACTTTTCAAGAAATCTAAAGTATGTTGCACTAATTTTTATTTTAAAACACAAAAGTGTTAGATCAGATCTTTATGAATGTTACTTTGTAACTACGAAGTGATAACGAAACTTATGCCAACATATTTGGCTATCAATGGTATTACAATGTAAGAAATTGGTCGTAATGGCAGGATTTTATTTGAGATTGACAAAATTGCATTATATTATGTTAATTTCGTTAGTTCATAAAAGTCAAATGATATATAATATTCATGCAATATGAACGCTGACACATTGTCAAAGGTACAAGCAAATTTCATAAAGCGCAACAGGAACGTAAATAAAATAACGCTCGAAATAGTAGTTTGTTTAGCAAACTATCGTTAGACTCTGAAATTATAAACATTGTTCCAGAAATGTGTAGTGAAGCGAGGCTCCGCCATTACGCAAATAACGTAACTGCAAGTCTCCGTCCACCTTAATTAAATTGATCATTGAATAAACACATCCAAAAGTTGTTCTGAGCATAGGACGCTTTAAAGGAGCTTGGAGAGTGCTTAGTTTTTGAGGTAATATTGTGTCGACTTTGTTCTACAATTAAGCATGATATCAACAGCCTTGCGTACAGTTTTACGTTTGCCTTTGCAGTCAGTATATATATATATATATATATATATATATATATATATTTATATATATATATATATATATATATATATATATTTATATATATATATATATATATATATATATATATATATATGTTTGTGTGTGTGTGTGTGTGTAGAATTTTTCCTGGTTTTCGTAATTTTTCTATTGTACAACTAAATCTAAATTATTAGGCAGAATTATCAATAATAATTTTATTCAGTATAAACTGTTTCCAGTTAAGTGAAATGGCTTCAAAATGAGAATATATGCACGACTTTCAAATCATTGGTGCTAATTAGATATTTAAAAAAAAATATCCGAGTGAACTGAATGGAGGCAGCGAAATTTCAGCATTTCCGCTGATTCGCTTTGATTAGCCATGAGCGAACATATACTTCAGGCAACTTGAGTTAACATGGAAAGTTTACTCGGCCAAACAAGGACTGCACTGACCATTCTGTTGTGTGCACAGAATCCTCTCGAAGCTCGCTCACCGCCTGTGCCGCATTGTATATGAATTTTGCATCCAGTTATTTGAATAATAAAATTGTTTCATGGAGTTTTAGTAGGGTAGTGGATTGTTGGCCGTAATCAATTAGTAATCGACTCCGTATATGCAGATAGAGGTTCGATATATCAAATGATATTTTTATTTCTTATGCCAAATACCTTGTAAAATGGGACCTTAATAAAAAAATACAATTAATGAAGAAAAGCTTTTTATTTGTGTACTGTTCGTTTTAGATACTGTTCAACAAGCTATTTGATACGACTTAATTATTTTATACGAACCACTGAATTATTTCAATATTATATTCTTAGCTATTAGGTAAATAACTAAGTATTTAATATTGGAAGTCTTTGCATAGCTATGTCGTGTTACTTTAAAGTTTCATCCGATGTCTACAGTTAAGGAAATGGTTTTTTTATAGATACTTCACGGTAACTTTAAGTTTAGTTATTACAAAAATATGTTAAATATGAATAGAAGGACAATATTGTATTTCTTATTACGATAACTCTTTACAGGACTTGTTCATCTCAATACTTTAAACATAAAAAAAAAGAATAAAATGTTTTCTATTCAGAATAATGTAAAGATTCATACCTATAATGTATATTACAAAAAATATACATTATAGGTATGAATCGTTATATCAACGCTTCGAATCTCCATCTCTTACTTTATATATAATTTGGAAAGAGTTTATCGATTGTTTTTAAAGTTTAATTTTATCGTGAGTAGCGTAATGTAATGTAATGAAAAAAATTAAATTTTTGCTTTACGTTTGGAACTTTGAATGCAATTAAGACAAGAAACGGGCAGATGTTTTTTAAAACATTTTATATCAAGAATGATAAGAGGAATCAGCCCCGTGAAAAAATATCGTTTAAACGTTTGAGATCAAAGTTGAACACATTTTTCATATGTATATACATTTGGATTCATAATGAAAAATAGCACACATACTTATTCATAATTTATTATATATTCGCATTTTATCCACAACGATTACAAAAAGGCACATAGGACATAAATCATGCAACATAAAATTTAACAACACGTACATTAAATTTAATATTTCGTAGATCGTGTCTAATAATAGAAAACAATTCATTGTATGAATTTATTTGTACTTTCATCTGAGATTTCTTCTAAATGACGACAGATGACATACCTTCTCTTTGTTTCTCGTGTTTCTCGTGCCGTCATCATTAGATAATATTGAGCTTTTTATTCTTTGATATTTTAGTCGGATTTAATTGTTGAACTGGATTTTTTGAATATTTCGTCGCGGATAAAAATTCGATCACTTTTCTTTTTTTTTATTATTTTCTTAAGAATTAAGAATCACGGCTTTTTGTTTATGCTTAAATAGTACTAAGCATTGAGTGAAGTTCAGATATAATTATCGTAAGTGTTTCTTGAGGTTTAGTGGACCCAGGTGATCGAATATTCTTTTCAATTTAGCGATGAGTGGTGCAGAAGAGTCAGCCGTGCCACGACAACGTACTCTTCTATATTCTTTCGACACGTTTTTGGGATCGAATCCTAATATTCGACCGCGCGGAATGTAATCAGTAGTAACATGTTGTTCTCTATTTTTTTGAGGTGTTTTGTTGAATATTTTGTTAAAGGCTCTTGATAAGGGTTGTGCTTTTGTTATTATAATAGTTAGAATGCTTTCGCTGCAATCGTCAAAAATCGATCGAGATTTTCTAAGGGATTTATCCTCTTCATCTTGGATATTTACAATTAAATTTTGTTCTTGCAATGTGCTATAAGGAAATGAAGTAATTACATTTGGGTTAAAGGGAAAAATACCAAAAGATTTCAAGTTTGGAGCATCATTGGACATCTTACTCAGGCTTTCTAATAAATTTAGGGACTTCAGAAAGGATCAATTTCTTATTTTTTAAATTTTTTACGACCCTTGACTTTGTTTCAGTCGTTCATGTGTTTTCAGTCGTTCAGGAAACAACGTCATACAGAGAGGCAGGCTTATGTTTATGGTGTGTGAGCTGTGAACATCTATTAAATATGGCACCTTCAGAGAAAACGGGTAGTCGATGTTAAATATTTTGGATAACTGAAAAGCAATTTGTTTCACAGCCTTCCGATTAAATGCAACCCTACTTTTCTATATTTTATGTATGACCAGCTTCTTTTCGTGTGCAACGGAAAACACGGGACTATGATCAAGTTAGCCTTTCAATTTGCCGCTAAACTAAAATACCAAACTTCTCGACGCTTCGTTGACTCTCTTTACTCCTCTACTTTCTTTACTCCTTGCATTCAACATCCCTTCTTCTAAGTCTTTCACTCTCTATGATACTCGCAATAACGTCTTCTCGTATTTACCAAACCACACTTGAATTAATTTAACCCATTAATAAACAGCAACGCACGGTGGGATTTTATCATTAAATGCAAATCAAGTCGATTGCAACTTTATTATAATTTGAGACAATGATGAAAGTAAGAAAAAATTACTCAAAACAAATTTCGTTGTATTATATTAATCTTAACGTTATACACAAAATTTCCAGATAACTGCCAATTTACAAAAAATTGGAATTGGGGCGTTAGCCACCAGGAATATATTACCTACTTTTATTTACCTTATTACTGTAAAGTAAAAATAATACCATTTTACTGTAAAGTAAAAAGAATAATGAGGAAAAGTATATGGGAAATAATTATTTTGCATTTAAGATAGAGATAAAATTATTATCGTAGCAGAGGTCAAATAATATTTGATAAAAACTAAATGGGTTTTGATACCCTATCTATAAAAAACAACTCAAAAGAATAGATTCAAAGATTAAAACAAACTCTTTAATTTATGAAAAAATAGATATCTGCTTGTTTTTAAATAAAGATATTTAACTCATAATCATCGATGATACGTACTTTAACATGTTTTACGTCATATTTTTTTAAATGGATACTTTCCTTATTACTATTTTTATTATTTTGTAGACTCTTACTTTTAATTTGAGTCAATTGACTCATTTTATTTAAGTTGAAAATATGTACTCCTTTATTATAAATTAACATTTGTTCTGTTTATAGGAAAGGATAGGAAATATTTGTTTTGTGATATTTATGGATAGTCGAGATTCTTTTCAGAACATTCTCCAATATTTAACAGGTCGATGTTTACACTTGGTAGTTAGATGATTTTTTAAATATATTTTATATAGATTATTTCTTTCAAAATATTGAGCATTTATTGTTTTCAAAGCAAAACTTGTTAACCATGCTTAAACCATGCCTGGAAGATAAACCACTTGGATTAGCGGAGGTTTATTATAAATATTTCTTGAAGGATATAAATGAAGAGTGATAATAAATAATCCTCAAAGATGATATTTCAGACATTGCAGTCAAATGTTCAGATGAAGCTATTATTCTCATAATAGCTTCATCTGAACATTTGACTGCAATGTTTAAAATATAATTTTTGAGGATTCAAATAATAATATAGTAATTTGTATATAAATTTCAATCTATTATTCAATTAAAAAACAATAGTAAAAATAAGACAAATATTGTTTAAACGGTAATTGAGTTGGGTAAAACTCCAAACGTGTTTACATTTTTAATAAAAATGTATATTTCATTTAATTTTAAAATCAGTTAGGTTCTAGTTACCTAACTGATTTTAAATTTTTTTGTTTTTTATTCATATTTTTTACAAGAAAACTGGCCTCACGTTTTCAAAATTCGGATGCAAAATTACAGCAGGCACATTGGACAGGTCCAATCATAGAAACTTTTAAAATCGCAAAATTAATTGATTATTACTTTATTTTAGCATCGCAAAACGTGGCAAATATTATGCATGGAATAAAGTAAGCATGGAACTGGCATTAAAGGCTTTAAGTAAAGAAGAAGTTGGTCTAAATGAGCGAATATTTGACGACCAAAATTTAGCGGATAAAGGGGAAAAGCCAATAATTGGTTAGGCTGGTGGTCTCACTCCTGAATTGGAAAATATACTTATCACTCATATTTTAGAATTAGAAAGATGTTTGTATGGTATTACGTCAAAATATATTAGAAGAGAAAAATGATTTAAAGAACAGATCCAACAAAGATCAAGAAATGGCTAGAAAAAATTGTACCGAATTAATTGTAATGAATTTCTACAAAATTACGCCAAATATATTCAATAAGTGAAATATTTTTTTGAGAAGTTAGAGAAAGTTTTGGACGGGCACAATATAAATGATCCGAGATACATTTATAATGTAGATGAGACGGGGTTCACTACTGCAAAAAAAGCCAAGAAAAATTCTGTCACAGAAAGGCAAGCATCAAGTAGGTGCCATAACTAGTGGCAAACGTGGTACAACAGATATACCTCCGTTTATAATATTCATACGTAAACGAGCCAAAGATGAACTGGAAGACGGTGCACCACCTGGTACGATTTTCGTATTTAACCCCAACAGTGTTTATATAAACAAAGAAATATTTTTCATCTGGATGCAACATTTTGTTGAAAGCTAACGCCTGAAAATAAGGTACTTTTAATACTAGATGAACATACAAGCCACACTAAAAATTTGTATGTCATTAAGTATGCAAAAAATCACCATGTTGTACTATTGTCACTTTCCGACAAGTGACCGAAAAGTGGCTGCGTTCTTATCCTAGGCGATTCATCACAGCATTCAGATCTCAGTGCTATTCGGAAAAGCCTATACCCATGCAGCGTCTGTTGAAATTGCGGCGTATGGATATGAGAAAAGTGGTATTTGGCCACTAAATACTAACAAGACTATGAGTTCATAACACTAGCCGAAGGTGACCACCCTCAAAATGACAGCGAAAATATGAACATTCATCCTTTATCGCTAACATCAGACATTCCAAGAAATATTCCCAGCAATGACCAGCTAATCTCAACATCCAACGATGGATCAGTCCCGTGGAAATTAAAAACGAACCTGATGTATGCAGAAGCATTGAATCTCACTCTCAACGTACTTTTCAGCCATCTTCATTTGTAATTGGATTTGATTCAGTGGTAACTATACATATTTAATGTGAGTCAAATGACAGTTTTTAAAGCTTGCGCTTTAAATCGAATTTACTTTGTTTAATTAGTCATGTGCCAAAACAATTGTTCAAGCGTTAAGACAAATAAGACGACGACAACGCCAAGATGCATCTCCTCAAATAAGGCAAAACCAAAACTCCCCAGTACCACCAGTAGCTCTAAACATCAAATTGAAGTCGTAAGGATTGTCTGTTCGTATTCTGCAACGATTAATATTTTGTCTAGTAAACCGAATTAAATAGCCAACACTAGTAATGAATCAATTCCAAACGAAGAACCCGCTCAAAGCATTTCCGCTGATTTTTTGAAGAAGGTTATTGAAGAACTAAGACGAAGAAGCCGTAAATTTCAACGTGCCTTAGAGTTAACGTCATCTCCATACAAAAGGGAATTAGAGTTGGCAAAAAAAAAGCTAAAACCACACGCTAAAAAAGTAAAAAAAAACTGTAAAATACGTAAAAAGGGTTAATGACGATGAACTGGAAAAGTGGTTTTACGAAATATGTTTGCTGTGCTCTACAGAAGACATGATACAGTGCTTAATGTGTAAAGCTTATGGGCAAAAAAATTGTCACTTTAATACTATATCCTATACATTAATACTGTTTACTTATACTATATACATATACTTTAATTCTCTTTACTTATTATCAAGAAATACTTTTAAAACATTTTTACCAAAAACTGCAAACTACTATTATGTTTTATATACGATGATTATTATGTTGCAATTGATAATAAGTAGGTTTGTACTAAGAAAACAATTATGAGTTAAAGATTCATGTTCCTAATGTTGCCATTACTTAATTGAAACTCAGTTACAAAATTGATGAATTTGAGTTTAAATTTTTTATTCTTAATTTTTAGGAGTTGTGAAACCTGTACTATTTCTGAGAATTTAATATTAAGAATATTGAGTTACACTTTCATAAATATTAATATTAAGTTTAGTAATATATTTGTAGTTTAATGTTGCAATGTGATAAAAAGTACAAAACTTCCACATTTAAGAATTTAAGACTGATTCATATTCTTAACGTTTTATTTATTTTATTAAAATTGGAGTTTAAATTTTTAGTTTGTGATTTTTGAGAATTGTGGAACCTTTTCTACAAATTTAAGATAAAGAGTTTTGCCTTATGTTTTCATATTTATTAATTTTAAGTTTTAGAATAGTGTAACGTTGCCTTTATATAAAAATGCGTTAAGTTAATAAAGCATTAGATTGATTATGATGTAGTATTTTATTTGTTTGAATTCCTATGGATACGTTGAATGGTCCATTAGAAAATATCCATAAGCCCAATGATACTAACTGACTGATCTAATCGAAGAAACAGTGGTCCAAACAAACCAAATAGTGCTAAATCTGTTTTTTATCTTTAATGAAATCTTATCTATAGGTGACAAGGATAAAAAAACCAACTAGTAATTAAAAACAAAATATACAACGCTACTAGAGACCTAACAGATAAAAAAGATAAAGGAGAGAACACAATAGAAACCTGATATCGCTCATACCAATGGTTTCCTACAAATATACCACATATAGATATTCTGGTGACAATGGTACGCATCTCATCAACAAATTGGTGATGATAATCGTAGTATGACTGTAATTATAATAGGTATGAGCCAAATCGATATATAGAAGATTGCTCTAAACAAACAAGATTCCGCCTTGTTGATCAGTACCGAAATAAACGAGCACGCTAAATTGTAATAAATTTCTAAATAATTTGGCTTAAGAATATCTCAGTAAAGGCACCCAGTTTTATATTTATACGAGAACGCAGGTCGTTAAAAAGCATAGCATAACTCGGCAATAATATCCAACTCATTATAATCAAACTGAATAACTAAAAAAATGACTCAGTTTTCGTAATAGTACAATAATATTAATTTTGCACATAAGATATATTTTTGATCATACAATTACATGTTATCACCTTAACTAAAGTTTACAGTACATATTATAATATTAAAGGAATGAACGGTAGTCATCAAAGGTATCAATTTTTTCAATGGCATCTGGTGGCAAAAGATATGTGAAGTAGAGAGCTAAAACACCATCACCACGGTCACTGCCCCCGTAGTCTCTTATTGCTCAGAACCCGGTTTAGAACGAAGGCGAAGAGATTCAACTCAATAGTGGTTATAGAAAGACTGACAAATATACCTTTAAATATACGTGCAATCTTGTAGAATTTCGTGACTTAATACCCGATAATTTCATTATAAATAATGCATGAGAGTCGATTGCAGGTTGGCCAACACTACTTAGTGCAGAAATATAGTTCAAACAAGGAACTCAATTTTATTTTTATATATATTTTTTTCAAATTTCTTATTTATTATTTCTAAGATATTAAACTGAATTGAACAATAATACAAAGTAGTTTCTTAGTTTTCCCCGAAACCAGATGAAGATATTTAAGGAACGTTTCGAAATTATTACTGAAATGTATCTTCGGTGCACAAAAAAGAGTAACCTCACTGACTGATTCACTGAGTGATCAATCAACGCATAACCCAAATGGCTCAGTCTGAAAACTTTTCATGAAGGTTTCCCAAATAACGTAGGCATCTGAAAACCAATTTTTTAATATTTTTTTTTAATTGGAGATTCAAAGTTTGTAAAGAAAAACTGGTTCTTTCGATTGGAAGGGTACATTGTTTATAAAATATAGGCAGCATCTGAAAGTAGAAATAATGCAAAATTCTACTATTGTTGGAGTAACAGTAGTGAAAAAAATAATCAAATAGTCGTTTTACAGTTTTTTGGAAATCGATCTATAAAGGACTAAACTTACTAAAGAGTTCTACTAAATTGAAAGGAAAATTTCATACACAAAGTAGGCAGATTCTAAGAAAGGAATTTTAAAATTCAATAGCTATTCGGAAATACAGTGTCTAAGTTTGTACGGTGAAAAATATCAGTTGGTCCTATTAAAAAGAAATTATAAAATTACTATAAAAATAAGTAATTAACCAAATGCTACACCGCTTTTTGAAAATCGTAAGATTACACATTTTAAATGAATTAATTGTTAAACGGTAGTGTCCATTTTGTAGTGAACATTTTTTTTACGTTAGCATCAATCAGGCAGGCATTTTTCGAAATTCAAAGAAAAAGAAATGTTTTATTCAATGAATGAAACTCCCTAATAGCATCAGGTCGCAAATCAAAGCTCTACATCCCAATTTAGCCAAAATTATTTTATAAGAATATCCTCCGGAATACATAAACACACACACACACACACACGTACACAGACACACACAGACACACACACACACACACACACACACACACACATATATATATATACACGTGGAAAATATATAAACGTTAGGTCGTAGATAGGTCGGTTTAGGACAGAATTAATTTATTTTAAATAAAATTTTTATTTTATATCAATACGATAAAAAAGTTAGTAAGTGGACATAAAAGATGATAAAATGTTTACTGACATAGAAATATTTGTTTGTTAGCGTGAAAATAAAACTGACGTCTTAATAAAAGCTCAGTAAAAATAAATAAAATCTAAATTGATGAAATTCGGTCATTTTGTATCATTTTCGCATAACAAAATGTTGTATTTATTACATTCTAATGTTGTTTATATTCTACATTAAATATGTTTTAGTCCAGAGTAATTGAGTAATTTATATAATAATGCTATAGGTTAGGTTAGGTTAGGTTAGGTTAGGTTAGGTTAGGTTAGCTTAGGTTAGGTTAGGTTAGGTTAGGTTAGGTTAGGTTAGGTTAGGTTAGGTTAGGTTAGGTTAGGTTAGGTTAGGTTAGGTTAGGTTAGGTTAGGTTAGGTTAGGTTAGGTTAGGTTAGGTTAGGTTAGGTTAGGTTAGGTTAGGTTAGGTTAGGTTAGGTTAGGTTAGGTTAGGTTAGGTTAGGTTAGGTTAGGTTAGGTTAGGTTAGGTTAGGTTAGGTTAGGTTAGGTTAGGTTAGGTTAGGGTAGGTTAGGTTAGGTTAGGTTAGGTTAGGTTAGGTTAGGTGAGGTTAGGTTAGGTTAGGTTAGGTTAGGTTAGGTTAGGTTAGGTTAGGTTAGGTTAGGTTAGGTTAGGTTAGGTTAGGTTAGGTTAGGTTAGGTTAGGTTAGGTTAGGTTAGGTTAGGTTAGGTTAGGTTAGGTTAGGTTAGGTTAGGTTAGGTTAGGTTAGGTTAGGTTAGGTTAGGTTAGGTTAGGTCAGGCCAGTTCAGGTCAGGTCAGGTCAGGTCAGGTCAGGTCAGGTCAGGTCAGGTCAGGTCAGGTCAGGTCAGGTCAGGTCAGGTCAGTTTAGGTTAGGTTATTTTAGGTTAGGTTAGGTTAGGTTAGGTTAGGTTAGGTTACGTTACGTTACGTTACGTTACGTTAGGTTATGTTAGGTTAGGTTAGGTTAGGTTAGGTTAGGTTAGGTTAGGTTAGGTTAGGTTAGGTTAGGTTAGGTTAAGTTAGGTTATGTTAGGTTAGGTTAGGTTAGGTTATGTTAGGTTAGGTTAGGTTAGGTTAGGTTAGGTTAGGTTATGTTAGGTTAGGTTAGGTTAGGTTAGGTTAGGTTAGGTTATGTTAGGTTAGGTTAGGTTAGGTTAGGTTAGGTTAGTTTAGGTTAGATTAGGTTAGGTTGGGTTAAAACAAATTATAAAACAAGTTTTTTTACAATTATAAGAAAAGATACGGTGATATTATTTTGATGTTTTCACAAACACTGTTGGAATTAGAAAGGGTTTAAAATTGAAATATGAAACGTTTATTGTTATTATTATTGCAATACGTTGAAATAAGTCTGTCATGATTATGACAGTCTAGTCACCTCCGTGTCATAACTGACAAAAGGAGATTCGTCTGAAGACATACGTTGCTCTGTGCGCAGAATCTGCAAATCAATCAAGTTCCACATTAGTTCACCAAAAGTTCAAAATTTTATGACACATTAAGAAAAAGAAAAAATATTCAATTATACCCGAATTGACGTAAACTGTTATAATTGTTATAGAAATGTATAGTATTAAGCTCCCCTTAAGCCGGAAACCAGCTAATAGTTCGCCATGTACTGGTCATAACAAAATGTTCAACTAAAATGTACGTGGTGAAACAATTTTCACACTCACCGCAACCGTCCCAGACATGCTTATCAAAATAAGTAATGCTAATGGAAAAGTCGTTTACAAGACTGGGGAAGACGAATCAGATATCAAAATATATTAACTTTATTAGGTATTCTCCCATGGACTTAATATGGTCGATGAGTGTTTAATGGATTATTCTCTGCTCTTATGTGATGATGAAATCGAAATCGGAGTAGATTAAACTTATTATGTCATATACCAAGGAAGATTGTGTTCTGTCGAGATACTTGGTAATGATGATTATATATAACTTTTCGATATTTTTACCTCTTTTTGGTGCTAGAAAATTTAAGGCGTTCATTCTAAATTCAGCACTAGCTCACATTTGCGATTTCAACAATATATAGTTACAATTGTATTTATTGTATAACGTTTACATGCTGATGAAAAACATATAACGATATATGAACTTCTCATTGAAGGCACTGCGGAGAGTGCACGGTAAACACGGAAAGGGTACATTCAGTACAACCAATACTAAAATTATTCCATCTTCTATACTCCGAGAAGTATACTTCCGTTAGAGGCAATTGAGAGAGGAATATCGATCCACTGAGTAAATGGTCACTAAAATAACATTAGCTCATTTATATGTTCGTTGCGTCCTTAGTCATGTAGAAACATAATGTAACAAGGCCACTGAATTTAATTCTTAGTCATGCTAATAACTATCCAGTAATTAGGAAATGCGATTACATTTGTTGATAATTGTTTTGTGAATAATTGTTAGAATAATAAAGTTATCACTTTTGTTATCTACATGGCTTCCTTTTTCCACCTAGGTTTCTTCTTGATTATCTTGCCTGATATTATTATATGAAGTAAATTATGTTTTTCTGGATGTCCCATTATATTCCCGAAGTATACAAGTTTCCGTTTTTTATTATTGTTTTTACCTACGCATCTTTGTTTATTCGCAGAAAAACTATTTCTTTTCGAACCTTGTCTATCCAAGATATTCGCTGTAAATTCCTGTCAACTTATGTTTCAAAGACTTCATAAAAAACAATGGCAGAAAACGTGTTTGTCGGATAAATCATTTATTGTAATATTATGAACGTAAAGTTATGGCTTGTAGTAACAAATAACGATTTATAACATGTAAATTTCCTGATTCGTGAGTTTCTAACTATTAATTTATATATTCAACTTTTAATTTATATAACATTTTCTGACTTATATTTAGGAATTGAATATTATTGGTAAACGTTACGATTCCCACTTTGAAAGTACACAAAGTATTATAATGAACCTTTTTTCAGTCGAAACAGACTTTAATTTTGCTTGCCTAATATTCACTTGAAGCAACAAAGGCACACCGGTTGCTTTTAGGTTTTTCTCCAGTCTTTTAATTTACAAGTATTCAAGACTCCATTAGGTTCTTAAATATTTAAATACAACCATTAGTCCCAGAAATATATTTATTTTCATTTCTCTGAGATTTGGTTTTGACCATGGCTTCCTTTTCTTTTAGGCTGCCTTAAACATTACTTTCTTTCTTCTTCCATTAAATATGGATAACTACAGAGCTTTGAATTTGCACGAATAAATTAGGTACATGGCGGAACCATTCTACTCTTTGAACTCGTAACTTCACATTGTATTTTAATTGACTTTAGAAACTGTCAATTTGAGGTAGTAAATGAGGTACTGCTTAGTGCACGCTACCATTACCCATCGATCGATATCGGGGTGTTAAAACCAGTAAATTATTACTTAAATGTTATATGACTATATGCTCTATCAGAATTGAAGGAAAGTTCTAATCAGGTGATACTGCATCACTTTTGATCTATCGTCTTTAAGAACTTTAAACGGCGGTACAAAGTTCCTAACAGCCTTAGTACAATATGCCAATATGCAACTACAATTGTCTTCCCATCCGACCTTAGTCAATGTTTCAACTTGGTAAAAATTTTAATGTTAAACGATGTAGGTGCAATATCATAGCTCTTATGGGCTTTTTCTGCATGTTTGAAAGGTTCATTTTACTAACATGGTATTTTCAGTCAGCGTTACTAACGTAGCTTCATTATATTTTTAAAATTTTCACATGCGTACACTGTAATTCGGAGAGGCATTTACCAATTTTTGCTATTTTTTGGGAATGATTTCAGAGAGGTGCCACATAAATAGGCTCAGGAACTGATATAAGATTTAGAGATATTGTGAGAAACTTTTCAGTCGATGACAGTACAAACCTCCTTTGGGAAAATTGATACCGAGTTTGAACTTATTTAATATGTCTTGACAAATATTTTAGAAACAGGTGATGGTCAGGGACCTATTAAGGAACTGGAAAATAGTGACAAATATCATCAAGTAAGAAATATATTCATGAACCTTGAGCTCATTTAATTAGGTCATAAATGCTGAAAAAAAATTTACAATGAGGCCGGAAGACAGCGACAGAAACTCTTCAATGACGAGGAGTAAATTCATCATGTTTGAGTTCGTTCCACTTTTTTTGACGAGTATTTTGATCACAAGTAGTAGTCAGAATCTCTTGATGGATCTGAAAAGTGGTGACAGTATAAGGTGAGGAGTATTTTCATTGACTTTTGCTTTCATTTGATTTATCTTGACAATTCCTTGATAATAAATTATGGTCGAGGTCTGATGATAAGTCCAGTTGGTGGCGACAGTAAGTCTTCAATGATGACTACAGTGCAAGTGTGCAAGTTTGCACAAAACATGACATTTGTCATGTTTTGTGCAAACTTGTTTTGTAAAGTCTTTTGTTCACAAGTAGTGGCAAGGATCTGATAATGAAGCCGGCAAATGGTGACAGTGCTTTGCAATGACGAGGAGGATTTTCATCGATCCTGGATTTATTTGTCTTATCTTGACGAATCTTCGATCACAAAGGGAGGCCAGAGTTTCTTGATGGAACCGGTAGGTAATAACAGGAACTCTTTAATACTGAAGGGTAGATTCTCGACTCTAGACTCGTTTCACTTATCTAGCAAGTCCTTTGGTCACAAGTGGTGGCTAGTGTCTAATGGTAGAGTCGAAAGATTGTGACAGAAACACTCATTGGTGAGAAGTAAAAACATGGAATTTGATATCGTTTGACTTATCTTGATGTAAACAAGAAAGCGACAAATTAAATAATTAGGTACATATGTACACATGTACAGGGTATGCAGAAAACATGAAACAAATAAGATATTGGTAGGTAGGTAAGAAAGCATGTACAAAACTAAAGCAAAAAATAAACAAAAAGAAAAACTGAACAAGACAACTTCTAAAAATAAGAAAAAAGTTCAATCGTTTTTGTAAACGACGCTTTAAATAATTAAACGGTATAAGAATACATGACATAATGTATTTCCTACGGCTTCAAAATTTGATTTTCCATTCCTCAGACACCAATCATTACTTGTAAATCAATTAGCAGGAATTAAATTTGAAAAAGCCGTATGTCTCCATAAAAGATATCACTTTGGTTTGTTACTTATATAGTAGTTAATAAAGGCAACCATAACGTTTTTCAAGAAAAGATAAGCGCCATCTATCGGTAACTGGAAATACTTAGTATGATTAATAGTATATCTTTACCCAAATAGGGTGAGGCCAAACATGGATAACGTATGGGTATGTCCGTATGTTTATATATATATATATGTGTGTAAACAAGCATGTAAGTTCCCTTAAGCAATATTTTATCCCAAAAGTACCAACTAAATATTCATGTTTTTATTAATCAAAAATATTTAACGGTAGAAATATTTATAGTTCCCTTGATTGGACTGGTTCAATTAATAAAGTGAATATGGTCATTCCTTTTGTGAGAAGTGCATAATAATTTAGTATGATTTTAATTAATTATTGTATCAACATACCTCTAGATATTACAAGTGTACTATATCTCGTCACAGAAGTATATATTTTGTAGATACAGAAGTGACATTAAAGTGAAAACAAATTATATTTGCATACTACATATTCTAAAGCAATATCTTCATAAAACTTTTAATATATTTTTAATTGTGATGGATATTTTACGAGTTTCTGCCCAATCTTTAGCATCGATAGTTTGATTGTGATCTACCTCGATATACGCTTCATGAATTCTAATATAATTTTTTTTAATACAACATAATGATTTTACTCTCGTAATTAGTCATTTATCTACCAAAATGATATTTTCCGAAAAAAAATCTCTCACATATGTAATGATTGGCTATTAGTGAAAGCAAATAAGTCTCCGGTTGTCACATCAAACATTTTAGTTGCTTGAGACAAGTAAACTATACTAGTTATCTATTTTCAGTCGACATCCTAGATTGACGGAGCCTCAAGTTTCTTTAAACGTTTTCATCGAACAAATCCTTAGTTTCTCAATCTTTCTTTCCAAAGTAAATAATATTTATTTTAATTAAATTTCTTTTCTCTTTTATAATTATCATAACGTATTTTATAGCTTACTATAGATTAACCGAATTAAATTTCACTCATTATAATAAAATGGGGGGGCAAAGTCATTCGCGTCCGTAGGAGCTGCCTAATCATCACCCTGCACGTGTCCCCCGGGTGGCGCTAAATGAATGACAACGCCGAGTCTTGAGCGGCGGTAAATAACTCAAAACACTGCGACGCTTAGCCAGCAGATAACATAAGGAGGTAGGAAATGACCTTCCTAATCCGTAAACCACTCAAGAGCGGCGGTCTTGGCTTCATTGCCCGGACCGCGAGGAGGAAAACCTCTTCAAAAATTACCCAAATCCAATGGTGGGAAACGTGCCAACTGGATGCATGGCTGTATGGATGAACAGCATTAGCGCCAACCTCTGCGGACCTGGTAAACGTAGTTGTATTCTGCCTTCTTAGGGAATGGCGTTACCCCTAAGTGACCTGTTATTTCGTCCAATTATCGTGGGAACAAAATGAATGATAACTTAAAAAATAAAACAAACACAAACCCAAGTATGATCCAACAAACTCTTCATAAGAGCATATTTACAAAAACACGTAGCAACTCTATCGGAGCAATACCACAAATGGTAAATGCTCATGAAACAATTCTTGAATCGATTGACAAAGACAAAAACACCTGGCAACAAGACCGAATACCTCATACCAAAAGAAAAAGAATGGAATCAAAATCACCACAGACAGAAAACTTAAAGAAAAAGACCAACACGACTGAATACGGAATATCTACCCAAAATCAATTTGAAATATTAGGTGAAGTGGAATATAATCCGGATATAATAGAAACAGAAAAGCCACCAAAACCAGAACCAATCTTTGTAACTGGGGTCCTGGATATCAATTCCCTTAAAAACCTGCTGTTAAGAATAACAACAGAAGGAAATTTTACTATGACCACTCTCAGGTCAGGACACGTTGTGAAAGTAATGCCAGTAAGTATAGAAGTATACAAAATGATAAGAGAAAAATTCATCACAGACAATATCAGCCATTATACTTACATGATAAAAAGTGAAAGACCTTATAGAGTTGTTCTGCGAGGCCTCCATAGCTCAGAAGACATCTCTGAAATAAAAGAAGGACTCAAAGCACATGGACACGAAGTAAGGCAACTCGTAAATGTACGTCATCGAAACACAAAAGAACCCTTACCCCTATTTTATGTAGACCTGGAGCCAAAGAATAACAATAAAGATATTTTTAAAATAAAATACCTCAATCATATGAAAGTATCTTTTGAAGCACCTTATAAGAAACAGGAAATTCTACAATGTAAAAGATGCCAAAGGTTCGGTCATTCAAAAAATCAATGCTACCGACCATTCAGATGCGTCAAATGTGGAGACGACCACCCAACCACCAGCTGCTCCAAAACAAGGGAAACGGAAGCTACTTGTGCAAACTGTCTAGAAAAACATCCAGCTAGTTACAGGGGATGCCTAAAATACAAGCAATATAAAGAGCACTTATTGAAAATCCAACCAAAACAAACATATAAACATACAAACCAAACTAAGCGTATGCCTGAAATGGACAATTTGCAGCCAAGGAAATTCAAAAATTATAATAGAACAACCTCAACTTACGCTGAAATCACTAAAAGTAGAATGGAAAACATCACTAAGCCAGACCAATTACCTCAAACGCAACAACTAAGTGACATCTTGGAACAAATGTTCAACAGAATACAAACTATGATGCTAACCATGGTAGACAACATGATGGATCGTTTCATCCAGCTTATTAGCAGCCAGACTAAGAAATAATCTAAATCTTAAAATAGTCACATGGAACGCCAACGGACTGGTCGCTCGACGACTAGAGCTGGAAATGTTTCTACACATGAAAAAGATTGACGTGGCATTAATATCTGAGACTAGGTTTACCATCAAAAGCCATATCTCAATAAAGGGCTACACAGTTTATGCTACCAACCACCCATCGGGAAAAGCGCATGGAGGAACGGCAGTGATCTTAAAATCAAATATAAAACATCACCCGCTTGAACCTTTCTCAACTGACAAGATACAAGCCTCTCTTATTAAAGTGTATGACAATAGCTCGGACATTACCGTTGCTGCAGTTTATTGCCCTCCTAAACACCAGATGGCAAAAGAAGAATATAAAGATTTCTTCTCTATACTCGGACATCGCTTTATAAGTGGGGGCGACTGGAACGCTAAACACCTGTTCTGGGGATCTAGACTTATAACAACTAGAGGAAGGTCGCTCTATCAAGCTGTGAAAGATCTTAATCTTGATTGCTTGTCCACTGGAGAACCTACCTATTGGCCGACAGATCCACGAAAAATACCCGATTTGCTGGATTTTTTCATATCTAGAAACATTGCAATAAATAACACTAAAACAGAACCTGACTTTGACCTTATCTCAGACCACTCTGCTATTGTTCTAAGGGTATATAGTAAGATATTACTAACAGAAGTACCACTTAAAATCTACAATAAGAATACTAACTGGAAAAAATATCAGGATATCATCACAACGGAAATACAGCTCAGGATCTCACTGAAAACGTCTGACCAAATAGAACGGGCTATAGAAGGACTAAACAAACTGATTCATGACGCTGCAAACAGGGCTACATCCCATCACAAAACGGGAACTGCTATAGAGCATGTGTACCCTGAATTCATCAAGGATTGTATAAACGAAAGACGTAGACTCCGCAGAGTATGGCAAAACACTCACTATCCTAGAGACAAGACTGCCTTAAATAAAGCCACACAACATCTTAAAACTCTAATCAAAGAATTGGCAAATGAGAATCTACAATCATATCTCACAAAACTGACACATACTAGTGACACAAACTACTCGTTATGGAAAGCTACCAAAAACCTAAAGCGTCCCAAACAACAAGTCACACCGCTAAGAACAAAAACGGGATCCTGGGCTCGCTCTGATAGTGAAAAAGCTAACAGATATGCTGATCACCTACATGAAGTTTTTGAACCGTTTCCCAGCAGTAATCAATATCTGGACAATGAAATAGAGGAGTACTTAAAGACACCTATTCAAATGTGCTTACCACTTAAGCATGTGACACCAAATGAACTGAGGCGGGAAATCCTAAAACTCCAGGAAGGCAAATGCCCTGGCTATGACCTTATCGACGCGACACTTTTGAAACACCTCCCAAAAAAAGGAATACTGTTCATACTCGCTATTTTCAACGCATGTTTAAGACAGTCCTACTACCCAAGCCAGTGGAAAATAGCACAGGTAATAATGATACTGAAACCAGGTAAACCTGCTCAAGAAGTGTCATCTTATAGACCTATCAGTCTCCTTCCGGTAATTGGAAAATTACTGGAAACGATAATACTTAACAGAATGAGGGAACACTTAGCAAATATAATACCAACACATCAGTTTGGATTTAGAGAGGGCCACGGAACTATCGAGCAAGTGCATAGGCTGGTTGATGTCATAAGTAGAGCATTGGAAAATAAACAATATTGCTCCGCAGTCTTCTTAGACATTAGCCAAGCATTTGATAAGGTATGGCATACTGGGCTTCTCTTTAAAATTAAAAAAATGTTACCGCACTCCTTTTTTCCGTTGATTAAATCGTATCTTGGAAAAAGATGCTACGAAGTGAAATATAACTCCGAAACATCAGAAATGCACCCAATTAAGTCAGGAGTTCCACAGGGTAGTATACTGGGACCAGTACTCTATTTGATATTTACAGCAGATCTACCTACTTATGCCAACACTACCACAGCGACATACGCAGATGATACCGCACTTCTTTCGTCACATGATAATCCCGATTCCGCATCTGAAAGCCTCCAATCCCATATCTCTCTCATCCAAGCATGGTGCCAGCAGTGGCGTATTAAAGTCAACACAGATAAGTCAGCCCAAGTAACTTTCACACTTAGAAGAAAAACCTGCCCACCTGTAAAACTTTTTGATACAGCGATCCCACAATCAGATGACGCCAAATACTTGGGTATGCACCTCGACCGTCGACTCACTTGGCGTAAACATATATGGACTAAAAGGAAGCAACTAGACAGCAAACTCCGCAGCATGTACTGGCTAATCGGCCGTAAATCACAATTGACAGATTCCAGTAAAATGGCTATCTATAAAACGATACTGAAGCCCATATGGACTTACGGCATTCAGCTTTGGGGCACAGCCAGCCATAGTAACATCGAAATACTTGAAAGGTTCCAAAGTAAAACAATGAGAGCCATGTTTAATATACCATCCCACATAAGCAACAAATATGTGAACCTAGATTTAAATCTGAGAACTGTGAAGGACGAAATTGAAATAAACAGCAAGAAATATCAACTCAGACTGGACCAACATATGAACGAACTAGCTGCTGAACTTCAAGGAGAGGGCAGTCTAAGATTCTCCCGCCTTAAGAGGAATAGCGTATCTGAACTTGCGACAAGATTCGCGGACAAAATATGAGGATTGCACCGTTGGGTGCATGTCTTTGCTAAGAATAATTTAGCTGATGAAAATCTGACAACACATTAGATTATTGTTTGAAACAAACAGATCGCTAAGTAGCAGGATATATAAAAAAAAAAAAAAAAAAAATTATAATAAAATAGTCATAAGTGTGTGTCATTTCTTGTACAATCATTTTAAAAGAGCGATTATGATTAGAACATGTTTATGTCTTGTCTAATGAATTTAGCGATCTCTATAAAGATGAATGACTTTACAGTAAAGACTCTGTTGTTTCACAGCGTAGTGTAACTTGACTTGTAATAAAATTTCCACCTCTTGAATACAATCATATCGTATTACACATATAGGTACATCAGTTTCGCCTCCGTCGTCCAGCAGAAATTGCCTTCGCGGCCCAGTGGGGAATTCAAATTAAAAAGTGACATTTTAATTAAAACGAACATCTCCTGCCAATGCCGCAACACTAGGTTACACATAATTATATTAAATAAGGACTTATTACAAATTGGCATAAGAATTGAAATTGAAAAATAGGAATTGGGAATCAATTATTTTTTAAAATACAGATTTCCCAGTATTTGATTGGTAAACAAATTGTTTTCTTTGGACGTCAAAAATAAATACTAAATATAAAATATGTCGGCTGAGGTTATATAGTTTATCGATAAATAAATAGCTCTTTAAAGAGTAAACAGATTCTTCCATTCAGTGTGTATTAATAGGCTATATTATAACGTATAGTATAATATTCACCCAGGGAAAGCACGCAGTTCTTAAGAAATAACAAAAAAAGTCATTCTTTGAGTGGCGCTATAAGGCGCTTTTATTGCTTTGTTTAAGTTATAATATACATATAATGTTTGTATTTTTATTATTCAAATCTGAACATTGAAAAATACCACAGAACTCATATTAAAGGTGCATTATAAAAATAAAAATAAAAATGGAAAATTGAAGTGAAAAAAAAGATAATTATGAAGTCAAAAAATTAATTATTTTTGTACAGTGCCACTATTACTACAATAAAAAGAAACTAATTACATTCTCACCGGTAATTAGTTTATTTTTATTGTAGTTAATTGCCAATATTATAAGTATCTTGAAAGTTCGAAAATTCTTAAATTCATGTTGCAAATCTGCTACATTATTTTAATAAATCTGCTCTCCCAGGTTTGCAGCTCCTCAAATATTGAACATTTATACTTTTTCTTAACACAGCAACACTGTCTTTATTTTTTATCGACTGTGATAAGGTTTTCT
This sequence comes from Druceiella hillmani, assembly GCA_039881145.1. Taxonomy (NCBI): domain Eukaryota; kingdom Metazoa; phylum Arthropoda; class Insecta; order Lepidoptera; family Hepialidae; genus Druceiella; species Druceiella hillmani. The sequence goes on from JAYKKI010000011.1 coordinate 22,584,232, forward strand.
ATAAATAAGATTCTCTATAATACCCCAATAGGGTTCTCTATAAATTAATTTACAAGATTTAATTTATTTCAATCGCCGTGATCCGCATCAGTTTGGTGACGGGTGCTTGACAACACTCGATCGCGCGACAACCGGTTGATCTGAGTTATAAGAGATATCTGACATGGTCGAGATAAGAAAGGGCTTTAATTTAATAAGCAGAGATTAAAACGTGTAAAATCTAAAATAAAGGCGGATTATTAAGCCTAGTGGTTGAAATGTTCTGAATTGTAATTATGGGTTTACACATTTCATCATTCAGTATTCTATATAACCAATAACATCTATTGTATTTTTATACATTTTCTGTGTTTTGTTTTATTACATTTTTATATCATTTCTCTATCCGGTATATGTACCTCTTCATTTCACTTCATGCAATAATAAATTTTGTCAAATACTTTTCTTTAGACTTTTTTAAAGCCACATCTATTTTGCTGCCTCTTATCTTGTTTCACTCTTTCTATTAAGTGAATGTGTTTAATACGTCTCTCTGCCTATATATATAGATCACAATTTTTTATGAATCGTTTTCAAACTTGGGCAAAAAATATTTCTTGGCTAATTAATTGTAGATCGTAATTTTAAATTTTGCGTATTTTGGAAGACTCCAAAATGGTGTATTTATGATGTGCTGATTTCCTGAAAAAGTGCAGTGTAAATGTTTGAATAAATATTATTAGTATTGTTTATTGGAAAGAACTCTTTGGGTTGATCGTTAAGTTTATTATTATGGACCTATGTTTTTAACAGATTAATCAAATTATAATTATGGGACTATCCTGATACAATTTCTAAAATAATAGCAACGTGACTAAAAGTTATAATCTGCTCTAACGTATAATTATGGATTTGAGAAACACAAAATTTCATGTTGGCTCTGAGCTCAGATTTCATTTTATGAATATTTAAGGTTATTTAAATTCATATACTCCGTAGATTCAAAGATCAATACGTGGTTGGTCAAATAAATGACAGACTGTGTATTTAGATAATTAGAATATAACCAAAAATTAGTTCTTGTAAATGTATAAAATTGCTTGGTCCCAAAACAAAATATAAACTATAATTCTTCTTTCTTCTTTGTCAGCAATACAGCATCGTGCAGGCCAAGGCTTTCCCAATCTGCTCACTCCAGACAGTACGACTTGATGTAAGGCTTCTCCACCTATTGACTCCCAAAATATTTAAGCCTAATTTTTAAAAAAAAATTGGGCTTCAAAAATTTTTTTTTAAAATTTTTTTTTGGTCTAGATCTTTCCATTTTAAAAGTGTCCCAACCATCTGATTCCATAGGACTTGATTACTATCAAAATGTATACTTAGTATAAATTTCATTGTTAAATAAGCTTCTCCTGATATAATTTTCTTTGGCCGCTCCAAAATAGATCGAAGGATCTTTCTTTCAAAGATGAGTAACCTATTCTCTTCTGCTTTATTGATTGCCGAGGTTCGCTACCATACAAAATTATAGGTCTGATGAGAGTTTTATATCGATTTATTTTAGTATTAACAGAGATAAGTTTTGATTTGAGTTGTCTTTTTAAACCATAGTAACATATGTTTGCCATCAGAAGTCGGTTCCCAATTTCAACTTTTATCTCATTTTTACTGGCAATGAGTGTGCCCAGATATTTAAACTGAGTAGCTCCTTCAAAAGTATAACTTCCAATTTGGAGCGACTGCACATTATGTGCTCTAGAGTTTACTACCAAAAATGTCATTTTTTCTTCGTTTACTGCTAAGTCAATATCTCTAGCAGCAGTTTCAAGGGCAGTAAACGTCTCCATAACGTCTTTTTTGATTCGCCCAACTATATTTATATCATCAGCGTAGGCTAGCAATCATGTAGATTTTTGCAGAATGGTATTTTTGGTGTTAATCAACGAGTCTTTTTTAACTTTTCCAGCGCTATATTAATACGATGCAAGACAGAATCTCCCCGTCTATGACCGCTTTCTGTGAAGAATACATTTGAAACATCAGACATAAGCTTAACTCTACATTTGATACTTCCTAAAGTCATTCTGACAATATTGGTAAGTTTTGGTTGGATTCCGAATTCACACATCATACTTTGAAATCTACAAAAAGACGGTAGGTATCAAATCCATACTCCTTGGCATTTTCAAGGATTTGTCTAAGCGAGTGTATCTGGTCTACAGTTGATTCTCTCTCCATAAAACCACATTGATATTTTCCTATAATTTTTGTGACATAGGGAAAAAGCCTACGAAATACGATATTTGAAAAGGTTAAAAAAAGGCATTTTTAAAAAAATGTTAGAGGCATTTTTTTCGTTAAATATCTGTACTCGTACGTCAAAAATTAACTTTTTTATTATCTTGGTACTCGTATATTTGATATACTTATTTTAATAAGTTTGTACAATCATTTGCAGAATGGAATGATTTAACAATATTTACGTAAAAGTGTCACGAATTACTTAAAATTATTTGAATTATAAATAAAGCAGTTTTAAACGTAGATATATTTACTATGTAAAGATAAGAAAGTAAGACACATTAATTTGTCATTAAGACATTAGCTGACATAACTGTATATCTACAGTCACACATCACACATTTTTTACTGATGTTTTCTCGGTTAACGTTTATAGAAGACTCCTGCATCCGGTAAGTACTTACGCAGTCTGGTAAAAACTACAAGGTAAATAAAGGTAAAAGGGCGCACTAAGCACTGCAAATTGGTTTTCCTGTTTGGTTTTAGCCAACATTTACAACACAAGCAACGCGCCGCGCATTTTTATTGGCTAAGCGCCACCATTATGGGCCAAACATTCGAAATGTATTCTCACGTTACCTTGCAGGCGTAGTTATTATTTTTCGACTTAAGCATTTTTAATGGCGGTAAATCGCTCCGAAATTTATAACGTACGATATTGTGTCTCTTTTATGGACGGCAAAGACATTCAGTAGTTACGCTTGAAAAGATAAAAAATAAAGATATGTTAATGTTATGAATTTTTATACTTTTAATAAAGCAAAATAAATTTAATTTTTTCTCGAGACATTCACGTTGTTTTCAGTGGGGCTTTTTATGAATGATAGTAAAATATATCCAAAAGAAAGAATATTCTAAAGGAGTACGCTTGAAAGACTTTATGAAAAAATCAGTCAATTAGAAACTGAAGAGAGGTCAGTAAAAACTTGACTTAAAAAATTGTCAATAATTTTAGGGTTCCACACATAAAAAGGAAAAATATCAAATCTTTACAGAATCATCCACGAATACATAGGTCAATCTGTCTTTTCCATTTTTTCTCAGAGACCGTTTGGCCCTTATCGACTCGCATATTTGTAATACTAAGAATCTAAAAAGTAGTTTCCTCAGAAATTTTTTTGAAGTGGCAAGTTTTTATATAAAAAAGAAGTTTCCTTTCTATATTGTGAGATGTCAATTGAAAAGTTGAATTATATGGCTATCAAAATAATTTTTTTCCTTCAATTTATGTAGTATAGTCCTAGATTTCATCTATAATTCCCTTCTCCAAAACGGTTAAATTGATAATTGTGAAAAAAAATAGAATTATTAGGAAATTACTTGAAGTCGGCCGGAAAAAATGGTTATAATTGTAGATTGTAGTGAAATTTCAGATATTTTGGAGCATAAGAAAGATAGAAGAAAGATAATCGGCTATCTTTCTTACAAATGCGTAATAACTTATATTGAAGCTTACCACCTCGTTTTTTCGACGCAAAGCGGGCAATTATAATAATATAATATGGTAAACTATTGTTAAACATATATTAAATCATTTGGTCAAACCTGAATTAAATTTTCGAACAATTTCTGTCACAGGTAGTTCATTTTTATGACATATATACTTATGATATAAGCAATTCAAATTGCATTTCGGCAGCACATACGTGTTTAGTTCAATGCAGAATATTGTTTTCAGCGCAGTTTTCCACATTGCCCGCACTAACCAAACTAACCGATAGTTCGGTTAGCGTGGGTAATGTGGAATTACGTTATACTCACCTTTGTTGATAATTTAAGCCAAATCAGACTTATTATTTTTTTAATGTTTAAGTTTAATATAGATTATTTCTATGATAATGTATGATGATGTTCATTGCTAAGCCTGACAGTCATTTATCAATACCCATTATTCTGAGTTAAATAAGTTTAATGCTGTTCGCAAAATATTTTTAATAAAAATGGCTTAGGGTCTTTGGCTTAGGGACATGAAAAAATTAATCGTGTCGAATTTTTTTCCTTTTTCTATCGAATACTCTTCAGCCATATTTAAAAAAATGTGATTCAAATCCGAGTGAACCGAAAAAACAAATTTCTGCAGTTTGCCTATATTAAAAGTTCTTATATCAAAGAAATATCTCAACCTACAGGGTCTTTGGAAATATGGCTGGCAAGACCTTCGAATGTAAATACACGTTTGACTAATTTTTATATCGACATTTTAATATTAGCCGTGGATAATCTTGATTTACCAATAACTCATTCTATCTGAATCAGGAAAAAGAATCGATTCACCTTAATGACTCAATGCCTAATTTATCAAGGGAACTGTAGCGATCAATACATATTGCGATTTATTTTATTCTGAATTAAATAACATTACATTCTACTTGAATATTATATAGAAAAATTGATAGTAACTGATTAATTTTCCTTCGCCCTGTGAACTAAATGCATGTATACATTTGTATATAACATTACACTTACATTATTAGAACAGGTACTTTTCACCTTCTTTGCGTGATTCTTCATGAAATAAAAAGGGATGTACTTAATAGAAAAAATGCACCTTAGGATAAAAATATTCAAGTGGATAAAAAGTGGAGTTGAGATTTCAGTTGCTTCCTACGTCTAAATTCTTATTTTAGTGTGATTTAAAAGAAAACGGCAAATCAATTGTACTTAAATCATATTCAGGATTAATAAGTATATCGCAGTCACATTTAATTGAAAAAATCAAACTTTGTAACGCCAAAACTAAAGAAGTAAATTAAAAGTTTTGCGTAAAAATTATTTTAGGCAGTGATGTTGTTTAAAATTCACGTGACTTTTGTTGATGTTGTTTAAAATGTTTGATCATTGACTTTTTATAAGACTATAATTAAGTTGCAAAAGTGTGAGTGAACATTTAAAATTTTGCTTGTTACCATTACTACCTTATAGTCAGCTTGTATTCATTTCATTGAGTATATGAAAACTCCAAATCCTCTTTACACAAAGTATGGTATGATATTTCAATTAATCAGGCACTGTGGTAAAGAAGATGGAATGCAAAAATATTCTTGGATTTTTATCTTGCCCGAAAAAGTACGTCTAATGTTATTCTATTTGATTAGCTACGACAGAGAGCCGTATTTCCCTGAAATAAAGCCATGAAATAGCGATATGCACACCTTCACAATGGAGAAGGCGTGTCCCTTACAACTACGTGGACGATTTATTCTATATCACCCACAGGAATTGTATCCCATAAAAAAATTTTATTAACTTTTACGCCTGTTTCATAGTACTTGAAATTTTAATATGATCATTAGTTTATTCATAATTGGCATGGCATAATATTTTCTCACTCACTTTTTGGAACATTTTTTCAAATTTATTTTTAATTTCATAAAGTAGCATCAAGACATACTTAGTTTTTTTTTGCATCAAATATATTTTCATATTAATTTAAGATTCGTTTTCATATTGTGTGAAGTGAATATTAGTCATTTCCGGGGCAGGGTATCATGACGATTGAAAGTAATTTAGAATAAAAATACAAAATTTAAGTATAAATTACATAAGTAACATTTACATAGTTGCATAATGGATCTAAACAATGTAAATCTTTTTTCCAAAGAGTCAACATTTAATATGCATATCCAGATTTTTCCTATGCATTTCCAGATTTTTTAAAGCTTGCATTTTTTATTATTTGGCTACTTTGAATGAAACAATAATTTTTTGGTTAGTAAAAAGTTTATAATTTTATTGATAGGTTTAATTTAGGTAGTTTTAACATACGAGCTATTTTAAGCTATTTTAAGCTTTATACGTTCGTAGTCATTTTGTATTTAGTTATGTTTATTTATATTACTCAGTTTATTGAATTTAATATTTTTCGGTAATGTAAATATCTGAATGGTACAAATTTTTAAATTAAAAAGTGGAACTTCAATTGTAACTTAGACGAGATATAAAATTGGTATATGATTTAAAATTCGAATGCTAATTTTTTGATTTACTTTTCACTGGAACTTCATTTTAGCTGACCTTAGGAATTAGAATAACAAGGTAATTCTTTATTTTTGTGTATTTCTATAAAATGAAATATAAATTCCCAATAAAAGCGAATTATTATATATGCATAAATTATATATATATATATAAATATATATATATATATACACATATATATATATATATATATATATATATATATATATATATATATATACTATGTAAAATTAGGAACCTTTGGAACTTTAATCTGTAATAGGCATACCACTTTTTTTCGCTATTTAAAAATTGTCATAAGTCATTCACATGAAAACGCATCAGCCTATATTTTATATTCCGATAAACGTCAGAAATATGGCAATATTGCATGATTACTCTTCTTAGCGGTCGGTAGTAAATTTGACTTGTCTAACTATCCCTTTCATTTCCATAATTTTACCGTAAAAATATTAAAAAAACAAAGGAAAACAAAATTAATTTCAAGGCTAACTTTGTTTACATTTCGTAAATCAAAATTATTGCCATTTAAAAATCTTTAACATCCATTCATTATTCCCTCAAATATAAAGGTTAAAAAATATTATTCTCGATTTTTAAAATGAACTTTTCGGAATAACTATTAATATGATATTTTTTCGTTTGTCGTTTAGACAAATTATTTTTCGCTCTTTATTAATAAAATAATATTAATTTTAATTGCTTACTTCACATTGAATTTTTATGGATTATTTATTATTTAATATGGCATCCCTCATTTCATCTGGTTAGAATATTTTTTAAACTTTAGTTTGGCATAACAGTTGTTGGTTTAATACGATTTTATTCTGTTAAACGATTTGTTATTTATGATATCGAGTGAGTGAAATTACGAATATGTCGTTTTTTAGTGCTGATGGAACACAGTATTAGTATGCCAAATGTCATCCGATATGGTATAACTTATGTATGTATCTAATGTAAGTAGTCAGTTATTACTATTGATGTGCAAAAGGAGCAAATTTGACTAAAAACTAAATGTACAATATTTGAACATTTTTTACATTAAACTGTACCTCGTCATTGGATCTCGATGAACAAAAACATTGTAAGGCATAACTAGTTAATTAATAAAAGTAATGAGACAAATCGTATTTCAAATTGTTTACTCCAAATGTTCAGAATGCCTAAGCGCACATGTACCGTGCTGAGACGTACTGCCTGCGTTTTGCTCCTTTTTGCATAAAGTTTGCTGAGTGTGAGCGTCAGAGTGAATGTAAACATAGCGAAAAATAATTTTATTAATGCATCACTCGACTTGCTCGATTTCACATGTACTCTTTCGTTGCGTTTGGCTATCAATAATTGTTATTTACTTTGAATCAGTGTTAAAACGAACTTTTGGGCTGTTTACTGAACTCTTCGTTTTATTACTCATTGGGACTTGCTTGTTTTGTGATATTAATGACGACCTAGCTGTTTACTGGACTATTCGTTTTATTACTGATTGGGACTTGCTTGTTTTGTGATATTAATGACGACCTAGCTGTTTACTGAACTCTTCGTTTTATTACTGATTGGGACTTGCTTGTTTTGTGATATTAATGACGACCTAGCTGTTTACTGGACTATTCGTTTTATTACTGATTGGGACTTGCTTGTTTTGTGATATTAATGACGACCTAGCTGTTTACTGAACTCTTCGTTTTATTACTGATTGGGACTTGCTTGTTTTGTGATATTAATGACGACCTAGGTGTTTACTGGACTATTCGTTTTCTTTACTGATTGGAACTTGTTTTGTTTTGTGATATTTATGAAGACTTGGACTGAACTTCACTTACTAGTTGTGATTCAAAATGCCACATATTCAGTATACTCCACAAAAATATACAAATATGCATTTTATTTACCGTGAATGTGAAGGCAATGCAAATGCAGCTGCAACTCTTTATGGAGAAAGATACTCCAATACGTGTTAACCAGATTACAGCATATTTGTAAGAGTTCACGGTTATTGCGCAGAAATAAGAATGCCTGGAAGCAATGTTGGTGGTACTAGCACGGGAAAAGTCGCTCAACCTGACGTTGAAGACATGGGGCTGTCTGAAATTGTTTAAAATATATCTCTAATACTGGCAAAAATGGAAAAAGACCCGCAATTTTTTAATAAAATTCTGTGGAGTGATGAATCTACATTCAAAAGAGTATATATAAATTTGTATGATCTCTGTAGCTGGCAACTACAATATCTCCATCTTATGCACGAAGACAGATGCCCAGTACCAATTTAAAATAAATTATGTGACTGTAATATTAAATAAGATAATAATATTTCCATTTGAATTAACAGGAAACCTTACTGGATAAAGTTATTTGGAGTTTCTTCAAAGTGATCTTCCAGTTTTATTGGAAGTGGTGCCCGAAGGGCTGAGAGATTCCTACTGGTTATGTTCTCTTGTTCGTAATTAATTACACAGAAATTACTCAAATAAGTGGATCGGCCGTTTGGGGCCAATTTTCAATTGGCACCAATGACTAGGTATAATTTAATTTAAAAAAGTGTTCAAATATTGCACATTAATTTTTTAGTCAAATTGTCTCCTTTTGCACATCAATAGTAACTATTTATTCAATATTGTTTTTCTGTAAACTATTCAAGTTAGTCATACCATTTATAGTGCATCTATTGAAAGGATGAACGTACAATATTATAACGACGAAAAAGCTTTAAAATGCTTTCATTAATAATGGCAGTGTACCTACGTGAATCTAAGAATAAGTAAAAAATTTGACATTTTTTAAAAATTATATCTTGTGTACTACTTTAGATAGATTGTTTTTTTGTATTTTTACTGGAACGGTCATTAGTTCTACAATAAGCTATTTCAAGGTTATCCATTCATTATCGGACACCTGTATATATAAGTGTGTATAAAAAAATTGACATTTTTTTAAGTCATATCTTGGGTACTACTCAAGATAGATTTTTCTGTATTTTTCCTAAAATGGCCATTAGTTCTATAAGCTATTTCTACTATAAGCTATTTCAAAGTCCATTAACTCATAATCGGATATCCATTCATTATCGGACAACCTGTATATATAAGAGAGAGAGTGTGCGTGTGTGTGTTTGTGAGTGCGCGTGAGTGTGCGTGTGCGTATGTGTGTATGTGCGTATGTATATCTGTATGTGTGTGTACGTTCGTGCGTGTGCTTGCGTGTGTGTGTGGTAGTGTGTCTGTGTGTGTGTTTGTGTTTGTGCGTGCGTGCACGCGTACGTGCGCGCGTGCGTAGGTAAGTGCGCGTTTGCGCGCATGCATGTGAGCGTGCGCGTGCGTGTGCGAGTGGTGTGCGCGTGCGCGGGCACGTGCGCGAGCGTGCTAATTAAATATTACTATCTCACTATTGTTGTCTAACTCTTGCTTGACTTTTGCCTTCTGGAGAAGAGACTTTTATAACGTCGTAAGGCAGTATAAGGCAGTGACAATAGTCTCTACAGTATCTACTCTATAGTCTAACACTAGATGTAATGCATGGAAAAAACAGTGCATTTAAACTAGGTTTTTCCATTTTGAGAGGACTAACATTTATTGTCATTGGAGTTGGTACTGTTTAATTCATTTTGTACTTTTATCAGTAATGCGATTTCAAAATGACTTTTTTAATATCTTGTTATGAAAATCCGTATATAAATGCAGTTTCTCTTTTTTATTAATTAAAATTTATCTTTTTTTATTAAAACAATATCCATAAAGTAAAGATATTTTAACCAAACCAAATTTTCACTTATTTTTAATGTATCAAAAAAATTCAATTAATTGTAAAAGAAAGAAAGTAAGAACAACTACTGTTAAACGTCAAATCTTAAATTTCATTAGTAAAAGAAAGTAAGAACTACTACTGTTAAACATCAAATCTTAAATTTCGTTAGTAAAAGAAAGGAAGAAAAACTACTGTTAAACGTCAAATCTTAAATTTCGTTTTAAATTTTTTACTTATTTCATTTTTATAGGTTTTTCTGTTTGCTTTTCAAAAATATCAATTCGTGTTTGTATGGATATGTTCAGCGTTTAGTGACGAAAGCAACGAAAATTTAGTAGTACATACAAAGAATATAACATTGAAAAAAAAACGCAGTTTGTATGGAACATGTTTTATTAATGGCCTTTTTCTAAAATAATAGAGAGCAGCGCCTCATTTTATTCCGAGAGAGAAAGATCGGTCAAGTGCAAGCTATAATTGAACAATTAGTGCTTTGTGCCCCCAGCCTCCCCTCCATCGTACATTTATATTTAAATAGATACTCCGACTTTGTGTCAATATCTTTGTAGCACATGGATTTCTTCGTCTGCTACAAAGATATTGGCAAACGCGCGTGCCGGAGAATGGGCTCCGCGCCTCTACAGATATCTTTGATATGCCCCCGCGCTATTCGCCGTCTACCACCGTATCACTCGCGTATGTGGTGAGTGGGGAACTTTTCGACTGAGCCAAATTGAACATTTTGAAAAAGATGTCAGGGCAAAAATTATTGTTAACATCGTTTATTCTAGAAAACATATTTTTTTCCTCACATAATTTAATTGTAAAATTTAATCGCGCTCGATCTTTTCAATCCTTATAATTTTTAGGCATCTATGTCTAATTCCAATTTTCTTAAATTTTTCACATCTTTCTAAGCGGTAAGAAAGGTAAGGGACTACAAATTTAAGCAAAAAATGCTTAAAAAATATATCAAATGTGTGATTGTATTCGTACTTAAATAAGCTTTCATTTGACATCCTTCAAGATTTTTTTATTTCCTAATTTACCCTCTGAATTAAACTCAGAATCAAAATACATTTTTGTACTTCATGTTTATTATTAAGCTATCATACTCCGTCTCTGTTAATTCAAATGTTTACGTCGAATAGTTTCCGAGTAAATCGCTTGCAGTAGACGGACGGGCGGACACCAAAGTGATTCCATTGGTGTTCCATTTGGCAATTAGGCAAAGGAACACTAAAAAGGTAAAATTTATATTGGCCCTAACCAGCATTTATACCAAAATCCAAAAATGATCTAATACTCGGAATATACGAAATTGTGAGGCGAAAATGTACACATCACATCAAAAATGTCACATAGTATTGTGAACAAAGGACAGACATTACGTTTTTTACTGCTACATCTAGATAGCCATAAGGATCATACACTCGATCTACTCCAAAGTATTAGACTGGGCATTATTTTACATAATTCATATTAATGTTTTATTGTTCTACAATGAACCGTTACGAGCATGTAGGAATATTTATTTTTAAAAATTTTCCTCTAAATGATTGAGGTCGCAATCTAATTTGTATTCGGTAACCGCCTGCCATCGATTACCAATTATAGTGGATTTTCAAAAATATTAAGTTTCAAAGCCTCACTCTCCTCTAATTTTTCAACCATGGGTTTGAAAATTTTGAAAAAATTATATTTCGGTAACTTTCATCAACTAATTTAATAGATGTAGATAACTATGGAAGCCTGCTGTGTTTTACCTGACATACACTGAGATCATTTTCTTCCAGTCTTTCTACCGCTAAAATGTGATATTTTGTAGAAATTAGTCTGTTGAGTTCCTGTTAAAGTAAGATCATAAGGAGTCTGTATGTTAAATGCGTTATGTAAACTAGATGTATAGTAGGTTTAAGTAGAATTTTGGCTCCATGTGTATTTAAAGACGTGCTCGTGCCAACTTGGAAATTTTGAATCGATTTTATGAAATTTATATGTAAATTCTAACCGTTTTCTTGCGACCAGTTGTACGTCTTGTATCATTCGTTTGGCATGACTTACAGGTTATCATTGATAAACGACATTTTCATTGGCAGATTCTATATTCAAATATTTAGAATGTGAATTACAAAAACTTTAAAAGACTTTATAGTTATAGGCAGTTCACTAAACAATTTTCTGCTATTGCATATAAAACTTTTGGAAACCCTGGACAGACGGTGCTTAATAAATATTTTTTTAAATAGTTATTCTAAAAATTTTTCAAGATGGATTTATTTTATCTTCAACAAATGTTTCCAGAATTACAATGTTAAACGTATTCCTTTAAATTGTTAAAAACCACTTAAATACCACACTAAACTTCACGCCGCTTACAAATGGTTGAAAAAATTTTAATGCAATTTAATGTAAATTTAAATTTCTAATTATCAATGCCTCTCATAATTATATGAATTAGATAAATTTCATTTAAAACTATAAATATTGTTTTCATTTAAATGGGATTTAAGGTCGTGTTCTTGAACCGCCATTTACATAGTTGCTTATATCATTTGGTATATCTGTTACATGAAAAGAAAAATTACAAGTCTTTTAAAAAAAATAAAACTTCGTACCCAGATTATGTATTGTAATGCGTTTATTTATTTATTTATAAATATTAGGTATAATTATTTACCATAACTGAAAAAGTATAAATCATACATTGTATATATTACAAAGTATGTCATTGATGGTTATCGCGTTTATTGTCGTAGGCCCAGATATGTTTGTAGAATATGTAAAACTCTGCTTTCTAAAATTATTGTGTCGACAACAACGGAGGCGACGAACATGGGTAATACGTTTTCTAAATTTGATGTATTTACACAATTTAATTCTTATATTATTTACATAGTTTTTGATATTAATTGCATTTAAATCTGGGAAATTACAAGCATGGCACACTGAATACGGCCAACGATTTATTCAGAACTTTAATCTACGATATACTAATAACATTGTTATTTGTCGCCTAATTATTTGCAATCCTAAGTATTTGGAACCACTTTTTAATTATTGTGCAATGTTTAAGTAAATATTTAAAATTGTAATTAGCGCCTATTATTTAGCTTATTCTCTAGGTGTAGTCCTATAGAGATGATAATAATTCAGGGGATCTCAATATCTCACGTTCTAGTACAAAATTACATATACTAATTAGTTTAATTCGTTATGCAACGACAATACTAAGAGATGTTTATAAATTGGAAAAAGTTATAATACACAGAAGAAATTTGAAATAACGAGAATACTCAATGAGTTGTGAGACTAAAGTAGAACTGAATAGCATTTAAACATTCAACAAAATGCAATAAATCGGACTGCGTGTGCAAACTGCCCCTACACGTTTACTTTCGAGTTGCTCACTCGAAAATATTAACGCGTCCTCCGCTTTCTCCGGTATTTCCACTTTGATAACACAATAATAACTATCATATTAAAATCATTTTAAGGGATATGTGAACTTACAAATTATTATTTTACCCTTACAATACTCCATCAACTTAAACACATTTATGTGATTATGGCATAGAAATTAAGAAGTCAGGGAGGAAAAAAATTAACAATTGCTTTTAACTTCATAGACATGCGATACCGTTTCGCACTTTTTTGATCGTATGTCAAAAATTATGCGGTTTAAGATTATAAGAAAAATAGTTTTTTTCATATAAAATACCCACTAGATCTTATTGCTTTACTTTAAAATTTTGGAACCCATTTAGAGTAAAAATAAAAATATTTATTACATATATATATATATGTATATATATATATATATATATATATATATATATATATATATATACATATATAAATACATTTTCAGTGACATACAGAGAGATGAACACCATAGTTTTGCCATAATTGTTTTTGTTACTTTTAGGTACTGAAACCTAATACATAATTTAGAATACATTTTTATTAACTATAAAGAATATATCAGGCTCATTTATAGTGGCAAGGAAATACATTAGCGATAGGGGCAAGATAAGAAATGTTGTGTAGAGTGGTGCGGGAAAATTAAGTAAGTAAGCAACTTGAATGCGGACAGGCGCACGAGGGCAGATATCGTTGTTGGTCATCTTCAACATGTAACATTTTTGGATATTGTATTTATTCAATATATACTTAATTTGTGTCCTCAGTTTAGTTTTCATCTGCTATAAGTATTTGTAATTACGTTTAGTGTTAGGCTGTATAAATTTCTGAGTTTGCTTGCACATGTATGTTGTTCATAATTTTTTTTGTGGAAAAACTGGGAAATTTGTCATTTAAAGTATTAACTTCTAATTTTATTCTTCGAAACAATTATTGTCTTTGAGATAATTTATGCTTCGTGTATCTGGATTTAAAATATTTCTCTATTTGCCTCAAACAAAGGATTAACGAATTTGCTAGTTTTTTGTAAATAAATTTTTTATCTATTCAATATCAGTGCTAAATTTATGATTTAATATATTATTCCGTTAATGTTCACGTTCGACAAGCCTTATTAAGAAATAACAATTTACCTAGAAAAAATAATCTCAATACGCAATATTGCTATTCGTATTTGAAAATCATATGATTAACATGAATTTTTCAATATTAAATATCTTTATCAATTTTTATCGGTTTCGGTAGTCGATTGACTTTAAAAATAAGCTTTTTTCTAATGTGGTGTATTTTCAGTTGAAAATCTAACTAAAACAAAAACTAGTTTTTATATATATCTACTAAAAATCATTAGAAGAGCTGGAGAAAACTAAATATATATATACATATATATATATATATATATATATATATATATATATATATATATATATATACATATATATATATATTTATATATATATATATATATATATATATATATATATATATATAGAGCACGAGTACTAACCTTACGAGGGTTTCGTATATGTTTAGATGTTTATAAACATTTAATTGTATATAATTTCTATTATACTATTTACAATATTTTAATTTTTTCAAAATGTTATGTTGTCTACTACATTTTTCACAATTACAAATTTAAAAAAGATATATAATTCCACATAAAAATAGACATCACTGATTTCCGGATTTTTCCTTTTACTATAAGACCTCCCATTATACCTAATTTCAATAATGTAGGTTGACCGGAAATACTCCATAGGTTTTGTTTATGAATCAAATACGCTTCAAAGGGTCATGTCTCTTTATTGCATAAACCAAAAAACTTGATATTTTTACAGCAATGTAAGGTAAGATCTAATCCTGTAATGGTTCCATTTTTTTCAATTTGATGGACGGAACTCTAAAAATTGCAAAATTTCAGTTGTCCGGAAATATGATTGTATTTATCGTACAGGCAAGGCAAACACAAATTTAGAGCTTTCCCTGGAATTATAACTTTCATCACACGTTCTTTTGGATTATTTTTTTAAGTAAGATTTTGCAAAATTTCAAGCAAAAAGTGACAAGGGAAAAATATTCAATTCTTTTTAATTTTTATTATAGTCTTCAAAAGCAAACAGGTGAAATTTTAATTTCAAAATTAAGTTAAATATTTTTTTTTAATTTTTACTTTTACAGTTCTTATAAAAATTAATCCTTTTCAATCTGGGAGGGACAGATCATACACCGATAATGTAATTACTGGAAAAGCGAAGTCTTAATTCTTAATTATAAAAAAGAAAATAAGAAAAAACCAAGCTAGAGTGTAAAACTACGTAAACATAGAAAGCAATTTCAGATTTCGAACGCCTATTTTTAATTGTAGTACTATAAATAGAATCAAAGTTAAGACCAAATGGAATTAAGAAATTTATTTAGGGTGAAAGATCATACTTAATTTTTTGTGAGTTTATAAGATGGTCTTATCATATTCGATTATTAAAAACAAGAAATCTCGTCAAATGCGACAAAATAAATAAAACAATGGAATATATCATAGTAGCTTTTGTGGCAGCCAATAAATACATAAGTTCATTTACACATAATTGCTGAAGCCATTATCAAAAAAGTTCTAATTTTTAGTTATGCATAAATGAATCAAAAGACATAATGTAATCTAGAAATTCATGTATAATGCAAACTTAATCTTCTACAAACGATTTCGCAGAGAAAAATAGGCAATGTAGAAATATTTTTATTGACAGAAGAAGATATAAGAGCAAGAAAATGCCTTTGATAGTAATTTTGTGGAATTAATTGTGCACATCTCAGTTATGAATCTTTTTAATACATAAGGATAAAATAGATTTTTCATTTATTTTGTAATTATAGAAAAAAATGAAGTTTCTTAACTTCCTCTAATCCAATCGAACACGGCGCAAAAATTAAATTTCGGAATTTAAAAAATAATGTCACAATACAGAATATTTTATTAAATTAATTTTTTTGTGTATATACATTTTGTAACATTTAATCTAAGATCGATAAAATATGCTGCATATTTTTATAACAGCAAATGGGTGCCCCCATTTCACGGTCAGATGGATATTCACAAATTAATCGACGTGGCGTTCCGCTTAAAAAATACAAATTCTCATGAAAATATAAATCTGGAGAGATCAAGTCACATTCTGCCCTTCCCTTTATCGGAATGTATAAAAAACATAAATGTTATTAAAATAATTTCAATCATCTAGATTTTTTGCTAATTTGCGCTGTCAAGAATGTATTGTTTGTAAAAACTGAAAATATGTTTTTAAAATTTTTATTCTTATATCAAAAGTCAACGTTGAATCATTAAATTTTAATAGTTAGTTTTTAAATACAACATATTTTGTGTATATTCAGTCGATTTAAACATAAGCGTAATGGTATCTGTATGTCATCTATATTAGAAATGTGGATTTGGACAACAAAATGAATTGTTAATTAAGTTAGCATTAGATGACCTACGTTATTTCCTCACTTTGAAGGTGGATTTCTAGGTAACTTGAATCTACACACATAACAAAATTTTAACAGTAAATTCTGTACGTGACAATATTTTAAAAACAGTGATTTAACTCATAGAATGATAATAGAACACAGAAAATCTTTTTTTTTTATTTCATGTCTATCTGTATGTTATTTGCTGCACCAATCATGCAAAACTTGGACGGATATAGATGAAATTCGGTATGATAATAATTTATAACTAAGAACAACACATATGAGAGAAAAAAATTCTTATTCCGAATTTCACGCGAGTAAAGTTGTGGGACACAGCTAGTAAATAATATTTCTTCCTTGTACGCTATCTCTCATTACTATTATTTTCTTTACAGTATAAAGAGTACAGATTCAAAAAAATGAAAATTACTTAACGATTAGCACTTGGCATTGGCTTTATTTTTCATATAAACATTTATGATCATTATTTATTTTTTCCTTTGATTGAATACATTATTTGATTTATTCAACTAAAATTTGTACATTTATAGTCGATTAAAACCGTTTTCCTCCTGTTTTGACCGATTAGCATCTTTTATAAATTTTAATGCGTATAAATATGAAATATAAAAAACTTCCTAATTAAGAATGAACTCGCTTTACGAGGGATCTATACACACTTTGGTGCTTGTAAATATAAAAGGATGCATAATATTTCCATGTAACTTTTATAAACATTAATGTTATTTTTGACCCCACAAATATCGCAACTATCATATTTTCACAATAGTAAAAATTCGTGAATTTCTCAAAAACTACAAAGATTATAATTATGCTAACTAAACAAGTTCTGAGGATTCTGAAACTATATTTTCAGGAATTTTTATGTAAGACAGTCCTAGAGGTATTTGCTGAAGAATTTTAGGCTGTTTTTCTCTGAAACTATTTAACGTACTTTAAAAAAATTGGCTTAGGGATAAAATATATTAACCCGCAAATGTTTTGATATTTCACGTGTGAGAATATTTATAGAGAAATTTAGAGAGCGCAAATAAAGTTTTTGTTTTATTATATCCATTTTTGTGAATTTCACAACAATTTTTTCCAGAATTTTATGTAAGATAAGTTTGAGATATAGTATGTTCCCATCCTATACTATCTCGAAACTGTCGAAGAAAAAATGAAACAGTCGAGGAGCGCGAAGCACGTTTACGTTTCCAACAAACGAGAATGAGCACCGCGAGAAACAGAGAAACCGAAAAACAACGAAACAAACGAATTGAAACATCAAGAATAGCGATACAATCTAATAATAAAAAACAGCGAACGCCAGCCACCCAGGAAAACATCATCCTACGAGAAGCGCGGACGAGGACAAGTAAACAGTACAACCTAACAAATGAAGCAATCCACTATGACCCGACGAAACAATATAATAAACATAAACACGTCATAATTGAAAAAAATGGAGAACATCTACCAATTTTGCAACGCGAAAAAATTCAGTAGAGAAACACGAGGAATTTGTTGCATGAATGGAAAAAATCAATTACCACCACTGGAAACATCTCCACAGGAATTTTTACATTACATGATCGGGAAACTCCTGAAACACTTGCTTCAAAATATAAAAGCGTGTAAAGCCGGCACCCAAATTACTTCTTTCGGTGTCACTTCGATCAACACAAATAGAGATGAAATCGATTATGTTTTTTCCATCCAAGCCCAAATCTATCACAAAATGGGATCTTTTCTACTACTATCCAGCTAAGACTATAAATTTCTGCAAGTATATTTCATCGGAAATGAAGAAATAGAAATTGATCTACGATGCACAAACATCAGTGTATTGAGACGAGAAATAATTCAAGATGTACAAAGGATCTTATACAAACACAATCAACTTATTCACATAGTATATATGTATGCAAAAATAGAAGTGGAAAAGACGTCTTACATAAGACTGCATCAGAAGAAACTACGTAAGGAAAAATACGTCCACCTTCGAGAAGCCTACATCCACCTTCTACATGTCGAACAAAAGAAGAAAAATATTTCAACGTAGGAGTTCAGGAATTCCAGTAGAGGAATCTAACGGACTAGGTCGAATGTTTCTACCTCCCGATGCTGCTACTCAAAATACAGGGACCAACATGTTTCACAGATCTCGAGACTGTTGACGGTTACATATGCAAGACATACAGAGAAGCATGCCAACGCTTAGGACTACTGGAAAACGACAACCACTGGGAATTAACACTACAATAAAACTCACTCACAGCCTTAGCTGAACAAACCAGAGACTTATTCGCCATAATACTAACAATATGTAACCCATCGAATCCAAAACAGATATGAGACTCTTTCAAAGAGAGTATGAGTGATGACATATTGTATCAAATTCGACAAGCTCATCCAGAACTGGCCATCGAATTCAACGACGACATCTTCAATGAAACACTTATTCACCTGGAAGATAAATGTTTAGCAATAAAAAACAGACCTTAGTACAATTTGGGATGAAAAAAGCTACAACATCAACGAGCTACTTCAACATATTGCTTTCAATATACTACTCCTCAATGACAATCAAGAAAACAATTGCAATGTTATAATGGACCGGATCAACAACAACACTAGCAGAATTATTTACTTAGACGCATCAGGCGACACCAGGAACATGTTTCTAATAAATCTATTGCTGGCAGAAATATGTGCTAAATAACACATCGTACTTGCACCGGCATCAAACGGCATTGCCGCCACACTTATGAAAGGAGGATGAAGTTCCCTTTTACACCAAATAAACCAACAAGTAAGAGTAGAACTCGCACTATTATGAGTAGAACTCGTACTGTAAACACAGCTTCATATTCCATAACACAATTGAGTATAGACAGAATTTCTATTAAACTAATTATAAATATTGATATTACTTTCCATTACCTAAACATATCGTCTAACATATTTTCTATTGCCTAGTATATTGCATATCTGTTACACCATAGTAATCTCATTATATCTTGGTTTATTGTAAAATGTAAAAAAACAGGACTTCAAAAGAGATAGAAGTAAAAAATAATTAACTCAAAATAGGTATTACTTATTTGCAATACATAAATAAGATACTTATTTTTGAAGGCGGTGCCATCGCTGTTGGCCCAATTAAACAAATTTGTAATTTAATTTGATTGTACTTACAATACTAAATATATTAATAAATAACGTATTTATTATTATTAATATAAAAATTTACTTGTGTTTAAGTTCATCGGCTGTGCTGGGATCGACTTCAAAAATAAGTAACTTATTTATGTATTGCAAATAAGTGATACCTATTTTGAGTTAATTATTTTTTATTTCTTAGTACCTATCGTTTTTGAAGTCGGTTTTTTGAAATATATTTTATTTTAGAATGTTTAGTTATTAGTGACTTTTGAATTCTATCATTCATTTCCGGACCTCATTATCAGGTAATCATCACATTTATATAGAACCATACCCAAAACACTCTCTTTCAAATAAAAGAAAGAATCATCAAAATTGGTTCACTCCGTAAAGAATTATTGCTGAACATACATAATAAAAAAGATTCCGATGAATTGAGAACCTCCTCCTTTTTTGAAGTTGCTTAAAAACATTATTCAGCAGAACGTCATCGATAGTGCGTATATATAAAATCGACGTATAGAACGTAGTATTACGTAATTATCGAGGTATATGGAATAAGAGAGCCATTTGGTTTTATTCATATATAATTTTGTTTTATCTATGTCATATTTCAATAATTATTTATAAATGATAAAACTAAGCAATTACTAGCATAGTAATCAAATGAGTTGAAAATTATGAAAGTTGAAGATATACCATAGAATTTCTCAACAATGAACAGCATAGGTACTGTGATCGAGTTTCGATAATTTAGGACTAATGATATTTTTTTAAGAGACAACAAAAAACCACATAAATATGCCGGAAAAGCCGGAAAGTGGCGATGGGAACTCTTCAGTGAGGAAAAGTAAACTCATCGACTTTGAACTCTTTTGAACTGTTGTGACGTTAAAACAGAGTAATAAAGTAAATAAAGTAGATAAGTATAAACATGTACGCGGAATATAATTTCAACCTTTAATCCATAAATCCTGATACTGCGGATGTACTACTTGCCTAAACCGTTATAATTGAAGATCTGCTATTTTTAGATTAATATTGTGGATCTTAACCAAAAACTCTGTCACTGAACTTCAAGTTCCAACTCCTAGATTCTGATGCAGGGTTACCGTCCGCTAAACTGTGAAACTTGAGGATCTGCTGATTTAAATAGAATTGCGGGTTTCAAGCAAAAACTCTTAATCGAACTCCGTATTCCGACTCTTCATTCCTGATATTGCAGGAGTACTGCCTTATTTGTGTTTTAGTTCTCAAGTAGAGATTCTGTCTGTAAACTTCGGATCCAATTCTTCAGTCTTGACGCTGTCGGTATTTTGCCTGCTAAAAACGTGCTACTTGAGGATCAGCTGTTTTAAATTAGCACTAAAAGTCTCAAGCAGAAACTCTGCTACCGGTGTTTTAACACCAAGTAGCAATTTTTTAGCTCTGCTGTTGCAGGTGTACTGCCTGCCTAAACCGTGAGATTGGAGGACTGGATGTTTTTGAATTACAAGCAGAGACTACTACTAAACTCCGGGTTCCAAGGGCTCAATATTGACGCTGTGGGAGTATTACTACATAAATCGTGAGGATTAGCTGTTTTAAATTAGTATTAATCGTCTTAAGCAGAAACTCAGATATTAAACTCCAGGTTGCAACTCCCCAAATTTGACGCTATACTTCTGTAGCCTAAACCGTGAGATTTGAGCATCTACTATTTGTAAATTAATATTTTAATTCTCAAGAAAATTCCCCGGAAAAAAACCCGGATTCCAACTCTTCAGGCTTGCCACTATGGGATACTATCTGCTTAAAACGTTAGACTTGACGATTTGCGGTTTTTAAAATAGAATTGTGTATTTTAAGTAGAGACTCTGTCATTAAACTCCGGGTTCCTACTCCACAGTTCTCATATTACGGGGGTACTGCTCGCTTAAGTCATGAGACTTTAGGATCTGTTTTTAAATTAATATTGTGGATTCCAAGCCATTAATCTCAGGATTTCAATTTCCTAGCCTGAGGCTGCAGAGCTGCAGCCGGTTTTGTGCATGTTAACTCATATCTCCGGCATTAATCAACCGTAACCATAATATGTATATATGTATATATATACATATATATATATATATATATATATATATATATATGTATATATATATATGTGTATATATATATATATATATATATATATATATATATATATATAGTTTCATACAAGGGTAATAGGTGACTTAGTTACAAGTTGTTAAGTAGATAAGTAGGTAGAGATATAAACTATTGCTTCAATTGACCAAACATTAGTATGTGATAGGTAGGCTAGCAAGTATATGCAGGTATGTATAAAGACATATAGTAATTAGTCAGTTAGTAGGTGGATACATAGTTTGCAAATGTATATACATTCTTTAAACATTGATAATGTGGAAGCCAAAAGGTGGTATGTAATTTATATATCCGTATGCATATATGTGTTTACGAGTGTATACATGTAGATATATATGAATACATTAAAGTTCATTAATTGCCGCAAACGTCTGTTTAAATTTAAAAATGAAATATTTTGGATATTGAATTCGCCGTGATGTCTTAAAATTGTGGGTAATATAAGATATCATCGGCATTAAAAATGGAAAAATAAAGCACTATTACAAAAAAATGAACCAACTTAAAATAACCGCCGAATAAGAAGTGCACTGAAAAATATAAAATTACCGCATTAAAAAATTCCAAATGAGCACTCGGTTCAGTTGAAAGTTTTGCGGTACAATATTGTTTCCTAACATAAATAAATTTGTTATCATTACTACTGTTAAATATATTTGGAGTCGGTCGGTGCCAAGTAAAAAGTAGCAATCATCTGCGTATGTAGGTGTGAATGTACTTGCGAGAAGCGGGTGTGAATGTCAGAGAGGAGATAATCATCAATTTGGCACTGATTCCGAAAATCTCTAGCAGCAGCAGTTTTTCACAAATTTATTTAGCTAAGTCCAAAGCTAAATTATATCATTTTGGACGCCACACACATTTTGTAATGATTTTTTAATACTTCTGTTAAAATATATAATATAATATATATATATATATATATATATATATATATATATATATATATATATATATATATATATATATATATATGTATAAATCGTTAAAAGAATAACTACATAGTTTTACATGACTTTGAAGCAGTATGCTTTGCCTCCTCTCTTTCTTACCTACGAGTATATAGGTCTATTTAAAATCTGAAAAAAAAATCGGTATAACGGTGTAATGATGTAATTATTTTAAATAGTTTAACATATCAAAATACTATGCACTCATAATTTTTTTAAAGTTTAATTATTACGTAACTCAGTGGATACGGAATTCGAGTAGTGAAAGTTTCATTCATGCTTGACAAGTTATTCAGTATTCGTTAATATTCACATCGTCATGATTTCTTTTTCATTGATTATAAAACACAAACATATATTGAAAGGTATATTGAAAGGCGAAAATGTTCAGTTAAATGTTTAATGCAACTAAAAAGTTCATCCATTCAACAATGTAATTCATTCGGTTTTACAATTTTCTTGTTTATTTGCTTGCAACAGATTATGGAGAATTATATTCGGAATTTGTTTAGTTATAATATTTGTTTAGTTAGTTATAATATTAACACGTGTATATATATTGATATTTATTTATAATGTAAAAACATTTTGTTAGTGGAAATAAAAATTGAAGGCCTGTAAATAAATAAAAAAGTGGTAAATAATTTATTTACAAAATATAGCTCATCGTAATGGTCGAATGCAACTTTTAAACTATAATTTATAATAGTTTATCGAAAAATTAATCATAATATTCAACGATTCTCTTCACAATGGAGAAGGCGAAACAATTTCCTCCTACTTTACACATATATCCGAAAAATATATTTTTTAAAAGATTCTATTTAATGACTTTGTAAGTGTTGTAAATATTTATAACGATACGAATAGACCGACGGACACGGTGTGAAATAGACAGTAAATTGCGAGTAGAACTGGCTTCCTGAAAATTCTGCATTATTATGTAATATTATGATAAAGCTCAGTAAAATTAATCGTATTTATATTTCTGTACCATGTACTATACGACTTGTGCTTTCGTTCGTAACGATATTTATGATTCTAGACCAATGGGCACTTTCCATTGGTCTAGAATAGTAGTAATTTTTATGAGTGAGTCATTGTAAAAGTACGTGGTATTTTAGAGAGAGTGACTTTTTATTGTATTGAGTTAGAATCAAGTTAAGGCATTTTCGGAATATAGACCTCAGTATTTGATATTAATTTCAACTTGGTACCTCTACCCGTTCCTGAAATAAGGGTTTCTTTTTTTCATTCTGAGTGGGGAAGGTTCCTTACCTTAAAAAATAAAAAATTATCTCTATGTATTTAATTCTATTATGTCTTCATATGAAATCACGTCACGATTAGTCTTAAATTAAAGAAATATGATGCGGTGGTGTAAGTATGGACAAACGAACAGGGAAATTATAAGAGTTTAATTTTTTAATTTGGTTACGGAAACCCAAAATATATATCCATTCAAATTATATTGTTGCTCACTTTTTTTGAAAGTCATAATTTAAAAAGTTCCTTATCAAACTTTATTTTATGAGTAACTATAAATTTAATTATAAAATTGTTTATTAACCCATATTTTATTTCTTGCATAGCTTATCTTTTACTCTTGGTAGAGTAAAATTTAATTACTAGCTGCTATAATAATGGAACTTACTAAATAATTTTGAAGAAATCCAAAAATTTACTGAGATTGATAATAACAAAAGAAATAATAAAAAGTAATTATATTTAGGTGACCGAAATATGATGCTGAATTTGGAAAATTTGATTTTGATATTTTAAAAGTTTTATTTATATTTTCATAACTTTCGCTCTAAAGAAAGTGTTAACCGACTTTGAAAAAGGAGAAGCAATGGACAGGATAAACAAAAACAGCTCTTACGTCGAATTTCGTTCTTATGTAAACCTTAAGAAATACAAATAATTCGAAATTCATATAATTCTTATGTTAGTCTTTTCTTATTCACGTACGTATAAATGGAAGATTGAGATAATAGAAAGGAACAAGTGATTAATTTTTCCGCTCACCGATATGTTTACTTCTTCTCTGGGCTGCCTATGCGATATCCATGTAAATTATTATCGGTGACATCTTTAGCAAGTCCGCCGTGCGCCGACAAGAAAATCATACCTCTATGGACAACTTTTAACTTGTGAATAAATATTCTTATGAATTTTAAAAATAACTTTGTTTACCATTTATATTTTATCTATAGTTTACTTTCTCACAAAATGCGACTCCGAAAAATTTTAATAAACCTCCTGACCATATATTCCAAACGCTAAGTATGCTATTCCACACGACTAGCTCTGTAGCATTACCGTATTACAATATCCCCGTCGAAGTAAACTCTTCAATCATTCGTTCAAGTGAAACTCTGTCGTCTCCTCCCCCCGGGCACGATTTCACCGCGCACTCGTTTTAGCATTATTAATTTTTTGATCGATGTGTACAAGTAAGGAGATTAACGCGCTCAAATAATGTATTTAAGTACTCACGCATTTTTATATATGCATGTTAAATCGTGGTAGTAACTCAAAACTGACCTATATGGGCAGAGAGAAGCGAGATCGAAAATTAAATTTATATATAGAATGCGTATCCGCCATATGCTTCAGAAGTGAAGCTTCTTCTTGTTCGTTCTCTTCGTGTATCATTGCCAATCTATTCATATATCTATCTCTTTCGCTCACTTTCTGCCTTCTGCTTCAAGGATTTCACACCATACCTTGCTTTTTCCATCCAAATCTATTAATCCCTCACTCGTACGTTGACAAATGATTTACGCCTTTCACTTTTTATTTCATGTCGTAATTTTATTCTACCGCGATAAGAGAATATTTCACTTTACGTGGGCATAAATTAAGAAGCCACTGTATAATTATTAAACTAAATTATTTACCATTACGCCATCAGGAAAACTCTCAAAATGTCTGCGTAACCAGTAACGATAATCAATTACGTTTGATCGTCCTAAATAATTACTTTGCCTCTACTTACGTGCTACTTACTATTTGAGTACGCGCGTCTGCTCCCGCTACTTCCAAAATTAATATATTTTAGTAATTCCTTCATTTAACTAAATTATATGGTTCATAGTATAAAATGAGAGGAAAATATACCACAGCCTTATAGATCAAACACAGGCGTAACTATAGTTACACAGGAATTTTGTTATCTACCCAGTTAGTCGCACACACTTGGGCAGTACTTTAAATAAATTACTTCATTCTTCAATATATACCTAGACTATGGGGGGTACTGTTTATTTATTATAGTGTTATTTATATTGTCTGCCAAAATTTATATTACTGGTTTAAAATTTCTTTTCAATGTTCACTATACAGTAGTTTAAAAAAAACTAAGGAAGGGAAACGTGAGGAAGAACACATCTTAAACGGTATGTCCTCTTATTTCTTGAGTGTAACTGGCCACGCAATAATAATTTCGAAACCAAATTATTTACCTTACTAAAAAATTATGCATTTTACTAGACTCGAAAATTTAATATTCGGAAACGATGTATAAATGCTATACTTTTGATGATTTTGGATTGTCTATCCAAAGTTATTTTTCCATATAGTATGCTAGAAAGGCTTTCGCATTAAATCTGAATTTCATAATTATCAGCTATATAAATTACGAATATTAAATAGTCCTCCTCTTTTAAAAGAGGCTTGAGAGATCACAGGACTTTAAAGATCCTCTTAATTTTTTTGGAGTAAACGTATACAAAGTACTACTTCGATTTTACAAATATAGTGATTTGGAAAACCGTAGTATTCGGAAAACCTGTTTCTTTTTCGGTTTATTTCCTCACTTTGTAAAACCATGTTTTCATAACCATTGTTTTATGAACGTCTTCTGTCGTTTGTTTCAAACGATGTGTAATTTTTTAAACGTTATTGCAATTATATATTGTAAAGAAACGATTCCACTGGATATACATTGTAAATAAAATATATCAAAAGTACAAAATTGCACATAAAAAGACCATGCGCAGTTGCGTCTTTCTTCCTATCAATAGTGAAAAATAATATTAATCACGGGACTGTCGAACATCAGCTGGAAGGCTTCAATAGGCCCCATAAATTTAGCAGTGTCACGTGAAGGTCGAATATGTGGTAACCGAAGTATGTTATATTGTATCACAGATCACTAATTACATGTGATGCTACACGAACATTTGTAGAGGATGGTGAACTTACTCAAAGAATGGTGAATTAGCTCTCACTTTGGTGTCTTCCTCGTCTCTAGATACAGTATTTTCTTCTGATTCTGTGTTGCGATCGGACGGAGTAAAATCAGCATCTTCTGTACTCGAAAGCAAGGCTTCAGGTATGGTGGACATACGATTTTCTTGAATTCACTCCTCGTCAACATCACTTTTAAGCTTCTCCGACCATTTTGTTACAATATTAGCAGCATTTTCATTGAAAACATTGACGGATTTAAAATTACGACTAGTGAAAGCCATGAAAATAATATGTAATAATAATAAAAATTAAATACAGTACATCCAAGAGACCGAGACTTATAACACAAAGAGTAAGATGAAGTCTCACGGACCCCTTGTACCTCGGACTACTTCCGTCGTGTTGCAAAGAGCGCACGCATACGTCGTCTTCTCTCCACATTCGCCGCACTACTGACGAAAGGTACTTATCCGCATCCTACAACATATAGGCCTTATTATAAAAGTTATTAACAAAAGTAGTCAGAAGAGGAGTCATTAGGACTCATCAAACAAGTTTATTGTTCAGTTCTAATAGCTATTCTTTAGTAGAATATTTTTTCGCAGTACGAAGAATGAAGAGTTATCTAAGAAAAACATTATTTTTATTTGATAACTCTAAGCACTATTAGAGATCCTTACTTAGTAGTGTAGAATTAAGGAATATAACAAAAATATCTTAAATTTCAATATCGATAAACCATATACTAATTAAAAACACATTTAATTTTGCTGACTACTTTTTCCACTTAAACTTCAAGTGACGAAGTAATGAAAATAATTATACAAGACGACGATATCTTATGCAATCATATTATTTATTAATTATATTATTTATTAATTATAATATTATTACATACGTACGGTCTGCACACGATAAGTTAAAAATAATACTTATAATATATTTCCATCTGCACTTTGGTTTTAAAACGTTAATTATAACGGTAAATATTTATGAGCTTTACATTATTCGAAACTTAAGAATTTTTTTTAATACTCAAATTGTAGATTCAACATCTCATGACAGGGAGAATGAAGTTTTGTTAAGATGTCGTTTTATTATGCAATCATGGCAAATGAAACATATTTTTGTGCAAAGTATATAATTATATAAATATATATATATATATATATATATATATATATATATATATATATATATATATATATATATATATATATATATATATATATATATAATATATATATATATGAACAACGAGAAGAGTGAAATTTAATAGTGGTCTCTATGATAATAACATTTATTATTTATTGTCATATTCGTGACTTTTTAAAACATAATTTATGTATGGGAAAATGTTAACCTCATTTTCCTACAATTAAAATAGTTTCGGTGTGAACTTATTTGCATTATAAATTATTATTTATTAAATACTTAATGTTGACAAATTACAATAAATTATTAGCATGTAATGATATATTGACAGATTAGTGATCCACCATTTTATAGTTAAATAATTAAATTTAATTTAATTCATTTTAAAAAATAACAATAATAATAATTATTAAAGATAAGTAAAATGATGGTCCACTCATCTGTCAAACAAATTGTAAGTTTTAATTTGTAAAATTTGATTAAAATTAAAATTTACTTTTTACCGATCGTATTTATAATGACCCTCCAGTCCTTTTATTATTTTATTTTCATCAATTATTTGCGTTCTAAATAAAGCTATTCTTGTATTGTGCCAAAGAAGCATACCTTCTAACGCACGTACATAAGTTTACACAATTTTTTGGGTGTATTGTTATTCTTTTTCTCTCAGAACTATACGGGTACAAAATTTAATAGAATTTTGTTATATAACTATGGGCATAAAGTTTACTAAAAACGCTAATAGAGGGCGTTAACAGTGCCAAAATTATATTAATCAAATCAGAAAGTTTTTTATATCGAGATAAAAAGTATTATATATATATATATATATATATATATATATATATACATATATATATATATATATATATATATATATATATGTGTGTGTGTGTGTGTGTGTGTATAGTGTACACACATTTTAAATTATTTTTATTATGTGATATATTAGTTGTATCGAGAGTAAATTATGAGCCAAAACTTGTGCTTACTGCGTAGTATGAAAAGCTAGACTTAGATCAAGTTTTGCCCCGTTATTTCGGTGTCTCGATCTTTTCTTGAAAATAGTGTAAAAATTTAGGGAAAATATAATATAAGGATAATAACTATGAATTTAAAAATTTTCAGTTTTGTCGAGAGTACTGAATTAAAGAATGAAATAAAAATACGATGTAAATCCATTTTATATGTTTTTACTTAGATTTATATTTCTTTAG
Source organism: Druceiella hillmani (assembly GCA_039881145.1). Classification (NCBI taxonomy): domain Eukaryota; kingdom Metazoa; phylum Arthropoda; class Insecta; order Lepidoptera; family Hepialidae; genus Druceiella; species Druceiella hillmani. The sequence goes on from JAYKKI010000011.1 coordinate 22,613,963, forward strand.
AGAAAGTAAATACCACATGGGAAGAAACTGGATGATGATATGAAGATATTTTAAAAAGATTGTGTGATTAGCCCAATGTAAACCTAATCTGAAAACTCAAACTTACTCAATATTTTGCTGTTAATAAATTATTATTTTAGTTGGTGGCAAAAGTTTGAAATAAAATTTCGATATTTGGTCACATTTTGCAGGATCATAAAATAAAATGTTAACACGAAATTGTCTTAACATTGCCTTGTTTCTTGAGATCTTTAGTTTCATTAATAATTAAATAAAAATGACAATTACAAAGTCGATCTTTGAATAATCATAATTTAAAATACTGGTGGAAATAAAAAATAAGATACCTTTCGTATTTTAACAAGAACTTTTTTACAATGTGTCACATAAGCACATTAATGTCATGTCTAATGGAATTAAATGTCAGGAAGTGTTTAACGAAAAGTACATTCAAAGATAAGTTTGCAGAGGATTTGAACTGAGCTTTTCGTTCGTTGCACCGTATAGAGCTTTGCTTATGTTTACTTTTGAAAGCTCGAGTCAGCTCGATTAGCGGTTTATGAGGGAAGGGAAGTACGAAAGCTCAGCTCGTCAGCAGTGTAGCAGTCTCCATACGCTATTAATCGCGTCAGTTTTACTGCCAGGAAGTTATTGGTGACTAAGGGAGTTGACAAGTTTTATTCTTTGGTAGTTAGATTTTGTTATCTTCAAATGATGAGCGCTATCATTTTAATAAAGATTTCATAACCTATGTAAAGTTTTCACCTAGGCATGTTATGATTATTGTTTTTCGAGTCTTTTACGTTGAATAGTGCCCATTTATATTAGAGTAATATGATGTTTGTAAAGAAACGCGAGAAATATTTTTTTTACAAATGAACACAATAGTTTTAAGCAAATTTAAGTACATACACATTAGTATAAAAGTAATCTTTTTATACTAATTTTTAAAATTTAATTTTTTTACACTAACGATAATTTTATTTCTGTATTTACGTAATGATCACTTCTGTAATCTGTCCTTTTAGGAAAATATCTACTCTTAGAAATTTGCCTCAATATCCAGAACGTTATTAATACCGTTCATTAGGCCGTTTATGCCTCAGAGAGATATTTTTAAATTCACAAAAGTTATAATTATCAAACAATTTAAAAATCGTATCTGCATATCTATTTTTGGGTAAATTTTGTATGTAAAATGTAATTTCTGATTACTAAATACAAAAAAGTAGGTTTCTGCAAAGCAGAGTGCATTTAGTGTCACTCGAAAAATTGCTTTCGCTGACTTTTGGCGATTTTGAATTTAACTGTTATTATATAGTTAAAATAACTGTGCTTAGAACAATGGTTATGTGTTCTGTTTTTTATTGTGGCACTACACATCGAAATAATCCAAGTAAATGCACATTTTACATGTAATTTGTAAAGTGTCGATACCACAATTTTTTATTTACTTCCAAAAATCTGCACAGAAGTAACTATTTAAAATATGACAATTACAGACAATATGCCTAATTACACATAAAATAAAGGTATACGTTAAAATGCCATGATTTACCAAGTTTTTGTGTAAATATATTTATTTGACGTTTACGCTAGTGTTAAATCATCTTGTCGATGAAATTAATTCGGCTTAGTAGTAAATGGGCGATAGAAATCAAACTATTTTTAGAGTTCCGTGGTAAAGCAGGAACTTTATAATTTCATTATGTCTGTAAGTACCTCTTTTATACATATACCAAAGCGCAGTAGTTACTTCAATTTTAAATATGTTGCGACTATACATATTTTTTAAATTTATGCGTTTATTTCATCGAAACTTGAACTAGGTTTTTCCCCTAATCCATTAAATAGAATACCATATATTTTTAATTATTTTTCTAACTACGATTAAAAATATGTAGCACTTTAATTAGATTCTCTATTCCCTCGTTCATCTGTTTCTTCAATATTCCGTTTTAAAAAACGTATAATATAATTAGTAAGAATATTTTTATTAAAACAGAATAAATAAAAAACAATTTATATTTTAAATTTAATTTAAATTAAATCATTTATTTAATATTCTGTTTTAAAGCTTATCTAAATAAAATATTTGTAATTTATTTCAAACTATGAAGTCATTTACATTATGTTATAAATGATTGCAAAAATTAACTCTAAAAGGTTATTTAGTTTTTATACTATATTGAAACAAATATAAGACACATGGGTGTAAATTTTAAAATCATTCAGTCTTATTGAATGTATGCAAACTGTACAGAAAATTAAAATATTCGTAATAAATCATCACAGTATGTAACGACATATACTTGTACCTTAATGAAACATTAAATGGAATGTAGCATGAGGTATTTTCAATGATAAAAAAAATTTATAACAAAGTGAAATTTATGGTTTTCATAATTTTAAATAGTTAGAATATATTAGGAAACCGTAAAATATGGATTGTGTTGCAAATCGTAAGAGGTTGTTGTTTATAAGATACTCATATTAAAATAAAATAGACACAATAATGTGACCTCCAGGAGGAGTTAAATTTGTTGAATTTTTTTTCATGTTCTGCTCAAGACTTTTATTTTTCTTATTTCCTTTTCCCAATCACGTATGGTGTCGACATCTGAAATTTTTGAAGTTTCTACCACTATTAAGTCAATTACCCAACGAAAGTGCACTAAATAAAATTGAACGAATACGATTAAATTAAATTGAACCCCGGCTCGGATTAAAGAAGCCTTTATTTTATTGAATTTAATTCCTCTGAGATTTCCAAGAGCTTGATCTGCGGTCGCCGCCGGCATATTTCATAGCTTATTATATAGATTACTTTAGTTAGAGCAAGACAAGATTGGCTGAGTCCGCTGACGGGAATTGTAACGAATTTTACTTTGTATCACTGGTACGTGCGGTTTTAATGACTACTTTAATTATTATCTCGTCCTTCGCATCAAAAGTGAGTTAGATGCGAATTCTATACTACGTCACCTTTGGTTACATAAATATGTGAATATAGGATATTTCTAGATATAATTTGAATACTAAAAAAATATTTTTAAGAATTTTTTTGAATGTAGTAAAAAAATAAATGGATAGGATTGCGCACACCAAGTTTTCTCGGAGATTAACAAATTAAAAATAACAACAAATATAATTTGTTACGTATATACATAATATTACGTCTTGTTATGTACAGAATTCGAAATATTTATGTTTTTAAATATGTCAAATAAGTTTTCCATACGCGGAATTTAATCATATATATTACATTCATTATCCGATTTGCTTTCATTCATCTTAATAATTTGCTATTTTTAGCTTTAATAATGTTAATTGGTTCTATTAATGACTTTATGTAAATATATATTGAAACTTTTATATTTTTATTAAAATTATGAAACATTCTTTCGTTGAATAGTATTTTATAATAGGATAATGAATTAATGGCGGTTTTGAGATTTATTTGGTAATATTTTATTATAATTATTTCAGTATCATTTTTATTTTTTGTGTTTGGTATCATTTTATAAGCATAAGTTTACAGAAAAATGACATAAAATAATTTTTAAGTATTCCTAATTAGTCCGAAAGGAAAAATGAAATCTTAGGTCTATCAAGTACTAAAGTGAAAAATGTAAGGTTTAAAATAAAAAATCGATTCAAAAAAATTATGTGATTATTATGCATATAGTTGGTCGCATAAACCTTGTGTACTACACATTGTTATTTAATTTATCGCTCTAACGGGTTTTGAAATTGAAAACTACACTTTTAAATAAACAGTGCGACAGACATTTTTCATCTGCACGCGCAGGACTTCTTTAACTCTTCAATCCTGCCAGTGTAAGCAAATATTCAAGTGTACGGAAAAAAATCCATTTTTGAGCATATTCCCGAAACCGCTTTTCCTTTCTTAACAAAGTTCTTCTCAAGTTTTGAATTTTAAGGACTTAAATTATTTCAAATTTTGAATTTTAAGGACTAAAATTATTTCAAGAAGGGTAGATTTTTCTACTCCCCTAATGACCCTAAAGAAGATGAAATGAAATAGTGTAAGATATAAGAGAAAAAGTGTTCGAGCGCAATCGGATACTCCGTGCAGTTTTGGAAAATCTTTGAATTGCATGTATGTACCTACAAACCTCAGTACTCAGAGACTCTGATATGATTTCTGTTTATCCACTAGCATTATGTCCGAAATTCTCATCCAACTTTCAGGAACATGAGAAAAATAAAATATTTATATACTTATGATTTCAGTTTTCTTTACCTGAAGGCAACCCGTTTATTTCTGTGTTTGCATATTACTCTGCTGTCTCTTAATAGAATATATTTCTCTTATTGAAAATAGAATTGTTAAAATGCCACTCGTTGTTAAACATGAATTAATTCTTTTTATTGTCACTTAATTTGTTGTAAAATTAAAATCTATCAATACATAACAAATATCAAGTGAAAAGCTGATCACAACAAGTAGTGGTATTTCTTTTGAAACCAAGTATATGGAGTTCTTGTTAACTCAGTCAACGATTTGTGTAATAATGTAAGTCTCTTTAGTCCTTTTAAATGATAGTTCGCTATAGATTTTGAGTAAGTAATTATTTTTTTATGTGTAGAGTGTTGATTGGAGTAGAAAACAGAATTTTCGGAGTAACCACCCTCTCTTACCTTTTTGTAGCGTGTTTCAAGAATATTTCTATTTATAATATTTGTTCAGCAGTTCAAACAGAAAAAAATAAATATAAGAATATTGGTGGCAAAAAAGTATCTATGATTATATTTCCATTAATTTAGTATCTTAAGTTATTGGCTGGAGTGAAAAACTTAGTTTTCGCGATGCCGACCCTTACAAGTTTGCCTGCAATTTTAAAAGGGGAGGTATATTTAGTTTTTTATGTATCGTAATAACCGCAAGTCCCACGTACAGATTGTGCAAAACTTTTTTCTAGAAAATATAATTATTGACGACTTTTTGTAATAATTGTTTCACATAGAATCAATTATTACAATTTTACGAGCCGGAAAAACCAAAAAATTGTGAAAAAATATTTTAAAGCGCCGTATTCCGTTTCCACCTTTATAAAAATGTTTAATGTTTTTTATAATCATTTTAACATAAAAATTTTAATTACCTTTTACTTTTTTCTGTTTGGATTTTACGGCGCTCCAAAGAGGGTGGCTGAATGAAAATGAAAATCATATGTTTTTCCCTCTAGGTATCATCTCTATGTAAATTATTAAAAATTATATGATTATGAACATCATAAAAAATATTTCTTCAATTCACATTTTTCAGTATGAAAAAAATGCCGGCCACTGATCAACGATTCGATACAAACAAAACTTTCAAACGTACAAAGCACATGCTCATAAATCAAAACGTGTTGAAATATAATTCTTTAGATAAGCCAATATATGTGTTAATTTATCTACTAACGAATGGAACTAGCCCCAATTGCATTATGCTTTGTGACAACACCAGTAAACACATTTTAACTCAATTCCCGATCTCGGTGGCTCACTACGTAATATCGACGCCGCAATATGACTCGTGGCGTTCAGACATATACATACTTACATTCATGTATCGACACAGAAGTTTAGCAACGACTTAAGAGCTAGGTACATTGTATAGCATTAACCGCTGGCGGGGGGAAACAGACATGCTGGTTCTCCCTCTTTAGTCTCATGCATCGCCGCATAATTGCTCGCCTACTATCTCGCGGTAGATATGGCTCGCTTACAATCCAATTAGCAAAGATTTTTGGCAACTATGTTGTAATCACTCATTTTACATGAACGATTGGTTTGACCTGAAGTGGGTTATGATTAAATGTATACTTAACATTTTCATGAGCCTTTAAAATAGTTCGTATTTCGAAAATAGTCGAAGTTTATTTTACAGTGGTAAATATTTTTTGCAGTTCACTATCAGATTTAACTACTTCTAGTAAGGTTTTAAGTCAATTAAAAATGTCTATAGTTAAATCAGGTTTTGTTGGTAATTTGAACACAAGCTTGCTTGCATTATGACCACCGATGTTCGTGGAGGGCATAAAAAACAGGCAAATGTTATCAATTGTGTATAAATAAAATAAAGTTACTGGGTGTGTTCAATGAAACAAGTTTAAAAGAATATAGTATGAAAGGCTGTCTGGTGAACAAAGCTTTTATCATAATGAAGCAATGTATGAACCATATTAATAAAAACTGTGAAATTAACGATTTAATATTAGATTAAATAATTTCTTATAATGACATAAATATGGTTGGATGATTTTGAATCCGAATAGAATAACTTAATAGAATAGAATAACTTCTAGAATCTGAGCTGTCAAACAAAGTAATAATAGTAATGGAATAACGTGGTTATAAGGTTACGTGGTTACGTACTATTGGCCACCTGCTTGTAACTTGTTAGTCTATGGAAAAAATACTTTTTTGTCTCTATTTCTAGAAATATTTTTCATATTGCAACTAAAACTATAGGTACATAAGTCTAAAATGTTCGCTGGCATAACTCAAGAGCCAAATATATTTTGGAAACTTATCGCTTTATTCGTTCCGTTGAGCATTTCACAACAATAAAGTCTGTAGCCAACCAAACGTTCTATTCAGATTATATATATCTTTAAAAGCTCATATACGTACATACATACCCATAGACTTTGATGTGTTTCGTGCTTATGCATTAATATTTATTTTGAAAACACTCGTCTCCCCATATTTTCATTGACCTTTTCTAGATGCTTACGCCACATTATTATAATTTTGATGGAAATGTAAATTTATCCTACCGTTATTTATAGATATAATCGTGAAAATAACTCTAATGATTTGTATAAATAGTCTGAGGAAGAAAAATGTGACGTTTATTTTCATGCCAAATATTAAAATTATTAGAGAAGCAAAAGCACCAGACTGAAATATTACAGTCTAGAATGACCGAATAATACAATTAATTTTGATGTGTTAAGTAAAATAAACATGTTCTGAAAAAACTTAATTTTTCCATCAATACCACAGAGTTCATGGAAAAATAAGTTTTTTTTTCAGAAATCACCCTTTCTTTCTCGTATTATGATTGGTTTTGAGTTATACAGCAAGTTAATAAGTTAATATTTAGGTGTCAAATAGAGTTAACTAAGGTGTCAAATATGAGTAGACTTCAAACTACAATTGTTCTTTACACACTTAGTCACTTACAAACATTTAGATGTACTTATATTGCCTACTTCGTTTTTCATAGTCGTAAAAATATGTTGTATATTTAAAAAAAATATATGATCTAAGATAAACACTATATTTTTCCGGCAATCTTCTAGTAAGATATTACCAACTCATTTCTTCAATATTTTCAATTAAATAGTTTTGAAAATAAGGAGGTTGCTCTATTTTCGCATATAATTTAGAATATGAAAATTATGAAATACCCTCTAAAATAATAATAATCTTTAATACTGATATCAATATTTTAAGAAAGTAAACTAGTTCAAAATATATAGGTTAATAAGATGTTTTTTCATGCTATATAGCAGTTCTATTTTGCATAATTTCCTTAAAAAGATCGGCTTTGACGAAGGATAGAGACACGTCTGTAACCTCATAAGGGTTTCATTTTTTTTTCTTTTGAGGTGCCAAACCCTAAACACGTCAAAAATATTTTAAAGTATTTCGGCTAAACATAACTACCTAAAGTATATATAATGGAAATAAAAAAAACGTGATAGCGAAGAAGAAAGAAATAAATTGATGTGAGGAGTCATTGAAACAAGACTACGTCACCAATAAACTTAATATTTTTTCAACAAATGCAAATGAAAACACCAAAATGTAGAGTGATGCAATGAAATTTACGATGGATGTAATGCAATTTATCATATTCAGGGAAATTGAGATTTTCTTATTAATTTATTTTGCAAAATCATAATTTCATTTTGTATTTTTAATATATCCAATATACTGCAGTTCATGTGATTTGCAACTATCGAAACTACAAAAATAGATAAAAAGATTAAATATCTCTTAAGATTCTTGAAATTTGTAAATAACGACCAAAGTGACAAATTCTATAAACAAATATGAATTTGTCACTTTGGTCGTTATTTACAATTTCTTTTTTTCAAGAACAATAACTTCAAGTGGCGTTCATTTAAACAACTTAATCTGGTTTACTACAATTACTAATTTTATGACTTACGTAATACTTTATTTTATGTAAACATAAATGAAATTTATTAAGCAACAAGAGGAAAACGTAAAGAGATTTTGGTATTCATTTCCGAGAACGCTTCTTAAATTTTCTAATATCATTATGCCGTTAACAAGCTCTTTTTACATTATTACATATTGGTACAATATTCAAAATCTTTGTTAAAATGTATTTTGTCCCTTAGGCTTTGAAGTCTACCAAGAATTCATGTAATTTAGCAGCAGTGCAAGAGGCGAAAGTTACTAATTTTATCTGAAATTATGTAATAAAATTGTATTTTATCATGAAAAGTTAATAATGAAAAACAAAACAAACAGATTAAATAAGATACGTAATTACAAATTGAGAATTAATTATCTCTAATTTCTTTCACGTTGTAAGTTATAAATATTATATTAATTGTGTTATAAAATAAATATATGTACGTACATTATATTTACTATTAAAGCAATTGTAATAGATTTGATTCTGTACAAAAAAAATATTTTAAAAACAGTGATAGATTTAGCATAAAGAATGACATCAGTCCTAAAACTTGTTTTTTTTTTAAATTTTTGTCTGTTTGTCTGCATGTTAACTTCTTCGTCAATCACAAGAAATACTGGACGGATTTTGATGAAATTTAGTATGGTGATATTTTATACCCGAAGGATATGAGAAAAAAATTTTAAAAACCTTTTTTAATTCCGAATTTCACGCGAGTGGCCACCCGTTACATTAAGTAAAAAAAAAATTTTCATGAATTTTGTTTGTCTCTTCTAAAATTTCTTTATGAATATTTTTGAGCGTTATCTACTGAGTTAATATGATTCATAACTTACGTTTTTTTTTGTTTTGAGGTACATAATCTTAAAAGCGCTATATGGTTTGTAAAATTTGAAGGGAAAAAATCAATGTACTGAGTGTACTGACTTTATAGGAGTAATTGGTAATATTTTAGGATAAGAGAGGGCAACGAAATTTAAAAATAAACGGTAACATTTTACTTCGAATATATAAATTAAATATTGTGTAATCTAGATATGGAACACATCTAGATTATACAATATATAAAAATTATCTCTTAATTTTTTTATTTCTAGTCACATTACTTTTTATTTTAAAATATCTATAATATAACATACATGACGCATACTTTTCACCCCATCTCTTACTTTTTGAAATAATAAGCTCCGATATATTTCAGAGAAATGGTCAGATAAATGAAAATCGTCCTTCGAACACTACTTCTGAATTTGCAATCGTATAATTGATGTCTATAATTACCACGGATATTACTTAGAAATAATGGATACCTCATTATAAATATTCTGACTTTTATTTTCTTTTTTAACATATATACTTAGGATAACGCCTATTTAATAGGATATTTATATAATATCGTCATCATTTTATATTATATAAGATCATTATCGTTTTCCTCGGTTAATTATTTAAGATCGTCGTGGTCTTATATTATTTAAGATCATGATCGTTTCCCTAGGTCATATTTAAGATCTATTGTTATACAATAACAATACAACATTTATTCAAGTAAATAAATATAATTTAGATCGAAGCTTATAAAGTAAAAGGAATATAAACAAGAAAACAAATAAGTTGGTAATGATATACCTCGAATATAACGAGTTATCGTGCAAGTTTTTTAAACTTTTCCTTAGTAATAATAATAGAAAATCGAAACTAGGTTTCTTCGTTTCTGCAAAATTTCTACCATGATTAAACCTGTCTGTATATAATGTAACTTTATTTACTAAAAATTAATCGCCCGGCTTTATTTATGACTGAATGTATGGATCTTCTTACGCTAGAATTACTGTCAAAATATATGTGCTAAAAACAGCCAAAGGTCATCCATATTCCAAGGTCATCGATATGACCCGAAACATGATCACTTACCAAACCCAAAGCAAAGAATGCGATAGTCTTCATAAATATTCTACACAACAAAATATGCAAATATTTTTTCCCCTTTATTGCAAATCCTAAAACATTAGCGTCTCGCTTATTTTCAAAGCCGATGTAAAATTCAAATCGCTCATTACAATAAAATGCCAAGCTGAAATTCTTTACTCTGCTTCTGATACTCGGCTCTCAAAATTAAGATGCTATTTTTGTTTCGCATCTGTATAATATTCACGTAGGCCAGCCGCGTAGATCGCTGGGTGGCTTGGGACTACTTCACTCATCGGCACGTTTTATGCATCACAATGTACGAATAATGTGTGTATTACGTTTCCCCCGTAGCATTTTGCGGGCATGCAGTCATCGCCCCTGTTATCATTTCATTCGTTGCTTATAACCGTTTTATTGATGTTGTTATGTTCAAGTGTCGCACATGATATAGGTAGTGGCTTGGTGTCGATGCGGTTAATCTTACGGCTTCAATGAAATATTTATGCTGTAATTTCGTGAGAAAAATTGGTGATAGAGGTGGAAAATTGTTCCTTTAAAATTGAAATAAATTTAATTCATAGCATATAGATACGATGATATATTTTTGAGTATAGTAAGTAAACGTGACGGTTACGTTGTTTATATATAACGGAATATTTGGTACAAATTTTTCATGATAAGATACTTTTTATTTCTTTTGTTTACAAATTACAATTTCTTTCTCTCAAGAAATTAATGATGATGACAGAAATATGTCCACGCGTGTGTGCATCATTCCATGAGATGTTACTTAAGATACCACTGCCACAATTCTGCATCGTCGTTAGAGGAATTTTAAAGCGCTTTGGTAGAAATTATCTGTTTTCTTCAGTGATGTGGAAAACAGATAATTTTAACACGAAGATGTGGTATCGAATTAGTTTTGCTTATTAATTTCAACGTATTATATTAATAAACGTTATCGCAGTATTGCCGATGTAAAATTACATGTATTGATCAGGGACTTCGAACAATTGTTCCCAGATATTTATTTATTTATTTATCTACTTTAATGTATCTAATTGATACATATGGCGGACTTATTGCTACGAGAGCAATCTCTTACAGTCAACCACAACACTAGTCCAGCCCCGTTCGAAGAACGGCAGGGAAGCGAACCCGAGTCCCCGCGGTACGCCGCATTGTCAAAGGCCGCACACCTCGTGATCAACCCAACACACCACGGCGACGACAGTTGGTTTTCATAGAATTTTCTCTATGTAAGTTACATGTGTTACGTCTGTTTGTGGTTAAAGCTCGTATCCAGTAATTTGTGTGTAGGTATTTTTATGTGTATATTGCACACGATTCCCATCTAACAACCTTGTTTCCTCATATATTGAAGTTAGTTAAAAATGTCTTATATCTAGTTTTGGGTGCCCACAGAATGTTATAAAATATTATAACACTTTTTTAGTGTTAGGGTATTTAACATTTCCTTTTATTTACATTTCGATATACAAGTATGTTAATAATTTTATCTGTATTTGTAATTATTTTGCAATGTGCAATAATACATAATATAATCATAAATATATTAAACTAAGGTTTATAAAAAAAATTCATGCTTGCCAGGTATTGAATTCATTCTTTAATATATGTAGAATACGTTAATAATTTCTTTTCTCAGTTTAAGTGCATGGTTGAAGAATAATTTTATATTTGCCAGTTATTGAGGTATAGATAATTATTGCCTATTTCTTAATGATCTGTAAATATTTTCTATGAGTATAATTGTTACCACAAATATTTTCGGTAAATTATTTGATTCGAAAAATTGCTTTAATTCTATTTCCGGTTGTTAGTAAGTTCAAAGCTATCATCGTCGGCAAACATCTAGCGTCAAAATAATGATCTTATTTTCCATAAAAAATACAACCCTGTCTCAATTCCTAGTCTGTTAAACCGGACACATTTATTTTAATTTGCGCAATTATGAAAATATATTCTATTTTTAATTTATTCAATATGTAGCATTTTGTCCGTTTCTTATATTCTGAACCTTATATAATATTTCACATTACTAAATATAAGTGAGACACTTGGGTAGAAATTTACAAACAACGCCATATAAATAGAATTATACATAGTTTTTTTCCAAAACAGATTCAGCGATTACTCGGCTTGTAATCTTGTATCAAGACCTAAATAACATCACGGACTCGTCATAGCGGATATTCTCGACGAAAGTTTTAACATATTTAATTCTTATTTCTTATTGGCCTTTATCATCTTTTATCGTTTATTTTTTGGACCGATTTTTAACTAAAGTCTATATTCTTTGGTAAAAAAAAATGTGTTCGTTTATATATAAACATTACGTGTTAGATTTCCAGTCAATTATTCAATATGAAAAGCTGATCGAAAAAGAAGAAATTGATATTCTTTGTTCAGTTGTAAAATCAATACTAAACCAAAGTCTCTTTTTCTAAATAAGAGGGAATATAGTATTTATATTAATTTATAAAAACGAGTTCAGATTAATTTAAAGAAAAGTTTAGAAATCCTGTTTATAACCATTAAAACGTATTGGGTAATAAAACATATTGATTTTTTTGTTCCGATAGAACCGAGATATCATAAAAAAGATTGGAAACTGCTTCTTTAAGTTTTTAGGGTTATAACTTAAAGAAGCAGCTTGCAATCTTTTTTATGATATCTCGGTTCTATCGGAACAAAAATATCAATATGTTTTATTACCCAATACTTTTTAATGGTTATAAAATTTTTTTTTTACTTACGTGATTGACGAAAAAAACATGTTAAAAACCATAATAAAATATTTGAGATAGGCGTATATGAACATTTAATATAAAATATTTCCTATAAACTATTTATAAAATAATTTTTCAGCACACAGGTGCGAAATTACAGTATTTTTTTATTTTCAAAATGCCTACTAAAGCATACTCTCCCCCGTTAACTCAAAATTGCTAAATTAAGATCAATATAAGAACAGAGATATTTCATTCAAAATGTCTCAGAAAACTGTACAGATCATATTGACTCTCATAGTTTTTGGAGAAAGTCACGATAATTTCATATATTTATCTGATGAATAATATTGCTAATTAAATATTTATAGGCGCCTGAGTATGAATAGAACGTTGGTAGTGTGATTTCTACACATATTTTAAAATACTATTAACTATTAAACTGCGTTTAGTGTTTATTACAAACACTTACAATTAGTTCCAAACAAAAAATAAAAACAATAAAAGCTAAAGCTGTGATCAAAATGTGGATTAGTAGAAATTAAATAAAAATGTTAGTGTATGTGATTACTCAAATTCTCTATTTACGCATCTATAAAACAACAAAAAATCCCTAAGCCCAACCCTTGTGGGTAGATAAGAATGTAATTATGAAATATATAAGACTTTTTTGAGGTATTTCTCTATGTACTCCGGAATTGTGACTGATTTATTTTACTTAAAATTCATGTACAAATTTTCATAAAGGTTTTGTAAATTTTGGTAATTTGATAAATTTTTTGAAGTTATATTTAAATACCCAGAAATTTTATATCTTAATTATATTTTATTGAATCTTAAATTAAAAATTTCTGGTTAATGAATATTTTCTGATTTAAATTTCCAAAGAATGAAATTACAAATATTCCAAATATGCCTCCCATTCAGATAGATATATTAAACAATATTTATAGTTCGTTACGAAATCTACTTTTTCTTTTGAAAGCAATTCTAACTCCAATAAAAACGAGAATATCTTTTGTTTACATCAAAAAATAAAATTTTCAATAGAAATGTTTATTCAATAGGCCTTATTTCTTTCATCTAAGCCTTACTATAATGAAAAATGAATGACTAGTCGAATTTGGGCCATTAAACATAGAAATGTTATGTGTTTGAAACACGTTTACATTATATAAATTGAAATCACTTGCATTTATTAATTTTCCCCTCTGACTTTATTTATACTATACAGTTTTTTTATGTATTCATCGTTGTGTTTTGGCCAAATTCTTTTATTGTTCATTGTTTTTCTAACCGATACCAAGAATTTTACTCAATGTTTGGACTATAATAAAGAAAAATGAGGATCACTTTTAAGTTTGCAAATTTCAGTAAAGAAAATTTGTAAGGTGGAGCCTTTTTTATAAATTATTAGAATATTGGAAATTTTACTTATCAAGTATTTACTTAGAAATGGATAAGTTTATAATGTAAATGACATTACATTACAAGTTTTACTTACCATGTAATGTCGTTTATGTTATACATTTTCCCACTTCTAAAATTGATTAGAATCTGATTTTTGATATCGTTTTGCTTGCTTGTATAATTTTTTTAGCATTTTTCTTTTGAAATCTATAATCAACTATGTGGATAGAATTGCTTACTATATGTAAGAATAATACAAATAATATAATAAATTGAAGATAACTGTTGCCTGATTGCCACAACAATTCTCTATAAACCTAAAGAGATGTTTCATTTAGTGAGGGAATTTTCGTACCACAGTGATCGGCTGCAGATGTCTAAGCCAACTTCAACGTATTTCAAGTAAAGTGAATATTAATAAAATATTGTCCTTTATATCTTTTATATAAGTCCTGTAGCTTTGATAATGATGAAACACTAGCTGTTTCAAAATGTATTTCTATTATTCTCTGATTCTAATTCAACAATATAAATTATAAAAGTAAGTGTACAATGTACGTACCGCTAAAACTCAGAAACTATTCCCGGTACGATCAAGGGCGTTATATGATGTGGGTTACCACATTTGTCCATGAAAGAGATTCCCATTTCTACCTGAAGGGCGTGCATAAGGGCTGGAAGCTTCGCGCCCTATAAATTTCTAGAGTAGTCCAAAACATTCGAGAGTATTCGAGAGCATTCCACAATATTCCAGAATATCCCGGAACATTCAGGAATTTCATGGAATGTTTGGGAATAGTTTGGAATGTTCGCGAACATGCCAGATCATTGGGAAGCATTTCATATTACTCTCGAATGTTGTGGAACATTCTGGAACATTGGAGCCATTCGAAGTCTTTCTTGTATGGGTGGGGCTACCTATTGGTAGGGGTATATAAAACAAGATCCGTCGTGGATTCGAACGTTAGTTACTTATCAGTGAAGTGCAGTGAGTGAATAAAAACAAACTGTGAACTATGAATAATAAAACAATCAAAGTGATACAGTGACTGAAATCGAGAACAAAGTGTGAAAAGTATTTAAAGTGTATTTTTTAATAAAAAGTTAATTTGATTTATATTTTATACAATGCCCAAACGTAAAAAAGGAGGAGATCTTGCCAATTCTAAAGCAAAACGGCGAAAACAAAAAGAACAGCGAAAAAAAAACTGTCGAAGAGCGCGAAGCACGTTTATGTACCCAACGAACAAGAATGAGCATTATGAGAAGCAGAGACCGGAGAATAACGAATTTAAAGAAAAAAAGAATCAAGAAATGCGACACAATCTTATAATAAAAGACTGTGAATGCAAGTCATCCATGTAAATATCACTCTACGAAAAGCGCGGACGAGGACAAGTAAACAGTACGACCTAACAAATGAAGGATTCCACTACGACTCGACGAAATAATATAACAAACACAAACAGGTCGTAATCGAAAAAATGGATGACATCTGCCAATTTTGCAACATAAAATGATTCAATAGAGATACACCAAGATTCTATGAAATCGAATGGAAAAATTCGATTATCACCACTGGAAGCACCTCCGCAGGAATTTCTACATAATATGACCGGGGAACCTCCAGAATCAAACCACTGGCTTTAAAATATAAAAGCGTACAACGCCTGCTTCCAAATGACTTCTTTCGGTGTCACTTCGATCAACACTAACAGAGATGAATTAGATTATGTTTTTTCCATCCAAGATCAAATGTATCACAAAATGGGATCATTACTGCCACTACCCAACGAAGACTATACATTTCTGCAAGTATATTTCATCGGAAATGAAGGAATAGAAATTGATCAACGATGTACAAACGTCAGTGTATTGAGACGAGAAATAATCCAAGATGTACAGAGAATCATATACAAATCCAATCAACTTATTCACATATTCAATACAGCACTAGAACGAATGATTTCCGATGACTACAAAGTTATAATTCGAGCCGTCAATAGACCGGAGAATATAAACGTCAATTTAACACAACTCGTGACATAATTATACAACGAAAAAGAGAAGGACTACAACGATTTACTGAGATGCACCGTTCATATGATGCCCTCCAATATCCATTAATATTTCTGCATGGGGAGGACGGATATCATTTTAAAGTGAAACAAATCTAACCTGAAACAGGCGTAGAAGCAAACAAAAAAGTAACTTCCAAGGAGTTCTATGCTCATCGTTTAAAGATGAGAGACAATGAAACATACAATCACATTCTCAACACTCGCCGTTTATTCCAACGATTCTTTCTATATATGTATGCAAAAATAGAAACGGAACGGATGCTTTACATAAGACTGAATCAGAAGAAACTATGCACGAAAGAATACATTCACTTTTGAAACGCGATCATAATTGACGACATTGGAACAATGGTAATCTTATCCTCATTTTACATAGGAAGTCCAAGACACGTGCACGAATACAATCGAGTCATCACAAAATATCACATCTTCGGAACCGTTATATGTTGGATGTACAAAGATAAAATCATGTTATGATTTTATCTTTGTATTTCATCAATGCATATCTTGGAGGAGGCATACATTGGAGGAGGCTTTTACTCCAAATAATTTTTACTTATAATCTAAAAACATCACAATACAAAATATTAATGTAAATAATTATTTGAGATTCCATTCTAATTATGCTAAACTTATTTTTAAACTATGTTTAACTATGTTAAATCGTTTCTAATTATATTAATAACTATTTATAATTTTGTTTGTTGAACGTAAAGAAATGATGGCATTGCAATTTTTTTTGCCTGGTATTTAATTTAATTTAATAAAGCTTTATTTTCATTATTAATATCATCATTATTATTATTATTGTGTGAACAAAGGCAATGACACGGCAGTATTTCAAATAACCAAAGACAGTGAACAACAAAACAGAAAAGACGAAGTCCTCATGTACCAAATGGGAAAATGCATCAACAGTGACGAAGCTGCGTGGCGGATTTTTGGTTTTCCCAAACACGAAGACGAATCAAGTGTGCAACGTCCCGCAGTATATTTAGAGAATGGACAGAGTTTTAACTTCACAAAAGACTTGAATTTTGAATATATTTGGCGTTAATTTTGTAGAAATTCATTATTCACAATTAAATGAAACTAAGATGTTGTAATACAACAAACTTGTTGTATTACAACATCTTCAGGTGGGCTCTTATATAGAATAGATAGAAAGAACTTTGCTGTCTTTGCTAAGAGCCCACCTGAAGATGTTGTAATAAACTATACCTAGATCGTGGTAAAGAACTTAAAGAAAGTAGAAATAATTCTAGATCACGTAGTTTCATTTAATTGTGGATATTTATTCATAAAAATTAGAAGTTAAACGTAACATGTCAAAAAGACTTTAATACTTGAAATAAAATAAAATAAACAAGTATAGGAATATCAGACCGATCCGAAAATCAATAGCGTTTTCTCATTATTTGACACAACAACAACATGATGTCGATAATATCGGTGTTGCTTCTAACACGACGTCGACATGATATTTCACACGAACCCAGCGGACACGACAATCTGTTGGCTACGTGTCTAAAATATTGCTCTTTCCTTTAAACAAAATTTTAGCTACAAATAAATTATATTTGCTTTCTCTCTTATATCTCAGATGCGAAACACGAAGTATTAAGAAAATAGAGTATGGGGTTCGATTTTAGAAGCAAGGTGTTAAGAAGGACTATATCCTGTTTAAAAAATGAGCTAATTTACTAAGGAAGTGAAGAACAACAACTTTTAGCTATCATTACGTTATACTTAGGCAAACTAATCATCAACAATCATGACAATCATGATTGGTTCGCACACAAAAATCGTGGTGCGAACCAAAAAATACACCTCATGCATCTCACTTCATTCCTGGTTCGGCCGACTGTTGTAGACATGAAAATTACAAAACGATATATATATTTTTAAAAAATTTCTAATCAATATTAGTAATCTGTTAACATTCACACACTTTCATTAGATTCAGGAATAAACTAAATGAATTTGAAGCAAAAGCCGATCTAACATTCGGCATGAACACGTCACCGACACCTATTATGCATTTATTCACTACTATTAATCACTCATTTTTTTAACTTACAGTATAACAATAATGTCATTTTTGTCATACCTTTAGGATTACTTCAACAGTTTGATGAATCCTAAACAATGTATAACCAAAACAACAACGCTTAAAAATCACTCAAAACAACAACGCCCAGTGTACTGTGCATGACCTTATATCACCTGACTTTTCATTGCCAATATTGGATAGATGATGAAATATATATATCTCTCTCTGTCTCTGTCTCTCTCTCTTATGTTAAGACTTGATTCCACTTAATTTGACATTCAACTTAATTTTATGTCAAATTAAGTGGAGAAACTAAAATATATCTGAAAATATGTTTTTCAAAATATGGAAGAAGCACTGGGAGCTGTCTATGCAAAGTGCATAGGATACTTTAAGGGTAACAAATAATTACAGTTTTTTGTTTAATAATGAGAAAGTAGAAGTTTGCTTTCTCATATGTACGGTATCGTTATGCTATTTGTTGAACCTATGAAATTTTTAAAATACGAGGGTACGTTTTTAAGTGCGCAGAATAATTAGATCATTAGCGACGATAATTTAAGGTTCCGTAACGAGTTCAGTGACTCATTGTATAAATAGCAAGTATCAAATAATCTAAACGTACTGCATACAGATGTATGAACTATGCAGCCACCGACATCAGATCGGTATCGTATAGATATCGTAATATGAAAAACCGATACCCAGCACAGTGAGCAAAATTCATATAAATCTTCCATGAGGCCATCTAATAGTGGGAAATAAGTAAACAAATGGAAAAATAGAACATCGTGTTTCATCATTCATTCTGTTTTAATCACCTTCATTTGATAGTAGTTGATATTTTGCCATATCTAAGTACCACATAATGATAATAACTGGATAGAACATGCTATTGTCCTTTAACCAGCAAAATACTTCCAATAATATTATTTTACTGCTCAAAATTTAGTTATTTGAGTGTATACTAAAATGAATTCCTCCAGTAAACTATTGTACCTGTTCGAGCACACTTCAACATCATAGGAATACTTATATAGCATATTGAAACAGTCAATAAGTCCATACGCGTATGAATCAATATTCCAGTAAATAAATATAATGAAATATTTTGAGAGCCTCTTATCCATTATTTTAATATGATGATCTATCTAATTTTGAGAATATTATTAAAAAAGGGAAGCAAATGAAACGTTAAGTCTCAATCAATGTTTTTTATTTGTTTTCATTTCCATAAATAATCAGTACAATATAAAGAATTGAGCTGGGAAATGTATCAGTTTGATATATTATTATTGGCTAAATCCGATAACATAGTTCTATCCATGGCTTGATGATTGCATTCCATATACTGTATTCCAAGCCAAAGCATAAAATTTGTTAATAAAACATGTCATTAGAAATAGTGAATATGCCCAGGTAACATAATGAATACAATACTTTTAAATCTTGTCCATGGATAAACATAAAAACTACACAGTAAATTAAAAAAAAACATAGTGGGAAACGGTTTCATCTACAAAAAAGACTTGATTGCCATTGACAACAAAATAATGCATATGATTATGCTACTCCTAGGTTGTGCATTTCAATAAATCACGTGCAATTTTGATTATCACGTACTGCGTATTCCCAATGGAGTGTTTTATTGTGGTAATGACATAGCAAAATTCTCTTAATTCCACTGTACGTGTTCTAATTATCCTCGTATCAATACCAAAGTACAGAAGTGTGATTTCATATCTTATGTTCCAATAATCGCGCAAAAGTTATGTCAAATGAATGATGAATTACATTCTACATTCGTGCTACCCCATGATGACCCACGAGCAATGGGTATGGTATCCGTTTCTAAGCTTGTATGACAGAATTTGATATGAAACTGTACACAGAATAATGTTCAAAAAGTGCGGAAGCAAAGCAATGAACAGTCATTTCACATTGACGTTCGGCCATATTATTTAATTTTAGTATTGCCATAAAAGATATGTTGACCCTTTCCTTACTGACTTTATTAATTTGTATCACCAACTTACCCACCAAATATATTTTACAAGACGATTACACCGTGCTCGGGTTCTCTGAGGATCTTTTTGTGTAGGCCGCGTGAGCCAATCACAGCTCTTGATTTGACATTTGACTCATAAAGACAAATAGATTTGAATTATACGTTACTACTTGTCGAGCTATCACCGAGTGCAACCTGTGTCGCTTTTGAAAATATTTTAATTATAAAATCTATCAGGTAACTGTAGCTATTTTTTATTATGTCAGTTATTTAAATATTAAGTTATAATTCACCATATTTTTTTACGTTGATCGGCTATTTGGTTCTTATATTCTTTATAAAAAGGGGTAAAATTTAAAAGGACTAATAAGTACCATGAAGGACTTTTGATATCATAATTCAAGGTAACTCCCAGGTCTCCCATCCCTAGTCCAGAACATGAAATTGACATGTCGTCAGCAAATCAAAGACTACATCAAAGACTACTCAAAAAACAATCGTAACAAATTGTAAGTAGAAAAAGTAAAACTTAGAGACACATTTACCGGAATACTTTGAATATAGAGGCTATTGAAGATTATTTTGTCCATCATAATACAATTGAAATTTTCTTAGTCTTAATTAATTTACTATCAGATAATATTGTATACCAAATCAATCTTTACGCGACGCAGTGAGGCAAGATTTTAGACTTGAAAAAGGAGGAACTTATAACATTTATAGGTATAAAATTTCATATGAACTACAATACTCGACCTGCTTAAACTGACCACTATTCTTCGGCAACTAATCTGATCAATCAACTCATATACAGATCCTTGACGAAACATAAGTCTACGAATATTCTGTCGTATTTACATTACAATAATAATACTCAAATTCCTGTAAATTGCAAGGATAAGCTGTACAAAAAAAGACCAGTACGGTCAAGGAGCTAAATAGGCATTGTCGGGACGGACCCGAGAAATGAGCTTTGATGAATCGATGATCAAGTTGAAGATAGGTCCACACTAAAACAATATTAATTTTAAAAAACCCATAAAAAGAGATTATAAACATAGTGCTTGGCTGATCAGAGGATCTATAAATAAATTTAAAATTTATCAAGGGAAAAACGAAATAATGAAATCTTAATTTTCAGATTACGGGTTAATGGGGAGGATAGTTTTGAAGTTAACCAAGAATGAAGGGGCAAAGGTAAAGTAAGGTAATTTGAGAACATTTTTCATATATTGAATATATTTGGCGTTAATTTTGTAGAAATTCATTATTCACAATTAAATGAAACTACGTGATGTAGTATTTTTTCTATTTTCTTTAATTTCTTTACCACAATCTAGGTTTCGTTGTATTACAACATCTTCAGGTGGAATCTTTGTTAATATCCCACCTGAAGATGTTGTAATACAATGAAACCTAGGTCGTGGTAAAGAAATTAAAGAAAGTAGAAATAATACTACATCACGTAGTTTCATTTAATTGTGAACATTTTTCATCTATTACTTTACTGGAAGAATTGAAAACTGAAAATACTAATGATTGTGAAACAATAACAAGTAATTAAAAGGGCAGATTCCCCTGGCAATAAGGCAGATTCGGAAATCAAAAGAGGATACAATGATAATAGATTTTTACGACTAGATATTGGATATTGGAAATAGAAGAACAATAATATGATATATTTAGTGTCCAGTTTTCATGGAAATGAGGAAGCAGTCACTTGTTCAAGATCTGTAAAAACTTATAATACTTACATGGGACTGTGAATACGGCTGATCGACTGAGTGCTCTGTATTGTGTAGACCGAAACTTATTGCACTTTGGCCGTACCTGAACTTTTATAAATAAATATTTCTTATTTACGCATTTTATTACATAATATTTATATTTAAACATTTTTCGTTACTTTAGTTGTAAAACTCCTTAAAATAAATGTCCATCTTTCACTTCTGTCTTAAATTTTTACTAATGTCCCTTTTTCTCTTCTTTTCTATTTTTTTTTTAACCACCTTCTTTACGGGCTCTTTCATATGCTTTACATTTATCTTCGAATATCGTATTAAATCATGCTTTGTCACGGTCAATCACATTTCTTAATTTTTTTACATTTTTTTCTTTCACCTAATTTCGCATATCATTATTTTATAAAACTTTTCTTAGTATTTTTATTCTATTGGCAGTTTCGCATGTTCCTTTTTAATTTTCTTAGCGTTTTTCTTAATAACTGCCCACATGTTCTAATTATTTCTGGTTCGCCATACTTATGCATTTCAATTTTTCTTTCCTGTTCTTCCCAAAACACATTCGTATTTGTCACTTTTAACTATAAAAAGATGTTTCAAAATCTCCTACCATAACTATTTCTGCCCTGACATGATCATCCTCATACAGTTCAATAGCTTATGATACTTCAGCTCATGATAGCAATTTTGTTCTTAATTTTTCCTAAAACCTCGAAGAAAATTGGGGGATCAACTTGAGATGTGTGTTTTAAAATTACAAATGAAACTTGGTCTACTTTCAAAGTATGGCGGATGGAGGCATAATAATTATAAATGAAATGTTTAGCTCAATGATTTCAAAGAACGCAAAAATGCATCACAGTAGTTACAGCGAAGTTCTCAAAACACAACAGAAAAACGTTGTATTATTTTAAGAACATTTATACTGATCTCGAATACAGAAAAACCTGATAGCTTGATAAGAATAATTAGGATTATTATAAAAGAAAAAATGCTGGTACAATTTTTGAAATGACTCAATTCAATTAGGCTGAAACATTATTTTAGTAGCAATTAATATTGTTTGGACATAAGTGCTAAAAAGATCAGTATTAATGACGTCTATACATATTTACAAACCTGTCGAAGACTTATCTAATTTTCATTAATCGTTTGTTTTTTGCAACTTTTACATAAAATTACACAAGGCCTACAAAATAAAATCACTAAAATTACAAGATATATATATCTCCATTGCCATTTAAAAAATGTAATTCTAAATAATTTAATCAACGCGGTTGCTTTGCTTTTATCCTACTGTATATTTGATTTCTAGCGCTTTTCCTTACATGGTTGCTTGTAAATACAAATATCTACTTTTTTCACATACAGTATTATTATATTATCTTAATTATTTGCATTCTACCATAATCAACAGTATATGTTATGGATAGAAATACAGTGTATATTATTTTTTTTATCAATCTGTTCTTCGTCAATCTTTTATATTTTACTTATTATTTTATGACAGATGTATTTCCTCAGTGATCCTATGCCGTCAAATTTATTATTAATTTTTGTCTTCTGAGAACGTTTTATCATTGCAATATCTTAGTCGAACGTTTAAATATTATTACCCGCTATTATCAATTTACCTTCTATAAATAGATATCAAATTTATTTGCTCTGCCACTCACATAGTGTTTTATCACGTAGACTTAATCCGATAAAAGCTTAATCCGCACACGGATTATTGAGATTCTGGTATATCGTGATCGGGTGAGTTCAAGACATACTATTTACTTTTTAGTGTTTATTGATCGGAATAGATTAAGTCGAAAAATTGTTATCATTCTAAGTAACTAAAAGGAAAAAAAATGGTACCCTTATAACACATATATAACTATCAGTCTGTTCATCTGTTCTGTTTTTTGTGGAAACCATTTAACGTAGAAACTTGAAGTTTGGCAAAATGGAAGCCTACGTATACCACAGTAAACACTTACAAAATATAAATGTTCACAAGGAAATATTTAGGGGCCAAATAAAATATTCTAACGTTTTTTTTTCATTTCAAATAAATTGCAAGAACAATTCATGATGATTCTAAACTAATTTACAATTTTATCTAAGGTATTGTTGAAAATGTCACAAAAATATTCCTCTCTCTATCTCCTAATACTACTGAACTCAAAATTTCAAAAATATATTTAACTTTAGGACTTTTCAAAACTATGTGTACAGTTTTTGAAAAATTCACAATATTTTGACCTGCCTGTGAATATCGCACTAAAAATATATAAATATATCAATACGATATGCTAAAACAAACGTTTGAAGGAGTTAAAATTAATACACATAATTTATCTTTTTCTAAACTTTAATACTTTCTTCTTAAACATTTCTTTATTTTCTCTTCTTAAAAATATCCAACACTGCCTGATTTATGAAATGTATGGCCTCTCAAATATTTTCTTTAATTTTTAATTTCGTGGAAACGCAAGATATTCAAGAATTTCGAGCCCATTTCTTCGATTGCTGCTGTTGAAAATACAGTCACGTGCGTTGGCGAATTTTCCGAAGAAAGAGGACATATTGCGGAAATTTGCCTCTGATATTTCACAAATCTTGTAGTGCATAATTTATTTCTTTTACATACAAATTTTCTATCAGAGTAGATCTATCACAGAGGTAATCAACGGTTATTATTTCTTAAGTATCCTATATAAAAGAGACCAAAAAAGCACAGATGACCTTATGAGCAGAGACACATGTTTTAAAATTCTATGGTGTAGAATTTAATGGACTTTTTCAACATATGGACTTTCGGCTAGTTTCAGCTGCAACACTAACACTATTTTTCATCAGAGGTAATATATCAAGTCAAAAATATATCGAGTACTTGATGTAATAATTCCAAAGAATGCGCGGATATTTTATTCTGCAAAATCTAGTGATCACGTAACATATTATATAGACAAACTATCTTTCACTCTTCACAAACAAGGCGCACCACAGTCCAACAACTATGAATAACCAATTTTGCCGCTTTTTCTCATTTCTTTATTCACTGGTATCCAAGGACATTGGTAGAAAACATGGGCTTTTTTTGGTCGATATTTCTTTTGTGTTAAATTAGTAGTATTAACATTTCATCTAGCGTACGTGTTTTATCATACATATATATTTGATTTCTTCTATTTTTATGAAATTCTAACAAAATCTTTCAAATAAATGAATGTTAGCTCATATTCGAATAAATTATTGGAATGTTTCGCGATAGCGAATAAATTATTTAAGTGATAATGAATATTTGACAGACTTGCGTTATTGACACCAAAATAATTAATATACATATGTGCCTTTACATATATATATATATATATATATATATATATATATATATTTATATACTTATATACAAACTTTAAGATGACTTTGAGTTTTCGCGTCAGGGGACCATGATCGACAAGGATATATTAGTGTAGTAAAACCACCATTAAATTAAAAAGTCATGATCTATACAGTAGATGTATCTCATAATAATATACATCTATTTTTAAGCGTTTTAGCAACGGTTGAAGAAAGATTTTAAACCTCAATGTTGGCCAGCTGTGTATCCAGGGTAATTACATACCAGACGATGGGTTAAATTAATTTCGTGCTATAATTTTTTCCGAGTAGGAAAATACTGGATATACTTCTATAGTTAGATTAAGCAATGTACGCATGTAGCAAATCATTGGGAAGAGCTTCAGGTTTATACCTGCTGTCAAAATTATCCTAACGTCGAAGCTAATACAAGTATTTCTAGAAAGAAAAATAGCCACGACGCCCTTAACAGACATAATTAAGGTTCATTATGGATTTATAAATAAATGAAGTACATATGTTGTTAAACCTATAATGGTTGAAGTGTTACTAGTTACTCTCTCGGTTACTAGCTAAGTGACTTTTTTTGCTGTACTTGCTGCAGATTCGTTACATTCTGACATCACAAACGCTGCATAAAGAACGTGGCAACCTTCAAATTTTTTTCAGAAGTTTCACTTCAAAATGAACTGATTACTTTCTTATAATTTTCTCAATCCTGATAGAAGTGCCGCTAATAACTATGTTACAATACAAAATAAAGATTCTAGGGGAAAACCCATTAAAACAAAACTTTTATTACGTACAGGTATAATTGATCACATAACTCAATTTCGTTCTTAATATTGATACCTAAATACTCAATGTCTTAGGTTCTTAAAGTAAAAGTGAAACTATTTGAAATTAAAATAAATTTATCAAATCCGGTAAACAGTCAAATGCTAGTGATCAACGTCTTACCAACTGAGAACTATGTAATTTTATCATAATATGTAAATTATATAAAACTTAATAAAATGTATCAAAATAATTATGCAACCGAAATTTTACGGGCAGATTTCATTTCATTTACATTTGCTTTATTGTGGTTATCGAACACGCATAATGCATAATTCACTTACATATTATACACAGTCGTTGCTAAAAGAATTTCGTGATTTAATACGGTTTACAGCTTTTTCTTGACCCTTTTTTATTTTTTAATAATGACATTTCTTTTATATTCTTAAAAGGAAAATTATTTTATTGCAGTTAATAAATATCGAGCAATAATCAAATGCAAATAAGAATGTCTGACTAAAGTAATCAAGCAACCAAAATTGAACAAACAAAACTGAACTGTCATATCATGTTATCACAATAACGACATCAATGCGATAGTCCTCTTTCTTCTTTGGTATTTTGGCTGCAAAACTGAAAGTTGTATAGAAAAAAATTTGGTTTTTGACCATATTTTCAAAACTTTTTTAACTTTGAAGCACGTTAAGTTGGCCTTGTACATGCCGGACGCATTCTATGAAATATTTCAGGATATAGAAAATCTATTTCTAGATGTAAATTTAAAAACCTACAAATTGTTAACTAAAAAAATTTACATAAACTTATCGTATTCAAGCCGAATAAATTTTAAGCTCTTTTTTAGTTGGTCTCTATTTTTAGTTTACATCGGAAAAGCAGTTTTGGAGATATGTATGTTCAAAACGTTTTTTTTTTCATTTTTGTATGTGTAATGTTAATCGTAGCCAAACGAAACCATTCATGTGCAGAAGAAAGGTGGCGTTTAAGTTTCTTTCGTTTTTATGGTTATTTTTTGACAGTTCAGTGCGTAATATTTGAAATTGTGATTATTTCGGTGAGACATTATTCATTGTTTTATTGTTAAAAAGAGATTTATTAAGTACAATAAATTCATTTTAGTTTGAAAAAGTGTAATTAAAAGATATGATATGAAATCATGTAACAAATTAAAGAATATATGATTTACGTGACCAACTATCTGCGTAACAAACATATGAATATTTCTATTTGTCACATTTTCTTACATTAAACCTCAAATTTTTCACCCTTCGTGTTTTGATTGATAGGTATTCTGCTAGGGTATTTCATGCACATTTGTAATTACTCCTTTAATATCAAGGTAGTAATTTCTACTTTAATATCACTTAAACACCTATGGAGTAATTTCTACTTTACTTGTACTATTCGTATCTTAAAAGCTCTATAACACAGGACTACAAAATATGTAAAATTACATCTAAATCATACACACTAATACAAAATGCTGCTACACCAAATAAAGATCAGATTTCTTTTTCTGGAACAAATTCTTTTTTTGCTTTTGATGTCGTCTAGGAATTTAGGTTTCTACTAAAATCAATCCTCCGACAAATACGGTTCGTAAATAACATGAATATTGCCCATCAAAACATCAGTCTTGAATAATAAATCTACCTTCAAGATGGAGCTTTTTCCAATCCTCCGTATATACATAAATGTGTAAGTATGAATATAAAACAAACGACCAACTATGTAGCCCGACAGCGCTTTAACGCCCGCTACTCAATTGACTTATCGACTGCCATAAACAAACTGAAAGAACCGCCGCATTATAATACATTTTAATAATCCGCTAGATGTTCTCCTGCAGATATTTTAAAAGATTTGTTGCGAACAAAACCAACTACGCACTAATAGACCCCTCCATTGTAAGACCGGGCGATAATGCCGGCATAATCTACATAACTAACCTCCTATGCGCCTACTAAATTTGTATACGACCGTCTTACACCCCTCTGGTCTCTTCTTTTCGTTTGTTTTTATTGGCTTCCATTTGTCTTAACTTCTACAGTCTTTTAATAACAGAACAAAGCGTAGGAATCTCAATAAAATATATTGCGTTTTAAATAAAGGAACTTAAATGCAGGCTTTCTTTTTTGCTTTGTTTAAAATATCAATAGTTTGAGCGTGGGTAAGGTAGACAGAATTATTTCATAAATTAACACAGAATTAATTGAATCAATGTATATAAAGTAGTTTTTAGTAGCATGATAAATTTGAGTAGGAAAGGTTTTGTTAGATTAATCTCTTTGTTGGGATATACAAGTAGAAAACATAGGTTTGATGGCCAAAGAGGGATACTACAATATTATGGCAAGCGACGTGTCAAATTATCAAATAGATTTTGAAATGTTTAAGAAAATTTATTTCAAAAATAGGGATGTAGAAGTAATAATAAAGTTTATTTTATAATAATAATAGTCATATTTCATATATTTTATTAATCAATGTTTCATTATGCAATTAAACCTATAATAATATAAAATTAGATAGTTTATCCCATTCAAATATTATAGATAAATAATTCTACTTTTTATTTTAATCCAAATGATGTCTGAGGCTCTGCTTATGTCAAATCATAGAAAGATTTATTTTTATTTCTAAGCAGCTGTCCATGCTGGTTTCTTCAAGAAACAAGATTAATCGTTTTAGGGTTCCGTGCCTCAAAATGGATAAACGGAATCCTTATGAAATCAGACATCACTTGGTTTTCCATCTGTCGGTAAAAACCTTTTTTCACAGAAAAAGCTTGCGATATCAAATTGAAATTAATATCATATGCTGATAAAGTTAATATCGTGCAGAAGGCATTGCTATAAAAATTTCAAGTTTTTTGGTTCACGCGATAAAACAAATATGACCCTTTAAAGACTGTTTCTTGTATTCACATCATAGTTTCACTCACTGACTATTAAAACTTATAAGGTATTTCCGGTTAACGATGATGGAAGATCTTATAACACAAGTCTTATAAATCAATGATTTCTAATTCTATGCCCAAATATATATATTTTTTTAATTTTTACAAAATTTTGCGTTGTGCAAAATTAATATTTGTAAACAGTTCAATGGAAATACTATATACCCTTAAATGTTTATAAGTGCTTAAATATGCACGGAAACTCCATAGCGCGAGTTCTATTTATTCTTGAAAGGTTTTTATTTCTTTTTAATAATGAGTAATTTATCATGAGTATATTTAAACATGAGTATTCTGTGTTTTATTCGAGAACATAACTGTAATGATCAATAATGTAAGACTTATAATGAGTAATATATAATAATCAGTCATACATTTCCTGGAAGTATTTTAACATTGTCTACAAATATTCGGTAAGTTATTTTGAGGATATAGAGCGTGTTAATGTTAAAACCTGAAAATTTTTTTAACTTTCGTCTCTTCAATATTTTAGTCGCTGACAATATTCATATTAAAATATACATAATGTATATTAATCAAAATACTGTAAACATGCGGCGCCGAATTTATTTTTAAAAGGGTATGTCATTTTTGAATAAAAAACTTAAACAAACAAATATACTCTTCTGTAATATTAATGTAAAAACATCGTGTAATATTGAACGAGCCCAGATAACGGGATTTGATATTACATTAATATACTTACTTCTATTTGTCTACTCCGTTGTTTAAATTCGAAGTCGGCAGCTTCGTCAAGTCGGCATCCACTTAGTGAAAGGTCGATTTTTGAAACTAATAAATCTATTCTTATGTATGTACGCCTATATATAAATATATATATATATATATATATATATATATATATATATTTACTTATTTATATACATCTACATATAAATATATAGAAATACATACTTCCGTTTTCCGATCTTTAAACGTTAGACCATTATTACAGCTAAGTACAAAAATTGCATTACAGAAAATAATTATTTTTAAAATAATTCTAATAGATAATCGCGGATTATGAAAAATTAAACTTTTGCTGATTTTGACCGAATTTGATGGAGTCGAAACACAATTTAATCTTTAATGATGCGCCACATACTTTAAAAGTAACTATGTAAACGTTTGACTAGTGAGCGACCAAACGTAGTATGTGTCGATTGATAGATTGGTAAGCAATGGTTTTGTAAAATTATCAATAATTTAAAACGCGGCAATTATCCTGAAACAAATAAAAGGAAATAAATATTTCTTATTTAAAGACACTGACGCTTCAACGGAGAACAAGAGTTTTTCTAATACGTGCCAGTCTCACTAAATATCAAGATTCTTATATAAACAACCCTTGAAACGACTGATTTAATTTATAAGACAATATTAATCGATTTTATATGTACACGTGTTGGTAAAATATAGTCGGATGGGAGGAGAGAGGGTGAGGGAGATCCCCGGGCAGCCTACTGCGAAAGTGTTAAGAATACAACCTCGCCTTGTTTGTGTACTCTTTCTGTCTCATTATTTGCAAACTTTTGTCTTTAGATTAGCAATTTAATGGGTTTGGAAGTCGTTATCGCGAGCTCTAACTATATTGACCTTTAATTATTAAAGTTGATGGTGATGTTTGGGGCGTATTTCTAATTGGGTCGCTTTGGTGTTCGGCGTAATTTTATTAATAGCGTTGTAGTATATGGATCAAGTGTCTGGCAGTAAATGAATTGACAATGAGCTTAATTAATTGGAAAGAGTTGATGTTGCGTATTGATTTTGTTATGTTTGATGGACGAAGTTGATAGATAAATTTCTTTGTGATAATATATAGTCTATTGAAAATTGGATAGTAACATGGAAATTGAGACAGTATATTTTACTTAATTAATTGTGTTTCTTCTAAATTTTAAAACAGTGATCATTTGACTAGATTAAAAACTGTTGCTATAATTGTTTTAGCTTTCTATAAAAAAATGTCATAAGTATTTGTGTCCTTTAAGATGCGAATTAGATTCTTTAGCAGAATGTTACTTGTTTTATTGAATTAATCTGGGCAAATTAAATCTAAATTTATTATTTTATGTGATTATTATATATTTTGTTGTAACAAATCATCGGCGAGTGATCCTAATATAAAATACCCATAAAACTTTCTAATACATCCAGTATAGTTACACAGCTCCTAAAGTTGCAATGGGCATTATTATTATTATTGGCAAAGGTAACGTTAATTACTATCATGCATTAACAGCAAATATATAATATTTTCTGTCAACGGAAAGAGAAGTATTATACTTTTTTATTTCTTTCACATTAATATATACAAATGATTTTTACAAATAGATATTAATAAAAATTATGATTATCAAGATATTTTGAGAAATAATATGCGATGATGTATATTCTCATTATGCTTCAGTTACTAACACGATTTTGCAGTTTTGATACATGTTAGCTAGGGTGTATAGATAACATTAATATGCGTTGTTACAATTACATATGTAATACTTCATCAATGTCTGGCACATTTGGTTACAGTTGATACATGTGCTCTTTATGACTTACTTGAGCAGCGTTAAATTAGTTTATGTAAAAGTGGTATTTAAAGCATTCTTTGTTCAGAGTTGACTTGAATTGTTTACCTTGAGCAAGTCAAGAATCAATATATTTGAAGGTAATATAACGAAGAGCGTTTCATTTAAGTCTGTCAAAAAGTTTTTCCACCAAATTTATATTGCTCACCCCGTACGGTCAAAGGGAGCTAGTGTCCACTTTACATTATTGATGCAGTTTAACATCTCTCGGTTTGGTCCGTTCACGTCAACTTTGATACTGTTTTTTAGTTCGCAAATTTATTTTAATGTGTATAAGGAAAATTCTCTGGCATTCAGTTTCCGATTTAATGTATAATTTCTGATAAAAATAACTTTTTAAATTTCAGGAGTGAGGTTAACTCGAAAAACAGGCTTAAATTTCTTTTTATAAATGTAAACTATTTGGACAATTTATATTTTGGAATATATATGTAGGTTGATGTGTACTTATATATCCGTCTATCTGTTATACATATGACACCAATTGTCTACATGGAGACTTGAAATTTGACATTGTAACAAAGTAAATTAACTCACAAATACCTCAATAGTTTAGAGTCAAAAATAATTATATGGAAATTTTTGAGAAGTTCAATGAAATAATTATTTTTTTACTTCATGTATCTAATTAAAAGAGCGAATTATGGGAAGTTTCAAATTATATTTTTTCAAAATATTTTACAGCTTCAAAATTGCTTCAGTCAAAATTACAAGAAACCGTGTTACTAGAAGTTTATCCAAAATTTGGCGGAAAACTACAGTGATGATTCTAAATGTCCTTAAGTCAGGTGATTTAGCAGTGTTATGCCTGTTAAGACGATCTCCAATTCATAACTTGAAATTTTTTGACTTTCTGAAAGCACATTCGAGCGGGATAGAACTTGAACGGATAGAACTTGGCCCAAATTTAAGATAGATTGAAATTGTAGACGGACAAAATCCATTAAATATGTGTTTATCTTTTAAGTGAAAAAATAAAAAGGTCCAAAACTTGGCAGGTATTTTACTCCCAGGACACTTAACCTACGGCATACAACGTCATTTCATTTTGATAAACATTGTTTTAATTCGGACTTTATATCAAAATTCATTCTTTGACATAATCCTAGCTAATTAATTTATTCATATTTTTTCATGCCGCATAGACACGATGCCATCTAAACTATATACGTAGATAATCCATTTTCTACTGGAAGATGGCGCTAAGTTAATTATAAAATATTGTAAAATTTATTTTTTTTTAAAACCCATCAAGTTTCTACCAAAAATTGACTAAATGCCGATTTACTGCATTTTTAGCTAAATATACAATATTAGTCCACTCACTCTTATGTTTTCCTTAATGCTATTATTAATTTTACCTTTTTGTCTCGTATTTTCGCAGTCGTATATTGAACGCCTGTATTTTCATTTTTTCAGGTTTTGAACTATTTTATAATATATTCTACATTATAACAGAGTTTGGAAGCTCATATCTTGCGAAGAATATTCTATATCGGAAAATGTAACTAGATATTTTTGCACAATAGAGCTTAAATCAAAATATTTAGTTATGTTTCTGTTCATAAAATGAAATTAGAACATTTCTGTTCGAACCCAAAAATGAAAATTTCATACAAAATTAAAATACCATTTATACTGTTTCCTATTTGTAACACCATCGAAAAAGGATCGAAGTCATCAATGGACATTTACTAATTCGACTTGAATAAATATTGAAAAAATTGAATAATATCTTTTTAATAAATGAATGTTTAACACTGGAAAAAATAAACCGGTAAAGTGCGACGTAGGGGACGTTACAGATTTTTCGTATACATTTATATATTAATATAAAACTTAATACTTTTACATAATATTTTATATTTCTATTATATTATTGATGAAAATTTACATTCTTTTTTTGTATAATCGTATTATTTACATCTCATTATTCTGTTAATGCAAATTGATCTAAATAATTTTACATCGGCATATTAATTTCTATTACATTTACTGAAAAAAAAAATTACATGATACAAAAAAAAGAATACTTTCAGTAAGCTCATATTATTTTATTTGTTTCTCATATTCTCGCAATTCAACTACGTGTTCCTGTAAACTTTTATTGTAATCGTTGTCAAATTAAAAGAACTAAAACATTGCGATATACCGATGAAGAGGCGGACGGATGAGCATGACCAAAATGTAAACTCCCATTTTTGTTATTTTCTTACGAAACCCTAAAAAAGACAAAAATATGATAACATAAATATTTACACTTTAAAAACTCAATATAAAAACATTTACGGAAAAAAATTTAAAATTTTCAACAAAAAGTTAATCAATGCTTGTCAAAGGCTACTCGGCTATCAGATTGGATTTTCCACTGTCCTAGAATGCTCTGATTCCTCTCTGAGTCCTCTGATTCATTTATACCACGTAGAAAGGTAATTTAGTTTACTGTGCCATCGTTCCCCGTGAATAGGGTATTCTCTTTGCAAAGGGGAACTGGGTAGATGGTAGATTGCTTTTTAGATAATCGTGGTTATTCTGAAACTTGAACACGGTTCTAAAAAGGATTCTGTCTGCCTCGTATCAAATTCCGTTTGTCGGAAAAGCTGCTGTTGAGATGTAACGAAAGACTAATCGAAAATATCTGGCTGTTATATATAATATATACCACGTTTCAATACATATATAAATATATATATATATATATATATATATATATATATATATATATATATATATATATATATATATATATATATGTAAATTGTTCCATAACAATTAAAATATGGACTTGTTTCATATTAGGCCAAGGAATGTTGCATATGATAAATTTAAATCTCGGTCCGAAGACACGCTATATGTTTGAAATCAAATATAACTTTGATTTTCCTTGTTGGCTTTATGGGTTGATGTATATGTGAAAATATCTTTTTTCCTCGATATGTTTTTAAAAAAATTAACCAATCATTGTTTGCTACCATTTACTGCTTGTTATATCTTTCGTTTCTTCAATAACACATATCATATTATAATAATTATAACGGAGTTATTTGTTTCAAATGTCTATTGTCTAATTTAAAATTATAAATCTACCAAGAAAGCCACAATAGAATTTACGAGTATATTTAAAAAATAACATTCCTGCGTAGTCAGTGCTGCAAAAGGACGGATCACACTGGCGATATATAAAAAATAATGTACTTCCTTACTAATACCGATTAAATATTATCCAGGCTGAACCACGATAAGAATATTTTAGAAAATTATGATTTTGGTTACACATTTTCAAGAATATGTTTCATATCAGTTCATATTAGGGTTTCACCTCTAGTTATCCACAGTCTAAGGGAAATGTTGCATTAACACTAATATCCCACATTTTTTACTGTCCGCCTGAAGTTAGAGTTTTGTATTTATGAGTTACTAAATTTGTAATCAATATACAGATATCACAAACAATGACACAACATTTTAAAAGATATATTAAAAAAAATATTGTGTTATGGAAATTATTCCCTGTCATGGCATATACAATTCCATTGAAATATATTATCTAAAAAATGGAGCCAAGTCTCGACAGTCTTCCGACGTAAGAGTAGTAATTGATTGATCAAAATAAGAATACAACTACATAATGAAGACATCAGATTCACAAAGGCTTGTTTCAAAATATGTTTACAAAATTTGCCTTGTGACTAAATATACAACTTCTCTAACTAAATAATATAAAAAATGGTGCAGTGTCGTTAACCATTTGACTTTTTTTAGTAGTACGATCTTATGTAGTGCCATGTCTTTAGAAATCTTGCTAACTCTAACATTTTCATTAAAAAATCTTTATAAGTCTTTAGAGGCCTCGTTAAAGAAAGTCGTGTGACTGGGAAATATGAGGTTACTATTTATAATGTATTTACATATATAAATTTTAATTCACTCCTACATTATTTCGGACCAACAAACTATACAATTGTATAAATTAATATGACATAAAAATTAAACTTTGCACGAAGAGAGTGTCTAGAGTACAAATATTTGGTTCAAGAACTGAAGTAAATATTATTTTTATTCAATATATTCTACCAATATATGATCTGCCAAATTTGAAAAGATGTAACCGACATGCTTTTCCAACTTGGTCGATCATTATATACATGTATGCATATAAATATATATTTATATATATATATATATATATATATATATATATATATATATATATATGTTTACATGACTGTTTATTTTTTTTTCCTAAGTTAATTTAACTATAGTGAATTTATTATATATGTACAAAAGGAATTCCTAATATTGATAAAAAATGGGAGCATTTCCAAAAGCTTAAAAATAAATACACAATAAAAGACCTTAGCGCTCGATGGAATATCTTTGTACATAAAATAAAAATCAGGTGTGCATATTTTGTGTAGCCTCCTACAATTGTCGTTCGATTTTCCCCAAATTTTCCGTTCTCTACCCGCTATCTATAAATCTTAAAAGGGTGGTGATCTACATCCGTTACTCTCGTATGGGAGGTAGAACTCCTTATTATCATATAAATTAAGTAATTCGTAGTCATAAATCTTTACTCCCAGGAACAAATATTGTGAGGTTAACGATTCTTCAACGTGACTCCAAAAAATGATATATTCTGAATTGTGACTAGTTACATATTAAATTATTGAGATGAACTCTCCTCTTTATTCTCATCCCTATAAGATGAATGTGATGGAAAATGTTAAAAAACATGGAAACCTTCTGAACTATCTAGAATTGTGTAAACGACCGGAGTGTGTAACTTATTACGATTTGTCTTTCTCATCGTTTAAAATAGAGTAGAGTTAAGACAATTTTAACTGATTGCACCTAAGGTGAGAGAGAAAAATCAATTTTGATTGACAAACAAATTTAAACTTGATTAAATTTACCCAATGTGCAGCAAGTTTCTTATTTATCGGTCAAAAATCTTAAGAGGGAAAATCATTTCTGACCCACGCCTTTAATTTTTTTCACCTCGACCCATAAAATTTGTGCAATGGAATAAGGTTGTGTGTAAAGAATATGTTGCCTTACATGTGGAAATAGCCATCCATCTTGAAAGGAAAAGGAAAATAAAAAACCATTTTTATTCCACATATACTTTTCATTCCTTTTTTATCTAAAAGACTGTGACTTCCAGTGAGGCTTACTATTTCCATCACAATCGATAAGTTACAAGGGTTGTTCATTATTATTCACTGTTATTCATTATTATGATTAGGCCGTTCATTAATACGATTTACAAAAACCTAATTTTCAAAATGGGTATTTATGTTGCATGTTAGAGGGTGAATTCGTCCCAAAAATATTATTTATTTTCCCATCCGAGAGAAAAAAATTTGTTAAAAAAAAGTGTTATAAGCAAATATAATTATTTGCTTATTTTTTCTTTTATTTACCATTCCATTTCATTTGTTCCCTTTTATTTGGATATTTCAATATCTTAAATTATTGTTTATTGAGTTCTTCTTTTTCTTCTTTAATCCCCAGATAATGATCGGTGGAGGAAAGCGGTTGCTTAGTCAATAAGTTGCTGTGTGAACCGCACGATAATCTGCTGATAATCTCTTTGGTAATCTGCTGATAATCTTCTTTCATAATTGGTGATTTTCGGCAACGATTTTAGCTTCTCAGAGAGTCGAAATATTGGTTCTGAATTTTCGATAATATGACTAGTCCATATCGTTGGAGTTGTACGTTGAACTTTCCAAGTCTTTCCCACCAGAAAAGCTTGGATGGAAAATATTGCGATGTTATCGGCTACTTACTGGATTATTATATCCTTCTTTATTGTTTCTTTTTTCGTGTCACCGATTGTGGGCGTCAGTCGGTTGAATTGTACTTATTTTTTTGAAACAAAATATTATACTTTTCCAAAAGTCATCTATGTTGGACACTAAACACTAAAAAAATGCTAACTTAATAAACGTAGCATTGCTCGACTTTTTATTTCCAGAAACTTGTGTTATAGATATGAAAACACGTGTTATAGATATGAAAAACGTATACCATTACCTCTTAAACCGAGATCAAAAGGTATCAGGGCATCGCTGTATGTTTTATCATTGATGGAATCCATAAGCCAAGCATGACAAAGAGTGAACAATAGCATTGACATAATGTGCATTATATAAGTTTTATGCACTTTCATATTCTGTGTAATCCATTTGGGGTCATAAAAGTTGTTATCCCGACGACAAGTCTTTGGACAGGAAATTGCTACTTTTGTCTTTAGTCAGTTGATTTCTGAAAGTTTTCCTATTTTTACGGACAATATAATTGCGGTGCTTGTGAACTAGACTCATCACATTATTGTGTATTACTTATGTATATACGAGGCGCAGTGTTATGGCAGGTGGATTTTCTATTATTTATAAATCATTACGAAATAATTATAAATCATTTTCTTTAAATTATCAAACAAAATCATACATATGTATGTAATTTTTTTGAGCTTTTGCTGCGAATATTACGTGTTGATTATTTTAATGATAGCAACCAAACTTTCCTTAACGCAGCTTTTATGGTTTTTTCCATCTTTAATAATTGTGTAAGTTATCATTTTTTTAATTAATAAATTCATATCAAGCCCTTTTTGATAAAATTATATGCAGCTTTGAAGCGATATTTTTGGATCATTTGTCGACTTTAAGAAAGCCTGTGGGAGATATTCTCATTATACATTGTTTCCTAACAGATACGCAAAAAATTAAATCGCTTGATTCTTATGTTCTTCAATAACAAAATATTATGCATAAAGTTTTCGTGTAATTAATATAATTCATTCATTGAGCTGAAAAACAATTTTAAATTCACCTTTTCATCAGTAAAATTAGTAACAAAAAACATCTTTGCTCAAACCAGGTCCTCAAATATTTAAATGGCAACTTTCCATATAAAAAGTAAGGTTTCATTGTTTTGTGCTTATTAGTAACGTCTGTAATTTTCATTTGTAAAATTGAAGAGCAATGTTGAGCTTATCAACTGTATATGATTAATTAGCAGTTGTCTTCTCTTTACAACTGGTTGCATTTACTTTACTTCTACACACATGATATCATATACACATATTAATGTATTTATCATGTGATATCGTATGCAGATTTAAATATATATAGAAAAGTTTACATATATTGGACAGTAAAGAAAATCTCGTACCTTGCATACAAAATTTTTGTTACTATATTATTTATTCGTTATAAAATAGTCATAAACTTTGTAGTCATGAATAGAACAAAAAATATATCAAAAAGAGGAGCTATGCTGAAAACAGAATCAAGAGAGATCATGCAAAGATGACAAATAATGCTAGCTATGCCTTCTTAAAATATAGAAAAACATTAGCAATTTGAATTTAAATAACATCTTCATAATCTGTGATCAATTTAAAAAATATATTTACTCGGTTGTAATTTGTTTCCTAATAAAAAATTCATTTCTTAATCGGAAGTGGTTTCTTAGTAGAGAATCTCGTCCGAACATGTCTAAAATAAAAGACTATATAATAAAGCTAAACTAGCTAGCTAGCTAACTATAGCCAATAGTAATAGCACGTTAAGCGTATATTTTCATACTAGCTGTGTCCCACGGTGGGGACAAAAATTCTAAAAAAAGGTTTTCCGGCTTCTATTATAATTTTATACGCTGAATTAATTACTCTCTTTAAAATAATTTCCATGTACAGAATTTACTCTATTATAATTTTATACGCTAAATTAATTACTCTCATTAAAATAGTTTGCATGTACAGAATTTACTCTGTTATAATTTTATTATATATATAAATATAGCATGTAATAAAAAACATGCTTATTATTTATACAGGTGATTCTGTGCGTGAAACTGAGGACATTAGAAGTTTGTGCCGGTAAACAATTTAATTTTGTTGTTAGTATCGCAACTTCGAGATGAATTTTGTTTATAAACCACTCATGTAATTCCTGAACATTTTTTACTCATTTTGATGCACAAAGGCATTTGTTTGAATGATAGGCCCATTTTTGTTTCAACCATGATTTTCTTTGTTACAATCTGTATAAACATATAGAGATTGTAACAAAGAAAATCATAATATTGACTGTGATTGTTTTCAGAAACGGTTGAGAATTTTCATATAGTTCCTTACATTTTCTACTCAGTTTAATGTAGAGAAACAACTGAACAAATAAAATACACAACTGTTATTACAACCTGTATAGTGTTATACAGAATCTACATTATCTCTTTTTTAAATTAAATTTAATTATTACTTTTTAGACAAGTAATTATCTTCTTCAAAACATAATTAAATACTTCGTAAAAGTGTTATTATATTATGAGAATAAGTTTAAGTAATCATTGAATATTTTATTTATAAAACCCCATGGTTGCATATAACTGTGTAGCTGTAAAAAACAAGCAATTGAAAAAAACAAATAGACTCATTATAATAGCCCTCTTCCGTTAATAGGCAAAAATATAAAAATCTGAATTTTGATCAAAACTTAGCTCATAATCAGCAGAAATGGGCAGTCATTAATAACATTTTCGTTACTCTGAATGAGTTAAACGAAGTTTTATTATAGTCGGTTTCAACAAAATCACGGTCATTCGCATGGCAAATCTAGAAGCATGTAATATAACTAACATTAAACTATCGTGATTACAAAATATAAAACTGCCATTATCCACATAATTCGGTAAAACCTTAATTAATTTTGTCGTTTCTCATATAAAAATGTTAGAAGTATGACTCGTAATATATGTTGCTACGTGTTAGTGGTAAAAGGACTTTATATTGTGGAAATTACCCAAATATAAGGAATTTACCCAAATAGGCAAAACCTTCACTAATTTGTGCAGAACTTTTACTTTTCTTATATGAATTTTAAGCGTACAGTTTATGTTGTACATCGTCGCTTGATGGATGATGAAGGACTTTTTATTATAGAACATAGAATATAAAAATACTCAAAATCTGAGCAACCTTAAAATTACTAAAAGTTAAATATAAACATTACCTCAAAATAGAGGTATATATTGGTACGTAGATAAAAAAATTAACCTCTTATCTGTTTATTACACAGGCTGGTAGGAACAGATGAATTTTCTGTAAGATAAAAAAGATAAATATGCATAAAAGTATATAAAGAATGATTCTGTTTAGACATATATTTTTTAATTAACCACGAATTTCAATAAAAAAATTAATTTTATTTATTCAAATACATAGTCTTCAGCATTCGGTTTACAGTAGAATTGTGCGTAACAAACTACAGTAATTTAATATATTTGG
This sequence comes from Druceiella hillmani, assembly GCA_039881145.1. Lineage (NCBI taxonomy): Eukaryota > Metazoa > Arthropoda > Insecta > Lepidoptera > Hepialidae > Druceiella > Druceiella hillmani. The sequence goes on from JAYKKI010000011.1 coordinate 22,655,109, forward strand.
CGTTAATTTTGTAGAAATTCATTATTCACAATTAAATGAAACTACGTGATGTATTATTTCTACTTTCTTTGAGTTCTTTACCACGACCTAGGTTTCGTTGTTTTCAAAGATTATCTTTGCTAATATCCCACCTGAAGATGTGATACAACGAAACCTAGGGCGTAGTATAGAAATTAAAGAAAGTAGAAATAATACGACATCACGTAGTTTAATTTAATTGTGAAACTACAGTAAAATAAATATTGCTCTATTACGTACATAATTTCTAATTTCAAATTGCCATCGTAAATTAGAAAAATAAAGGATTCACAAAACAATAAAAAACGCTCTAAAATTGGTAGAAAATTTAGTAATTCCACGTATTTGTTTTCATTCTAAGATATCTTTAATAAATATTGTCATAAATGCATTTCTGATCATAATAAGATGTTCATGTTTGTAAATACAAGCAGGTGACTTTTTTAGATTTTTGGAAAAATTCATTATTATTCACATCAATTGTATTATACGTCTGCAACGATGAAATGATACTTTAATATATTATCATATGTCATACGTGTTACAACATAAATCAGTGCTAAAAAGACAAATCCGAGACTATCATTACCCCATATATAAACAAGTTGTTACACGATTGCACTTAGAAATAAAATGTGATGTAAATATGTAGTAATTAAGTTTATATATATTGACAGTATTCGAACATATAAAATCCAGAAAGTACCCTATTTAACCTTTACGTATGCTTTTAGTGTAATGGGGATACGTAGGTGTCACACATGTTGTACGTAACTTATTTTTAGCGCTTGAATATAATTCGATTTCTTGTCATGTTTAATGATGTTTATGTTATAGCTTTTGACAAAATTGAAACACAATATAAGTGCTCAATTTGATCTAGTCTACATCAACCTAGTCAGGTAGTAATAACTATCCGTGAAGCTTATGTACCACAGCAATTAAAAAGAAATATCGGTCTCTCTTCATAATATCATTCTCTAGTCTCTACTATCTCTCTACTCCCTTCAATATATTATATTTTAAATTCACAATGGATTAAAAATATTATTAGTTGAAACTAATCTATATATTGGAAATGTCATTTTTCTCTCTACGTATATTAACATTGTCCTCCAGTAAGTTTATCACATATATGTCAATAATATAGGTTCTTGAAAACGTACAAAGCAAGCAACATCTCACTCATAGAGTGCCTCAACGTTCACTAGTACATTGTGGTCAATACTCAGTTGGAAGTTTGCAAATAATAGACATACGTAGACGCCACTTATTTGGCATGACATGTACATCATAATGACGAGTTCGCAAACAAATATTAACGGACTCGCTTTTGTACCAAAGTAATAGACGAATATTTGAATACTCGTCACATATAAGTTCAGACATAGCTATTGTCTCTCGTAACGTTTCATACAACGTAACCCGCGTATATTAACACGTAAACTCGTTCACCTACAGAGAGACTGGGATGTAATCATGCAATAGAGACACGCTACCCGGAAAAGCAAATTACTCCTATAACGGCTAGCGGTAGTTCAGCTCGTTCTACTCCCGTCCTGCATCATTTTGGGAGATGAAACTCGCCCAAAGAATCTGTTAGGTGGATATTTTCATTTAGCGCTTACGGGTTTGTTTATGATACATTTGCTAGACGTAAAGTTACCGAGATGGATGTAATTGATGTTCTAGTTATTTTCCATATGGATGATTTTGTTTTGAAGGCGAACACATATATTACTTAATTTTAGTTATTGGTATTAATTTTATGGCGAAATCGAAGTTATAACGACGGTGGCATAAAAATATAATTTACTAGAGTGATTTCGGTTTTAACTTTACTGTCACTTTAATTAATATCAAAGTTAAATGTATTAAAATATGTGTTTATATAATTGGCATATTTGTTAGGTATAATTAGTATGATTTATTGATGATCACTTGCTTATTACAAGTAGCTGCTTGTAGAGGTGCTGCACGCGAAAACGATTTCCTTTAAAAATTTTGCCTTTAATTAAATGTCGTAATCTAGAATTAACGGAAATATTTTTACATTTATCATTATTCGTTATATTGCATATATATTATATTAAAATAACCTGTAAGTTGAAAATACCACTTTTAAATTGGACTCTTTCTTTTACCTAAAAAAATATACGTGACAATACCTTTCTATTTCTGTTAAAAAAATATAGCGCCATCTAGTTAACTTCGGAAGTGCCATGTTTTGGCAGAAACTTAATTAATGATTAATGTTAATGTATAACGTTATCTACGTATCTAGTGTATACTGTATGTATTGTCACTAAATAGTGTTACTTCAACTTCTTGTGGAATTAATCATGTGTAATCAAGTCTATAAAATAATTAGTTAAAATGTTGTAAGGAATTATGGTAATATGTAAATTAGCAGGTGTAAATAGCTCCAATTGCCATTTTGGCAACATGGGACGTCTTGTCAAATGTTAAAAGTCAAAATTAATGGGCATTTATCTGTTAGGAAAAAACTAGAAAACAGAAGCATAGCTTAAAATGTCAACGGTAATATCTAGTAAATTATCGAAATAAAGTAAAAATGTGTGCTTAATTCGATGCATTTGCTATATTTTATAAATTATTCATCGACTAATTCATTTTATGGCATTCATATTTTCTTTTGAAAATTAGTTCGTGCAGGCTTGCGCAATAATTAAAATTCAAATTATAATATTTTAGACTGTATATATTTAATTTTGATTCAGGTACGCTCATCGTACACCTTAATAGTTTCTTCAGAATTATTATTGCATTCGGCATACACTAAAATCACGTCCAAATATTTGCTCGCACTAAAAAACGTGGTATTCACTAATTCCACTCACTCGGCAAAGGATTACAAAAAATTAACAAAAACTACTAATACGTATTATGTGTACTGTCATTCTAAAAGCAATAAATATTTCTTCAAAAAGACTCAAATGTTCCGATTGGTTTAAATAGATATTTGTGAGTGTTGCCATATTAAATAATAAATAAACCATGGGGATTTATTTTTAAATTTTAATTAAAATTAGACTTTATTAGTCTAATTTTAAATACTAAGAAGCAAATAATTTATCTAAATGATAAACGAAACAATATCGTGTTAATAATTAATCAAATAAGTTTGTTTTAAAAATCGATATTATTTAAATCTTAGGTATTTGGGCGAGTTATGGATGTAGGTCGATGCATTTCCGTATTAATGACTTATAACAATTTGTAATTTTGAGAAAAAATGTGGTATGATTTAAAAAAAATAGAGTATTACAATCTACCCATCATGCACTATTATGGATTGAAGTGGCGCTATTTAGTGAAAATACATATAGTTACCGTATTTACCTAGGTCACAAGAAATATTCATTATTTTTTACTGTGATTTTTGTGATACTCGTAAATTCATTAAAATGTAGAATAAACATTCCTTCATAAATGATAAATATTATTGGTCAAGGAAATATTTATCTAAATAATATGACATTGCATGGGAGTGCAGCAAGTATTGTGGCTAGTGCGATTTTCTTTTTTCAAATAAATTATGGAAAACACATTTGAGACAAAATTTGCAGTATTTTAAAATTTACTTTTAAGCGATCGTATTTGCATTACATAGAACATATCTTAAAAGATATACTTTTGACGAATTTTTTTATACTTTAAATCATAATAATTTTGAAAACATTGAAACAATTTTTCTAATAGTTGTGTATGCAAATAGATGTGTGTGCGTGTCTGTATATATATATATATATATATATATATATATATATACATATATATATATACATATATATATATATATATATACATATATATATATATATATATATATATATATATATATATATATATATATATATAAGTAAACACTCAACGCGACCTTAAATTTTATGTTTGGGGACTTTTTCATGAATAAACATTTAGTGAAATCACCTCAAACTTCGAAAGTACAAAACCTCCGTAGCTATTTTATATCTGCAAAATTTATCTAACACTATTCTTAAGGTTTTCGTTTCATATTATTCTTAGTTTCATGAGGAGAATGTCTAGAGAACGAACGTATTACTCAGTTCCCCAGAGAATATAAAAGGTGTTTCATCCAATACTTTTCACAATAATGGGACTGAATCGTAAGATGTTCAAATATAACTTACATTCTAGCGCTGTGTAACTATCGATTACATAATTTATTTTAAAAAATCATGTACAGACATATAGAATTGGCTTCACTCAACTTGTGTCGCTAAAGAGACATAGTTTTTGCAAAAATGGACGCTATTTTTGTTCGATCAGTTTTTGTAAAGAAAATAAAGAAAACTCCTGGAGTTGTCACCGTGTGCAAAGAACGAAACATTTCCTCATTATTCGTGAAGTGCATAAACAAAAAATAATGTGGGTTTTTGTCTACACATTGTTTAAAGAAAGTGGAAATCAATAAAGTGGTCTTAGCATAACGCTGTCAGTATGTCGTTCTATGAAGGACTCACATCTTAGTCTTAATTCAGTCTAATTGTGAAAAAAGAAAGTAACCAAAAACAGACAATATAATACGCAAAAGTCTTGATAAGACCTCATTCTTCTCATAAGTAGTTTCTCTAATTCTACTATTGAAATGTGAAACAGTGATATAATTAAGAAGAGTAAATATTTTTTTAATTAAGATTAAGCTGAAATCATGGTGCATTCAAGTAATAAGAAGAAACGAAGACTACAAGACAAAAATGGGTATTGCGGATAGATAAAGAGTTCGAAGCGATGACACGGATGGCTTACACCAGTTACATCTTACGGACCAGTCATATTAACAAACCATTAAAACGACCTGAAAGTAGTATCTGCCGATACTGATACGGCACGAATACCTTCGTCGTAAACGTAATGATTAAAGTTGACTCCAAGGAGGTATAGAGCAAGGAAGAAGACGACTAGACCCAAATCATAATCTAGCAATATTATGATGTAATATTCAATGAAATTAATTTAAATAGAAAATACTTGACATTTATTTTTTGCTATTAATTGAAAAAGAATTAATCCCAATTTTATGTAGCTATGTAATAGGCACTTTAGTTATCGAAATTATGTGCAAACAATAGCTGTAATTAAAAGAACTGCAATTAATTTTCAGACGTTTCTTTTTTATGTCGATTATACTAAAGAAAAATCAAACGTGTATTCTCAAAATGAAACTTAAATTCCACCCAGCCGGGAAATTTTTAAACATTTAAAATTTTCCTAGCAATAATAACCTTATCCTTGGTTGTCGATTGGGGATAAAGTTGTCAGTAAATAAGTAATGAAACAGGCTAATCCACAACACCTTTCATTATCACTTATATATAATAAGTACATCCATCTCGTGCCACCCAGCCGCTGAAATTAATTTGATCGATGCGATAGAATGTTGGAAAAAAAATATATGTAAAATATTTATCGCCGGCCCGGCCTTATCTCGAGTGCCACTCGAAAATATTTTAAGTCTTCTCACATAAAATGCGAGAAAGGGTACGTACCTCAATATCGCCTTACCAACTGAATGAACTCTTGCTTGTGTTACGCTGGAGTTCCGTTTCGCGGGATGTTGACGCGGCGCGCGCGTTTTTATGGACGCGTTCTTCATTTTTTCCCGGGATAGTTTTCCTTGTATTACTTTGGATGGTAAGTGGACAGATACATGGATGTTATGTTACTTAAATGGATGGTTAGGGTTGAATGTGTGACTATATTACGTGTGTTAATCCTGCAAAGGAGTGTTTGCTTGAATATTTAACTCTTTTTGCGATAATTGTGCTTATTATAGAAATTTGTTCCTGTATGATTCCTCATTAATATTTATCTACGTAATACCATTAAATTAATTTATTAAAACAATTTTTTTAGCATAAGTTCAACAGACGTAATGTTTATTATTTACCTACTCAATGCACGTTTGACTGAAAAAAAGTAGATATATGGCTAGAGGGAAATTGCTAATTATTAATATAGATAATTATATTTTATATAGGTTTCGAGTATTTTATAATATTTTAATAAACTATTTCTTCCACGTGTTTACACAATAAGGTATTTGATAGATGTAGATATTTTTTGTAAAAATGTTTCAAAACTGTAGAATAGGTTTAAAAAAACCTTGTGATGAAAAAATAATGAATTTAACAAACAATTAATCGGAACATTCCAATAATTTTTTTGTTCCTTAAATTGAAGAAGTTATTATGAATGTAGTTTCCACACAAAAAATGAGAAAATAATAATATGCAATATATAAAACTTAAACGAAATATTTAACGAGGTACTAAAAATATTTAATAAACTTTAATTAATGCTAAATAACTGGCCAGTGACGTCATAAGCCAGTTGTGTTTCGTATAGGGCGATTTCGCGTGAATCGTAGTTCGTCAATTTTTAAGTCGTTCTAATTCTTTAATGAAAAGTCCTAGATACGATATATTTATTTTAACCATTTTTAATCGTATTACTTATTCTATTTTAATAATAAAATAATTAGTCCAATTCAAAATTATATTCACATCTCATTCCTTTTTGGCGCACTTAAAATTTTTCAGAAATCTTTTGGAGATAATTAATATCTAATGATGTTTATGATTAATTAATGCAAGTTAATTTTTAATGAAATGAAAATATGTGTAATTTTTACACATATTTACTTTTGAATTTTTTTCTATTTAATTGCCTGTTATTACGCATGTTTTCGAATTTCTGTCACAGATTTCTGGTCTTCCATAATAATTTTATTTTTGTATGATGGTTAATTTGTAATGAACTTAGCTGTCGAAATATTTAAAATTGAATAAATTTCCTTTACTTGCTACTATGATTCTTTAAACGACTATTTTAATTCTCCTTTCCGATATACATACTAGTCGGAAAATAATGAGCTAAATTCTATGTTCATTCCTGATATACATGCTTTCTCTATTACGTATATTTTAGTAATTTTTTATAAAACTGAGTTATACCATTTTTACTTGTAAAATAGCAATTTTTACAATGACTTTCTTGAAAGTAAATCCAAAGTTTGGTATGATGAAGCTAAAGGCAAAAAATAATATTATTTTCATTATTAATCATGTTATTAAATCATTTATAAAATGTTCAAAAACATTCGAAATAAACACATTTTTTCATGTCTTTCTTTGTTTTTATTCCTTGAAACATCGAATACATTTTGTACAAGCAACGCTTTTTACTATAAAATATTAATGTGATACTGATATTTCGGTTTTTCTATCTACATGTTTCCGTCAAGATGGAGTGGACAGCGCGCTGCGGAGTGCCGTTGTAATTAAGTAATGCTTATACGGCACTCTATTATATCGTTATGAACCTTTCTCGCAAAATATCGCATGGAAATCGGACTGTGTCTTAGTTATTGTCGACGTATGCAACTCACAACAAATGCGTTTCGCATCTAAATCTTACAGCACCTGTAAACTAAAGTTTTAATGTTACATGTTTATGTGATAGAGAATTTACTAAGATTAAAAGGTGAATTCAACCTCGATTCCCTTGTTATAAATTTACTTGTGTTTTCCCTTGTTATAATTTACTGTCAAACTTAAAGCTTCAACATAAGATTTAATTTTTTTGTTTCCGTGGTAATTATAAATGAATTAATATTGACCACGCGTTGAAAAAATAAAATTACCACCCGCACTGTATCCTAATATCGACCATTGCTACTCGCGTCTGTCTCTCTCACGTAATGCGAGAACAATTTTTTGAGACAGATGCTTTCACTACTGGAATATGAGTAATATGTACAATTTGCCCTAGGAAAGACAATACGTTGGCTCGACTATACCCAACAGATATCTGTTTATTTCCTTTCCGTAATGAAATCACGTACGATTGTTACTGGCAGATACGTCCTTTCAGTATTATTTAGTGTAAATTGGTGAAAGCAATGGCATCTAAAATATTATAGTGAAATATTCGTATCACGTTTATAAAACGTATTTGTATCAGCGTCTCACAATACAAGGTGAGCAAACCGTCTATTTACTGACGTATCACGTTGAGACGATATCATTGTCCTTTCGAACATTTCCTCAATGTTTTAGCGTTGGATTATTCCTTTCCGAAATATCAAATATTTGTCCGTCGCTTATCCCCTCCCATTCGCCTATTGTTCAATGAGAACATGATTCAACATTTAACTCGCGTGTGATTTCGTCGATTGTATATTAGAAAACAATGAAATATGTGTAACGCAATCTGAGTAGTTAAATCGTTAATCGAGTATGTAGTTTATGAAATAATGTCTTGATCTATTTTTGTTTATTACAAAATAATTAGCTTTTCCCAAATTAGCAGTTTTTCAAGTTACATCTATATGTTATTTCATCTTTTTGAAACAGAATATTATTTTTATTTTTTTAGTGTGTCGGTGCAAATTGTTGCAAAAAGCGTAATTTTAGTTGATACGGAGTGAAACCTTATCAACTCTCTTAAAGAATTGATAGTTTTTCTATAAATGACTGTAAACATCATAATTATGTCACTTACTTTTTGTCAATATTTCAAAAGTAAGTTATATCACATTTAATATCCACGCAATGACGCAGGTTCCAAAGTTATGAAAATTTTATATGCTAATCCTATAATATATAATGCCCCTTTTATAAATAAATGCGTTATTTATTTTTTTTTACGATCTACCTTTTACATTAAGCAAATTATATTTTAATATAATTTAATGTAAATTATGAGGGTAATTTAAAACTTTATTATTTTAAATGTTCTCATAAATACACTTGAAAATGCGATCATTAAGTTTCATTATCTAAGAAAAGCTACCAACAAATTATGTCTATCCATTGCTGTAACCGTAATATTTTGAACCAATCCTTAAAAATAAAATTCATTAACATTTTTCATTTTTATGGTAGTTAATTTGTTTAAATAATATTATATACTAATTAAATAAGGATTTTCGTCCGTTGCCAATCTTCTGTAAATTTCGGACAAGTTGCTATAACACAACTCTCTCTTTCAATGACTAATAACACAAAAAACAAGATTTTTTAACGTCAACATATCAAATATATGTTGGCAATTAAATATATTACTGGTATAATTATAATAAAATAATGAATTGAATGAATGATTGGAATTCCTTCATCTTCGTTAAAAATATAATTAAACCAATGTAACAATTATATTAGTGTACGACTAAATGGTACATACTTTTTTACAGTTGTTTTTGCTTGATGAATAGTGTTCATTGAAATAAATAATATTATAAATCGATATTAGGTTATAAATTGAAATCATATATTGAATAATTAACGTTGGAAAATTAGAGTATATTAATGGCGCAGTTAGTTCACACAAACTTTGCCGTTAATATACATATCGATTTATTTTTTATTACTAAAACCTTGTATAAAATTAATGTGATTGTTTGGTTAAAATTCAGTCATAACACATAACATTCTCTCATCTCAAATATTCATATATTCTCCAATCGGTCGTAAATAATAATATTTTAAGAGAGAATATTACCAGTCCAGTGCAAGTTGGGTTCGCAAGCCAACGATGCTTTATCTATCATTTATAATAGAAAATAGAGGATTACACGGAGATATATAGTTCCGCGTACCAATAAATAAAGTGCGAACGGATTCAAATTATTTTCACCTAGCTTAATATAATTTTTTTAATAATCACTTTAATAAATATCATAATAACGTTCAAAAAACTTAAGTAAATGTTATATTTACAAAGAAAATACAAAAAAGAAGAAGAGAGAAATAACAAAGAAGTTTCAGCATAACCTATATACTGCAACCTCTTTAATCGTTAGTCTATTCATATCGGCCCTTTGCGTATGATCCGTATGTTGTAACTGAAACTTACTTCGAGAGAAAAAAATCAAATTTTAAATAACCAAATATTCTGTGTAGCAATATGTCATAGAATCATTTTTTTTTAGAAAATATTACCTTTTTAATCCTATTAATAGATTTATTAACAGAAATAAAATTAAATTAAAACATTCAAATGCTGTGACACTAATTTCCATGTTTAGTGTTTACGAATATTTAAATAAAACACTTTAAATTTCACTTCAAATTAGAATTCCCTTTAAAAATATCTACGCTTCCCCTGAGACAATGTCGATAAAAAAAGTCAATCCAAGCATGACAAAAATATTCTTAGAAAGAACATAAAAGTTAGGCAGGCACACATTGGTTACTTTCTCATGAAAATAGTGATAACATTAGACATCAATAGCAGATTTAACAAAAGCGAAAAATACTTTAAATTTTCTTCGATATTTGTCGAGATCGGGTCTGAGTAACGATTGACATCAATCACGCTAGTATTCAACTATTGTGTACGTGACAAGACTAGAACGATATATTAGAGATTTTTATATTTCACCTTACATTTTTCGTATTTTCGGGACTCAATCATATTTCTATCGGTTGCAATCAAAGGGACAACATCCGGAAACATTAATTACCTGAACCCGGTAAAAGGGCGTAAGGTTTTAATATTTAATGATTATGTAAAACATTATTGTTTTTGTCTATAGTTCAATTTAATGTGGTATTGTAATCTCGAATGACGCTGTGAATTAAGTCGTCGACTGCTATTAAGTTTCTCTCTTTTCTGTAAAATATCATGAAAGTATAACTAGAATAGAAATCATTTTTTATAGTTTTGAAAAATTATATATTTATTCAAAATTATTAATTACCGAGCTTCTAAATTTAATAGCAGGGATAGAAATGAGATAGGAAGATATTTCTGTTCCCATTCGTTATCGTAGAATACAACGGGCTTCACTAAAATTGATGACACAATTCGGTATTGTTGTCCCTGTTTAAATGTTAATTTTGAATCTTTATGTCTCGGTCGATGAGTGATTTGTAAAATATTTTTTCATTGCTCTTATGTCGTTTGAAATTATGATTTATAAGTAAAAAATATTCATGTACCCTGCAATAGTATGCTGATTCAAGATGTTTAAATAGAATTCTCATTGCAGTTACAATGTTCAAGCTTCATGAATAACTTATTGATATACAATGATATAAAACCAATTGTTTATGTAATTATTTAATTCAAAAAATATAAATTTAACTAATAGATATATTTAGTAAGAGACATGGACTAGGCGAACTTTTCTCTTATTAGTTTTTTCGTAAAGAAAGGACTTCAAAAACTCATTTACGATTTATTTAATTTTTGACTAAAACGTTTGACCTTAAAAATAATTTTCAAGTGATTTCTGCCAAGATGACTCAATAAATCCATCAAAATATTTTATTTAGTCGTATAGCGATCGTATAGGGTTTACATATGTTGTTGAGATGAAGAAGATCTCATATGGAAAAATGGTTGCCATAGCCTCGAAAAATTAGACTTCTCCAGTCCCGCTTGATGAGCGGCCGGGAACGACTTTGTTTTATATTTCATATATAAATGTATATATATATATATATATATATATATATATATATATAATAACCGGTCATTACATAGTATATTATTTAGCTGAACATCTAAATTTTCACATACATTTTTCTTTAGTGGTATTCGGCTATACAGTATATAGTCGGATTCATTGTTAATAATACATAAGCACTGAATGAAGAGATATGGAATTGTTAGGTACAATTTGGTTTATAGTTCCTTCGGAGGTGTTATCGTGAAAATACATATTCTGGATTCACGATTAGTTTTTACTCATTAAGCTACTCCGGAATTATATAAACAATTGGTCTTAATTAAATATGTATCTAAAGAAATTTTTAACTTTAACGTATTTTTGAGAAGTAGTGTCTGTTAATATTTTACTCTTAGTTTTTCTTTTCATCGAATTTAATTTTTAGAAATCGATATACTAATTATTCCAAAAAAAAGAGGCTGACACTAATGACAATCGAAATATTTATAATTTAATATTAATATTGTAATGAACGTAAATTATTCAGGTAACTTTGTAATGATAATTAAATTCATAGCTCTTACAAGTTATATTAAAATGTGATATATACGTGTGTGTGTGTATATATATATATATATATATATATAGTGATGTTATGGAAGCTACATTTTTATTCGATCCGAATAACGAACTAGCTTAGACGAAAACCCAGCTTAAGTTACCCGAAAAATAAAATTGTTCCAATATTTAAAAAATGGCGGTGATTCTAATTGTAAAAAAAAATTATACAAATTCATCTTTCAACAAAAGCATACAAATACGAAAAATTTGATATAAAACTTGTTCTCTATCGCTTATTTGAAAAAATAACAAACGCCTTTAATTATATTCCAATCAATGTATATGCTACTTTGGCACGTTCATAAAATGTTATACCATGTTTGTAAATATTTCTTTAAGAAATGGGATACTTGATTTTACATATCAGTTCAATCACAAAGGAGGTCTTGTTATTTAATTAAATCAAATTTATTTTATTCTTTCTGGTAGGTGGTCATGTAAACTATATACGTAGATAACGTCCTACAACAAACTAACCCCTTATGAAGTTTCTATTAGAATATGACGCTGTGTTATTCGTATAATTAAATTTTTTCGAAAATCAAAATGCTAATTTCATAATGGACTTTCGGATAACTTAAAAGCATAATATTTATCCCTCATACACTGTCTCTCATCACTATTTTTCCTCATTAACATTAATAATATAGGTGATCAAAAATTTCACGAAATTTGCTTTCCCTAATGCTACATACTGTCGGTTTTATATGTTTATATTTTACTTTATACTCTTCTTGTATACATTTGGAATATAGAAATTCAACATTGGAATTTAAGATTTCAGTGAGCATTTAAGATTTCAGATTAAAAAATTAAGCTTTAAAATTTATTTTCAAAGTAACAGTAAATAATAAGCTTTTGCCAGTAAATACCTAAAGCTAAGTCGGCTAGTCTTGTATAAGCTTACATGGGAGTGTGACAGAGCGTCACGTTAAAGTGGCAGCGAGCTATAGGAGTGAATAACCAGAACGGGTACATACATGAGATTACACGTTATTGCGAGTAGATATTTCTAAGCATTCTTTTAATTTCAGAATTGTGGATGCATATTTTATTTCTAGGAAAATCTTTGAAATGACTTTAGTGTTGCGATAACTGTATTTTTGTTTTTGAATAGTCAATTCTATAAAATTATCTCAATTTTACTTCTAGAAATAATGTATCCGCTGTAGTTTTATTTAAAAATCACTTTTTTTGCTTTTGTGATTTTATAAAGATTATTGCTTAATATTATTATCGGTTACGCGTCACATATTGTACTCTAAATAGATATTTTTTCAAATTAAATTTACATAGCAGTCATATGTTCTGCGATAGGAGGACTATATATTTAAATTCAATACAAAATTTAAAAAGGTACAATAAAACACAATTTTTTCACACGAAATTACTATTTATTATATAAGTATTAATGTCTGATATAAGTATTAATGTCTGATATAAGTATTAATGTCTGATATAAGTATTAATTTATCTTTTATACAATTTTGTGAAGTCACCCTTTGAAGTAAGAAATATGGAATTAAAATTAGAATTGAAACTTGATTTAATATTAGTAACTGTGTGTATGTTATGTACTTACATTACGAGTATAACTTGATTGTTTAGAAAAAACTAATCAATTATTAATCTAAATAATATATATTGGTAGATGAAAGTAAATAACATTTATTGTTCATGGCTATGACATATACTCCTAACGATAGATTCATAATTTATAAAGCGCACCCAACATTTAATATAAATTACATTATGTTTTACCTTTAAAATCACTGGAATAAATATCTTAATTCATTTAACGTCATCAAACATCATCAAACGACTTTAGCTTTTAAGGACCCTTTAAATTACAAAACTTGCGATTTTTTACTCAAACTAAATGGCATTTGACATGGTTGAATCCATTAAATAAAATAACTATGTCAAATGCTAGTTAGTTTTGTATGTTATTAGAGAAGCACACTTATCTGTACATTTATAATTTAAAACTGTGGTTTCTATACGAATGAAGTGATTGAAATAACTTCAAACCAAATTTTTGTTGTATAATTGCTTAAAGTTACGCTAATAGTACATAAATAAAAAAAATTACGTAATATATAAATCCTGTTTTGGTTTGTCAAAGCATAATATGATCGCTGGCAAAGTTTTTGATTATCCTATTACAAAAACGGGGTGATGGGGTTATCATTAGTTAAATGCATTAATTAAGATTCACTGTTCACATGCGTTTAATGTCTTGGGCAAGGAACTAAATGGAATAATAACAATTTAAAAATATTTGGAGTTCTTTTTCCAGATTCCGTTTATGTTTACATAACAGTTACATCATATAGTTTAATAAGAAATTTATAAAGAGAAAGTAAGAAGCTTAAGTGCTTAAAACTATATCATCATATACACAACGATCACAACGGAAATAGCGGGCCATCAACACGTTAAAAAATCACATCCTATGAAACCGAAAGCGCAGCTCCCTCCAAAGCCTTTTCCTCCTTTCGCAATATATTTCCAACGAGCATTGTAATAATTTTCAGATTTTATTGCCCAAGGCGATTGTCGCCAGGTGTACCATTCCTCAACATAGTGCTGTAATACCTGTGTTTTATATATAAAACTCAGTTGAAAACACTTACTTAAAGAAGAAAGTGATTTATTAAACGGTCCCAAGTTTTAAAAGTAATTTCCACCCTTTTGTCGTAATGTGTACGAATAACATAATAAATGAATGCGTATTGCCTCTCTGATATTGGATTTTCGGGTTAACTTCCCTTCTCGGAGGTCAATTTTAGAGAGCGAACGAACATTCGGTTCCAGCCATTAGTTGCAATTTGATATTTGGCCGAAGTCAGAAAAGAATTGCGGCGGCAAACTGAAAGTGAATACCTGTATTTATGAGGTATCGTCATTACAGGAACGATTTCTTTTATTGCACAGATATAAGAGATACTTAATTTTAGGTAATTTATTTATAGAACGAAACTTGGAACTAGGAGTTGATATATAAATTGATAGTAGTATTACTAGGATTTGAACTTTGCTCTAAGTTTCACTTTTTTAATACAGTACATCTTCCAAAGTACTGCTTCAAAAACATGTCTAAATTACTATCTTTAATTGAAAATTATCAACACCGATTATTTTTATTTCAATAATTAACACGTTTCATGCGTGTGAGTTCGCACGTGTAAATTATATAAACTGCAGATAAAGAGGTAATCTGAAGGTATAACTAGAGCGGCAGAGTGGTGTTATTACGGATTGAAGTCACGCCGTGCCCACACGGCATGTGGATGTTGCTGTTTACCTATTAATGTTTCGTAATACCTACAAATATGTATTTTGTAAAACTACCAAATAGAATAAAACAAACGTTTCCATTATTAGAACAATTGTTTTAGCTGATTAAGTATACTCAATATAATTTTATTTTTAAGCTTCTTCGTCCATGTAATATTTGTAATATCGTATAGTAGGTCTGTGTAAGAAATGTTTTAATTTTTAGTTACAATTTGAAAATTATATAGGTATTTAGCAAGTAACACGTAACAATGTCAAGGTAGACATTTGCAAAAAAATAAAGTAAGGTACTTTAAAAATGTACATGAAAAAGTTATATTTTACCAATTTGCTCTATTTTAAAATCCACTTTCAAAACGTTCGTGAAAACATCTCTATCCAATTAAATCATTCCCATAACATTTTATTTTTACAGATAAATTTCTATAATTTTGCTATAAACACAGGTGTTTTGAAACATTTCAGTATTGAAAATATACTATCGGAGTTACGCACCATTAGAATATATTTTCATTGTACTAGGGCATGATGCTGATAAACGCTTATAATTATATTTTTCACAACGTTTTCTTTATCAGCTGGACAGTAATTCTGCAAAACTAAGTATATAATCTCTATTTATCTCTTTAGAGTTGACATTTTGGAGTACCCATCCGTAGTGGTATTCAATGTAAAGATGTTTTAAAGGTCAGTATTACGAGGGAATAATTAAATTTTGTAAAAATAACAAAAAATATCCTTTTTTACCACTTTAGAATGATCCAAAAAATAATTTTTTGTTGGTTTATGTATTGTAATAGAATTTGTATCCGGTAAATGACACGTCTTGATAGTCATGTCATTAAAACTAGGCATATATATATAAGTCAGTCGGTGTTCAACTTTTAACTTAGACATTATGTATCCACCTATTTCATTAGAATATCATTTCAGACAGACGCTGTGAAATCTACACATGTGAACTAACTAGAAAAAGATCATCAGTAATATAACAGCATTCATCTCCTGAAAAAAAGTGAAAGCACTGTATTGATCTCAATACATCTCTTTTTATACAATCTAGGACTGTATTGATCTCAATACATCTCTTTTTATACAATATAGGACTGTATTGATCTCAATACATCTCTTTTTATACAATCTAGGACTGTATTGATCTCAATACATCTCTTTTTATACAATCTAAGACTGTATTGATCTCAATGCATCTCTTTTTTTACAAATAGGAAAGTCACTTAATTAAATAATAGGAAAGTACTTAATTCACATCGATATCGTTTTTTATTTTTATAGAAAATAAGCATTTGTTTTCATGTAATAATAAAGTCCATCAGTGCTTCAAAATTGTTCATTTTGAAGCACTGATGGACTCTCTTGTGCTATTCTAAATTTTTTTAATTGAATTCTATGTAAATTGTAATTAATAGTCTGTTGAGATAAAGAGAGTTCCTGAAAAAGGAGTTGTTTTTAATTATTTAATTGTTATTTATCTTGTTATTTATCTACGTGCCTAAACAAAATTAAGATATTAGGTTACATCGGTACCGACAAGCTGGTCGTAGCGGGTGTTAAATTATTAGTGGCATCTTCACAGGTAGGAAAATTAAGTACTTACAACGAGCATTGCGGTTTGCACTGGCCGACCTTTACTGACTAATGTATCTTAGTGGTTCTACAATGGTGTTTAAAAGATACCAAGATAAGTGTTAATGAAGGCATAGCCTAAGATATTTGAAAATGTTGATTAGAATAATGTGAGAATTTACACCGCTATTAGTTAAATTTTCTCAATTTTATTTCTCGTCAATGTGGGTTCTATATTATTATTTTAATTCATTATGTTTACAAAAATGGTGAAATGTATTTAAATATTATTTAAAACACAAATCCACGTAATAGAAACTTGCCAAGAAAGATGGGGTTCACATTACGAATTTCTACGGTACTGTGTTATATGAGTACTATGGAGTTCGTTTACCGATTTCTTTTAAACTTAGGTATAAACATTTTAATAGTGTTTTTTTAAACTGTTTACAAATTAATTTCTTACTCTGTTAATAATTTATTCACAAATTAATTTTCTAATATATATATATTACGCTTGGTCAAGTATATCTTTGATAGGCGTAAAATGATCGTAAATTTCTCAAATACTTTAAGATCCAAAATCGTTGTTATAGCTTTTCAGTAAACTTTATATTCACTTCTATTAACCAAATTAATTTCGTAATGTTAACTTTACCAGTTTCGTAAGTGGAGTAAGCAAATTCGTATTTTGCGGACCCTTTCAAGAATACGGTCAAAGCTATTTTAGATAATATTTAAAAAACAATTTTGAATTTTTATAACCCACATTTTTCCAAGGGATTCTCTGATGCCTTTAAAATTTTTTTAGGTTCTGACTTTTACGAAATAAGTGAATTAAAAAGCTTCATAACAATGTCTAATTTTAAATCGGTATGTCAAAGAGTTTCAGATAAAACCGCTGTGAAATATGGATGGGCGGTCTCGAGAGTTATCCGGTTTAATTACTTATTACACAGGTTTTTTTTTTCATTTGAGATTGATTCTGAAAAGGAGAAATAATTCAGTGAAATAAAAATTAAGTTAATAGGGTTCTGTAAATATTTGTTGATAGAGACCTGTGGATATATTTGAATTAAAAAACCTGTCCTCTAAATCAGCATTAAAAAATTGAATCACAACCATAAGGTAATCATAATTTATATTCGTTAAAAAAACAATTTGAATTACAATTATACAGGTTAATGAACCAACTAAAATATGCAAGGGTTAATATTTTTGTATAAAAATAAATTTATGAAACGTCAATAAATCAAATCAACCCATGACTCCGCCATGACCACACGCCTGATAGGTATTATAGCGTATCAAAAGCGAATATTTTAAAATAACATTCCATACTCACCTACGAAAGTCATGAATTTTATAACACCCAAGTGTATTGTGGATCGGTCCCGAAAAAAAAGGAAGTGTATTATGTCTCATAACTCTTCGGTGGAATTTAGTGGAAATACTCAAAAGCAATAAACGATACGATTTATAATCGAAATTCTGTACGGAAGGGCCGCAGTCACGTATACGTCTATTGAAGTATAAGAACGTAGACTACGTGCTGCAGACAGATTAAGTACGTGTCGAGCTCACGTAGGTACTCTTGTAGAATATAATAACATCATACTTTACAGCTGTTATGTAGATTGACAGTGGCCTGTTTGTAGGTGCTGTACATTTAATAATTGTTTCAACTAAAATAAGTTGGCTAATTTACTGAAAAATTAGCCAGTTATTTCGATTTTTATAATTTTACTTCAAATTTCATTTGCTTTATTTTTAAAATGATAGCGTCAATATGGATATTAGTTCGAAATATTCAGTCTTAAAAATATTGTTTTGGAATTAATTGTAGCGAAGTGATATACAAACATCATCTTTCAATTTAGGTTGAGCTGATCTCAATTACAGCCGACTCTACAGTATAATTTTTTTTCTTTTCAAGTATTACAAACTAAAGATCCCACATGGATCTTTTCCTTGGATTAACATTTAGAAATCAGCTTCAAGTTAATGATACGTATTGAAATAAGAGAGGCTAAGATAATTTGACAATTTTCACCAAAAGTCAAGATGGCCTAAGGTAAAGGGTAATTAATTTTATCACGATGAACCGTTACATATAAATTTGTATTATATAATTATGTGAAATAAACATTGTTTACTTATAATTTATATTATTTATTAAGTATAAATATTCACTAACGTATAATGTTACAAGGTGTATACAATGTTGGTTTAATTTAGGTTTATTAATTTAAACATACATAATATGCATCCTTCCATTACTAACTGATGTAACATTATTGCAAGTGCTTTAATTTTATGTATTATTAGAACGACTAGTACCGTAGAATTTTTAACTTGGTATTGTAGAAATAAGACATGCACAGAAAAAAATCGTTTGTCACTCTCTATTAAGTCATCTAATATGCCTAGATCCTTATTTGATCATTTTGCTTGTGGATATCGCCGGGACAACTTGCAGGGTTGCATAGTAAAAGAAGGAATATTATAAATTAGTAATAGTCCATCCGTCTGACACAAATTCACAGTTTCGTGAAATTTTCCTTAGTAGATACTTCAGACAGGCATTTCAATTATTAGGCGATGAATTTAATGTACTTTTATATTTATTAAATGGGAGTAAGAGTTGTTGACACGCCCCATTGCAATATAGAGTCATCCCTTACAGATGAGATCGATAACAAGTAGTAGTTTTTTTACATATTAAGTAGATAATTATCACCTTCATCATCTTCTTCGATCATTAAAAATGTATGTATTGACTTAAACAAAATAAGAAAAGGAAAATTATTTCATAAAAAAGCAAATTAATTAATAATCCTTATAATAATATTATTAAGATCTGGAATTCATTTGATTTTTGCATATTTTATAAATGCCTATTTTTAAATTACACAATAATTTTATTCCTTTCTTTACGCGGACTAAGCTGCAGGTCAAAGCTATAGAATAATTTTGATAATGACGGATATTCCAACTACAAAATAATATAAGGTTTTAAATAGTTTAAGACAAATAAATATCAGTAACATTACTTTTCGTCCAACTTTATATATTTTCCATATTTAAAAATGTGTCTTTTACCAGAAAGAATCTACTTGTTTAAGGTATGTTAGGATTTTAAACATATGTTATAGCCTAAACCAAACACAAATGTGATTACCGACGAAGCCTTTTCTTTCGATATGCAAAGGCTTAATTGTTTAAAATACTTTAATTGATAAAAATTGTCTTATTACTTCATTACTTCATATTCCTTAATATGTCCCCAATAAATCTTACGGTGAATTGTTAAAAGTACTCAAACAACTCAATTTATCTTTCGAATATTATAAATGCGGATGTTGGAATATTTGGATGTTTATTATTTAATAGCTGTGCTACTACCCTATGAAATACTACTAAATTTGTTTGGGCGTACTTCAAGTAGCGGAATAAAACAAGCTTTTTCGACGGCTTCGCGCACGGGAAATATTAATACCATAAAAAGAGTATTTAGAGCATTGTGTTTGTTAATCAGGCAATTCTAAGCGATAGAACAGTCTTTTTTATGAAAGTTGGAACACTTCATGATTGAAATCAATATATGGGCTACTTTCAACCTGAAAAACGATACGATTTCCATTTTATGAAATTCAATGTTTCTCGTTATATTATTAAAGATTGATACTACGCATGTATATGGAGCAGCTTTAATATAGGTATATTTTACGATAGTCTCGTTGGGTCAGAGAAAAATTCCATTATCTTAAACCAAAATCCACACGGGTAAAACCGTGGACAAAATGTTAATATTACATAAATAGGTTTAATAAAACTTTTTTCCTATCAAATTGTGGTGAGTGGACTTCCGGTTTTAGTAAAGTTTTGAACACCATGTCTAAATACTCGGTTTCAATTAATTTCATGTCAACTTCTACTTATCATTAGAGCTTTACATTGTATCGGTACTAAAAAAAGAAACAAAATAAATTTAAAATCATGTTAATTTTTATACATGTAGCAGTGTAACAAATTGAGATTGTATTTAATAACTCATGAATGTTTCCTTAAAATACAGAGATGGCTGTAATATATTAGTTTTTTCAAAGTGGCACAATTAAGCAAATATATATGATGGATTTTAAGATCTCGCTTACTTTTCAATAACACTTCTGCTATTATGTTTTAAATTGTGACGATACTATTATCTCATATTCAGAAAAAATAACTATAAATATTATCAATTAACATAAAGATAGGTATCAGGTGACTGGTATGGACAAAACAAGTAATGTATCGAGATGGGTTAAATAATTAATGATTGAGTAAAAGAACATACTTTAAGATATGGCGGAATTAAATAAAGAATTAACTTAGTTAGATATGAACCCGTGGTTAAAAGTACATGGGACACTCTACGTAAGAGAAAGAAAAAAATGTATTAGACTAGCTGTGCAAGTGACTTCGTTCACATGAGGATCTATGGAAAATATTATTAAGTTAACTGCAAAATTAATACACCTGACACCGCCTATCACAATAATTATAAAAGTATACTTTTTAAGTGCACTTCGCATTAAAACGACACATTGCCATATCTTCTTTTTATTTGTTCAATTGCAATAAAACATATGCTACATATTAGATACCCCAGCCCAACAAAATCCACCAGTAAAAACTTAATCGAAATCCTTTCAGCAGTTCTTATGTGATGGGCAAACAAATAAACATGTTCACAAACGGACAAACATTTATAAAACAGTACTTTTCTGTTTTGTTACTGTTGTTACATTGCCCTAACTATTTTCTCCGAAATACCTTCAATGTACAGACGTATTAATAAAGCACGTAATAATCAAATTTATATACTAAATTTACCAAAGTAATTAAATTATAAATATTGATAATAGATTCTAATTTTAAATAAATTGAAGAAATTTAAGAAGTTTATAACGAATACATAAAATATTGAAAAATGTTATGTGGGGAAAATGACTGGCAATTATGTCTGCTCGGATTTGGGTTGCTTACTCAAGCATTTAGGTCTCCCACATCATTGCACACTTCACTTCTGGAAACGCTCATTTCACCAATGTAAGTTCGATACGTAGGTTCATTGCATGATTTAAAATTTACATAGTGCGATCTTTTAATGTGATTGGGTCGGGTAGTTAGATACTTTATTTTACGATAGATTCAAATTTTAAACAATTTGAAGAAATATAATAATCTTATAACGAATACATAACATATTGAAAATTTTATGCGAAGAAAATGATTGCCAATTATATCTGCCCTCTTGCCACTGCCCGGATTTGGTTTGCTTACTCAAGCATCTACCCCTCCCATATCATTCCACACTTTACTTCTGGCCACGCTCATTTCCCCTAAGTTCGATAAGTAGGCTCATTGTACGATTTGAATTATATGAAGTGCGATCTATTAATCGGTAGCATCGGGTAGCTAGATACTTTTTTGTTGTTGTACTAATGCAAATGCAAAATTTTTTTGAAAATACTAAATTGACATATTTTCTGATGGAACATTTTTTTATTTTTTTTATAATAGCATTCAAATTATTTTAGCGGTTTTTATGTTATGCATGTACAAACAAACATATAAGTAAACAAAAAACAACAAAAATTCTTTCTCACTTTTTTTCTTAAATTCCTTTAAAATACAGCCTGGCCAAATATGCAGACTTATTAGGTATATGGATAATAAAGTACGCATGTAATCAAATTTACAAAGCCTAATACCAAAACTACAGTAGTAATTAAATTACAAATATTGACAACAGGTTCATATTTTAAACAAACTGAAGAAAAAAGTCAGCTCACGTCGAATACATAAATCACTGAATAATTTTATGTCGTAAGACCACCAACAACAATGTCTAACCTGAGGAGTCTGCTTGCATTCAGATTTCTTACTTAAATACCTATCATTCCCACACCACTCCTCACTCCACCTCTGGCCACGCCAATTGCGAATCCGGGTGGGGAATTTCATTCTACATTTTAAATTAGAATAGCGCCATCTATTGATTCTATATACACTATGCGTTTGTGTAAATACTACGCGTTGAGTAGCTAGGCATTTTTTCGTTGTTCTGTAAATTAAATATAAATTAATTTTTGAAAATGTTAAATTCCTACGTCTTCTGATTGCGTACACTGATTAAGTAAAAACTGAATGTTACTTGAAGTCAACCCCTACATTCTTCAAACCCCTATTTTAATCAGGCTAGTAGTTCGTTCCTGATATTTAAGCACAAAAATTTCAAAAACCATATTTTTGTGTTCTAATGATGATAAAAGATCATGTAACCCTTAATCATTGGATAGTAAATATCTGCAATGTACGGACATGCTATTTTTGTCAAATTTTATTAATCAGATAACATTGAGTCCTTCTTTACTTATCCCATCATGGTAAAAGAATATATGAAAATGTTGAGAACTAAAAAAGGTTACGTAGTGGTCAAGCGAGTTAGAATGTAACTTCTTACTTTTCGTTCTATTTGTCATTGTCAGTTTATACACTCTTCAATCTCCCATACACTCTTCAATCTCCCCTAGCCTCATTCTATCCCATATCCCCCTACCGTACTTTTCTCCTCACTCCCTTCCTCCGCTCTTCTCTATCGCACCGTTCGTCATTTACCACCATATTTTCTTGGTTCGCTCTCCCCTAATCCTACTGTGCTACTCTTCGACATTCTCTCGTGTCCCCTCCGTCCCAGTTTTCTCATCTCACCCCATCCCATGATTTTCACCCCCCTCGTGATATACAAACTGGCAATACCTAGGGAGCCTTAGCTGGGTGCTTGCGAACAAAGAATTCAAATAAATACCTGGGGGTCATCCTGGATAATCTCACCTAAATCTCCCACTGGAACTACCTAGCAACTAAATTAAGAACTAGAAACAGAACTAGAACATTCTACAAAAACTGGCATGTACAACCTGGAGAGTTTTAGCTGGATGCAAACAACCGTTCTGGCGCTCATATATTTAAGTGCGTACTGCAACCTTTCCTGGATGAACAGCATACACGCCGCTATCATCGACAAACATCGACTCACCGTGCGCTTGATCACTAACCCACACTGGCTGGCGGCCTATGAAATCTACTGCCCTACACTAGCTGCTGATCCTCAATAACTCTGCTACAATTCACCTCTGCCCCCTACAACATCTCCATAGAGAAATGATAAAGGTCAATCAAAGACCTGGGCTACCCTTTAACAAGGATCAAGATTCCAGCAGAAACTTAACTAGACATTGATTTGAAGGGTCACATGGCCGAAATGCCGCAATCCACCAGTACTTCTGGACCACCAATTGAACTTTAAACGATATATTTTAGTATGCCATAGAGCTAATAAATGAAAGATTGTAAATTTCCGTGAAAAAACCAAATAGAATGAATTTGTATTTTTTATTTTCAGCAATCATAAAAATTATTTTACACCATAAAAGTCATATTTACTCATGAGATTCATTGTAAGTAACGAGCGTAGAAGTAGTGTTCTTTTCCTGCTTCAGAACGTGACAAACTATAAAGATTAAAAAAAACATTGGCGTTTATGTGGCTAGGTCAGGCGAGCGACGAACATCGGGTGTTAAAAATGATAACGGTCCGTTGGGAAAAATCACTTGAAACATAACCAGGAATTTGTTAGAGCGTAGTCATTATGCTTTATTTAAAATTTACTTATTTTTTAGTATATTCGTTGTCGAGGATTTAAGTGTCTTGGAAACCACATGGATGCCTTGGAAAAACTTTATCAGTTTCTTATTTTCCATTAATTTTAATCTAGTAACCTAAATTATGAAATGAATGAATTTATTGAAAACAAGAGGCACCGCACTTATTCTGTGTAAGATGATAATGAAAAGGAAAAACACTATGAAAAGGTCAAAGATTATATTCACTTTTTTTACAAGATCTAATGACAACGGAATTTTTCTGTTGAAGTCCACTAGATACAAAAGGATCGAATATTTTTCTTCTTAAATAATCATAACGTACAAGACGTAATGTGCTGTGTAGAAACTCAATATTTAAGTTTAATATCTTGCAGTAATTGATAAATATACTGTGAAGAGTATTATGCTTATGCGTATAAACGTATCTTTTGTACATTTTATATATGCAATAGAAAACAATCCGTCTGTAATTAAGCCAGATAAAACTTTCATTAAAATGTGGCAACACCTAAATTAAAATAACGAAAGTAGATATAACATAGTTACAATTTATTAAATCTGTCAAACCCGCATTATGTCGGCCCTAAGCTATCATTTACAAAATAAACAAATGAACCCAATGGCAGGTGCCAGTCGAAGAGGTTAATTTTGTGGAATTTCTTATTACCGAGCTTTTTATAAAATAAAGTAAAATTTATAATATATATGGTGTGAGAAAGAACTATTATGCATTTAAGTTATCCAAAAGTTCACTATTAAACTAGCACCATTCATTTGGGAAAGAAATTGGTAAAAGGAAATTAAATTTTTCTGCAAAAATGAAGCGGCATCTAATTAACTTCCAGCTAAAACTTAATTAGCGATTGAACGGCTTTATACTAGATAACTTGTCTATCTACGCCGCATGAGAAACAATTTTAAAGGTCTATCTCAAATGCAGTTTATTTCTAGGGGGATTTTTTTAAACTTTTCGCCATTTTAAAAATATTGCATCAATTTCGGCCATATATATATATATATATATATATATATGTGTGTGTGTGTGTGTGTATATACATTCGTGGCCGATGGCTGACTAATTATGGAGATTAGTACTAAAATAATAATATTCGTCTTCTATTGGTGTTCACGTCCATGGAACTTTGATACTGATAATAATATCGATATGTAAGTTTACTAATGTTTTAATATGAGTACAGTAAATTTATTAAATAGCTGCACAGTAATATTTCAACTGAACAATTGATTAGCGACTTATGATGATACAAAATTATATCTACTTTGAAACCTATTGATAATTTGAACTAAATTCAATGTATTTCAATACAATTTAATATCCAGTGTGGTTGTCATTATGGGAAATATGATCATTTCACATCGACGATGTGAAATTGCAACGTACTTTTACAAAAATGTGTCCAGCTTCTTGAAAATTACGGAAACATTATTGTTGAAAGTGTCCTAAGGCTTGTCTTTAGTGTCAATTTATATGACTTGTGACTTTTTTCTTAGTATGATACGGATTTCTTTTCGAGGAAAGATTTAACTGATTGCGCTGTATATTTTGGATCGTAATCGCATTGATATGTCCATGGAACAGAGTGATTAGATTAGATTAGTTACGCCGATTTACTTTATATATATATATATATATATATATATATATATATATATATATATATATATATATATGTATATGTATATATTTAAGCGTGCGTGTATGTTTATGTATACATACACACACACAATTCGACACAATAAAATACCTTGCCAATATTTTATTTTAAAGTCATCAGATTTACACACTTCGTCTTCTGCAGTGAAGTAGGTAAAAAATAAAATGATACATGCTGAGTCTGATTTCATTGTGACACTTCATTTTAAACTATTTTTTGTAAGTATGAATAAGGCTTAAACATTTATTATCTCATTCAATAAATTTAATATGTAATACTTTAAAATTTTTTTAATTTTTATTTTAATTAAATTTAATATGTAAAACCTAACCTAACCTAACCTAACCTTAATCTCAAGAAATACTTTCTCATAAAATCGATAAGGAATTTTTCAGTTAGGGCCGTAAAGTTATATCATTGAAAATGTTTCCTGAGGTAACAATTACCACGGTGATGGTTTTTATATTTTAATTACAATTGCATCTTTTATTTACACTTTACGCACTTTCTTTTTTATACACTTGGACTTAATGTATAATATATTTCAACACACTCGAATACGACAAAGTAAGACAATGGACATACCTTTTCGATCGTATATATTTCAGCGAAATTAAATATAACAGACAATCTTCCCGTTTACTCGGTTAACAATAGCAGGAATTAATTATTAATGCTTTAAGTGGTTTTTGATGTCAAATTAAACTTAAAGTTCATGGCGAACTGTAGACCGTTCTTGCCTATCTGTTGCACAATTAAGGTACGTACCTCACGCGGCAAGCTGTGTATTCTCTTTCATGCTATATTTATATAGCTTTACGTACTTTATAAGTAAGTTTATAATCGTTTACCAAACATTTATAAACTTTTATTTCTTTCATAAGACTTCTTAATTTAAATTCTAACATTTATTTTTAACAACTAAGTTGCATCGTGGCAGAAATTACGAAAATTACTTTTATGGTTTTATAACCGAATTTTATAAAAGCAAAATGAAATAACGAAATCAAAAATTAAATAAGTAACAATTTCTGCTACTATTTATATATAATTATGTAATATTTCAATTAAATTTTTGGTATCAATTTAAAATATTATATGGGAAACTTCCACAAGAAGAGATAATCGATCAATATATATGTGTATATATATATATATATATATATATATATATATATATATATATATATATATATATATATATAAATGTATTGATTGATTATCATTGCGTTCTCAAAATATTTCTATCCTTTTTAAACACACTGCATTCTAAAATGTTCGAGAACGATCTTGAATATTCCAGAAAATTCTAGAAAGACCTAAGGTAATCTCATATTTCTAAAACATTCCACGACGGTCTGCTGTGATGTAGAATGTTCTTATAAGTTCTGAAATATTCTCTAATGTTCCAGAATGATTTAAAATAATAAATCCCAAGTGACTCAAAGTAAAAAGGTCGAAAACCTTCTGAAAATTTCTAAATTACTTTCAAATGATGTGAAACACTTTAAATTGATTTTGATCGTTCTAAAATGTCCTGGAATATTCTAAAAAACTAGAAAACGTTATGAAAAGTTCTAAATTATTTTCAAATGCTGTGAATCAGTTAAAGTTTAATCTGATCGTTCTAAACTATTCTGAACTGTTCTAAAAAATTCGAAAACATTTTGATAAGTTTTAAATACTCTTAAATGTTGTGAATCACTTGAAACTTAATGTGATTATTCTAAAGTGCTCTGGAATGTTCTAAGCAATTTGAAAACATTCTGTAAGTGCTAAAATATTTTAAAATGTCGTAATTTATTTGGAAATAGTTTGTGTCTTAATCACACTATCCTGGAATCAGAAATTATTCTGGAAACAGAAATTGAACTTATATAAGTTGGAGCTCAGCGTGTTCCGTCACAGTGTTTTCTCAGCAGCGGTCAAGAGAGAAACAACGAGAAAAATTTCTAAAAGTCAGGAGTGCATATTCTATCGGTTAATTTAAGTGATTCTCGACAGTTTAGCAACGAATACGTCCGAATATTCAGGAAACAGAAATTTTTCTGGAACCAGAAATTTTGATCGTCGATGGTATATAAGTTTGAGCTCAGCGTATTTCCGTTACAATATTTTCTCAGTAGCAGTCAAGAGAAGATCAATGGGAAATCTTTCTAAAAGTCAAGGGTGAATATTCCACCAGTGAATTCGAGTTATTATCATTAGTTTCGCATCGAATCCGTCCGAATATTCTGGAATCATAAATTTTGATTGTCGATGGTATATAAGTTTGAACTCAGCCTGTTTCCGTCAGCGTTTTCTCAGAAGTCAAAAGAAGATCAATGAGAAATCTATCCAAAAGTCACGAGCGAATGTTCTTTTTTTAATAATAATATTGTATTTAAGTAAGATGCCTAAACGTAAGACAGTGTTCACAAAATTTCGTGTAGATTCACAAAGAAGAAAAGTAGTACCTAAAAATAAAACAGAAGAACAAAAAATAGTACGACTTATGAAATTCCGAGAAAGAGTATAACGATTAAGAGGAAATCAAAGTGAAGAACAAAGAGCGAACGAAGAAACGCGAATCAGAGTACGATTAATTAGAAATCGTCAATCAGTTAATCAACATCAAATAGTAAATTATTGAAATAAACAAAGCAGGTCTCTATGCTAAAAACATAACAACTACAATTTAAGCGAAGTATGCAAGTATTGTAATGCCAAAAAAATTAAAGGAGAAACTAAAAATATGTGTTGGTAGAATGGTCAAGTCAAATTATCAGCATTACAAGTATCACTACCAGAACTATTTTCCACACAATATACGTCGATACAATTCTTGTTTTCAAATGACTTTGTTTGGCGCTTCAATATGCAACGAAGAAAACTTCAGTCCAGTTTTTAAGGTTCAAAGGCAAATTTATCACCGAATAGGCTCACTAATGCCATTACCAAATAAAGAACCGATTTCCGAAACCATAACTTCATGTATACTTCGTTGGTAATGGAGAAATTGAAACAGATCAGCGTTGTAGTCAAATTCAGGGGCTACAACGAGAAATTGTTCAAGAGTTACAACGTTTATTCCATAACCATAATTAATAAATGTGTTCAGGACTTCTTTAGGACGAATTATTGCAGACAATGTTGTCATTCGAGCTGATAAAAGATCAATCGGTGAGCATGGGCGAAGGTTTAAGCACCTCAAGTGCATGAAGTTACAGTAGTGATTATCGATAATGAATAGAGTCATCGTGATATCATTATT
Source organism: Druceiella hillmani (assembly GCA_039881145.1). NCBI lineage: Eukaryota > Metazoa > Arthropoda > Insecta > Lepidoptera > Hepialidae > Druceiella > Druceiella hillmani. The sequence goes on from JAYKKI010000011.1 coordinate 22,684,719, forward strand.
TCACGTCGAAGCAATCAACTACAACGAATTTCTGAAACACATCTCAGTTACGATGCGCTACAGTATCTGCTAATATTTTGGAAAGGTGAAGACAGTTATCACTTCAACATGAAACAAGTCAATCCAACTACAGGTGTCGAAACTAACAAAAAAGTAATTCTACGCTTATCGAGTTATGATTTGAGATTGTGAATATAATTACATTCTTAATAATCGACAATTATTACAGCAATTCATAGTTGATATGTATGCTAAAATTGAGACGTTAAGATTGTAATTTATTCTCTAAAATCAACGGAAGCTGCATTCAGAAAATTATTCCATTTAAGAGATTCAATAATGAATGATGGAAACGTTGATCATGTAGGAAAATTGATCATCACATTTACTGGACATACACGTCATATGCATGAATATGGTCAGGATGCAAACAAAACCTACGTTAAAAAACACTGTCGACCAGATTTATTTATAGCATTCACATGTAACTCTTCTTAGCTGGAAATCAAAGAAGAATTACAATATGAACAGGCGGCTTTTGATCAACATGACATCATTGTCCGAGTTTTTCGTCGAAAACAAATCAAATTTGTTATATGTCATTGTTCAAAATCAAATATTTGGCGCTGTTATCTGCTGGATGTATTCGATTGAATGGCAGAAACGAGGACTGCCACATTCGCACAACTTAATTTGGTTTAGAAACAAAATTCAAGTATAATAATAGTTCCGTACAATTTACTTCTGTCTAAAATGTTCAAAGCCCATGTCAATGTCGAATACTGTAGTTCTGTTAAATCCATCAAATACGTATGCAAGTATATCAAAAAGGGTAGTGATATGGCTGTCTTTACTGTGACTAAAGAAAATGAGAACGATGAAATAGTACAGTATCAAATGGGTCGTTATATTAATACCAATGAAACAATTTGGCAAATTGTGAGTTTCCCGATACATGATCGAGATCCAGCAGTTTTTCATTTATCCGTTCACTTAGTAAATGGATAAAGCGTGCTCTTCACTAGAGAAGCAGTAGAACACGTTGCAATGGAACCACCAGCACGAACAACTTTAACAGCTTTTTTTGAACTATACCAAGATTTCTTTGCAAAGACTTTGCTTTACTCAGAAGTACCAAGCTACTATGGATGCATCAAATAAAAAAAATTACTGACTAAAACGAGGAACGTAAGGGACCTCCGTCAGTGCAAGGATCTCCGTCATGTCCTTGCACTATTTAAAAGTGCGCTGTTCGTGTTTAAAAACGCGATAGGGCGAGTCTATACGGTGCATCTAACAATGCTGAATGTTTCTATTTGCGTCTATTGCTTCACTATATTCATGGCCCAACATGTTTTGAAGACTTAAAAACTATCAATAATTACATTTGTGAAATATATCGTGAGGTACGTCAACAATTAGGTCTATTAGAAAAGAATAATCACTGTTTTGAAGACTTAAAAACTGTCGATAATTATATTTGTGAAATATATCGAGAGGCATGTCAACGATTAGGTATATTAGAAAACGACAATACGACAAAACGAGAAAACGACTATCACTGGAAATTTGCTATGAACGAAATAATACAAGGGGCAACAGAAAATCAGATTCGTGAACCGTTTGCAGTTATATTAATTGCATATAATCCATTAAATCCAAATCGACTATGGCTGAAATATCGAGAAAATATGAGCGACGATATCTTGGCTGAACTACCACAATAAAACTCGGACTTGGAAATTTTTAACAAAACTCTTACATTGATGGAATATAGATGTTTGGAAATATCAATCTGTTCAACCACCTTAACGAAGTCAATTTGACGCTATGAACAGTGAATTATTAAAGGAAACAAGTTATAACATCGATGAATTGCAAAGCTATATTCAACATAACAAACCCTTATTAAATCAGAATCAGAAACAGACATATGATATGTTAATGGATTATTATAAAAAAACAAGGAGGCATAACATTCCTGGATGCACCTGGCGGTACTAAGAAGGCATTTTTAATTAATTTGATTCTAGCTGAAATTCGTGTAAATAAAGATTTAGTACTCGTCCTGGTATCATCGAGAATAGCGGCTACACTTATGGATGACAGACGAATAGCACATTCTGCATTCAAATTACTGTTAAATGTAGCTGATCCTGAATTTACAGTATGTAACATTACAAAACCATCAGCACGTGGACAAATATTGAAACAGTGCAAGGCCTTTATATGGGACAAAATCACAATGGCTCTTAAAAAGTCTTTGGAAGCATTGAACAGAACACTTTAGGATCTACAAAATAACAAAAGTTTAATGGGAGGTGTATTGCTAATATTGTCAGGCAATTTTCGTCAAACGCTGCTTGTCATTCCAAAATTGACACCAGCGGATTAAATCAATATTTGCTTGAAAAAGTTGGTTATATGGCAACACGTAATAACAATTAAATTAATAACAAATATCACAAATTTCAAGAGACGAAAAGGCACAAGAATTTTCTGAAAAAATTTACAAATAGGAGAAGGCACCTATCTTATAAATACAAATTTTGGCGATATAGTACTAACAAATGAATTATGCAACATTTATGAAACATCTGAACAACTCATAACCGAAAAATATCCGAATATCGATGAAAATTATATCAATTCAGAATGACTGTCCAAGAAATGATCCCAGACGAAGAGAAAACTTACATATCGATAGATACAATGATAGATGAAGATGAGAATGTCAACTTTCCTACTGAGTTTTTAAATTCACTGAATGTTTCAGGAATGCCATTACATTGCCTCGAAACTGAAAGTTGGCTTACGAATTATTTTACTGCGGAATTTAAATTCACCAAAACTGTGTAATGGTACAACAAGCACATCATTGAAGCAAATATAATGACTGGTAAAGGAAAAGGGCAGAAGGTATTAATACCGCGAAAACCTTTAATGTCAACTGGATTGCCTTCACTTTTAAGCGAATACAATTCCCAGTAAAGTTAGCTTACAGCATGACCATCATCAAAGCACAGCAAACAATATATATTAAATTAAAAAAACTAAGAAAAATTACACGCTTATTTATCTTCCGACGCAGCTCTACTACCTTACTTTCCACTTTAAAAAGGAATAATTGTGGTTTAAAATATCTTCATAGCTAAGTTAAGTCATTTTGAGTTTTTGCGATTAAAAATTTTATCGCCAATAGTACCCCCACATTTATTATTTGAAATGATACTACTTATAACGTAACCTTAAATATAACAAAAATATTATATTTAAATACCTACACATTTAATTCGCGTTGACTATACAAAGTTTGAATGTAAACGTGAGTAATTTCGAATGCAGCAACTAACACAAACCACGAATAACGATGATTAAGATTCCCGAGAACACACGACTGATAATGACGACGTGTAGTTACTGAGATTGTTTCTTTAATTTATTTCTTTGGACAGGAAAAGAATATTAAGGACATGCAATTAAGAATGAAGAATGGAGTAAAAAAATAACAAGGCTCAGGTGGTAAACCAACCTTTGTTCAAATACAACCTTTGCAGACGTGCTTCACTTTCTCATTTTTGTTCACTCGATGAACATAAAACATCATACATTTAACAAAATTTACGAATGAACTAACAAAAAAATCAAACAACCATGTCGATTCGAACCAATTGAAATAGGTTACCGTACCAATTGAATAGTGTGTTTTTTAGACAAAAATTTTGGGGTTTTAAAAGATTTTTTGAAGTTTTTTGTGTATTTTAGTTGTAAGATTATTTTTAGCGAATCTGTTTACTTTTTGAACTGCGGCAATTTTAAAACTATTGAGCCGTTTTTATCATCTTACGAACTTCTCCTTTCATTCGCATTATTTTTGTACCAAGTTTCATCGTAACTGAATAAAAAATGTGGCTCCCACACAAAAACAATTTTCGTTATATCTCATACTATACCCACATTGTGCCGTTACATACCTTGGATTTGGTGTCTAAGTGTTACGATCAATGAAAATATAGTGAAATCACTTTGAAATTAAAAGATGCTATTATATACAATAGTGCCAAAGATGACATTAATTTTTTCCCGTACGGAAATTGGCAAGACTTCCCTTGTTTATTTATCTGATGCCATGCAACTTAAGATTATTTTATGACACTATCGGGGATATTATTATTACATGTACATATAAACGCATCCTTTTAATCACATACACATAGCATCACAACTAAATTTTTGTCGATATAAATCAACGCTGCAAATTTATTGTCCATTATGGACACTTTCTATACTTGAAAATTTTAAAATACCTTTCATAAAACTCGTGGTAATTTTAAAACCATTTGTCTTGCTTTTGTTATTTTAAGGTATCTTATGTAATTACACTTATAAGTTTTAATCCCCTTTTCCTTTGCTGGTATCTCGGCAGTTATGTTTTTGAACCATAAGTAAGGTCTATTCTTACCTTTTTCCCGTCGTGTGTTTCTTTATTTACCAGCTTGATTTTAATTTTATACATTTTACTTTTATTCCCAACGATTTGCTATGTTCCTTTGAGCTACCCTACATTTTTAGTAGCAGAGTGTCGGGTCGGGACAATATACTTAAAAACTGTCCGCACCCTAATGTCTCGTTTGTTGTATGAATCATATTGTTTATGTACTCCTTATAATTTGCGTGTTTGTTTTGTTTCCTTGGGGTAACTATGAATTATTTCTGCAAATTAGACGTTTAGTTTTTTTCTTCAGTCTTAATTTGTTTCAGCCATTGTTCCATTTTTTGTTCTATGAAAGGCTTGACTGAACCTCTTAATAGCTATTTTCCGTATCCCCACATTTCCAACGTTTTCCCATCGATATAGTCCTTCTATTTTCCTGATATTGTCAATCAAGCTCATAATATTTAACTTGTTACAATATAATTTTTCTAACGATTTCTACATCACTAAAAAATAGGTTTTCCGCATTGACTATTCAATGTCCTTGGCAGCTAATCATCTTCATATTGTTTCCTATCATTGACTTCCTCACACACAGTCTTCTTCTTCTCGGTTTATATTCTCATAATATTTATCATAATGATCATTATATTTTTGCATCGATTATTTAACCGCAACTATGAAATCGGTTTTGTAACATTTACGGAAATGCGCAACTCTTTGAATGTTGTCCCCGACTGTACTACCATTATTTTATCAATATTATTTTATTAAACATGCTATTTCAAGAACTGTTTCTCTCATGAATAACAACTCGTATACATATTATTAATATATCCAATAACAGTCTATAAAAAACTACGCTTTTTGGAAAATACCCTTATTCCCCTTAGCGCTGCGTAATAAATTGACAGATAATACAAATTATTGTTTTGTTTTTAATTAACACAATTCAATTGCAACCTTTTTATAAATCACGGATAATGATATCACTGTATCAAAATGTTAGTGCAAGTACACGGATAAAACAGTAAAAGTAAAACGTTAGTGCAAGTACACGGATAAAATAATAAAAGTGAAACCTGGGAATTCCTCCTAAAAATTTTGTCATTAAAATATAACATTGAGTATACTTTATTTCGTGACCTAAAAAATCGTAGATATCCGTTATCTCAAATATATTTTATTCTACCATTTGAATAAAATATATTTGAGATTATGAAATATTTTTGAGAGAAATTTTTCCTATTTTGCCTCAATGATGTGATAGTATATTTTTTTTTATATTCGTTTATAAATTAAGAATAATAAGAAATATTAGATTGGCCAGTAAGTTTTTAGCCACAACTTTGAGACTTTTCTAAAAATATTCTCCAAATTTCTAGAAAGTTTTACTGTAGGGTACAAATAGGCCAAAGTGCAGTCAGTTGACAACAGTTAGCACTGAAGCTTTAAGTGAATTACATAAAAGATAATGGATTTAATAAATCCATATTATACGGATTCTATTATTTTACGAATTTCGTCTCGGTTACGATGCAAAGACTGCCACAAATAATATATAATATCGATGGACGAGTCCACGTTGTCTTACGTGGCCGTAAAGATTTGGTTCAGAAAGTTTAGGATAAAGAACTACGGTCTTAAGGACAAACCCCGGAGCGGACGTCAATGGACTTTCAATGATTACGAGGCCTAATTGAGGACGATCTTCGACTGCAGTCATGGCAGCATAGAAACGCATTTGCACGAATTGGGAAAAGTTTCGAAATACGATGTGTGTTTACCCCACGAGTTGTAATCATATCACTTTCATGAAGAGTTGATACCTGTCAACAATTATTGACATTCAAACGTAACTTTGGCTGGCGGAATCAGTTAGTAACTGGCGATGAGAAGTGATAATATATATAGATAGTATTTATTATATATAGATAGTAGATAGTATATATTTTCTACACGTTCTATATATATATATATATATATAGATAGATCACATGTTGCAAAATGTACTCGTAATAAATTAGAGGAGCTCGGCCGGGTTCTACTCACTCATCCACCATATTCGCCGAGCACTGTGCCCTCTGATTACCATTTATTCAGGGCTCTAAATAACCATTTACGTGAAAAAAAATCGACGTTCAAGAAGATTTAAAAAACGACCCCGCACAGTTTTTTGAATAAAAGTCACCAAAATTTTACAAGGAAGGCATATTGTCACTGCGAACTGAATGGCATCAAGTAGTAGATATTAATGTTGCATACTTAAATTAAATTTAGTGTAACACACAAATTTTTTAACAAAAATTATTGACAGCAACTCGGGGTTGAAAACTTATTAGCAAACCCAATATTAAAAAATTGATATTATACCAAAGAACAAGACCTAAAAAAATAATTTATACAGACATTTATTTATTACTCAAAATACAGCAAATATAAATTGCGATATTGAAGTGATGTTCAACGAGATGTATATTACAGAAAAAAAATAAACAATTAAATGAAACTACGTGATGTAGTATTATTTCTACTTTCTTTAATTTCTTTACCACGACCTAGGTTTCGTTGTATTACAACATCTTCAGGTGGGATATTAGCAAAGATTCTTTGCTAATATCATATTATGAAAGTAGAAATAATACTACATCACGTAGTTTCATTTAATTGTGAATAATGAATTTCTACAAAATTAACGCCAAATATATTCAATATTAAAAAAATAAACGTTTACTTATAAAATGACTAGATACTTAGAAGTTCTCCCGTAAGGTATGTTTGAATGTATATTTATTAAGGATATTCCGAATAGTTACAGATATCTTATAATTTTTTTACAGACGAGTCATATACTGTTAAGAAATCAAGAAAAGGTAAAGCATGTATAATGTCTTTCACTCATTTTACCTTCATTTAATTCAAGTGGATGGTAATATAAGATAATGTAATAAATAATAGGTTGTCATTATAAAATGGTTTTTAATACTTATTATAATAATATTGTCTTGCGCGTCTAAATGTTGGAACGATGTTGTCACGAATTACCTTTGTTAAACCAACATTTATCATCTGTTGAAGATCCAAAATGTGACTGAGTGTATAGTTACGTTTATGCAGTCAAGGGGTGAACGCTTAAATAATTATTTCTGTACATCTCGCATACGTGTTTAATTTCAAATGAGATAAATATTACCTAATATTAACTTATTTCCCATTAATTCTATTAATTATAAACTTTCTCTTAAGTGAAAAACACAAATTAAACTTGACAAGACTAATTACTGGCGAGTTTAAGACTTTCCGAATTATTTATCACATACTCGTAACTTAAACTCATAATTAAGTAAAAGCTTCTAAATTCTAGCAATCTGGTTAGAACAGTAATTAGCATACTGGAGTTTTATTACTAATGGATTATACACACTACATTGACGACACTGCAGTTCTAATTTTAATAATTCTAGTAGTAATTTAAAACTATCTTTGTTTCCTTATTCTCCGTTCGAATTGTTTGCTTTACAAATTAATAATATTTCCAACTTCCAGTCAAATAACCCTGATTTGGAATAAGACCATGCACAATAATATATTGGGTTTAAATGTGGGAGTTAAACTAAATTAGACCCATTGGAAAATTCAAAGCAAAATTTGTGATATTACATTACAAACGGAACTGAATGGAATTTAAAATAACTCAAAAAATTATTAATAACTCTTTCACAAAATAAAATCTATTACTTTTAAGATAGAGTTTAAACGAGGTTTTACATAATAAGCATACCATTCAATAATACAAAAATATAAATCCTTCAACCATAACACATCGTAATTACCACCGGTTAACCTTGATATTTGCATCAAAGTTAAAAAGTTTGTCTAATAGGATACTGGTCAAATTTTCAAGCCTAACACATTGTATTCTAAACAGACAATTTTTAATGAAATGGTCAAGGTAGTAGGCACTTATTTTATATTAAAGTCCAGTGTAAAACCTTTATTACTCGGGGTATTATAACTATTATAACGGTGCTTTATTTATTAAAATCATTTTAATTTTTTAGTCGGCACAATGGAATAAAAGACTCAAATAATTACATACATGAATCTTGAATACAAAACACCTATTTTGCAGAACCGTTTAAAAAGCAATCAGTTTTAATTAACAAAAAATCTAGAGATTTAAGATACTGAAAAAATTCCAAACCAAAAAGAAACAATGTATTCCTTAAAACGTGTTAAATTGTTAGTTACCATTTTGTTACTTCTGAGTTAATTATTAAAATGGTAAATAGAGTTTCTCATTATAAAAAATTCAATTTACCGCCTCAATATAATTCAATTTAACCTCAACGAGTCGCGGAGGGTAAACTTAAATTGGAATGAACAATTGGGGTTTGATCTTGATAGGCATTCAAAATTGTAATTTTTGTTCTCGTAATTGTCACCTATAACATATGAATATTTATTCGCTATACATTTATGTCTAAACACCAATTTAGAGGAGAACCTCAACGAGTAACGGTGAGGGAAATTGAAAATATTTTTATACAATGGAAAAACCATGATGTTATTTGGTTGTGGTCTATGGAAATTAACACAAGACTTCGCACCGCGAGGTCTTCGTTTCTTCCTGTTGATTGGTGCTTTGTTCATTGTGTAGACTTATTACAACTGTAACAGGTAGTTCAGTTTGAGCGGAAAAATTTCGCAATTGGAAATGTATTATCCATACGGTCAGAAGGAAATAGTTTTCGAACCTCATCCATACCCCGAAAGTAGTTTTCAAAACCACAAAAAAATAAAGAAAAAGTTTTTATCCGTAATAGACTGGCGGCAGACTATGCTGGAAGAACTGGATAGTGTAGGTGAAATTTCGAGTAAAATGATACGTGACACCCTGGTTTGATCAGCATAATCAATTATAGATGATAATAGACCAAAATTTTATGTCGTAAATATTAAAAAAGTGGTCTTAATAGTAGAAGTAACACAGGAATTTGATTAAATTATAATTATGATTACAAGATGACATATAGTATAATCAAATATGCCTTATATTAATATGACTCATTTCAGAAATGTTCTTGAAGTTCTTCATAAGACGGGATAGAGATACGTTACATGATTTATACGTTACATATGTTATGATTATAATCATAGATTTATCGTTATAGACTAAATTTACTCTATCTTAAAAACTTTCAAATCTATATTGACACAAATACTGTCCAAAAGACTAGTAAAATTTTATGAAAATCTTATTTCAAATTTATGTGGTTTTAGGTTGAGTAAAACATAGATATAAAAATGTGTATTATATTTTATCTAAGCACTAAATAGTACAGTATGGTAAATATAACAAGGGTGATAGGCATGTTCGTTTACCAAATATAATATATAGTATCTCTTGGGCGTTACTTCTACGTATATCTGTTTCAACATATTTTAAGATGACAAGTGAAAATGTTTGTACAGGTGACGAGGGTAATAGCAACAGAACACGTACCAGACCCTTCAACTTCACTGCCATCTCCTTTCCTGCGCCGAGACAAATGAATTTAATTTTAAATCAAATTAATAGGAATAGATATATCGCAAGTATAATTTGCGACATATATTAGTAAGAATATAAGATATGACTAGAGTCATATGAATTTTCCTAATCGTTTTATATATTGTTGGTGCAGTAACAAATGAAAATTACATATGATACATTCTTTTCTATACTCTGCCATCCTACATATCACTGACCCAAATGTCTCTTATTTACATTAACGTAATGAAATTATAATGAAGCTGTGCCTGTCTGCGCATCACCCAAAACCCTATATTCGACCATTAATGGAGCTTGAATTATATACTTTATACCTTAGAGACTTTTTCAATATCTCTAATACAAATCTTTAAGTCTATTATTCAACTCATCTAGTTTTTAAATAATTAAGAAATAATTACTTATTCAATTATTATCTCTATTTATTATTAATGATTGTTATGAATTAATTAAATAGTATAAACTAGTAACTACAATATTAGTATAAACTAATAACTTTCACGTTGTGGAGTATGATTATCTACTTAACAATATATTTATACGTTGAAAATTTCACTTTTTTTAATGTAATGGATGGTGTCTAAATTATTTTTCTATTTTAACATACATTTTTAAAGTGTTACGAATATTCTGCTATTTTTAATAAATTAGTTTATTTTTTATCAGGACGCACACTATGTTTTTAAAATAAATTATTAACACAAGCTCAAACACAGAAGTGCGAAATTCACACACGCAATCATGCAGACATGCACGCCCACATACATATTCAGGTTAGGTCAAAAATGTATTGCGGTTGGAACCTTCTTTGCAAAAGAATTCCGGAGAAATAGACTAAATAATAGCGGACAGAAACTCTTACCTGATTATCTTCACATTTTATAATTTTAGTTCATTAATTGAACATTTTTATAGATCGTTATAATATATAATTTATCAGAAAGGTAGCACTTGAGATTAGCAAAAGAAGGATGCTTTGATGTTCTAAAATATGATTCGTCAAAATTATCCCGCCCTCTGCCCAAACTATAAATAGTTGTTATACACCTGCCCGTGTAAACTGCGACAAAGTCGACGTGGAAAAGGGAAATATAAGAGCTAAGTTATCCTTCACATTTCCCACGGGATTGCTTCGAAGACAGAAAATAATACGCGACCACAATTTTATAAAAGTATTCCTTACTCTTTTCAAATATGTTTCACTTATTGCAGTGCATGCCCCCGCATACGTAACAAAGGTGTAAACTTAATTTGAAAGATAAACAAAAATAAGACTTTAAGAGGTGTAGGAGTTTTTTGGAACATCCGGTTTCCCCCGCTGTATAATTTGTTTAATGAAAGCAAACAATTAACTCGGTCATATGATATCCAGTTCGCTAGCGGACGTTACAAAAAAATATTTCAATAGCTAATACGTTTAGTAATATCTATTGAAATAATTCCAATTAATATTTACATTTACTTTCAGCCACTTACTTTCGTGAGAATTTGACAGAAAGGTTTTAATGAGCACGCTGGAAAGGAACAAATTAAAAAAATTAAAGGATAAAAATGAAAAAGTTTTAAATAATTTTATCATATACAGTAAATTAACAAAATATACAAAAGGCTGTGAAAGAATCAATAATTAAGCTATGATAATGTTGACTATAATGAAATGTTTTGACACAGATTCTGAAAAATTAGGATGTTTGGTATATAGGATTATTACATTGGTTTTATAATAATAGGATTATTTGGTCTGTTTGAATATAGATTCATTAAACTTGGACAATGCAACCAAAATAACTTTGTCCTACTGGTTTCGACAGAAATTCATAAGGCTTAAACAATGAAGAAAGATTCGGATTTATGGGACTGCATTAACAAAGAAATTACAAACTAAACTTACTTAGGATTTTTCGTAACCTTTTGTGAATGATGACACAATATTGAATAAAACTATCAAGGTTTGAGTAATGAAACTAGAACAGGTTGAATCAAATTAGAATTGAATTTTAGGAATGTTCGGAGAAAGATTCACAAGGCTTGAACAACCAGGCCAGAATGGGATTTGTTTGGTGTAAACTCAAGAATGCTGATAGGTAAATCAATAGTAAAAGGTTATATAAATAATCATAAATTAATCTGTGCGATGATGTTACATTTTTTGACGGCTTTGATGAACCGTACGACATTACAATGTGAATGTACTTTTCTCGCCACCATATTACGAAATATAATATAAAATAAAATGAAATCAAATATAGATCGAATCGACGATTGAAAAGGTATAACTGAATTTTAACGACAACAATTGGAAAGATAAATAAGTTATGTGGTATAAATATGCGTTATTTGTGTTCAAGACCATTAGTTACTTTACAATTATTAACGGAAATAAAAAGAAAATTTAATTCTATGTAATAATCAATGGTACAGGTGTATGATTTAAATTTTTTGAACAAAAACCTTTTTAAGAATTCAGTAAACGTTAATACTAAATATTAATTATTTGTAATGACCATATTTCGTTCCAAAACAAAATATATAAAATCAAGTATTCGTTTCCATTTGGTACATAAAAACAACTTTGCAGTCACACAATTCAGCAATGCGTTTTTATGAATATTTTACTAATAATATGTTAAGGAAAAAAAAACAAAAAAAGGCCGCTAAATTTTTTATTAACTTTAAACGTAGAATATATATATATATATATATATATATATATATATATATATATATATATATATATATATATATATATTCTACGTTATATATATATATTATATGTATATATATATATATATATTATATATATATATATATATATATATATATATATAATATATATATATATGAGAGGAAGAGAGAAAGAAAATGTGCGCGCGCACTGCTCTCTCTTGCTCCTACAGTGTGATACAGGCAATAGACTTACACTGTGTCTTAGATATACGATACATATAAGACTAAATTTCTTTTATTTCACTAATCATAATTTTAAGGTACAAGCTGATGAAGAGTGAAAATTTTTTTTATTAATCTTAAAAATTGACCGAGTTATAAAAGTTTAAATTTAATCTTTAGACAAGGACGGGAATACTGTGTTGTTCCTCACAACATTTTTAATATTGCACATTATATTCTACAAGAGGAAAAGAGACAGGGATATACCCAACCCTATCCGTATCTTCAAATTTAGAAGCCTATAACTGGCTTATTGTTCAATCAATTTTTTTCAAGACTGGTTTTTAATTAACTTATATTTCACAATATTGTACGAAAAATACCAAAATTTAGAATGAGTCAACTGCCGTATTAAAGTAGATACAGTAATTATAGATTAATTTAGTAGTATTAAGGTATATTGATTATAAGCCTTGTTAGTTTTCTATATTATCTAAATATTTGCACTAGCAAAAACGTGCTAGTGGAAAAATGCGAGCAAACAAACATTAAAATGTAGGTATTTTTCGTAAAAATCTGACAAAATCTTAATACTTTAATTCCAGAGGTTTCCAAAAATAATAAAAACTGATATCGCTTCATGTTTATGAGTTTTAAAATGTATGAAATTGTATTAGTGTGAACCCCAATATTGAAAATTTATCTATTAGAAAACTCATACAATTTGTTAGGACAGGGCGGAGTGATAGATCGCAATTCTTCACTAGATAGGACAGAGCGGAGAGAGAAATTTCAACTGTTCACCAGACATGATAGGATGGAGAGATAGATTGCAATTGTTCATTAGGTAGTATGTCAGAGAAATAGATCGCAATTATTCACCAGGTATCAGGGAGATAGACCCCAATTATTCACTAGGTAGGATAGGGCGGAAAGATGAATCGCAATTGTAGATTAGATAAAAGTGGTGGAGATATATCGTCGACAAAAATTAAATGCTCGAAGTAAATAAGTGGCATTAAGGAATGAAATGACGAATAAGTAAATTTCAAAAGCACTTTATGCTGATTACGATACGATACCAATGATTGTGCAATGATAACGGTTATGAGAAAGAAATTAGGACAAATGGCAAGATAACAAAGGTAGAAGAAACATTGCAATAATTTCTGATAATGAGACTGCTAAATAACAAAATGATTAATCTCTACCAACCACGTGTTTACGGCGAGTTATCTAAAGATTATTTCACTCTTTGTTTATTATTTATAGATGTCGTCGCAAGAGTAGACAATCTAAAAACTTAAAAGCTATTATTAAAATAAAGTTCTTCTTAGTCGTGCACTCTTGACAGAGTGGTCGTGATCATGATTCGGCCGGTTCCTTCGCCACTGCCGCCCTCGCGATGTGACGCCATGTAGTTCGGTGTTTTGCTGAGTAAAAGCAGTCATTTACACTGGAGTGCGTCGCAGATTTTATTAGGTCTGTCCACCGTGTCGGAGAGCGTCCGCGGGATCGTTTGCCTTCGACTTTGCCTTGCACCACCAGTCGTTCCATGGAGTCCTAGTTACGGGTGACAAGTCCAAAGAATTTGAGGATTCGCAATTGCACAGTCGACGATAATCTCTCTTTGATGTTAAGTTCCTTGAGGATCGAAACGTTGGTACGGTGCGCGGTCCATGGTATAGTAAAATAAAGTATCTTAGCTTAATTTACTAATTATGCTATCACCCTAAAATGTTAAATTGTGACAATCCGTATACAAAATTATACTGAAATAATTCAAATAAAAAGCGGATTATTTTTGCTTCTGAAAGATACATACATATATATATATATATATATATATATATATATATATATATATATATATATACATATATATACATATATATATATATTTGAAATATATTAAATAATGCCACCTTAAAATGATAATCTACTATACATTTCCTGTACAAAATGAACTGATATTTTATTTTTCCCACTCCACGACTTCCATAAAAAAACCCTCCCAAGTACGAGCCTGTGAGGATTCTGTACATATTTAGGTACATACAAACATTTAAGTGTACATATAAATTATTTACAAATTTTAATTTTCACGTCAAAAATATATTGCCTGTGAAACATTCACAGCTATATATGTAAAAAGAAATTGAAAAATATACGTAGATTCTGTTTTCTTTTTGCTCGAAGAAACAAATTAGTACGCATTAATAATATTTACTAATAAGAATTTTATTTATAAAACGTTTATATCTTCATTTCATCTGAGAAGCTGACACAAGAGAGAAATGCTTGGCTTCGATTGAAATTGACCGCAAAAATTTACAAAGAATAGATGAAATATTTTTTTGAACGAATTTACAAGAAAAAAAAATTATAAACTTGTCAATTTTAAAGCATTAATTTTATTTTATTATTATGAAATAATTTATCACAGAAATATTTCTTTTTTTGTATATATATTTTTGATCTAATTGATTCTAATGGCGCATTTGGATGAGATAAAATGTTTTGATGGCACATCGCGACGTGCCATTCGGCCATCTTTTCGTCTTGTCGTACATACAATTTTAAAATGAAACATATATTTTCAAAATATTTTTGAGAAATATTTCTTTGATAAATTATTTCATAAAAATAAAATAATAAAATTAAAATAATATTTTATTATTAATAACTATTTTAATATTTAATTTTTCGTTTCCACTTTGTACAAATAAAAATATCTCAATGTAAACATACTAAAAAAATTTAGATGTTGCACATCGCCAGGCGTCCCATGAAGGCTCACAATTTTTTGTACGTGTATTTTTCAACATTATTTTATAATTTGCATCAATATTCTCAAAATAAGATAATTATGTAAAAATATAATTTTATAAAATTATCTTAAATTTTTTTAGACATAAGGAGAATATTTTACATAAAGTAACACATCTTGCTTACTTCAACGAGCTAATCGCAGAAACAGTTAAAATAATTATGGAGGGTTTTGTAACAGTTTTATTCAGTAGATATTATAATGGTACTGTCTAAGAGATCATTTGTGATACGAATGTCGTATCGTCGATTCGTTATTTCCGTACCACTTCAAATATCTCGCAAGTATGATCCTATTAATAATAATGTACTCGTTTCTTTATATAAAACCCAAATACATAATTCAACACATACTTTTATTTACTTCAATTTAATGTATCTTATTTACTCTCTCGCAGTAGGTAAATGGGCTTTAGCAAGAGGTTTTTATTTTTCAATCGTCAACAAATAATTCGTCGACAATATATTACGACCCGCAAAGCTTGGAGCTCGACACAATACGGCCATTCGAACGTATTTCAACTCGAGTCAACGTCAACAATGTTAAATATGACTGCATAAATCATTCACGTACTTGATATACGCGTTATAACGTCTATATACGTGTTAACGGGAAAGCATATAATTGGACGTTTTACGTATTTGCCAGAGTATTGTATTTACTATTAACCTGGGTATTATAATTTATATAAATGCGTATTTGCCTGAGTATTATATTAACTGTTTGCCTGAGTATTGTATTTACTATTAACCTGGGTATTATAATTTATATAAATGCATACTTTCCTGAATATTATATTAACTGTTTACCTGAGTATTGTATTTACGTAAATACAGGGTTGTCAATTATATTATAAGGAAATGTAACGAGACATGGTTTCAGATAGAACTTTTTTTAACAAGGAATTGCTTGGTTTAAACATATAAACCAAGCAATTCTTTGTTAAAAAAGTTTTCATTATGTATGTTCATAAGGTAGGGTCTTGAAGTATAATCGATGTATAAAAGAGCAGAAATATGTAGAAAAATTTGAGATTATAATGTGGCCAAGTCTAGTTTTCTATTTTTATCAATACTAGTTTTTATCTATACTAATTTTCAATGTATTTGACATAAAAAATACGGTCAGTCATTCACCTGGAGGTCATCAAAACAGTTAGGCAGATCTTGAAGAGCTAAAAACTTGATATTCGATACGTCTATACTGTTTAGAATATGAATAATGAAATAACAGAAATATGAAAGACGTCAATTGGAAAAAAAGACAAAGACAAAATGCTTTATCGTACTCTTAATAATAGCTATAGTTTCTAGTTGTAGTTATATATATATATATATATATATATATATATACCTATCTAGGATTTTAGATTAGTTTAGTACTTCTAGACTCACAAAACCTGTTTATGGTTTTAGTTTGTATTATTACATATAAGCGGAATCATAAGCTATTCTGAGCATCAATCTTCTTTCAACTTATAATATTATATAACTACGATAGCGATTTGATTTTATAAATTTTTACTTTTAATTAGAGAATTAAAATAATATAGATTGATTTGAAATAACTAAAAACATTGGTTTCTTTGAATGGAATTGTGTCTTTAAGAAAGCAAGTAGTTCGTTTCTTACAATAAAAAAGTAATTGTGTATGATAAAAAGCATTTCACAGCGGAAGAAATCGAAATTTTAGACCATGCGGATGATCACCTGTGTGCTTTATCAAGCTGTTCCTAATCCACGGTGGATAGTTTTCATATATTAATCACTTTTGCAACCAGATTTATCTATATTATGCACAGAAATAATATAGTATTTACAGAGAAAACCAATTATTCTTACAATTTATTAATTTCTTCACAATTATTCTTACATTTGAAAACATTGATTTCTTTGTAGTTTTTCGAAGCAATTTAATACATTTTCATTAAACAATTCTTTTCAATAAATAAAACGAAAGAAGTAATAACGGTCATTACATTTTCTTTGTTAATTATTAAAGAGCATAGTATAAATTAATACAAATTAGTGAGTTTTCCTTTGGCTTTATATACTGATACACGCATTCCATTCAAAATATCAACCGTTTTGTATTGACACTTGCTAAGCCGGTCAAATATCACTGTAAATTGTTATTCTGCCAAAGCCCTTACAAATTGAATGGTAGATTCGTATAAACATCAGAATATGAAGATATCACGTTGGTAACATATGCTGCTTCCCTATGTATACAGCTGTTGTCCATGTACATGAGTGTTAAGCCAAGCACGAAACGCATTGTCCTCTGTTTGCTGTCTTGTCTGATATAGGTTTATAGTTGACGGCATTCCAAGCTAAATACAAGCTTTCCAAGCTTAAGCAACTGACATGTACTACTTTACTAGTGATGGAATAGTGGGTTTGAATCGTATCTTACATAAAGGTTATAAAGAATCTTACCGTGTAAATTTCGTGTACGAAAAATACATTGTTAACAATAAATGCATTTTCTTTGGTATATAACATATATAATGCAAAAAAATTTCCATGTGCCTAAACTATTTTGAGCCCAGGATTCATAGTTTATTATGTGTGAATTTGAAGTACCTATCTTGTTTCATTTAAAAATTAGAAGCCCGTGACAGGCAAACACATGGTTGGATGGAAAAGCAGAAGGATATACAGCGTTGCCACAAAAATAAGGTCCCGTTCGGGCCCTTTGGGTGCAGAATCCTAAAAAGAAAGTATTTCTTAACTTTAAATTCCCAACATCTACATAAAAAAAAATGTACAAGTACATTATTCCTTTAATCCTTAACTTTCCAAACCTATAATATCTTTGCTCTTCATGTGTAGATATCTTTTTTTTTATCAAACGCGTATTATTTACTCAACTGAGTTACTTGTATGATACAAGAAATATAATCTTTATTTATTTAATACTAAATACTTATATAACCCTTAGTACCAGATAACATACAGTATTTATCAAAACCAATTAATAACTAAACAATGAAATCTGTCGGTGAAATCTTTCCGTTTCTAAGTTAACGATTGGACTTAAATAAATTTTTATTTGGCACTTTTACCATAAATACATTCATGTAAAAACAATTTAGGCCTACTGAAATATTAAAATTAAGTTAAACATTCAAAATTTCTTCACAAGGTAACTTGTACATATAATATATGCAGACCCCCGAATGGGTTTCTGTTTATCTTGTTAAAAGTGTGCATGCTGGTGTAATAAAGACTGATATTATGGTTGGGATGTTATCGAATTATGATATCTACCCTACATATTGTTCGGTATTATGTTAAAATGTTACCTTTTCATTCGACAAATTCAGGTTGAAAAATTATGCGGAATGGAATGATGAAAACATTTTGGAATTAAGTTAATTGCGTGAGATTTATTTTATATGAGCTCTTTCATAGAAAACTATGCGAATTTATTCTTCATATCTACACATAGATTTATTCATATCGTAGCAGATACGTAGTAAAAATGGATAATTTATATATAAAAGGTTCAATGTCCTACGACGGTAGTAACTATATTGAAAAAATCATAACACTACTTTTATCGTGGAGCTAATAATTTTTAACCCCGACTTGTGCTTACAAAAATATTATAAGGAAACGTCGATGTTCACTGATGCGCACTGTTTCATGAATAAGGTGGATGTATTAAAAGAACTCAATATCTATTCCTGTAATTTTATAAGCACAGTACGGTCCAGCGTTATTGTGGAGAAAATAAAGACGATCGTGTAGATTGTTATATATATATATATATATATATATATATATATATATATATATATATATATCCATTTATTACCTAGCTGACAACGAATGATGCGTCTGATGTTGACATTAGTAGCCCGCATTAACTTTTTAGCATTCAGTTCAGCTTTTGGGTACCATAGTTGATTGCGTGTTAAGTAAAACCTTAATTCCATTGATTAAAGCTACTAATAGCTTTAGTCAATGGAATTAAGGTTTTAATATGAATAATCGTGGAATTAATAAAAGAAAAAGTCCGTATTTGAATTAGATTTAAATCTATTTTCATTGAGATTTAGCGCGAACTCAATGAAAATGGAGATATAATATTCGCTTCAAGATTTGACGCTGTCATTAGATAAGCACACTCTGGCTTATTAATACCTAATAACAAAATATCCTAAAAGATTCCCAACTTTTTTTTTCGATCACTCAATACTTTTGAGCGATAAAAATATAAAAACCGAAAAAAATCTGCGTCAGTGTGTACGTGTCCATCACAAGTTTTTGCGCTTAAACGGCTGTAATAATTCAAATGAAATTTATTATTTTGGAGTGTTTCGTTAATATTTAAATAACGTGCTTTAATAATTTTTCTAAACATTAATATGTTCAAATATTATAAGTTTATAATCTTATATGTTTAACATTTTGGTAAAAACTTAAACAATTCTCGATTTTTCAAGACAAATTTTATTTTCGATGAGAATTTTGCGAATAAATTTTTTTGATTATCCATGGAAATCAATTTTTTAAAATTATCTCTCACACAAAATTCCAATATGTACACATAGATATGTATATGTTTATATATTGTGTGTAATATATATGTATAATAAATAATTTTAAGTGCTAAAGTAAAAACACAAATTTCCGAAGGAGAAATGTTAATTAAATGGGCACAGCACTTTGTTGAAACACCCATAAAATTAAACCACTAAGTAGGTAATCATAAAAATTAAAGAAGTTCTACACCTCATAAACAAAGTTCCGATGCATAAATCATGACGTTGATTGAGTAAAGTGTCGAGTTTCTGAACTGGTTCATTTGTTTTCTTACTCGGTAGTAATATTAAACCCAACGTTAAGTGGCGGATTGAACATAACAGAGATTCATATGGTCTGCTCCTACTTCAAACATTTCAAACAAATTTCATTTTAAATACCTTCAGTTATTGGTAAATGTTATTATCTATAAGCCTTAAGGAAATATATTAAGAACTACAGGCCTCACTTTAGTCTAGCTGTTTTATTTCGCAACATATTTACGTAGTTTTGCTACGAATTTAATTAAGCTCTGCTTTTTTTCTTTCAAGATAAAAGGAAAATATTGTTTACAAACAGGCTTCGAAGGAATATTTTCAGTTATTTTCATTTTTCTTCTAACCTTGTTTACGTTAAGAGCCATCGGGCAATGTAGATATAGGCATTTAAGTATTTACATACTCCTAAGTTGAAATTTATTTTTCTTCTTTATTTTACTTTTAAGTCACATTGTCTGTTAATGTAATCTTACTGTTTATAAAAAAAAACATCATGTAAAAAAACATAAAAAATGTTAGTAATTTCTGTTTCCTATGCTAGAATTAAATTATTTAACACATAATTTAAATTAAGTCATAGTAAGAACACGTGAATGTGCAGGAAAAGACAGAAATTATAGTAATTTGAGAAAAAAATGAAATAACGGGAACAAAACAGAATTGTATTACAACGGTTACAATTTATAGATCGGTATCTAATGATCTATCTAAATAATTATTTATCGCGAATCACCCAGAACCACTGCGATCACTGTTATTAGAAGTGCATAATGGAAGCATTATTTTGTAGTACGAAAGAAATCACGAACTTGAACGATAAATATCACTCAGAGCATGCAAGGAACGCTAGCAAGCGTTACAAAATGTGAAAAAAAGAAATAACATTAAAAAAGAAGGTGAAGAATGTAGTTAAAAATAAAATTTCGTAGCCTATGTATTTACAATTATTGTGCAAGTACAAAAACCTGCCAACTGTGTATCTAGACGGACACAACCTATACATCGCTGTGTATATAGTGATCACAAACAAATATTAAAACTTTGATATGAAAATTTATCATATGAAATTTCTGTGTTATCATAGTGGCTGTTTAGAAAAATATTTAAGATTCGAAATTTTTATTTATAGTAAGATAAAGATAAATATGGTACTTTAAATTAAATTCACCGCAACGACGCTCACGTGGATGTAGTCGCGAGTATAAGGATACTCATAATAAAAATAATATAACTTTATAACGCTGCAAAGCGTTTAAACTTTTTAGTTGCAAAGCCGGTAGCTCGTTTATTAATAAACCCTCATGGGGGTATCTCGTCTGTGAATTCCCGAATGCATAAATATATATAATTCTGTGTAGTGCAATAATATTGCAATTCTGAACGTCTTATTTAAACCCTTATGTTACTCACGCATTTTTTTTAAATCACTGTTACTGCCGGCAGATTTTTAATTTTATTAAACCCCCACGGGAGTATATCGACTGTGAACTCCCGAATGCATAAATATACATAATTCTATTTAGTGCAACAATATTGCAGTCCACAACGCATTATTTAACTCTCATGTTCTCACGCATTTTTTTTTGGATCACAGTCGCTTCCGGTAGATTTTTAGTTTTAATAAACCCTCACGGGAATATCTTGACTGTGAAAACCAGAATGCGAAAATATACATAATTTTATGTAGTACAACAATATTGCAGCCCTGGACGTGTTATTTGACCCTTATATTACTCACGAACGTTATGTTACACTGCCGATAGATTTTTAGCTTTAATAAACCCTCACGGAAGTATCTCGGCTGTGAAAACCTGAATGCGTAAATATATAATATGTAGTGTAACAATATTGCAGCCTTAAACGTGTTATTTAACCCTTACGTTACATACGATTTTTTTGGATCTCTGTTCCTTCTGGCAAATCTTTAGCTTTTATTTTGTTTACCAAACAAATATCTCTATACTTTGTCACTTTATATTGCGAATTTTGAAGTTAATTGAAAAATTAATTATTACTTCGGAAAAGAAGATCATTTCTTTATGATTAAATCAACACAAATAATATTACTATGATTTTTACGGAAATAAATTCAACAGTATTCAACCGCATCGAGCGGTTTTTTCTAGAACTTATCTATAAAAGAAAATTATGTCAATATTTGTGTGCTCAAATTGTGATTATTATTTTTTAATCGATATATTTTATATATCATGGAGTGCTAGTTTATCTCAAGAAGAGAATTGGCAGCACACGTCGACAGCGCTTTTCTTCTGAAAAATCAAAAATAGATCTTATATATAAAGATCTCTCGATATAAAGGCGTTAAATTAATTTTGTATGGTGAAATGGACTTTTATATTATATATTTTTATTATTATTTATATATTCATACAAGTTTAATGGTATAATCATAGCAATGTCTTTATTAACTCTTCAATCAAGGTACATTTATTATATGAATAACATAAATTTATAATATTCAAATTGATCAAAATTCGTATAAAGGATATAAGTCGTTTATTACTAAGTTTTACAATCAAGTGGTGAGGTCTATCATAACCTTATAGAAAAATTACCTTTGTGTTAGATTGATTGAAGGACCCAAAATAATTACGATCATTCACCCACCCTTCTTATCCACATGCGGCTTTATTAACAATTATAGGATTATTTATTTAGAATAAAAAGCTAATCAATTTAAATTCATCTGCTCTCAATTTCAAAACATTATTAGTAGCTACATACAGCTCCCATGTGTCTAAAAACTAATATTCTCTTATTGGAGTAGATATTTTAATTATTTATTAAGCACAATTTTTATTTAGCCCGATTTTTTACTCGAGCATCGTACCACCCTTTAAAAGGTGACAATAAATTCCAAATACTCCGATCATTAATTAAGGTAATATTTATTACTATTAGTTTCGGGTTAGAAATATCTCAATATGGAAAATATATAGAAAATATCTCTTTCTCAATATTTTAATTATTTTTAATCTGTTTCTCTTAAACTAAAGACAATAGTATCAGATGTTAACATTTTTGATACACATAACAGATGAAAAAGCATCTAACGTCAAACGAAGCAAAGCTTCAAGTTTGAATTTTTTTATTTCATTTTAGAGCTAAGTTAAAATTTACTGATTTTACTTCAAAGTGATTCGCATGCAAATAAATAAAACAGTACTTTAATTAACAATATAGTTTTGTGGTTCAAAAATTACAGAAATGTTAATTTTTCATTTGTAAAAAAGGTTTTATTACTCCCCACTTTTAATATAGGCAAATATTTAAAACACAATTTCTCTTATGTTCCTAAAACGAATGGCAGAATTTGAATGCTTCTAACTCTGTGAAGACCTATATTATTTCAAACACTGGATAAAATTACAAAGTGCTCCTATGGAGCAATGAACTTCCAATTATAATGCAACATTTCAGTTAATGAAATGAGAGAAATGCAAACATTACTTGTTCTGTGTGAAGATACTGGAAGCCACTTTATAAAATAAAGGAAGCCACTTTATAAAAATTTCAATCGATAACCTAACTGAATACTACAAAACAACATATCCATAAAAAAACGATCGAACAAGCAAAAACAGATAGTGATTTTTATAATACCGTCTAATACCGAATAATGGAGTTTTAGTGTCGGGAAAGTTAGAAGTATTTTAGAATAATCTTTGTTACTAAAACTCCATTCTAGTTGAAAAACTCGGAATAAAGTTCATTCCTTATTTAATAGGCAATTAGTTGTTTACTTGTTCTATAAATAATTATAAATGTTTAGAATTAGTAGATTAAAAAGTAAAGGATCAAGGATACATCGAAGTGCCAGATTGATTTTATTTTATATATCGCCAAAAAAGTTTTAAACGACAAAGACAAAGAATGGGATAAAACTTTTTTTACTCATATGTCAGGTTTTTATTATTAGGCCACATTAAAAATATTAACGAGTATTTATTAAGCTTTAAAATAATATAAAAGCTTAATGTTTTTCAGTAGCAAACTCCTCACATTTCACTCATCAGTAATTATGCTACTGACTGGAAAAGCAGTAAGCGTTCTTACTTATTATCTTTATTATTAAAGGAACAAAGCTATAAATTGAAAAAAAACCTATCAGGCACGAGTAGAATTTACTAGAGTACATACATATTTAGACCCTTATAAACTTTTAAAAGTGCATATTTTTTCTAATTACACTATTTACACTCATTAATTTTTACACAACAACAAGGATATCGCTTACCTATATCTTTCACAGGCGTGAAAACAAACTGATTATAAAAATGTACAATTCCACATAGAATTTGAAGTGATTGATATTTGTTTTTCCCTTCCTCCCTACTTTATTATATATAATGGGAGGTCTTACAGCTTGTGCTGTAAGACCTCCCATTATATATAATAAAGTATGCCAAAAAAATAAGATTGGCTGTTGTTCTCAGTATGTGATATTAATTTCAACTTAATATTTCACGTGGTTTCTGAGAAAAAGAGTATGATAGACAGACGAACGAACAACTGAGTGATCCTATAAGGCTTCCGTTTTTGTTTCATTTTGAGAGACAGAGCTCTAAAAACAGCAAACCAATTTGATGTGGAAAAATCTCAAGTCACAAGTGAATATACACCAGAAAGAATTTGCCTTTTATATCGTACAAGAATATTGACGGTGTTTGAATTTTAGACCATTAAAGAGTGTTGTTATACAACCCCCGTAATAGGTAGGTACAGTCTTACCTCTTTTAGGGTAAATTCAATCTTGACTGAATAATTTTATAATAAATCGATTTAGTAACGTTATGCAACCCTCTTTGTTTTTAATCATATTCCATGTGAAGAGATTTTGGGGTTATAAACATTGCGAATGAGAACAGACGTATTAATAGAGATAGTCTAAAAAGTTTACTCAGGGTATTTGATATGAAGTGCTATCACGACGTACGTGTCGTGCAGATTGAAAAAGTCGTATTACAAATATTAATATAATCCATTATGAATATGTCGCCCTTTCCTTTCATCATATTTCTCAACAACTATATAAATAAATATATAAAAGATCCATTTGCACAAATATAATTTTGTCATAAATATAACGATTGTCATCTTGGAAAAAGTAAATGTACATTTATATACTCGTATGGAAAGATAACATACGTATGTACATGTAACTCTGGTACAGGATAAACGCCTCGTTATTGGCACCGCTCCAACCATAATTCACTCATGGCCGACCGAAAATACTTTGACTCCGAAACATTTCATTTTAAAGGTTTTTCTTAATGGTTACTCTAATTATATTTTGCAATTTACGAGATTAAAACGTCCGACGGGCCTATCACACGCCGTGCGCTATGCCGGTTAATGGAATATTTAATTTTAACAATTTAATTTATGATTTTATACGTGGGCTTTAAATAAATTCATTCGGTTTGGTGACTTTGAACTGGACAGAAGGCGCCATGGGGAGCGTGTAACAAGACAAATTTATTTTCATTTTATTGCGGTCCACTAACCATTCACTTACTTAAACCAAATTAATTAATATATTTTTTACCTATTTATGTTCATAATAAAACTGTAATTATATTTTATACCTGCGATTTTTAACGACTTATCTGAGTATTTAGACGTACTTTTAATAATTGTCAGTGGATTAAGGAAGTATTTTTCATAAGTTAAATAAAAGAGGTGAAATTACTAATTAATTGATTATGTAATATCATATGTTTGATAGTTATATTTTATCATAAACAGTTTATATAAATTTAGCAGTTATTAGATATTTTTTTCCTGATTTCGCAATATAACACTTATACACGAGAAATATCAAAGAGAAAGCAAATCATTCTATATTATGGTATGGACAGCGAAAATCATCAAACGATATTTATAGCTTATGTTGTATAATATAAACCGATAAAACGAAATTTTAGGAGTAAAGATTATTTCAAAATAATACTAACTTTCCAGTTACTAGGAGACTCTCAAACTTTGGTAAAAATCATCATGCATTAGACGCTGCCATTCGCACATTAATATCAGCTCGACACATTCCTATAATAACTATGTTAAAAGACGAGTGAACAATTTGTGTTTGTTCCGTCTAACATATAATTGTTACTTTTTAGATATTTTTAAGAAATTTATTAATAATAGTTTAATAGGCTTACTGGGCGCATTCAAGGTTAAATTTTGTGCAGACAATATATAAAGAGTTTCATTTTTATTATGGCCTACGTACTCTTGAATCACAATAGTGAATTATTATGCCTAATTGCTGTGTTTGTCTAATGCCAGACTACTTCAAAAATAATATATTTGGTATTAACCTACGTTACTAATCTAGATACAGATATTATATACGAAGACTTGAGTAGATTTTATTCGTTACAATTGATCAAATTAAATTGCGATTAGCACATTACATTATAATTAAGATACTTTTTTAACCAATTAGTAGGGACTTTTATATCTAACTACGTGAATCGTAACTAATTTGTTTACTATTAAATTAATGGACATGACGTAAAGTTATCAATAATTCGAAGGCGTCGAACGAATATGAATACAAACAGGCTTTTGTTCAATTAACACCCTTGTCTCTTTCCTCTTTAAAATAAATATTCGCCCCGATTCCCCAACTGAATAAAGTTCCTTGTTAATTATATTATTAGTCAGTGTCTCACATTAATCGTCAGAGTATGTTTCAATTGAGAGTTACTTAATAATTTTGTTTAAAATATTAAAGTAAATTTAATTATTTAGTAATTATAGTCCAAGTTTTATTTTTGGTTCCCCCATTTTTGCGTCTGAACTTGTATAAACTGCGTAACAAAATTTGAAAATAATGGAGTAATTAACAAATCAAAATATGATTCAAGGTCTCTTATTGGATTGATATGACTTAGAAATTTTAATTTTTATAAAGTCTACAAATTCATTATATTTTTCAATTTCTTGGTGTGGAATTGGCGGCAATGGAACCATGTTGGTTCGATGATTTATTGCTTCGTATTTGTTATTGTCTTTGACAGAAAACATCAATAAACAATATATAATTATAAAAAATTAAGAGTATGAGATTGAATAAAAACCTAATAACGCGGCCCGCACAGCGACATTCAATTGTAACTAGTTTATAAACCAAACACCTAAACCCGTCTAATAACTTACGTCGAGATAATCTCTTAGCTAATCGCAATAACGAATACCTCTCTACACTTAGGGGCCCCCATATACGAATTGATGTCTTTTATCCATCGATTAAGATCGCAACGGAAGCGTCCTCTCTACGTGACTTCGATTGTACTCGCACCCTTCACCATTATCGGATGGACTGGGTTTTATTGCTACCAATAACCCCAATTTAGAAAGGCCATTGGTGAAGTCAATTACTTTTCAACAGAAATAAAAAAAGGGAAAGGTGATCTCGAGAAACAATCATAATTTATAGTAGTCGGGCGCCTTAGCCGAATTGAAAATAACGAAATTCGACGCCGGTATCGAATCGACGCTTTGTTTCGTTCGATACATTCGCCTTTTTTACGAGTATTGATTGGAAATGGGCATTTGTGCACAACTTAGTTTGGCAAGTTATTACGGTGCTGCCTATGATTTAACTGACGGCACGATATAATTTGGGGTCTTGTGATGGTTGTGGAAGAGTTGACCGAACCGCTGTAAGTTATTCGTTAATAGCATATGTCGCGTAGGTTAATAGAAATAACAACAAATACGAGAATCAATTTGTTAAATAATTTTATAAATGTCTAGTTTTTGTTGTTTTTAGCTATAAAAAAGTTTCCTTATAAATTAAATTGTCTAATTATGTTTTACTAGCTTTATCGAAATTTAATTGTTGTAACTAGTTCTTCATATAATACTAGCTTTAACTACGACTTTGTTCGCGTCTAATGAGTAAAAAATTCCTGTTTTTTTCCTTATATTTTGCTGCTAAGTATGTACTATTATCGTATCAAAGGTCATCAAAATCCTTTCAGTAGATTTTGCGTGACACCCGCTCAACTTAACAAACAGACATGCAAAAATTTCGAAAGGGGTTTTCTGGCTTCCATTATAGTAATTTAGTATATATTCTATATACTAAATTAATAACTTTTTTCTATGTTTTCAGTGTACATAATTCACTCTGTTACAATTTTATTATATATATATATATATATATATATATATATATATATAGATGAAATAAATTATTTTAATATAATTACTTCATTTATATATGATAATATAATTATTTTGGTTAGCGATATTCTAAAAACATTAAAATTGTGTTTCTTTTTTTTCTAACTGACAGTCTACATACCAACTTTAATATTATAAAGTTTAATTTATTTAGAAGTTCCCCCAAAATCTTTCCACCTTCGGATCGAATTTCGAAAACACCTTTTTTAGCGAAATTTCACCCTTTGGCATGGATTGCCTAACTTAATTTATCGTTATAAAAGAGTAGAACTGTGTTTTAAGTTAAAATTTCAAATTGAAAGGAACGATTAGGTACAATCGGGATCAAACTTTTACTGACAAGACGAAAAAGTGAAACGCTATAATTTTAAAAGTGTTATCTCCTAATAAAACTTGTCATTAATTTTTTTTTAAATTGGTTACCGCAAGAAATCTTTTTTTTATTTAACCATTATTTTCCGGAAAACGTCAATATTCCACAGGATAATTTTTAATTATTCACGTAAACTTAATTTTAAAATTGTTAGTTCTCGTTCTTTGAAAGCTATTAAGTAACAAATAAATAGCTAAAATAATTTCATCTTCTTATTTTAAGTTACAATAGTCTAGGATATGTCTCAGAGTGTTGTAAGTCAAAATAGGAAAAGGAAATCATTATAGCGAATTACCTCTAATAGCTTACGAACAACAATCTAGGTATATCTAAGCTTATTTATAATTATATCTGGCGATGACGTAGGTTGTTAACGTAGGTTGTAGATTTAGAAAAACAATACTTTCTTAGAAACTGATCGTATTTCTGAAACATATGATATAATTATTAGGACAAAATATATTTTCTCCTTAAATATATCATACAAATATCGCAAACTTTTGAACTAGAAAGTATCGTTTCGCAGTCTAAGAAAAGTACTAGTTGTAACATTAACGAAGTACAAAACAGATAATGAGCCACGTTTCGGGTAAAAACATGAAACTTTTTATGATTGCTAAACATCAGTTACCATGATTTTTATTTACTTTAAACCTCTAATTTATGTAAATAGAAAATTTATAAATGCGATTTATTATTACAATAGTATTAAATATACCATCAATGGGATTAGTGTGATGCCGATAATGAAATAAAAGATTATGCTTATAATTCTGTTGCAATTGTTATAATATGTAATATTAAATGGTCAAAAGCTATATATACTTTTCAAGTAGTAAAAACGCGATCAGCCTAGAAAATTTATTGATAATTTTACTTGTAATAATAATCTAATATTGCGGCTGTATTGTACATTTATTACAGTTTGGAAACAAAATCAACATAAATAACAAACGTCATTAGTATTATTGACTGACTACAGTTATAAATGTACTCATCAAGTAGACTCTACTTGTCTTAAATGTACTCGTAAACAATTCAAACGAAATAAGTTTTCTAGTAGTAAAATAAAAATGATAAAAGTTATTTGTTGGATAGTAGGCAGAATAAATCTAATGTATTTATGTGAGTTTACCAGGTAAATATATGCAGATCGGTGAAAGGAAAATTATTATTAGTCTCAGTAAAGTACCTAACTATTAGTAATAAATAAGAAGTACGTATTATGTATAGTATAAGTAGTTATTGATATAAGCGTCATTAAAATAAAATATGAGGTTTTTGTTACATTCAATATAGCCTTAGACATTTCATTTCTCACATCTTTAGTTTTTTTACCTATTCGAAATAATAAAATCGAAACAGAAAAATAAATAATAGCATTGTGATACATAAGTCAACACAGTTATAAGACAATTTATAAGGCGTACATATATACTACGGAATTCATTGCTAAAAACTAACAATTTATGCGCCAACTACAGACCTATGCGAAAGTAATTTAAATTTTATTATTCCATCGAAATAGAAGACAGCGAGTCTGCGCGCTGGAAGTCGGACGCCCTACCCTTAATTACACATACAAAAATCTCGGGGGGAGATGAAATGAGAGAAAATTTTATTGCGCTTTTAACTTTACCTTTTTATCGCAAAACGTCAGTGAGCTTTTGCAGGCTCGAGCGTTAAATTAATTACTGTGTTCTTCCGTGATTAAATGACACGGGGCGATGATATATTGTGTGTTTAGTTTTACTCGCCTGCGCTCGAGCGTGGTGTCTTTATTACGACGCGACGTGGATGAGAGGCAGTGTACAAATTGGTTGTCGCTGAAAATGGTGGAGTGAGATAGAGCCGAGCGATATACGACGACCATGTCAAACTTGTTTCGCCAGCTTTTCCTTTTTTGTTTGACACGACGCTGTGTAAAGCGAGATGTGAAATTAAAAAGAATATAATAGTTGCTTTTATCAGCATTTCTGTCTACACGGGAGTCCATTTTATAATGGTAACTTTTTATATTATTTTTAATATTGACAGCCAAATACCACTATTTATTAATATGAATCATTTTTAAGAACCAAAAATGTTAAATGTGTTTTAGTAGTAAATTATTTTCACGTCATTTTAGTTTAAAGCTTGTTACGTTGATTAATACTTTTTAAAAGCATTCCGTGGATAATTTCCAGGTTAAAAATTATACGAAATGAGCTAAAAATATATAAAATTAGATGACTATTATTATTACATTAGACGGTATTAACATGTAAAATTTTACAACTAAGGTTAATATATTATTTCGCTGCATTTAATATCTTCAACTCTACAGATTCCTTCAACCTTAAATCTATCTATGAAGCATGCCAAATTGTATTATTATTGGTTGATTAGGTATAACGACGAAAGACGACCTAAGTTTTTATATGACGTCTTTATCACTAAACAGTTTTTAATAATTATTTTATACTATTGGCAATTTTATAAAATTATATGCCAACAGCATTTTTCAATAAACAAGACGTAAAATATATTTTTCATGGATAATTTATTAAAATCTCTCTGCCAGGTTAAAAATTATACGAAATGAGCTGAAAATATCTAAAATTATAAGACTATTATTATTACATTAGACGGTATTAACATGTAAAATTTTAAGCATTACGATTGTATTAATTCCATGTAAAGGGGTTAAAACATAAGAGTGGGTTCAATTTTAAAAAATTGAAATTTTTTAATTAATATAATTTTTTGGAAAACAGTTAATTATAAACGTTATCGGTGTCTTAAAATTCAATTAATTATTTATCAAATTCATAGTATTACGATGAAGTAATTCCATAATGTGGAATGACAAGACAGGTTTAACGATAGCCCTCGTTCAATGAGCCGTTTACGCAGTAACCAAACTATATCTTTAAGGCGCCCGGGAAGGATTCCTTGATTTAAGATTTAATATAATTAAGTAAGAATATGTATTTACATATATATTCTTTTTTATATATATTTTCGTATATATTTTCCCTCTTTATTATGAAGTACCATAGCTAGCAATTAATGTTTAATGAAAAAATAATCCCTATAAATAATTAATGGTCATCTGTTGGAGTGAGATAATTTATACAATTATAAAATTATTTTAGGAAATTTTTACAATTACGAAGAGAAAACTTTTTTCTTCCTAAAATTTAATTCATTTTGCGCTATTCTATTCAATAATATTAAATTTATCATGTACACACTTTCATTGTAATTTTTAAAACAAATATGAATCGAAATAATTATAATGATGCAACATGCAAAATTAATCATTTTTATCGAAGTTATCCACGTTTCTTAACGGTATTATATAAATTGTTCTGAATATATGTTTTTTACTGCAATGCAATATTTTGAAACGTGTAATGCAACTAAAAGAAAAGACCAGGAAAACAACCCTGTAAGAAAATCGTAGGATGGTCACAATTGCCAAGAGAGACTCCTTTAAAAGTTCCGTACTGAATCGTATCAGCAAGAACCATTCGACGCCGATTAGAAGAGGCGACGCTGTTCAGGAGAGTTGCTCGGAAAGTTTTGCTACTGAAAAGGAACACTCACTAGAACAATTGATGTTTGCTGGGAAATACGAACACTGGACCTATTCCCAGTGAAAACTTATTATTTTCTAACTTTAATGAAAATTTTATTTCAAGACTTTTGTTCGAATTTGAAAACCATTCGTAACTAAAATTTTTTAAATTATTTGTGGTCTTAGGTATATCCCCAGCTCCATTTAATAAATACTAATTTAAATACACAATCTGAAAGGGAGTAATTTTTTTTGACAAATCTTAAAAATTGGCCGAGTTATAAAGCTTTCAACTTAACGTTTTGTCAAGATAGCAATACTAAATTGTGACGTTTCGAGTCATGCTTATTGTATTCTATAAGATCAGACAGACCCTATCTAACCCTGTCATTAAATTTAGAAGTTCGTAACTGGCTTATTTTCAAATACATTTTTTAAAGTTTTTTTAATACTATTCCCTAGTTTATTATATTTCAATGACATTTTACGTAAAGCCCATATTTTAGTTCAATAAAAATAGCACACCGAACTCAGCCATCAATATTTGGTTAACCGAACCGAACTGTTATACATAATTAGGAGTACAACAGAGTTATGAAATAAAATCTTTTAGAAATAAAGTTTTCATGGTTCCTTTCTTACCTATCAAGTGTGAGTGTTTTGTTCACTAATCTCTTTGTATCGCATACCGTTGAATAGGTCTTTCAAATACATAAGGGTACATACACTTTTTCATTCCAGGGTTACGTATCTAAGCTAAAATTTTAACAACTAAAAGTATTTACAATTTTAGTATATATAACGAAACTACAAGGAAAATTGCCATACTTAAATAGACTCTACTAGTTTACGAGTAACAGCCTATCAAGTTATGACATGTAAAAATTTCATAGAAACTACATATAAGCAATTTAAATCAAATGCAAAAATAACTTTTTATTTTAGAATGTATATTCATTACAACTATCAACGATATACTAGGCAATATATTTATATACATACAATGTGACAAATAATGTTATTTAAATATGCTACATTTTTACGCCTGTTAAATGTAGAGTATGTAATATATTTTACGATGTCAATATTTGTAAATACTTTAGAATAAATGCTACATAAATGTGAATATTTATAAGCATCTAAATATCTGCGGAACCCTCATAATGTGAGTTCTACACATATTTGACAGTATTTTTCTTTGTTATCAATTATAATATATGAGAATAATCAAGTATATAACATTTAACAATGAAATAATTTGAATAATCATATAACCAAACCAAATATCGAGCCGATATATAGCCGAATCAATCTTAGTCTAACTTTTTAACTACTAATGTCGATATTTTACCTCGAGTTTTTATAATAAGAAACGATCTTAGGTATAATTTAAGTAGAGAAACCTTAATTGTGGTAGAGGCATCAGCAGGTCCAAGTATCTGACCGCTTTAAAGAGGGTACCGCTTATTGTTAATCCTTCGTCATCTAGCGCTGTTGTAAGCCACTTTGGCATCGAAGGACGTGAAAGCGGTTTTCCTTAATATTTCCACGTAGGAGGTGTTAACATTTAATTTAAATCCGACCATAATTTTAAGCAAAACTCTCGTAAATCAGGTGGCGAAATTGTTTAAGGGGATTATTATATTGTAAAGACATAAATATTTATTTCGGCTTCGGATTAACCAGGTGGATGACTGGGATGTAGACTATATTAATTCCTTGGTGAAATGTTGACGCAGCATTAAAGTAAGAATTGAGGTTTTTTGAGCCATAATTTAATTGATAATTAAAAACAATTTAAACATTTAGTCATCTTATTGCATTTCTCTGCAGTAGCATTGAATAAATGTATATATTTTGAGTACTACTTTTAATGAAGTTGAAACTTTTAGCCATCATATTGTACCATTCTAACTAATATCATAAAACTTTCTTTTACGAAAGTGTGTCTATTTGTCTATTTGTTCCCAGCTACTTAACCAACTTTAGTAAAATTTTGTCATGAAGATTTAGATACGATTTTTAATAAGGTATATATGACCGATATTATGAAGATTTATGCAATATTTTTATGCAGGATAAGGATTTTTTGGTAATTAAAAAATTAAAATATTTGGGAGAAACGGTGAATATAAGTATATATTTATGAATATTCATGCATATATCAAATTACTAGGTCATGTCCGAAGTAAAATTTCAATGTTTTCATAAGAATATTATTTTTAAATTACACTAACATTGTTCCTTTTTCCGTTCTAACTAAACCGCGAATTACAACTAATCGTGATTGGTACCTGTTCGATGTGTAATAACTAATTGTATAGGTATATCCATCTGATTACTTTAAGACAATTACTTTAAAAAAGAATGAGAAGGTATACAAACTGGGTTAACAGTTTTTCTCATTTTTTTGAGAATGCTCATTAATTTGCTTAAAATATTAACACATATTTTAAAAAGTTTTTAGAAATTTGTTTCAGCTTACAATATAGAATATTTCTTGAAAATCAATTTCCGACTTTAACCAGAACTTCCTCTGACAGTAATTATATATTATTAAATCCAATCGCTTACAATATATTCATTTCGTCGATGTAAAAAGGAATGGCCATGTAAAATATATACTTTACCCTTAAACTATTATTTCTTAAAAATCATTTTTCTTCATAGTAATCTTTTCGGAAATTTAGTTAGATTCTCATCAAAATGAAGAAGACCTATGTAGAGATTTTTTAGCAAAAAAATTATTTTGAATTCTGTGCTATATTGTTTGAATAAGCACAAGAACGAATGTTATCTTGGTTGCCTGAAAAAACGAAGTTAACTACAAATATTTAAAAAAATTTTACTAAATTTTGAATGCATTCGAATATCACTCCGTTAGGCGGCTTCCTGATACTACCATATTCCTCATCGAGGGCTTAAATATAAATGGATGTCATGTTTTACAAAAAAGTGGATTAAAATGCATTCATATTTATATGATAGGAATATTACCATATAAACAATACTATTGCTTCGAAATTAATGGCAACTGTTGGATTTCCAAATTTAATTTTTCACCTCAATTAAATGTCACTAAGATGGTAATTTTTTTCTTTATACACAGTTGACCAATATTTAAAAAAAATTAAGAATGTAAGATAAGAATATAATTAAGAATTAGATTTAGAGAACCATTTGAACTCGCAATATAGGATACGACAGTGAAAGCAAGCGTGATTCCACATTTAAAAAGGATGGGATAATTTTACCATAAAGACGAAATAATCGGCAATTAATGGCCTAAATTTATCTATACATATAGATGATATTAAGATGCATAAAACTGTCACCAATATATCATTAATTATATCATATCAAAGGTTGCAATAAAACAGATGTCAATATCGGGAGTCTTGACAATTGATGAATCTTTATATAAGTGGAAGAAGCGAGTGATTAATGCACAGTTATAGAAAACTATTGATTAACAAACATCGTGTCCACCTTTTTAATACTTTAATTTGTTTCTGTAAAAATTGTCTATACTGTATTCATTCAAGCTAAATAAGTAAAGAAAAGATCGTTACACTTATGTATTAACAAGGTGCAATACTTTCAACCGCACTTAGCCATAAACGCCGTTAGACCTCAATACATTGCAAAAATACGGTAATCAAAATAAATGTTGGAAAACCTTTTCAGATCGGAACGCATCGCAGCAGCACGTTAAGGTTACAATTTACCGCTATGGCCTAACGAGGCTCTGGCTGCTCAGTGAAAATAGAAGATAATATATACGAAGCGGCCTATTTACCTACTATTTAGACCATATAATTTTATTTTTAGCTAGATGCGGTCTAATAAAGGCCGAAAGTGTTATTGAGGGGCAAATATTCGAAGCAAATACACTGAATGATGCTTGTGTTATGTAAACATTTAGGTTTTTATGAATTAGTGCAACTGGTATTTTTTTAGGAAAAAGATTTATTTTAGCATGGCATCGATGATCTAAAGGCATATTTTTTGTTAAATTTCTCATTTGAATGAATATTGAGAATATATTTTAGTAAAGAACAGATATTTTTATTTTGGCTGAGAGTTGATTTAATTAATAATTGTTTTTTTTTTAATAAGAAATGATCTTAATTTGTATGGATGTCTAGTTTTTAACGATTAGAAATAAATCTATACTGGCTTACATTCATTTATATGGCAGAACTCTTTTTCACATAACCTGTTATTAAATTTGCAAACACTTCGCAGGCTGCATTGCATAATCGAAAAAATTAACTTTATATCTATATCTCAGTTATGAATGGTTTATTAGTTTTCAAAAACAGTGGCTCAAATGAAAAAAAAGGGATTAAATTAATTTAGTACGAATAGAAGTTACACTATAATGTTTTCATAAACACTAAAGCAAATATAAACATTTAAGGGTAGTTACAAAGTATTTATATGAAACTATTGATATTGTTATACCCCCTTATCCTTCCCATGTAAATATTATATCTCTGACGTGCGTAATATTATAGTGACTTTTAAAAAAAACATTAAATTGGGAATCATCGCTATAATTTTTTTTTTTTCTATAATATTCACTTAACTATTTTATGAAAGGTAGCCGCCCAGGCTTGCTTTCGTGGAGGTTTTCAGTAATATATCTAGAAATATCTTACATAAGTTTATAAAAAAGTAAATAGATTTGAATTCGATATGACTCGCTTTTCCCTTCAATCGACAGCACTGCATGATACAAGAAATTAATATACCCCAGTCCCCCTCTACTTCCCTAAAATTTAAATATATTTGTATATATTAATTATATATTTAAGAAATATATTTAAGTTTTAGGGAACGGGAGGGGACTTCATTACTATACTAAATAAACATTTCTGCGTTGAACATATTGTGAAAAGAATGGCTGTGGCAACCAAGCTGGTGACGTACGCGTGAGGGAAACTTAACCGTCAAAATTACTCTTGACTATTAACCATACATTACAACTAAGACGTACACTATTTACAAAACCGACAATTTTAGTTTGAAACAATTTTTAGAACAAAGTAGAAAATTTATAGAAAAAATACTGCTGAATAAATTTCTTTACTTAATGTCATTATACTCGCACAATGATAGAACTTAGGTATTCATAAATGCGCGTTATAAGTTAATACGGATAATGAAAAGGCGTATTGTTTATTGTTATCCCATTTTACCCTTCAAATCAAACATCGTTGAGTATTCCCATCGCACCCATTCGGCCAGCTTAGAGGCGAGCGCGGATGCGATGCGGGCTCCCCACCCCGAGCAGTGGTGGGGAGCCCGCATCGTCATGAGGCCCGAGTCATGATGTACGAAGCTGCCAATCACGCCGACACATTTGCGTGAGCGGGCATGATCGGCAGACGTGTCAGGCGTTATGAGGTTTGAAAAGAATTCTGTTATCATATGTTGGTTGACATTTATTCTGTTACCCATCGTTTTGTCAGCAATGTTATTATTTATGATCACAAGTTACATAATAAATATTATAATTATTTGATTTTCATCATAAATCATACAATTTTTTTTTTATTATGTTCTTATACGACATTATTACAATTTTATAAGGACATTACAAAACCCTATAAGCTCACTATATGTAAAGTAATTTGAAATTATTTACGTTTCATATATTATTAATTTGATTTAATGATATAAAGAATTTCACGCTTTCTTATAGCAGCCCTGGCCTAAACTGTTACAGGTTTACTGTGAACATGAAAACTATGGGAAAAACCGCTTCATTTTTTTCATTCTATGTTTATAGTAGTAACCCTTTGCTATTCGCCGGATTTTATCGACCAATATAAAAGTTGGGATCCGGTAAAATTTCAGATAATGAGAGGAATAATGCTTTATAGTGTTTTGCCTGAAACAACAAATAAACTTCGGTGATAACAAAATTAAAATTTACTTTAGGTTTTTAATTTAAAAAAATACTTACAGACAAAAAATAGTTTGAGGAAGTGGTTCATCAGATAAGAACCAATTTTAGATTTGAAATTGATAGATCTATAGTTTCTACTAAATAGCGTTCAAGGCAATATCAGTAGTTAGAACTCACCTTAAAGTTCACATTATTATACATAATAAAAATAACGTTCTGTGATCATAACTGTTTCCAGAAGAAATTATTTTTTCTCGTTTGTTGTTAATATCTGCAATACGTCAATTCATACTTCTTATTAGCAAGGCAATCTGATATTCTTCCAGCACTGATTTTCCGATAGGCCATCCTTTTTATTAATTTCTTTCAAAACGGCAAAAGCATGCGTGTATTTTGAACGACTTAACAAACCGCTGATATCTTTTCAAAATTTGCCATTCTTCATTTCATGGTCAATTCACATGATGGCACAATTCAGTTTAATTGGTGCCTTGGATGTGTATATTTTATAAAAACCTTGAAAATATTTACCTAAAAATATAGCCGCATATATTGTCACAATATACATTTATAATAATACACATTTTCCTTTCAATAGGTGAATATTTTTTTGGATTAACGACTGTTTTTATACGAAGAGATAGTGTTAACAAGTCATCAGAGTCCTAAAGAATAAGTGTTCCCAAATTTATAGTACTACAAAAATACAACATATTCTCAACAAATTTTGCAAGGTAAAAAAATTATATTAGTGGTGGCGCTCCATACAGGTATCTGAGGGATAAAAAAAAGTCAGTGCACGTAGATGTGTGGGCTATATAGATAAGTTTTAAAAAATGATATGAAGGTTCCAAAATAAATTTTTATTTAAGTCAATAATTGTTTCTAATTACTAAAATATGTATCCCCCACTAAATTTTCAACTAACATGTGTTAATAAATTATCAAAATTAGCTTGAATAAGATATGTCATGTTGTGTTTGAGATATGGAAATTTGTTACGTACCGACCGTGACATTAACTTGTTTTTCACAGTTTCTTTTAGAAATAAAAACTTTTAAGTTCAACATTGCTACGGACCCCTTTATGCGCGAGTTCGACTCGCACTTGACCGATTTTTAATTATAAATACACCGTAATCATGCACCGATGATATAGAAATATTAATGAAAACATCCAATTCTATCAACCGTAACATTCTATTATTAAATCTTTAGTTCATGATTTTAATTACAAATTAATAATTGAGAGCAAATTCATTTTAGCAAAAACGAAAATTTCACTCTATATAAGCCCAAAAAACATAATATTTAAAGAAAGTAAAGACTAAGTATGTAAAACAAAGTATTTACATTTTAAAGTAAATACTTTTTTAAAAAAAAATTTTTTCTTCTTTAATTTTAATTATTGTATTTCTTTTTAGATGTTTGTGAGTGTTTAGTATATAATGATAAATTTGTAGTGAAAATAGTGAGAAATACAATACTTCGGCAA
This sequence comes from Druceiella hillmani, assembly GCA_039881145.1. Classification (NCBI taxonomy): domain Eukaryota; kingdom Metazoa; phylum Arthropoda; class Insecta; order Lepidoptera; family Hepialidae; genus Druceiella; species Druceiella hillmani. The sequence continues at coordinate 22,724,803 of JAYKKI010000011.1, forward strand.
TCAAAAACAAAAATATTCATTGTGAGTAATTTATATACATATATATATATATATATATATATATATATATATATGTATATATATATATATATATATATATATATATATACTTTAACTTAAAAATGCGACATGATAGTTACTATGCAGTAAATTGAAAAACTACTTAAAGAAATAGCAAAATCAAATTTTACAGATTTCCGATATCGAAACGGAAATTAGGTAAAAAATAAATGGATAACTGCTATAAAATTCATTTCTTCTCATATTGTTTGTCGTTGGAAGCTTATAACGTGGGTAATACGTTGATCATTGTACTCATTTTGTTGAGCTGAAAACAAAAGGATATTATACATTCTGGGCACGGACACATAAGATCTTGTTATTATTCATTAATAAAAGCATTTATTTATATATTTTTCTCTACTTTACATTAAATAACAAGACAAATAATATAACATAACTTAACAAGATTTTACCGTAAACAATAGTTATATTTATTTTTCTTCGCCAAAAATAGCAAAGGAAAAATTGCTACTACTTATGTTAACGGTATAAAGGAAATGCATATAACGTAAGTCACAATTTGTGTCTTTTATTGTTTTTATATTATCCACGTAATAATTTTTAATTTTACTTTTAACAGTTCCGCAGCATAGCAATTAACAAGTTAGAGGAGGAAGTGATAATTTTTCTTTGATATCACCATTTACTTCACCATATGTATCGATACATATCAAAGGTGCATAAGTAACGCCTAACCAACTTTTGGGGAAAAGGATTTGTCGCTGTCTGCCTTTATTAAAATCCTAAAGTAGAGTGCAATACTGTCAACACTTTCATAATACTGTCTACGGGCAACTTTGTGAAAAAAAATGTTGTAACCGTCATCAGTTTTTTAAACAGGTTTTTAATTTTGACTTAAGCACTTTTCATAGCAATATCATGGATATAAGCTCATTTAAAAAAAAACTGTCACTGGACATAAACGATAATAAAAAACACTATGTGACGTAGGATATTTTGATGTAACTGACTATAAACGGACATACTTAGGTTCTAAGCCCTAGAAAAAGAAGAAACGCTGTTTTTTTGATTATTTATTTACAAAGGTCCGTTCATATTTAGAATCTGATAAAAGTAATGTTTATTAAACAAGGAATACAGAAAAAATCTCACATTTTAATATATTGCTTTAACAGCTCTGTTAACATATTTCTTCACACTGTTTACGATGCACAACCACTTCAAACTATGAAATAGACGACACTTAATCAACTAATATTTCGTAATTAAAGGCACAAAATTATTATCATATTTAGAATCTGGTCAAAACGTTTCATCATTATAAAGGCAAAGAATCTCCTCTTATATTTTCAATTGAATAATATATTTCTCCACACCACTCACCTTTCACAACCACTTTAAACTATGAAATAAAAAACACTTAATCAATTAGATAATACTTGGTAATTAAATGCACAAAATTATTATCTTGAAATTAGTATCTTAGAAAATCGTAAGGAAAGCATATTTTTGCTAGTGTCATTATAAAAAGTCTAAAATTTCTGTAGATATTCATGATCATCGCTTACTAAAAGTCTTGTTGTGGCAAATTGTCTTTGTAATAGCGTTATTTTTGTAATATTCTAAAACAGGTAAGTAACTCCAGGCTTCACCGAAACGTTTTTCTAGAAGTTTTTTAACGTCGTTTCTTTTGTCAGTTTTAACATTAAAACGTGTGTTTAATATGTATACCTGAATTCCGTAAAGGTGTTTCCCACGTTTAGTTATTGCCATTGAATTGCATGTATCATTTCTGTATGAAATTTCTCCCCGAACTATCATTTTTCGGCTTTCTGTTTTTGTTAACACAATCCGCTTCGTTTTCCTTATCTGGAAGTGCAATATTTGTGTACTTTTCAGCAAATCTTTGCATGCAGTCTTCCAATCAAAAATAGGTAGTTCAGTTACTAAACGTCGAACATTAGTCACCATAATTTCAATATAGGTCTGAGGATTAGATATTGTCTATCACCACTTTATTTTTTTTTCGATGAACGCGAACTCCCGATCGGGTGGATTAAAGCTGCGTCCAGTAACAGGAAATACAATCTCCACTTCTTGTATGCTATGGGGTGTATCATGCAGCAACTTAGCAGCCACTCCGAGTAGTACCGTATTTTTATTTTGGCCGTCGCAACCGTCAGCATCAAGCCTTATCTTCTTTTTGCCATCAACATTTACTCGATTCAGGCATATGGTCTTCATACCTTTGTACGCCATGTCTTCTATCCATATCTAGGAAAAAACATTATCTTTAGTGTGGCTAGCGTGAGAGTTTCCCTCAACAATCGAAAAGTTGTATAAGTATAATTGCTGTCAATAATAAGCTGACTGGTCAGCCACCTTTGGTATGGGTAAATTCTTCTGACAATCAAAACACAGAGTATTTCCGGATTTTTTAAATTAATGGAAAAGCATTTTGATCTAATTTTGTGTATCCTGTACTGAGTCCATAGATTCTATTTCTCAATTTCATTTCGCTCTATTTTTAACTTTTCTAATAACTGCAAACAGCCTAAACATACGTCTTGGCACGGAGAGCCAAACCTAATGTTAAAAGAGGTATTGAATACCTTTCTGAAGAGAGCTTTGGTTATCCCGGTGGGGACTCGACTTCATACATTTGGTATAGATTACGTATATTTAGACTGGGATCAACGTAAATTTTGCTCCTACAATAATCATCGAATGGACGAAATTTCACTATGAATTTCTGTTTAGCTTCTTTCTTTGACTAGAAAGCACGATATTTACGTTCTTCTCCTCCTGTTTCTGATGCGTTTTTTTCTGTAGCGGCATTATCGAGTAGAAACACATTTAAAACGGCCTTGTTTAATTTTTAAATTGCCACAAAATGCAGCGAGGCACACTGGAACTTTTTGTTTAATTTTATGCTTAGTAATAAAACGCTGTTTTGAAAATGCATTTCGTGTATTATTTCTTGAGTATTTTCTTTTAACAGGGGTCAAGAGCATATGTTTTAAAATATAATCATCTTGGATTTATTTTATTAGGTTTATCATATAACCTTTTGTGAAAGTAAAATATCTCATTTGACCTTAATGTTTCACATTTAGAAATGCCTTTAATACGGCGAGTAGAAACGCCTTTAATAATTATAATAAAAAATTTGTAAACGTTCGTTTTGTTATGCTGATACTTTAGTTTTTCTGGCAAGGTTTTTGCAGAGTACCTAAAAACAGAGAAACTTTGAAATACAAGGCAAAAACTTCAATATACAACACTTCATCCGGGTTATTCGATGTTATCGTGCAAAAAATAGCCAGTAGGTATGCTATTCTAAATCTAATCTGTTAAGTTTTAATAAGATTAGAAATTTTTACGTCTTTACATTTTAAAATGTACAACAATTTAAAAAGTCATTCCGGAGTCCGACCTTGAATATGAAGCTTACAAAATGTTTGTGACTATGACCCTATTCAAAACAAAGTTAAAACGAAATTATCTCGGTTAACTTAGTAATCCTGTCGTTTTTTTAGTTTTTCCTTGCTCAGGAGCTTTTCTTCTTTTCAGCTAATTCAGGCTTCATAACACCTATTTCTTCCTCAATAATTCGATAATAATCCAAGCGCACGACATGAAAACCACGAGCTGATGTTAGCAATGGTGGCCATGAAACTGCGCAGGCCTGTCTGTCATTGGTCGAATCGGAATTTAGCGAGTTTGATTAACAATGACATTGCGACTTAAGCTAGTATGAAAACAAACCGAATATTTTGAGTCTTGCTTCTAATAAAAATAGTGAACTTTATACGATTTTATTTTAACTAACTTCTTAATTTACGAACATACAATGTGGGTAACCAAAAATATTAATTCTGTACTATAGTGGACTTAGCATGTTTGATATGTATCGACACATATTATGTTTCCTTTGTTCCGTCGACTCTGATAAAAGTCAATATTATGTACACAAATCTACCTTCAACAGTGTGTCATGAATATAATTGCGGAAAACTGTTTTAACTGGGTCAGATAAAATTCAATATATATAGCTTTTAGATTTATTGACATATATCGCCTACAAATATTAATAATTTTGACACTGATTCGCCATAATTAAAATCTCCGACCTACTTTAAGTAAGTTTCGAAATTTAGAAATTTTGCAATGTAAATCATAAAAGAAATCAGAAATTGATTAAAGACAAGTCAGATTCTTTCACAATATTATTGGTGAAGTGTAGAATATTTATTGGGATGTTAGCAATCTTTGCTAATATCCCACCTGAAGATGTTGTAATACAACGAAACCTAGGTCGTGGTAAAAAACTTAAAGAAAGTAAAAATAATACTACATCACGTAGTTTCATTTAATTGTAAAAAAATATTTTGAAATTTTTTCTCTGAATAAAATTTAACCAACGGTTTTTAGTACTTCTCCCTTTCAAATGTATTAAGATTATGGAACAACATATTTATTTCACGGAACAATTAAAAAAATTATTTGATTTAGATGGAACCAACAACGACTTAGCAGATTTTTATATAAAAACTGTAATAGGCAAATAAAATAAATTCAAATAGAATTTCCAAAAAAATTGTTTATTGAACGGATATATGATGTACGGAATTATATAATAAATTCTGTAATAAAAGAATTAATATTATATTATAATGGCTTATATGTAATTTAAAATAATATTCTCTTTTATCTCTGAAGACTTAAGGAAAGGAAGGTGTTAGTTTATGTTTTAGTTAATACTCGTATATTGTACGTTTTATATATAATATGAATAATGAAGTATTTTGTATCCTTTAGAATTATTTATTTAATTTGTTTAAAAAAAATGGTAAACATCTTTAATTTCGATAAGTTATAAATACATATCGGATATGCACATAGTAAGGTTCAGAAATTGTCTATTAAAGTTAGTGTACCTGTGAGACTTCAAACGGATGACTTAATGTTTATTAAAAATATCCCTGTTCATTTATTAAGGAAATTTGAAGTAACTGGTAAAGCTTGGATATTTTTTGAGCTACCCTAAAATTTTCATATTTCATATTTCAGTCGAAAAATAATGGCGTCGGTATTTTAGGATGCAAAAGATTGAATGATTTACTATCTAAAGATGAAACATTGATGATTATAACTGTACTAACCTATTGAATCAATTTGCGCAAAAATCAAGAAAAAATTACCAACAACTCCAAAAAAGAAGGGTCTTTTACATTAGGATGAAATACCCATATTCACTTTAATACCACATTGGCACAAAGAAACTTTTGCTATTCTGTATTTATCATTTGCAACTACTTTGCCCTAAGTTCGGTTTGCGCTGTAAACCGTTTTAATGTATAGTTAAGTTAATTAACTAAAATTAAAATAGGATTATTATTAAGGTTAATTATAGATACTTAACCGTTTTCTACATTTACATGTAATCTAAAAGTATCTCTCTTCATTTAGGGATATATATAATAAAATAATAAGGGGAGCATATCATATTCACAATTTTGATGTTTTTTTTCATAAAATTCCTTTAGGAGGCCTTTTTAAACTATGTGTCTCATTTGGTAGGGAGTGACGAGTAGGGAGGGTGTGGGGGTGAAGAAAGGCTACCTTGCGCTGCATGAGTTTCAGTGCTACATTGTTTTATACAAATTGCCATTAAAAAGATGAAAATATGCCCTGAACTATGTATCCACATAAAAAATAAAATATAATTCAGACAAAAAGAGTTTAGAAATACCCTTTACGCTTTATATTCGACATTTAATTTGTTGGGAAATTCGTTTAATTTATTGGAAAGCTATACAGCGGAAAGATGAATAATAATATTATGTAAAAATAGATGTTTTAATGGGAAAATATTTTGAGGAAAGTAGAATGATACATTGAGCACTAGAAACTCAGGCTGTTAAACTTTTCGTAAAAAATAAGCTTTATTGCAGGTGGTTGTAGGGACGCCCCAACGAATTTGATTTCGTGTTTTTAAATTTCTTTCGTGAATTTTAGTGAATGTCTGGTATTTTATGTTTAGCAAAGACTTACAGTGGCGAAGTGTCTTTAAATTATATTACAATGGACTTTGTTTTATCACTTGAGATTTGTTTTTTTTTTTAAACAATCATCTATATGTGAACTCAATAGATGACCGAAGCTATATGAATTTACTACAAGAAAGTTGTAATTAGTTAAATGGATAGACAGACGGAAACGACGAAGTCAGATGTTAGGTTTAGCTAAAACCATATATTATTTATAGACGATTTAGTATAATGTTTTATTTATCTTTACAGGATAAGTTAAACCAAAAAAAGAACTTATATACCACACGTTTTTTTTCATTCCTATATTCGCGTGACTCTACCCTCGGCATTGTTTTTGTTTATATTCAAGCATTGTTAAGTGAAGGCAAGTTAAATATTGATATGGGTGAAAAAAACGGTAAGTATGTTATTAATATAAAATATTTTCTTTCATTTAGACCTGTAAAATAGTAATAAATTGTTTTCAGTATAGCAACCTGCGCATCACACTTGAAATATTGAAAAAAATAATTTAAAAAATTGTCCAAAGCAACAGTGATTACACAATTACTAACACACATTTTGAAATAAAAATTTTATAGCAATTAAGTTAGCTAAAGGAAAAAGCAAGTAGTGATTGAAAATCATATATTCTTCTGAAAGGGCCAGTATGTCCACGCCAGCTGCGTTTCACCATATCATGGTAAAGCCAAAATTATAGCTCATAGTTCATAATCGGGGTACTGAAAACACGGAAAGTGAGTCTGGATAATTTGGATAACTGCTCCTGTCGCGTATATTAGTCGTTATAGTGAAATGTGAGAATTTTGTGAAAAACGGGTATGTTATGAAATTAAAAAAATTAGTAGCAGGCAGTTTTAGTTCTACTGACGGATATAACTAAAGCTAGAAATAATGACAGACTCAGTTAAATAAATACGCGTTACCGTGGACGATAGGGAACTTGTGCGGTTGTTGCAAGAATCTTATTATTATATACGTATATATATATATATATATATATATTGCTCCGCGGTTAACAAAAGCGACATCCGCACTCCTTTGTTAAATTTTAACATAATCGTTTAGGCTAAATGTCTATAACCTCACTGGTATAACGATTACTTACGTACTTTCTGTACTTTCTTATATGGTTGACATTGATGACCTGCTTCCACATTAATAATCGCCAATGTCTTCCCACTGGGTTTTAAATAAATCTCTGTGGAATTTTAAATACTAGTTTCTTAATCATAGCTTTTCTTCCGGTATTTTCAATTGTGAAATTAACCGGTAATTTATGAGAATAGAAGACTGAAAAAAATTACTTTCACCCGACTCAAAAAACTCTCGCCTGGCATTGTATAGAGCTTTACGATAATCTTTGAAATAGAGTGGTACGAGTATATCCCAGAAATTTACACAGTGTTCGAAGAAGCAAAGATAACACAAAAGAGAATTTATAGATAAATTTTGTAAAATTTTATATTACCTTCGGGAATTTTTGGTACCGTTGTTATGAAGTTACCTTTGTAAGGAAATAATTGAGTTTATTGTTTTCAAATTCAGTTATCTCCTTGTCTTTAGGTCTTTTTAATAGAAATGTACGAAATATTGAATCTATTTGGCGTTAATTTTGTAGAAATTCATTATTCAAAATTAAATGAAACTACGTGATGTAGTCCTCCCACCTGAAGATGTTGTAATACAATGAAACCTAGGTCGTGGTAAAGAAATTTAAAAAAGCAGAAATAATTGTGAGAAATGTACCAATTTATTATTTTTCTTAATCGGCTCCTTAACACTCCCCTTTCAATTCCTTTAGAGGTTTTTTAAGGTTTTTATTGTGCTTGACAGGTTTTTTCATACATCTTGACCAAAAATTTTTATAAATATTTAAAAGCCAAATAATATAGTTTCCATCTTAAGTCTACAAAATTAAAAATATGTCATAAATTAAAGATATGATTATCCTAATGAAAACGAGAAGTCTTCTTATTTAGATATATGTAGAAGAGTAATTAATTATAGGTGAATGTTGGCGTCTGATATCCGCTTAGGGTATATATTTCTCTCCCAAACTCTTATGTATGTCTTCAATTATGGATACAAGTAACAATCTACGGTCTCGCGTTCACAGAAACGTACACTGCCTAGTAAACTGGTATTATTTTTGGACGAAGATTATCTGTCGAGTTATAATGCAAAAGTCGTCAGTCAAGGTCGGAATGAATTATTAAATAATAATAATTAAACTCTTCGGATTTAATAAATTCTTATCAATATAAACGCTTTATTTTTCCACACGATTTAATATTGAACTACTAGCACAATTTGATTAATCGGAATAATTTAATTCAATCAAAAATTCTCGTGTGATAAAATGTGCCAAATGTACGAAATTAAAATTAAGTGTATTAAAATAAAGTGATAAAACTCAACTTAATAAAGAAATTTACAATTAATTTAATTGTAAATTTTTTTATGTCTTCATTATAATTAAATTATAATAAATATGTAAGGAAATAAATATTTAAAATGCAATTATTACTATAATATTATTACCATGAGAGCAAAATTATTGTTTACAAAAAAAACCTAAAAACGCGCTCTTGTAGCATATGAATTATAAAACATAAAAAAAATTTTAATTATAAAGAATTTGGTCAAGAGCGAAAGGTTGTCTCCGATGACATAAAAATTAAGTTTAATGTAAAAAGCGTGGGGTGCTTTCGACTTAGATTTTCATAATGAGTCTACCTTCATAAACAACTAGCGATAAAAAAATTGCGACCACTGGTCTCAAGCATATTCTTCCATTTTTTTCATCATTAATCTAAGGTCCTTGATACGTTTGCAAAATTTTAAATAATTCAGACGCTTGGAAGGGGTAAAATTTTAGTTGAAAGATCCAGTTACTTTCAAATGTACATACACTTTCAAACATACATACATACATACATACATAAATACATACATATATACAAAAATACACACACACATACATACATACATACAAACATACAGCCATACATACATACATACAAGTATACATGCATACATACATACATACACTTCACTTGTAAGTGAAGTTAATAAAAGCGAATAAAAAGGGAACAACAAATGAAATTATTAAAAAGAAAAGTCATTATGTGACCATTAAATACGTTTTTAATGATGTATTTCATACATCGCACCCGAATTTATTCTACGGTGAAGGAGTTTTAACACAAAAAGGTGAAATTAAAGCAGATTAACATATTTTCAGTGCAGGTCGTAAACAGGCCTTGCATTTCTAAGGCTTAAATCGACATTAAGTGTAATAAAATCGTAGTTTAGGTGTATATGATTTACCGACCACCGATAATTCGAGCGTCCTAATACATACGTATATACATCTATATACACATAATAGTGTTACAGGCAACTCACGTACATACAACACATTATACATTTTTTAAACTTCAGTCGAATTTTTAACTTTCAATCGTTCTGGTCAGACGCAAAATTAAAGTGAGGTGATAGTTTCAAGTTAAGAAAATGTATGAAACAAATACGATCTCGCCCTTACGGACTGAATCTCGAAAAATTTTTAAATACTTGTTTCAAATATTTATATTGAAGAGCATCAATACCAAGTTTCACGTTAAAAATTACGTAAGAAATATTTCCCCATACAAAGTAAGCTGACACTTTTCACAAATTTAACCACCAGTTTTAACCCCCTTAAGAATAGAATCTCAAAAAACACTGAAATACGTTGTTTATTATTTATTTTGGAGAGCATTAATACTTCACGTAAAAATTACAATAGATATATTTTTCACATACAAACTTTGCCATTACTTTTCACCCCCTTAGGGATTGAATCTCGGAAAATGCTCAAATACTTGTTTCTTTATTTGTATTAGTACCACGTTTTACTTAAAAATTCAGAACAAACCTATTTTTCCTATATAAGTTTTAACACCCCTTTTGATCCTCTTAGGATATGGATTTTCCGAAACTTGTTCTTGAACGAAGCTTGCAGTATAAAATCAACACCCTCTCCAAATATCAAATTGCTTTCATTAGCAGTTTAGGCTGGGTGTTGATATGTCGACTGACAGCCCAAACCGCTGGGACATTGTCTTTAATATATTTACATATGTGCGTGTGTAATATATTAATGCGCGCGCACGCACTCGCACGCACACCGTGTTTGTGTGTGTGTACACATCACAACACAAAAAAAAACGAAAAATGGTCACGTTTTCTTTAGATCGTAACATGAGCTGAAAAGAGTAAAAATCAAATTAACTGCTAAATGTCATATGGCATCTTTACTTGGTCATAAAATAAAGTATCAATTGAAAACATATATATGAATAAACATTTATATTCACTTAACTTATCAATTCCAATGTAATGTCAGGTACTAAAAACATTCATGAATATTTTTTAAAATTTCTATTTGATTCTAGTATCATATAAAGAATATATCTGGAACTTGAAGATAATCGTAATTAATAAATAAATAAAACATTAAACGTATATGACAAAACTTAGTAATTTCTAGAGCATGGAAATGCTTTCGGTAATCTAAAATGCCAAGCAAAATTAAAAATCAATAAGCTAATATCGTCAAAATTGCTTCTTACGTACATTTGATGTCAAAATGTCGTAAATTTACCGGATGACGCTCGGCGATGTGCATTCGCTATAAGTGAATTAAAGTATTTTTCCAAGAACATTTCGCTAGTAGTGATATTTCAATTGCTAGGGTAATTAAATATATTTATTTGCAAGGAATGGTGAAGCTTTTGCTGACGTGCAGCATAGGAATGACAAGCATTTATAATTGAAATTATGCCATGTGAAAAATGAAAATAAGCGTAATCTACATTTATAAACCCAAAATGAAAATAATTTATATTTGATCACCAAATTTCAAATAATTAATTAATTAAATATTCTACACTTCACCAATAACATTGTGAAAGAATCTGACTTGTCTTTAACAAATTTCTGATTTCTTTTATGATTTACATTGCAAAATTTATAAATTTCGAAACTTACTTGAAGTAGGTTGGAGATTTTAATTATGGCGAATCAGTGTCAAAATTATTAATATTTGTAGGCGATATATGTCAATAAATCTAAAAGCTATATATATTGAATTTTATCTGACCCAGTTAAAACAGTTTTCCGCAATTATATTCATGACACACTGTTGAAGGTAGATTTGTGTACATAATATTGACTTTTATCAGAGTCAAAGACACAAAGGAAACATAATATGTGTCGATACATATCAAACATGCTAAGTCCACACATACAATCTGGGTAACCAAAAATATTAATTCTGTACTATTACATTATTACTGTACTATTATCATATTTACTGTACTATTATCATATTTTTGGTTACCCAGATTGTATGTTCGTAAATTAAGAAGTTAACTAAAATCAAATCGTATAAAGTCGACTATTTTTATTAGAAACAAGACTCAAAATATTCGTTTTGTTTTCATACTAGCTTAAGTCACAAAGTCATTGTCAATCAAACTCGCCAAAGTCCAATTCGACCAATGACAGACAGACCTGCGCAGTGTCATGGCCACCATTGTTAACATCAGCTCGTGGTTTTCATGTCGTTCGCTTGGATTAATATCGAATTATGAAGGAAGAAATAGGTGTTATGAAGCCTGAATTAGCTGAAAAGAAGTAAAATCTCCAGAGCAAGAAAAAACTAAAAAAACGACAGGATTTCTAAGTTAACCGAGATAATTTCGTTTTAATTTTGTTTTGAATAGGGTCATAGTCACATACATTTTGTAAGCTTCATATTCAAGGTCGGACTCCGGTATGACCTTTTAGATTGTTGTACATTTTAAAATGTAAAGACGTAAAAACTTCTGATCTTACTAAAACTTAACAGAATTAGAATAGCATACCTACTGGCTATTTTTTCCACGATAAAATCGAATAACCTGGATGAAGTGTTATATATTGAAGTTTTTGCCTTGTATTTCAAAGTTTCTCTGTTTTTAGGTACTCTGCAAAAACCTTGCCAGAAAAACTAAAGTATCAGCATAACAAAACGAACGTTTACAAATTTTTTATTATAATTATTAAAGGCGTTTCTACTCGCCGTATTAAAGGCGTTTCTACTCGATAATGCCGCTACAGAAAAAAACGCATCAGAAACAGGAGGAGAAGAACGTAAATATCGTGCTTTCTAGTCAAAGAAAGAAGCTAAACAGAAATTCATAGTGAAATTTCGTCCATTAGATAGTCATTATTACAGGGGCAAAATTAAACGAAGAATTTACCTTGATTCCAGTCTAAATATACGTAAACTATACCAAATGTATGAAGTCGAGTCCCTGCCGGGATAACCAAAAGTCTCTTCAGAAAGGTATTCAATACCTCTTTTAACATTAGGTTTGGCTCTCCGTGCCAAGACGTATGTTTTGGCTGTTTGCAGTTATTAGAAAAGTTAAAAATAGAAAAATATATAAATAGAACCTATGGACTCGGTACAGGATACACAAAATTAGAGCAAAATGCTTTTTCGATAAATTAAAAAATCCGGAAATACTCTGTCTTTTGATTGTCAGAAGAATTTACCCATACCAAAGGTGGCTGACCAGTCAGCCAGCAGCCAGCAATTATACTTATACAACTTTACGATTGTTGAGGGAAACTCTCACGCTAGCCACACTAAAGATAATGTTTTTTCCTAGATATGGATAGAAGACATGGCGTACAAAGGTATGAAGACCATATGCCTGAATCGAGTAAATGTTGATGGCAAAAAGAAGATAAGGCTTGCTGCTGACGGTTGCGACGGCCAAAATAAAAATACGGTACTACTCGGAGTGGCTGCTAAGTTGCTGCATGATACACCCCATAGCATACAAGAAGTGGAGATTGTATTTCCTGTTACTGGACGCAGCTTTAATCCACCCGATCGGGAGTTCGCGTTCATCGAAAAAAAAATAAAGTGGTGATAGACAATATCTAATCCTCAGACCTATATTGAAATTATGGTGACTAATGTTCGACGTTTAGTAACTGAACTACCTATTTTTGATTGGAAGACTGCATGCAAAGATTTGCTGAAAAGTACACAAATATTGCACTTCCAGATAAGGAAAACGAAGCGGATTGTGTTAACAAAAACAGAAAGCCGGAAAATGATAGTTCGCGGAGAAATTTCATACAGAAATGATACATGCAGTTCAATGGCAATAACTAAACGTGGGAAACACCTTTACGGAATTCAGGTATACATATTAAACACACGTTTTAATGTTAAAACTGACAAAAGAAACGACGTTAAAAAACTTCTAGAAAAACGTTTCGGTGAAGCCTGGAGTTACTTACCTGTTTTAGAATATTACAAAAATAACGCTATTACAAAGACAATTTGCCACAACAAGACTTTTAGTAAGCGATGATCATGAATATCTACAGAAATTTTAGACTTTTTATAATGACACTAGCAAAAATATGCTTTCCTTACGATTTTCTAAGATACTAATTTCAAGATAATAATTTTGTGCATTTAATTACCAAGTATTATCTAATTGATTAAGTGTTTTTTATTTCATAGTTTAAAGTGGTTGTGAAACGTGAGTGGTGTGGAGAAATATATTATTCAATTGAAAATATAAGAGGAGATTTTTTGCCTGTATAACAATGAAACGATATTCGTTGACCTTGTCTAGTGTTTAATAGACAAGGTCAACGAATATCGTTGACCTTGTCTAGTATCGTTGACTTTGTCTTTTATTTTGACCAGATTATAAATATGATAATAATTATGTATATAATTAATGATATAAATATATATATATATATATATATATATATATTTATATATAAATATAATAATTATTTAAATACCAAATATTAGTTGATTAAGTGTCGTTTATTTCATAGTTTGAAGTGGTTGTGCATCGTAAACAGTGGGAAAAAATATGTTAACAGAGCTGTTAAAGCAATATATTAAAATGTGAGATTTTTTCTGTATTCCTTGTTTAATAAACATTACTTTTATCAGATTCTAAATATGAACGGACCTTTGTAAATAAATAATCAAAAAAACAGCGTTTCTTCTTTTTCTAGGGCTTAGAACCTAAGTATGTCCGTTTATAGTCAGTTACATCAAAATATCCTACGTCACATAGTGTTTTTTATTATCGTTTATGTCCAGTGACAGTTTTTTTTTAAATGAGCTTATATCCATGATATTGCTATGAAAAGTGCTTAAGTCAAAATTAAAAACCTGTTTAAAAAACTGATGACGGTTACAACATTTTTTTTCACAAAGTTGCCCGTAGACAGTATTATGAAAGTGTTGACAGTATTGCACTCTACTTTAGGATTTTAATAAAGGCAGACAGCGACAAATCCTTTTCCCCAAAAGTTGGTTAGGCGTTACTTATGCACCTTTGATATGTATCGATACATATGGTGAAGTAAATGGTGATATCAAAGAAAAATTATCACTTCCTCCTCTAACTTGTTAATTGCTATGCTGCGGAACTGTTAAAAGTAAAATTAAAAATTATTACGTGGATAATATAAAAACAATAAAAGACACAAATTGTGACTTACGTTATATGCATTTCCTTTATACCGTTAACATAAGTAGTAGCAATTTTTCCTTTGCTATTTTTGGCGAAGAAAAATAAATATAACTATTGTTTACGGTAAAATCTTGTTAAGTTATGTTATATTATTTGTCTTGTTATTTAATGTAAAGTAGAGAAAAATATATAAATAAATGCTTTTATTAATGAATAATAACAAGATCTTATGTGTACGTGCCCAGAATGTATAATATCCTTTTGTTTTCAGCTCAACAAAATGAGTACAATGATCAACGTATTACCCACGTTATAAGCTTCCAACGACAAACAATATGAGAAGAAATGAATTTTATAGCAGTTATCCATTTATTTTTTACCTAATTTCCGTTTCGATATCGGAAATCTGTAAAATTTGATTTTGCTATTTCTTTAAGTAGTTTTTCAATTTACTGCATAGTAACTATCATGTCGCATTTTTAAGTTAAAGTATATATATATATATATATATATATATACATATATATATATATATATATATATATATGTATATAAATTACTCACAATGAATATTTTTGTTTTTGATTGCCGAAGTATTGTATTTCTCACTATTTTCACTACAAATTTATCATTATATACTAAACACTCACAAACATCTAAAAAGAAATACAATAATTAAAATTAAAGAAGAAAAAATTTTTTTTTAAAAAAGTATTTACTTTAAAATGTAAATACTTTGTTTTACATACTTAGTCTTTACTTTCTTTAAATATTATGTTTTTTGGGCTTATATAGAGTGAAATTTTCGTTTTTGCTAAAATGAATTTGCTCTCAATTATTAATTTGTAATTAAAATCATGAACTAAAGATTTAATAATAGAATGTTACGGTTGATAGAATTGGATGTTTTCATTAATATTTCTATATCATCGGTGAATGATTACGGTGTATTTATAATTAAAAATCGGTCAAGTGCGAGTCGAACTCGCGCATAAAGGGGTCCGTAGCAATGTTGAACTTAAAAGTTTTTATTTCTAAAAGAAACTGTGAAAAACAAGTTAATGTCACGGTCGGTACGTAACAAATTTCCATATCTCAAACACAACATGACATATCTTATTCAAGCTAATTTTGATAATTTATTAACACATGTTAGTTGAAAATTTAGTGGGGGATACATATTTTAGTAATTAGAAACAATTATTGACTTAAATAAAAATTTATTTTGGAACCTTCATATCATTTTTTAAAACTTATCTATATAGCCCACACATCTACGTGCACTGACTTTTTTTTATCCCTCAGATACCTGTATGGAGCGCCACCACTAATATAATTTTTTTACCTTGCAAAATTTGTTGAGAATATGTTGTATTTTTGTAGTACTATAAATTTGGGAACACTTATTCTTTAGGACTCTGATGACTTGTTAACACTATCTCTTCGTATAAAAACAGTCGTTAATCCAAAAAAATATTCACCTATTGAAAGGAAAATGTGTATTATTATAAATGTATATTGTGACAATATATGCGGCTATATTTTTAGGTAAATATTTTCAAGGTTTTTATAAAATATACACATCCAAGGCACCAATTAAACTGAATTGTGCCATCATGTGAATTGACCATGAAATGAAGAATGGCAAATTTTGAAAAGATGGAAAATTATATCAGCGGTTTGTTAAGTCGTTCAAAGTACACGTACGCTTTTGCCGTTTTGAAAGAAATTAATAAAAAGGATGGCCTATCGGAAAATCAGTGCTGGAAGAATATCAAATTGCCTTGCTAATAAGAAGTATGAACTGACATATTGCAGATATTAACAATAAACGAGAAAAAAGGTTTTCTTCTGGAAACAGTTATGATCACAGAACGTTATTTCTATTATGTATAATAATGTGAACTTTAAGGTGAGTTCTAACTACTGATATTGCCTTGAACGGAATTTAGAAGAAACTATAGAAAAACAGCTATAAATTTCAAATCTAAAATTGGTTCTTATTTGATGAACCACTTCCTTGAGCTGTTTTTTATCTGTAAGTATTTTTTTAAATTAAGTACCTAAAGTTAATTTTAATTTTGATAACACCAAAGTTTATTTGTGATTTCAGGCAAAAAACTATAAAGCATTATTCTTTTCATTATCTGAAATTTTACCGGATCCCAACTTTTATATTGGTCGATAAAATCCGGCGAATAGCAAAGGGTTACTACTATATACATAGAATGAAAAAAAATGAAGCGGTTTTTCCGATAGTTTTCATATGCCCAGTAAACCTATAACAGCTTAGGCCGCTATAAGAAAGCGTGAAATTCTTTATATCATTAAATCAAATTCATAATATATGAAACGTAAATAATTTCAGATTGCTTTATATATAGTGTGCTAATAGGGTTTTGTAATGTCCTTATAAAATTGTAATAATGTTGTGTAAGAACTTATTAAAAAAAAATGTATGATGAAAATCAAATAATTATAATATTTATTATGTAACTTGTGATCATAAATAATAAGATGGTTGACAAAACGATGGGTAACAGAATAAATGTGAACCAACATATGAAAACAGAATTCTTTTCAAACCTCATAACGCCTGACACGTCTGCGGATCATGCCCGCTCACGAAAATGTGTCCGCGTGATCGGCAGTCTCGTACATCATGACTAGATGCTAGGGGTGGCGAGCCCGCATCGCATCCGCGCTCGCCTCTAAGCTGGCTGAATGGGTGCGATTGTAGTACTCAACGATGTTTGATTTGAAGGGTAAAATGGGATAACAATAAATAATACGCCTATTCATTATCCGTATTAACTTGTAACGCGTATTTATGAATACTTAAATACTATTGTTGTGCGAGTATAATGACATTAAGTAAAGAAATTTATTCAGCAGTATTTTTTCTACAAATTTTCTACTCTGTTCTAAAAAGTTTCAAACTAAAATTGTCGGTTTTGTAAATAGTGTACGTCTTAGTTGTAATATATGGTTGATGGTCAAGAGTAATTTTCACGGTTAGGTTTCCCTCACACGTACGTCACCTGCTTGGCTGCCACAGCCGTTCTTTTCAGAAAATGTTCAACGCAGAAATGTTTATTTAGTATAGTAATGAAGTATATAATTTAGGGAAGAGGAAGGGCCTCTTCCCTAAAATATAAATATATTTCAATTAATATATATCATGCAGTGCTGTCATGTGAATATTAATGGGAAGAGCGAGTCATATCGACTTCAAAACTATTTACTTTTTCAAAAACTTATGTAAGATATATTACTGAAAACCTCCACGAAAGCAACTACCTTTCAGAAAGTACTTAAGTGAATATTATAGAAAAAAAAAATTATAGCGATGATTCTCAATTTAATATTTTTTTCAGAAAGTCACTATAATATTACGTTTGTCAGAGATATACTATTTACATGGGAAGAAGAAGGGGGTATGACAATATTTTTTAACCCTTAAATGTTTATATTTGCTTTAGCGTGTATGAAAATCTTGTAGTGCAACTCCTACTCGTACTAAATAAATTTAATCCCTTAAATTTTTTTTATTTGGGCCACTGTTATTTTAAAACTAATATACCATTCGAGAACTTAACTGAGAAATAGATATAAAGTTACATTTTTTTTAAATTTCCCCAAAACCGATCACGCAATGCAGCATGCGAAGTGTTTGCAAATTTAATAACAGGTTATGTGAAAAAGAGTTCTGCCATATAAATGAATGTAAGCCAGTATAGATTTATTTCTAATCGTTAAAAACTAGACATCCATACAAATTAAGATCATTTCTTATTAAAAAAAAACAATTATTAATTATATCAACTCTCAGCTAGGTAAATGTTTGAAATAAAAATATCTGTTCTTTACTAAAATATATTCACTATATTCATTCAAATGAGAAATTTAACAAAAATAATGCCTTTAGATCATCGATGCCATGCTAAAATAAATCTTTTTCCTAAAAAAATACCAGTTGCATTAATTCATAAAAACCTAAATGTTTACATAACACAAGCATCATTCAGTGTATTTGCTTCGAATATTTGCCCCTCAATAACACTTTCGGCCTTTATTAGACCGCATCTTGCTAAAAATAAAATTATATGGTCTAAATAGTAGGTAAATAGGCCGCTTCGTATATATTATCTTCTATTTTCACTGAGCAGCCAGAGCCTCGTTAGGCCATAGCGGTAAATTGTAACCTTAACGTGCTGCTGCGATGCGTTCCGATCTGAAAAGGTTTTCCAACATTTATTTTGATTACCGTATTTTTGCAATGTATTGAGGTCTAACGGCGTTTATGGCTAAGTGCGGTTGAAAGTATTGCACCTTGTTAATACATAAGTGTAACGATCTTTTCTTTACTTATTTAGTTTGAATGAATACAGTATAGACAATTTTCACAGAAACGAATTAAAGTATTAAAAAAGTCGACACGATGTTTGTTAATCAATAGTTTTCTATAACTGTGCATTAATCACTCGCTTCTTCCACTTATATGAAGATTCATCAATTTCCATCTGTTTTATTACAACTTTTGATATGATTTAATTAATCATATATTGGTGACAGTTTTATGCATCTTAATATCATCTATATGTATAGATAAATTTAGGCCATTAATTGCCGATTGTTTCGTCTTTATTGCCAAATTATTCTAAACTGTTTTTAATGTGGAATCACGCTTGCTTTCACTGTCGTATCCTATATTGCGAGTTCAAATGGTTCTCTAAATATTATATTCTTAATTATATTCTTATCTTACATTCTTAATTTTTTTTAAATATTGGTCAACTGTGTATAAAGAAATAAATTACCGTCTTAGTGATATTTAATTGAGGTGAAAAATTAAATTTGAAACCCAACAGTTGTCATTAATTTCGAAGCAATAGTATTGTTTAGATGGTAATATTCCTATCATATAAATATTAATGCATTTTAATCCACTTTTTTGTAAATCATTACATCCATTTATATTTAAGCCCTCGATGAGGAATATGGTAGTATCAGGAAGCCGCCTAACGGAGTGATATTTGAATGCATTCAAAATTTAGTAAAATTTTTAAAATATTTGGAGTTAACTTCGTTTTTTCAGGCAACCAAGATAACATTCGTTCTTGTGCTTACTCAAACAATATAGCACAGAATTCAAAATAATTTTTTTGCTATAAAATCTATACATAGGTCTTCTTCATTTTGATGAGAATCTAACTAAATTTCCGAAAAGATTACTATGAAGAAAAATGATTTTTAAGAAATAATAGTTTAAGGGTAAAGTATATATATTTGTTGATATAAATTAAACCTTTTTACATCGACGAAATGAATATATAGTATGCGATTGGATCTAATAATATATAATTACTGTCAAAGAAAGTTCTGGTTTAAATCGGAAATTGATTTTCAAGGAATATTCTATATTGTAAACTGAAACATTGTATATTTCTCAGTAAACATATATAAAACTATATTCTACTAACAAATTTCTAAAAACTCTTTAAAATATCTATCATTATATTAATCCGTTTATTCCTTTACGTGGGACAATATTTTCCACAAGATTAACATAATAAACAATAATAAAGATTCATGGTCATGGGGTACGGTACCAACAAGTATCACAAAAATATTAAATAAGTAATAGTTTGAGAACATTGACGAGTTAGAATACTGTGAGAATATTGATAAAAGTATTCATTAAAACTATTTTAACATAAATATTATTAGTTTGTTTATTAATATTTTAAGCAAATTAATGAGCATTCTCAAAAAAATGAGAAAAACTGTTAACTTAGTTTGTATACCTTCTCATTATTTTTAAGCAAGTATGTCTTAAAATAATCAGATGGATATACCTATACAATTAGTTATTACACATCAAATAGGTACCAATCACGATTAGTTGTGATTCGCGGTTTAGTTAGAACGGAAAAAGGAACAATGTTAGTGTAATTTAAAAATAATGTTCTTGTGAAAACATTGAATCTTTACGTCGGACATGACCTAGTAATTTGATATATGCATGAATATTCATAAATATATACTTAATTATAATAATATAATAAAATATTTCAATTTTTTAATTACCAAAAAATCCTTATCCGGGATAAAAATCTTGCATAAATCTTCATAACATAGGTAATTTATACCTTATTAAAAATCTTATCTAAATCTTCATGACAAAATCTTAATAAAGTTGGTTAAGTTGGTTAAGCTGAGAAGTGAATGTGTGTCAAACAAATAGACACACTTTCGTAAAAAAACCTTTTATGATATTAATTAGAATGGTACAATATGATGGCTGAAAATTTCAACTTCAGCAAAAATAGCACTCAAAATATATACCATGCAGTAAATTGCAATAAGATGACTAAATGTTTAAATTGTTTTTAATTATCAATTAAATTATGGCTCAAAAAACCTTAATTCTTACTTTAACGCTACATCAACACTTCACCAAGGAATTAATATAGTCTACATCCCAGTCATCCACCTGGTTAATCCGAAGCCGAAATAAATATTTATGTCTTTACAATATAATAATCCCCTTAAACAATTTCGCCACCTGATTTACGAGAGTTTTGCTTAAAATTATGGTCGGATTTAAATTAAATGTTAACACCTCCTACGTGGAAATATTAAGGAAAACCGCTTTCACGCCCTTCGATGCCAAAGTGGCTTATAACA
The DNA here is from genome assembly GCA_039881145.1 of Druceiella hillmani. Lineage (NCBI taxonomy): Eukaryota > Metazoa > Arthropoda > Insecta > Lepidoptera > Hepialidae > Druceiella > Druceiella hillmani. The sequence goes on from JAYKKI010000011.1 coordinate 22,746,131, forward strand.
GCGCTAGATGACGAAGGATTAACAATAAGCGGTACCCTCTTTAAAGCGGTCAGATACTTGGACCTGCTGATGCCTCTACCACAATTAAGGTTTCTCTACTTAAATTGTACCTAAGGTCATATGTTTGTTATTATAAAACTCTAGGTAAAATATCGACATTAGTACTTAAAAAGTTGGACTAAGATTGATTCGGCTATGTCATATTTGGTCTGGTTATATGATTATACAAATTATTTCATTGTTACATATTATATACTTGATTATTCTCGTACATTATAATTGATAACAAAGATAAATACTGTCCAATATGTGTAGAACTCACATTATGAGGATTCCGCAGATATTTAGGCGCTTATAAATATTCACATTTATATAGCATTTATTCTAAAGTATTTACAAATATTGGTTTCGCAACGTAGAATATATTACTAACTCTATATTAAACAGGCGTAAAAATATATCGCCTAGTACATCGTTGATAGTTGTAATGAATATACATTCTGAAATAAAAAGTTATTTTTGCATTTGATTTAAATTGCTTATATGTAGTTCCTATGAAATTTTTACATGTCATAACTTGATAGGCTGTTACTCGTAAACTAGTAGAGTCTATTTAAGTGTGGCAATTTTCCTTGTAATTTCGTTATATATACTAAAATTGTAAATACTTTTAGTTGTTAAAATTTTAGCTTAGATACGTAACACAGGAATGAAAAAGTACATGTACCTTTATGTATTTGAAAGACCTATTCAACGGTATACGATACAAAGAGATTAGTGAACAAAACACCACACTTGATAGGTAAGAAAAGAACCATGAAAACTTTATTTCTAAAAGACTTTATTTCATAACTCCAGCTTCATAACACTAACAGTCTGCCAGTAAAACGGCTGACATACAGGTGGATGTACAGACACACGGACATAAAGAAATTATATGGCGAAACTGTAAAGGTTATGCAGAGTTGTGGTATATCCAACTAAAAGAAATTATATTAGCAATGACTTTGCTATCCTTAATAACTTTCTGTCAACCGCTGGAGTTACTGCTATGTTACTGACCCACGAGAGATTTGCACACTATCACCCAGCGCCCCGCCCTGTAATAATACGGCGACGCGGCTTATTTCAGCCGCCTCAAATCCCTTTAGTCCAGCTTCATCCATACTCCCAATCGATTCACCCATAACGTTTGAATTATGTATAATTATCGGTAAATTGGATAAATGGTCAGATCGAGGGTTGATTCTTGAGGATACAATCTTTATATATTCGTTTTTAATTTATAAGCTTTAATGATTTACATTGTATTCAATTTTAAAACCACTCGGATGCTTACTTAAGGTTATGTCTTATAAATATCGTGAACCATTAAAGAACTTTTGGATGCAATAGAAAATGTGAAAATTGAAGAATTATGAAATAACCATTTAAATTTTTGAAAATTATTTATTTCTCACTGTGTTTTAGTTGGGCGTATATGATTTTTGTTGCTTGTTTCGGTTCACCGCCATTACTTTTTTTCGTGAATACGTATTAATTGGAGAAAGAAATAAACGCAAAAAATCCTTTTTATATACATTGACTGAAAAATTTTGCACAAAATACGCTGTAATAATTCTTATCTGGTTAAGATGATTTATTCTTCTTTTATTTCGTTAGATCTTTCTACGATATAGGGTGCATTTTTGGGTTCGTTGTTGTCTAAAAGAGAGGATCGTTCCAAAAATAATAGTATATACCATAATTTTTGGTAAACATATAATCAAAATACTTTGAAAAATTAGACTCGAATGAAGAGTGATATTTATTTTCTACTTGTTTATAATATTTTATCAATATTCGTACGATAGAATCATACGTTTTCATGTTATAGCTTTTTAAAATGCACCATCGCCGAGATTTCGATATTCACCAATTAACGCATGTAGCCGGAGAGGGTAAGAAGAAGTTGTATAATACACTTTCATAATACACTATCTAATCTTTTTAAAACAATGTGACTCCAACAGTAGTATCGTATATTATTTTAAAACAATTTATTACAAATATCGTAACGGGCAAATTGTTGAACTCACTATGTATCCGATAACAATTTTAAAGACATATTCAAGTCCAAAAACTTTGTGAGTAATTAATATAGTCAAACGTCACTTCTTGCTACGTACCAAATAGTGGCAGAATGTCGCGCGCCTGAAATTCAATTTGATAATGCTATGGGTAAAAAAATCCAAGGAAGCAGCTTTTTTCACCCGTAACGAAATAAAATAAATTATCGTTACGGGTAAAAAAAGCAAATAAACAACACGTGAAAAATGTCAACACGAATTTAAGAGAAAGTTGCAAGGTGAATATTTCCGGAAAAGATGGAAATTTTAACAAGGGCTGAAAAGAGATGGTTACCACGTTCTTCAAAAGGATGGACAATGCAACGACTGTTTTCGGATATAAAGAACAGGTATCACATATTAGTATATCAGCAATTGCTTACCTGTTTTTCATCATTAAAACGCTTCTGTGTATTAAACTAGACGAAAGAATGAATATATGATTACTTCGTGTGCAGAAATTACGGGTTACCGCCATACAATCCCGGCCTCGCAACGTGCGGTATTTATTTATTCTGAAGAATAAAAGATAAACACGAGGTGTACGATGTTTGGACGACGTAGAAACCGTGACTATATTCGAAAACGTCATGAAAGAAACGTCCAAGGAAGAGTGGATTGATTGTTTTTCTCAGTGATTACATCGAATGAAACAAGTTTTGAAAATTGTTTTGAAAAAACGATAAATAAATTAGAAAATGTTTAGTTGGTTCTATTTTTAATATTCTAGTATCTTCTACAAGGTAGTGAATCTCCATGTTTTGAAATGCACTACCGGACACTGGACCCTTAACAGAAGTGTTTCGCAACTATTTTAATACCTATCACTCACCTCCTGCAAATACTTGAAAGTCTAACTTTTAGCATATGGGAGTTAAAATTATTTTATTAGAAATATTAGAAAGTATTTCAATTTTCGAGGTTTATTTTCGAGTTTCGAGTTTCGATTTCGAGGCTATAGTTTCGTCAAAAATCATCAATTTCGTAGCACCTCACTTATTGTTAGATAATTATCAAAACCTGTAAAGCCATTTCCAGAAGAATTAGAAAATTAAAACGTGACACATATGTAGTGGTTAAGATACCGATGAAGAAAAAACTGCGAAATCTGAAAAAAAATCAACTGAAAATGAAGATAAACTTGATGGTAGTGTGTTGTCTTAGCACTTTGTCCCACTTATCAGGTTTCATACGTAGTAGGTTTCTACGGTTATGCACATTTATTGGAGCAACAGTTGTGTTTCCATAAAATATCATATAAATTAATAAAACCCAACTAAAAAACAGTGAGAAATAAATAATTTTCAAAAATTTAAATGGTCTTCACTTAATAATTCTTCACTTTCACATTTTCTATTGCATCCAAGAGTTCTTTAATAGTTCATGACATTAATAAAATATAACCTTAAGTAAGCACCCGAGTGGTTTTAAAATTGAATACAATGCAAAATCATTAAAGCTTATAAATTAAGAATACGAACTTATAAAACACGAATATACCCTAAAGATTGTATCCTCAAGAATCAACCCTCGATCTGACCACTTATCCAATTCACCGATAATTATACATAATTCAATCGTACCGTCTTCACGGCGTTCGTATCACATACAAATCTCTGATAAGAATATCGAAATTCTCGTTATGGGTGAATCGATTGGGAGTATGGATGAAGCTGGACTAAAGGGATTTGAGGTGGCTGGCATAAGCCGCGTCGCCGTATTATTACAGGGCGGTGCGCTGGGTGATAGTGTGCAAATCCCTCGTGGGTCATAATGCCATAAAGCCTTTCACCCTACCCCACATGTGCGCCGGTAGCCGGAGCTCTCGTCTCGCCTCGAATCGCTCCGATTTTCCTTGTAGAAAGGTACCGACGTCTTCGATACGCCGCGGCGGGCATGAGCGAGTGTGGCGTTCTAATAGAAGATGTAAGAATGTTCGTGCAGTTGCCTCACCCCTTTTTGGGTTCTTAAATTATGTTAACGTTTAATATCTAATTATACTTAATATATTTATTTATCTTATATTTTGACATCCTATTTTGCAAACACGAGAGCTTAACGATATATATATATATATATATATATATATATATATATATATATATATATATATATATATATATATATATATTTCTTTTACAAAAGCCTATATTTTGATTCAATAATTTCCCGTTTAGGTTGATAATGATGGATTCTTCTTAAAATGGAGAAATTTCTTATAATAAAAATGTTATGTCATGCTATTTTTATTTTTTAAACAGCGACAATTTTCAAATATTTAATACTTTTGGAGTAACATCGAAACTTTATCGTATATTATACATTTCATCAGGAATTAACCATAGCAGATTGTATGTAGCCGTATTTAATAAAATGTTTAAAGGTATTGTTTTTTTAAAATATAATAAGCGTAAATATTTCAGGATTTCATTTTTATTCTTTTTCCTGTAGTATCCTATGTAAGCAGTTTGTATGGTAAAATGCCAAATAACACTATTAACTTCAGAGTAAATCTCTGATTTGAAGATATTAATGGAGACAATTTTGCCAAATTTTAAGTTTCAGTATAAGTTGGTCTTTTACTTAATAATTTTTTTGGGAATTGCACCGATCTTTAACAAATTTTACACACCAATTGAATATATTACGGACTATCACACAGAATTATAATATTCATCCCGTAGGGCGCGTTAAATGAAACTTAAGCTGCAATGCTTGATTACTTAAAATCAAAAATGATAACGTTTGTATTTTTATTGCTTTTCCTAATCATTTCAAAATATTCGGTGTTTGTAGATAATAGCTTCTCATATATATTGAAGAGCTGAAAAAAATATGAATACTTCATTTGCACAAAAATAGAAAATATGGAGGATGATGTAAACATTTTTCAGCGTTTTTATACAAGCAACAACACATTAGATGAACTAATTAACATGAACTTATTTAAAATAATAACAAATTAGGATGAACTACTTAGCGTGAACTAATTTAAAATAATAACAAATTAGATGAACTAATTTAAATTCACCATAACCTAGAAAACTACTTATATTTTTTACACCAATGGATATTTAAATTAAATGAAATATGTCAATAAACAATAGCAACGATTCTTAAGACTTCTAAAGCCGCGATGGTTTAATTGTATTAAGATGTTTTAATTTTTACGTTTAACTTTATCTAAACGTTAACTACATTTTATCGAAAAAGTTCTCCACCGAATTTCTTTCTCCGGCGAAGAAAAAAAAACTTTATTCGGGAAAAGAAATGTGAATAAACGCAGATAAAAATATACGAACTACAGTCTAGTCTCAAGAGTACGTGTTTGCTTGGGATGCAATTTGCAAGTGCAACGTGCAGCTGGGCTTGATCTTCACTGTAGCACGTCCATGTAAAGTAGGGAGTAAATTTTCCAATAGTATTGATATGAGACGTACATAGTGGTGTCAAAGGTTCAAAATATTAAAGAAAAGAAAATATATAAGTGACAGAAGTTCTAATATAATAAGTTAGATTCACCTGTAAATTCTAAATTTCATACAATAACATTTTCATTTTTATTAAAGTTTATTTCGTAACATTTATCTGTCATATCTATCAACGTTAAAACTATAAAGAAAAAATATTTGACATTTGATACACTTTTGATTTTCACACACACACACGCGCATATATATATATATATATATATATATATATATATATATATATAAATTGTTTTCAATAAAAATAAAAAAAAATTAAACATACTTTTCTGAAAATTAAGTGAAATATATAACATTTTTAGTTCTTTTCTCAAAAAAAATCCAGGCAACTCAGACCCGATGGTAAGTCAGAACGACCTATAGTTTATACCTAGATCGTGCCATCCAAAAATATAAATCGTAATGTCTTCAGCTAACTGGGTTTGTACATTCGCCGTTCACTATGCCATGTCTGCGCCTACGACGTGTCCCTAATTAGTTGAGACATCCGGACCTTGTCAAATCATGAGCCTGAAACTAGTCATCGTTAAAAATATTACAGAGAAGACGTTGTCCTATCAGACTATCAACGACATCCTTTCGGTGACTTTATTAACGAAAGATAGTAAATGGAATAAGTTATCAGCATGAAGGAAAGACTATCAGAAATAATACTTTTCTAGTTGATACCGATACAAAACGTAACTATTAAAATTACTTATCGGTCTGTATATAATTTAAGATTGATTTCACGGAACTCTTTTTTGCTGTTTCCAAATATAGATTCAATTATAAGTAGTTTCGTTGTTTCCCAAAATGTTTTAATAGCCTCGTTTTTACATTTTACTTCAAGTTATATTTATATATATATATATATATATATATATATATATATATACACACACACACACACATATATATTTACCTCTAGTAATATACTCTAGTGTATTATTTAGTCGTTAATGATGCAAAATTTCATGACACACTTTTAAAACTATTTTATTAATTCAACCGTACGATGGAGTACTCACGGTCATAATATTGCATAAAACTAATTTTAAGTTTTTGGTTATTGTTCCTGAAAGCTAAAGATTACATATTTACATTTAACAACGCCGACCTTTTCTTCATTAGTGACACGGTTTCTGATAGGTAATTAACAACAATTACCTACCAGATGTATTTTGCGGAAACACTTGGCCCAGAATTAAATATAAGTTATTAGTGTCTGATCTAAGTTTATAGTGACTTCAAACATACTGCCTCCAGAGTCTCGGATATTAAGAAGTCAAGAAGCAGTGTTCACGGCAACAATAAACGATTTTTAATAGTGAATGCCTTTCAAAGTAAATAGAAATTAATATCTTTACGGATGTGTGTACGTGCGTGCTCGTGTGTGTGCGTGCGTGCTCGTGTGTGTGCGTGCGTGCTCGCGTGTGTGCGTGCGTGCTCGTGTGTGTGCGTGCGTGCTCGTGTGTGTGCGTACAGATTCAAGTACATACATGTTTATTTTTTTTATATATGTAATATTTGTAAATGATGGATCTTAATATCTGAACTGGATTATTTCTGCTACACATAGTATCTCTCAAATTCATTACTATAAAACTAAGTGGTATTAGTAGACAAATAGCCATTGACCTTAGTTATGCCGAAACGACTACATGATAATATTAATAATTTGTTTTCGAAATAATGACTAATATTTCTTCTCATCTGCTTATATATAATGGTTATATATGTAGTACGGTTTGACCTCTAACAGTACATACAATTTATTAATAACAATGAAATGTACTTGCATTATCTACTATTTTTAAACAAACGTTCTATGTTATAATTCAGCCTTTTCATTGGAAATTATGCTCTGTATTTAATAAAAACATTCATATGCAATTTTATTATTTATTTGAAGAATTATTTATATGAAAACATCTCGATTATTAAACTAAACAAAGTCAAACGGTGGTAATTTGTGAAAATCTTATTCCAATAAAAAAAATTAATAATTCCTCGCTGTTCGTGGATTTGTTACATAAATGTAGAACTCCTATTAAATTTATTTATTTATTACTGTTCAACGTCGCATTCTTCATTCCTGAAGGTCGTGTTCATCCTGAAAAGTCCTGGTGCTTCCTTTATTAGTTTTTTTTCTATTCAGCCCTGTCCACGGCTTCCCTAATAGTAGTGTGATTGTGGGCGTAGTGACCTGGTCAGTCCATCAGGTAGGAAATCTATCACGGGGTCGTTTACCAATAAGTTTCTCGATAACCATTCGCTTATCTAAGTTATATGGTTCCCTGCGTATAATGTGATAAAAGTAGCTCAGGATTCTTTGGTAGCAGATGGTAGACAGTATGGTTTTGATTCTAAGTTGTTGTCGAATCGATATGTTCATTCTTCTGGCCGTCCAAGGTATGCGCAGCATTCGTCTCCAACACCACATCTCAAAAGCGTCTATCTTCTTGCGCTCCACCGATCGGATTATCCATGACTCAGAACCGTACAGGAAAATCGAGAAAACTAATGTCCTTACTATTCTCATTTTGATATTATTAGAATCCTTTCAGTTTTACCATAATCGTGTTATTTACTTATAACAAAATTGGCCATTTGCATTCTTCTTCGAATTCCTCTATCACTTCCTCCCCGGTCAGTGGTTTTTGAAAATATAATATTTAAAACCACAACAAAATGCAGTAACTAAAATGAGCTAGACAAATCCTATATATAATTTTCCACAATTATTACAACTGTATGCCTTAAGATTAGAGTTATTTCACATATAATCGTAAACGAGTTACTTTTCTATATGCGCTACTGCTTATTAATCTTCTGCCTTGGTAGCCCGACAGACATTGTCGTATCTTTTAATCTATCATGTAGTCATTTCGGCGTCTCTACGGCCATAGCTACTTTTATGTATATCTATTGATAGTTACTACTTATTCAGACAAATTTTAGAAATGATACGGTAGCAGAAATAATTAGACCGACATTAGTTTCTTTTTTTCATTTATAAGCTTGAACAAAATAAATTAAATAAAACAAATTTGTTTATTTAGGAATATGTGCAGACATTGTATGATGGATAAAAATATTGGTGAATATTTCAATCCATATCTAAGATATTAGTTCCATTCTCATAAACAAGAATATAGCATATGGAATATTGTTTTCTTAATAATTTTAAATTTTATCATTTCGTACTGTAAATTTCCAAAACTGTTTACTTCATCGTCATCACAAATGGACCTTCTCGAAAAGTTTCATTAAGAACAAATAATCCTTTTACAATAATCCTTTTCTAATGACATCAACGTTATTCTAATTAATACGTGAGTACAGTAACCTAAATTTGAAGTTTAATTAGTCGAATACAAGTTATAACAGTCTGGCATATGGGTAGATTCTACAGAAAAGCTACAAACATTATCCATTTGATACTATCCTTTCATAAAATTATAAAAATGAAAGTGTTAGTGAAGTTTGCAAGAAAGTGTAGTTGAATTAGTTTAAAATGATATTCATAAAATACAAAAGCCATGAAAATAGAGATACGTGTATATAGACGTCATCTAAAGAAAGCCTGTGTGGTATGACATTATTATTGACGATATGGCATAAAAATGTAGAAACTCTATAGCATAAAAATGTAGAAACGTATAAATTTTGTCACAAATTGTATCGATTTGGATATAAGATTCGAAAATAATTGCCACCATACAAATGGTGTTACACCTTTCTTGAATATCGTGTAACATCAAAATATAACTTTGACCAAAAATGACATAAAAATCCGTATTTGATTTAAAAAGACGCTTTTTTATGTGACGTTTGCTAATATTTCTTACAGACGCTAGTTTGAATAAAAACTTAACAGTATATAACATTTTTATATGGAATATAATAAACATTTTTTAATAACGCTGTGATAGATGAAACGAAGAAGACAGGTGAACTGAAAAAAATATCTCAAAAAGTCATTCGAATTACTTTTTAATTTCAACCCCGTATTTACTAATCTGCTGCTTTGTAAATAAATTCTTTAGATGAATAACGGACACAAATAAGATGAAAGCACGAAACAAATTTTAAGTAAAACAAGATTCGCAGATACAAAGGTTTAGTAATTTTTTTAATTATCTGCTTTTGTACTCTTAACGACTTAAGCTTAATTATTTCGTACGTTATAAGGCCGTTATTTATGTAGGTCCTGCTGACTGGCTGGCACTGACAGTCCTCAATGGAATACTCATAAAGGAGACACTCAGTGAATTTCATGCTTATTCAATTTTTTTTTAATTTCTTTGTTTATGAGAAATTGGTACTTGTTGACTTTGAAAATCTCAAAGGGACTTTCAGTTTGGAATTACATCTTTTGGTATTTTATACAAATTAAGATGGAAGTGCTACACGCTTCAGCATCTCCCCCTCCCTTTCGTAAGTTCACCGTGAATATATTTGTTTTACGACATGTCAGTAAAATATCTAAATATGCAATATATATTAAAATTTATCAGTATATTGAATAAACTGATAAGTATACTATAAATTGGATCGTCGATATTATGTGTTTCGTATCTGTAGGGTAAACTAAACTAATAAAAAGGTAAACTTAAATAGACTTCATATCATATATGATATTCCTTCGCCATAGTTTTTCTGACTCAATGGCCAATTAACTGTAAAATATCAATGTTGAGACATATCTACATATTTTTAATGTTAATTTTAAAGTATTATCATAACTGTTACATAAAATAATTGACCACAGTTCCAGAATATAAGTATTTCGGAATTAACCATAATTCCGCTCATGAATGCCGAATTCGGTTAATTGATTAATCTAAGAGGTTTTTTCACAAATTTTAGAGATATAACGTTCAATTTTATAGACAAGTCTTGATATCACGAGTTGCGCTGTTTAATAGAACTCGAAAGCCCAAAAACACTAAAATTGATTTATGCGGGTAAAAAATTTACTTTTCCAAAAATACAAGCATTACGTTTTTGTATTGTTAAGAATGAGTTAAAGGAGGCCACTTTCCAAAAACGAATTAAAGCTTTGTTCGATTTGCAGAAAAAGTTTATGCTTTCATTCGGTAGCGCACTGTGAACTTCTCTTACCATTATAGGGTATGAGTATTGACTATATTTGTCACTAGCTGCCCATTTTGGTTTCGCCCGGGGAAAAGACACCATGCCTGTATTTTCTCTTATTCACTTTTTTGTGTAATCATTATTTACAATTAATGATTTTCCAAATACCCTAAATAAATGTTTATTTCTGTCTGTCTATCTTCTGTCCTAATCTTTTTAATTTTAATTATTTCGAAATTCATGTACAACCTTCGGCCCCTATTTTCACAATTTTCTAAGTTGAATTTGGAAAAGTTTGTTTTTGGTGAACATATAGAAGCCAAAAGAAATTAGGTACCAAATTTTAAATTTGTTGGTTTTATAGTTCTCGAAATTTCGTGATGAATCAGCCAGCGAGTGAGTGTTAGTTGGTCTTTGGTATAATTCTTTTTTAATAATTTTCTGTCTACATTGAGATTTCATTTAAAAATATATAAACATACTATTTTAATCTGTACGAATATTTATACATACATTTTGAGACATATGTATACGTTAAATGGAAGAATTGGAGACAATTTTAAATTAATTTTTATGAAAAATATTGTTAATGAAATACGTATACACCTATCTGTCAATTTAATTTTGTTAATGTGTAAAAGGTTTTGTAGACGCACAATTTAAAAAAGCGAAGGGTGTTTATATTTACTATAATTTGTTAAATTGCTATTGAATTATGTGGACAGTAGACTGATAATATCACTCATGTAAAAAATAGTTTAATATGAATTTAAAAACAACATTCTTTTGTCTCTCAAATTTCACTATAATTTGTCTCTTTAAGAAAATTAGTGCTATATTATCAACACCACTAATTTTTAGATCCACAAGATGTATCTCAAATTTATTGACACGCCAAACATGTTTCATTTTTTATACTTTTTCCGCATTAGTGACATTAAACTCTACATTTTTCCTAGAGTCTAAATAGAAATTTATGGGTACGCCAATTCTTTAAAATTTGAAAACAAAAATTATTATTAAAAACATATTCCATTAAGTATAATAATTCATATAAATTTCATCTGCTGAAGGATAAACAAAAACTAATTCGTGAGTCTACAGAGCGCTTATATAATAATTTAGTGCTCCAATAAATATTCGTATGAAAATTTTCTATACAAGAGTATTATTTAAATGTACAAGATACTGGGTTTCAAATTGACTAAAAGACCATTCAATGGCCTTGCATTCTGAACGGTAAATCCAGTCTTTTTAAAAAAAGTTATTATTAATCGCAGTAAATTGCCGTTTATAAGAGAAAACATTACATAACAAAAGTAAAGAAGTTATTTGTGCACTCATCACAGAAGAACTACTGATCCAATCCAGATGAAACCTTTAAAAGAATAAGGGCTCCAATTGGAGGAACGTTTAATTTATATTTTATCGCAATCGGTTCACTTAACCAAATATATGCACATTTAATATTTAAAAAAATTAGTTTATATTGCATTAGTGCAATTACAGCAAAGAAATGTCTAGATAATCAATGCATTGTAAAAGCACAAATATATAATGTCCCTGTTTATGACAATAGATGGCCCTAAGTGTATTTTAAATTACGTTATAAGGTTTTCCACACAGACCTGTATGGGCGAAATAGGGGACCAGAGGCAAAGTACAGAGTTTTACGAGAAGTAGGTACATAAGGACTTACGTCATTATCAGTCGTCTTTATTATTGCATGTATTCTTCATAAGTTTAGTTTGCATTCTCAATTTTTTAAAATTTTAATTAGTTATCAATATTTGTAATTTAGGTCATTTGCCGGTTTTAGTATTAATTTGGATAAATTTTATTGTTTCTAACTTTATTATTTATATCTATCTGTGCCAATGTCAGTTTTAGAAGTGATGGCTAGGCAATACTGATTATATCATAACTCGGATATCTGTCATTATTACTTGGTAACAAACATATAATCTACCATAAAAACAGAAATTAAGAAAGAAGTAGACTACTATTAAATAAATTAAGCTAAAATATAAATGTAAATGTAACTACAATACATAGAGGAATACAAAATAAGTATATATATACGTAAACAAAGAAAAATAAATACATGTAAGATTTTGAAAGATCTTAGATTTTGATGTCGTTCTTTCTTGTATATTATATGATAAGTTCTAGACTGGATTAACTGTTAACCGATTAAAGCTGAATAGAACATTACAACTGAATAGAAGATTGGATTGTCTGTGTATATTAGCATCCAATTAATCCAAAAATTCAAGATAGAATCAAACAGAGAAATGGCATTTTTTGACTCCTTACCAACTCCAAAATACACATTTAAATTTGGCTTGTAAATTACCGAGTCAAATGGAAAACTATAGACAGGGAGAGAGGAGATTTGATAAACTGGTTTAGACAGGGATTTGAATCTATGGAAGCTAACGATAAGAAGAGGTTGGGTCTTGGAACCCCGAAAAGGGACATGTTTAATAAGCCTAAAGAGGAGGGCGAGTTTTGGGAAAAGGGGGTATTTAGAAAATCTAACTGCCTACAGAAAATAACGATCAGTTAGGTATTGTCACCATAGGAGTAAACGAGGCTCAACATATTCTACTTGTACATTTTATTGCACCTGTTATAATCTTCAGTATTTGAGACTGAGAATTCAGCCAAAAATTTGTAATCTTGACTGGAATCCCGAGATCATGGAGAAGTTTTTTGGCAATTTCAAGTTTTACGTTATCGTGAGCTGAAAAAATATCTAAAAAAGTAGCAACGAGAAAATCTTGTCAGAAGTGGGCAAGTTTTATGTCAGTGGTCAGGACGTTGAGGTTGTCCATCGTACTTTTAAAGTGGATGTTCTCTTTCAACAATTCCCATCGAGTCTCAATTAAGTATTCCGTGATATTTGCTAAAACAGAAGAAGGGGCTATGTATCTGTAGGATGAACCTACATTGGGGGTTTGAGGATAGGAATTATTATTTGGATTTTCAATGACTCTGGAATATAGCTTAATTTGAAAATAGAGCTGATGAGGGATAGAAAATACCAACGGGTAGATGATGAAGCATTTTTCACTATTGAATATGACATTCCGTAAACACCAGGAAAAGAATCACCAAGATAATGCAAGGTTAAATCCAAATGATTAGTGGAGAAATCTTCTTCCGCGAAATGGTTGATGTTAGTAGAATGATACGAGAATGATATAAGTAAATTATCCAGATTTGGGATGAATGGAGGAGTAAATTTATTTAAAATTTTTCTACCCAATTCCCTTTGATGGGCTTGGGTAGATCAGGCTGAAAAACAGACCCAAAGAATTTTATATCAGACCAAATGAGAGAGAAAGGAGTAGAAGGAGAGAAATAGAAACAGAATTTCTTCCGGCCTTCCCTCTTTTTTCAAAGAGAATTCAATAAGTTTTTGCTTGGTAATTTCGGAACAAGAGGAAGTTTGATTTCGACTAGCTACATTTATATATCGCTTCAGTCTTTTATGGGATTTAAATACTGCAAAGTAGTCTCCATTCGACGAAGGAGGAAAGGATCTGTATTGGCCGGTAAAATTCCCAGCAGCCAGGTCCATAGGCTTTACAAACTGGTCATAGCAAGTCAATAATATCAAGGTCCTTTGAAGAGAGGGAATCCACTTTTACATCGATAAAAGTGTACAATCTCACTAAATCTGTCATATGTAGGGTATAATACATTTTTGGAGAAAAATATTTTTTGGAATATTTAAGTTTAAACGAGGGAAAGAAATAATAAGTGGAAAATGGTCGCTTTCAAAAGATTCAGATAAAACGTTCCAAGAAGCTAAGGATGCCAACTATGGGGAGCAAAGGGAGAAATATTTTGAGCCGGAGTTCTGAGATGGGATAGAAACTCATCTTGGAGAGCCATCATTCAGTAAATATAGACCAAGGTGGTCCTGAAAATTTAACAAAGGAGGTCCACTAAGGGGGTTGTTTCGGGTGGAATCCCAAGATGGGTAATAAACATTAAAACTTCCCAGAATAATATATATGGGCCAGGAATTAATATATGAGACATATACAAAAAGGATCGTGATATATCTAACCCTCGCAGCAACAACGTTGTATCAGCAACTGCGGAGGCCAAGAAAAATCTGGGTGAAAGGAAGATATTTGTCTAGTAATAAGGCGGATCCGTCCGCGCCATTCGCGCTATCATCCCGTAGATAGACGTAGCCATAGATCTTAAAATGATAGCAAACTTTTGGCTGACCCATTATAAATAATGGATTAAAAGGAGGTATTTTATTGGCAGAACTCATAATTTTGACCTAAGCGCGCAATAGACGTTGAATAATACTCGTATTATATAAATAGAGTATTAATGAAAGTTGTTGACTAAGACCGCAGCCATTTTCTGGCTGAAGAATTCGGAACTCTGTGCAGGCTTCTTCTAGAGCCATGCTATCATAACTCTGATTTTGAGATATCGAAGAGTGGAGTTGAGATTTCAGAATCACATTTTTTGTTGAGAAGAGTTGGTAGGTCGACATGGAGAGAACAAATTTTGAGAAGTTGGAAGGTCGACTCGGAGAATAGGTGGTAGATTGACATGGAGAGAACAAATATGATTGCCTTGCAGAAAGAATCACTTTGGACACTTACATATAAAAAATGTCTCTTTTAGACATTTCGAATTTGATCATTTTTGCTTTAAAATCCGGACAAATTCTAATCATGATTTCCACTTGAAGAAACACATTTTGCTTTGCCAATAGAAAGAGGACAGTTGCAACATTCGGAAGATCGATATTTTTCAATTACGTGTCCAATCCTTCAATATTTGAAACATTATTTTGTAGTAAATTTATATCTTGAAACTAGAGAGAAAACGTCATAAATATCCGTTAAGGACGAATTTGACCATCGACCAATTTTTAAAAGTTTAAATGGCTGACTTTGATACATTTACTGCATCCTTCTGGGACTTTTATGTTTTGTAAGACATCCTCGTCAGGCCAATCGACTGGAAGATTGAGAACAATACCAATACGACTAACATTAAAGGAGGCTATTCATTCTATTTCTATTATTCAACTATTCAATATGTCCCGTAAAAGCTGATTGGTTTATAAAACGGTTGGTGGGGTCTGCACATAAAAACTCCATAGAAATCCTGTTTCTGCAAACTTGCTTAACTCGATCCCGAATTGGGCTGCGGTCTTTTATTTGAATTTGATTGTGCGCAATAAATCGTCCAACATCTCTAGAAACATGCAAGTGATCCTTAAAAGTATCGGGAGGTTGGGAGTAAGGAGAGGAAGTCAGGAATGATGGGAGTAAGGCAGAATTTTGCTTGTAAAAGAGGAGTGCGAGTAGTCTTAAAAGGAAATGTATCCTCTGTTTCAGTACAGGAGGAGTTGGTAGTGTCGCAGTAATGGAGATTTTATTATTTTAGAATTCATCTTTTTAAAATTCGCTTTTTTACAATTCCCCGATGTACGTTTTAGTTCCTACCCTTCCCCCCCTTCCTTAGAAGAAAGGGGGATTTAGAAGCGTCTGATGGTTTAAGAGGAATAGTTAAATCCTTCTACAAACCGTAGTAGGGACAATCTGGCAGAATTAAATGATACGATAAAAGTAGAGAAAAGAAAGAAGAAAAAACTTAGCGAACAGAAGACCGATTATAACTACTGATTGAACATAACTACTGATGGGATGTAAACAAAATAAATATATGTTTAACATTTAAATAACGTAATTAATAAACAGCTTATTGCAGCATAACAGACATAATACCACGAAAATAATAAAGAAATGATCAGGTAATGAAAAACTAGTCTAAAGTAAGGGTTTTGATGAACTTTACTATGGTCTGATAAATATGTTTCATCACAATTGAACATCTAAAAAATATACGGCAATTTGACATTTCAACACAAACGGCACTTAACAAGAAATTTACTTTTTTAATTATTTGTATTGAGGGTGTCATTTTAATAATATTACAATTAACTTAATAATGTTTTTAAACGTTCACTCGAGGTAAGTGGTATAAATACAAAGGGTAGTAGTATAATTTAATATTTCGTGAATTTCTACTGATTTTTCTAACTTAAATATCTGGATATAATCTATAAAAGATACCAAAATATTCAAAAAACGTCTACTATTAGCACGAATTAAAATTTATTTCTGGAAGAAAAATTTTGATTGAATTTGAAATTCGCAGCTATACCTTATGCCACAATATTATAAATCATCAATGGAACTAATATTTTTAGTGTTAATGAAAATTTCTTTACACAATTTGTATCTTTCTATGATTGTTAACAAAAAGTTATTCACTATTGTTGGATTTATTCCAATCTATGTGGAGTAAGAATACAAATTATTATATTGAGTGCAAAAGTTTAAACGGAAAGAATCCGTTAAATTAGGTAATTGAAATATATGCCAAATAAAATTGTTTCTGTCACACATATATCTCAAATAAATTGTTCATGTCAAGTATAGTGTGATCTATCAATTTGTTTCTATTGTTTTGGATAAAAATACTCTGTAATATTATAATTACACATCTAGGTGAGCTTGACCCCCGTCTTGCTTAATAGAAGGACCAAACTGATGTGAATATTTAATATTATCATTAATATTTAGAATGATAGAGCGTCGAATTATGATTTTATTATGAATTTTTAGGGTTATAAGCATACACTGGATTTATTTGGAGGTTTTTTTGTGTGTGTTGTATTGTCAACGTCTTTATATATATATATATATATATATATATATATATATATATATATATATATATTTATATATATATATATATATATATATATATATATGTCACAAAAAAATAATACATTTTTAGATTTTACACGAAAGTAGATATTCTTAAATTTTATGCGCTATAAACTCAATTGATTGCTGATAAGACTGAGATCTTACTTTAGATTTTTTTGAGATAAAATTACAAAAAAATATTTTGAAGTTCTATTTTTTTTCTTTCGACAAACGGAATCATAAAGAGGTGGCGCGTGAATAAGAATGAAGACCAATTTAACAATATCTATACATAAACATTAACAGTATATTTTAAGACTAAAAAGTAGGTATTAACTATGTACATGCTTAGTATATAATAGCACAGTAAACGAGAATCATACTTGATTTTGTACGAATTTTTCTATGTAAAAGTATTATGAAATAAACATAATTTATTCATATTGGACCATTAAGCGAAGACATATCAATATGATTTTGATTATCTCTAAAACTAGTCTATTTAGCCTATGTAAAACTATAACGAAATTGTTGTCGATTTCCGAAATTGTATTTACAAAATAAACATAATTTTTATATGACATATTTTCAGCATAGTAGAATAGTATGCGAAGACATCTAGTATGATTCCGATGATCTCTCAAAATTTGTCTATGTAGCCTATGTAAAATTATTACAGAATTGCTATCAATTTTGGAAATTACATTTACAAAATAAACATAATTGTTATATAACGTATTTTCAGCTCTTGCAACATATCAACTATCACATCCGTCGCAAGTAAGTCATTTTTTATTTATTAATACATATATATATATATATATATATGTATATATATATATTTATATATATATATATATATATATATATATATATATGTTTTTTTTGCATGACAAAAACATTTTTATCTGAGATGTATTTCTTTTAATTTAACCGATTCTTGCAGTTCAAACTTTTCCGCTCGATTTATCAATTTTAATTAGATTAACTTTTTTTTCACATAGATCGGAATAAATTCAACGACACTAAAAAATTGTTAACAATTTATTGAAGAATACAAATTGTGTAAAGACATTAATTTCCATTTTCTGCGGATGTGTTATTAATTTCCTTCAATTTATAATATTGATAGCTAAGGTACATGTTCAAATATCAAATTCATTCAGGAATTTTTCGGGATGTAAAAGAAATCGTGCTTATAGTAAAACAGTTGACTTTTTAATTTGTGAATATCCAGAATATTTAGGACCTCATTCTTTTTTAAATGTAGGTTGTGTTAAAGTTTATATTTTATCCCATCATTGAAAACGTGATCTAAATCGTTTTAGCTGTTATTGCGTGATGCCCGGCAAATAAATATAATGAAAGAATACATGCAACAATAAAGACGACCGACAATGATGTACACCCTCATGATTCTGCCCACATTCAAGTTGCTTACTCAAGCAATCCCCCCTCCTCCCTTCCTCTTGCCCGAACCATTCCATATTTTACCTTTGGTAATGCCCATTTCTCCCATATGTGTCTGAGTGGACAACTTCATTGCGCAATTTAAAACACACGTAGTATCACCATCTATTGATATAAATATGTATATTATATATTCGTACTATTACTATCCGTCGAGTAGCTTGACATTTATTTGTGTTGTTGCATTAATGCAACATAAATAATTTTTTGAAAATATTAAATTCACATATCTCTGATTGAGTGCACCGATTGTGATGAAAGAAAATCTAAACGTTCCTTGTATTTATTCCCTACATTCTTCTAAATGTTAAAACCAAATTGAATCAGTATTTTTTACGTGATATAATATTTTTGTTTCTATGATACTGAGTATTTAAGACCTATACCAGAATAGAATTTACTTAAAATAGTGTGAAATAAAAAGGAATTAATTTATATGTAATCAAAACTTTGCATTCTCTTGAAACATTTACAAATTCAATAATACTTTAATATTGCTGTGTGAATTTCATATAAATTAATTTTATCGCCATATATATATATATATATATATATATATATATATATATATATATATATATTTTTTTTTTTTTTTCTTTTCATAAAATAAATGTTAATTCGTAACAATCAAATGTGCTGTATTATAGAATTATAGAATATTATGAATGAAAATAAATGTCTTTAGGATCGTAATAATAAATTGAAAATGAAGCTGGATAATTTTGATGGCTTCAAAACGTTTTAAAACCGGAGTAAACTTTTACGTGAAGAAAGAAAATTTTATCAGTAAAATTCTAATAGAGGCTAAGTATTTCCAATGAAATTTTTACAAAAGTAGATTAAACTAGAAAAAATAACGTATTAGTAGACCCGCGTAGCTACCTTGTGGTTGTATAATATTCAGTAGCTTAACGTTTTTCTAAAACCTGTTAAACATGATATCAAATTTTAAAAAAAGTAATAAATCCAATAATACTTCGTTAAACGCAATTATGGAATCTAACATGGTAATTTAAAAGAATCACTTAAATAACAACTGAAGCGTCCTTAAGATGTCAGTAAAAAATAATTCCTATTCAAAATAGCTAGGTCATTAATATATTTCTATAGTTTTATATATCAACGATTAGTTTTATGTAATTTTATTGTTTTAAGTAATTTACATTAAATATTACATCGTATTTCAAAGCGAATACATAAGGTATTGCTACAACAAGTTAATGCTATATTGAATGACGCTCACAGATACACAGATTGATATCTTTATTTTGTATTATGTTAAGCTGAAACTAATCACAAAATTTCAGAAATTCTTTAAATTCAAAATACAAAATTATATTTGTTGACTATGTTGACACAGTAATCTACAATATTCTATCGTATCGATTTCTCAAAAACAAGCGGAATTGTATACGACCTTAAATTCCTAACATATTTACGTTTACAGTTCTGTGTAAACCATCTCGATGTTATTTTTCTCGTATATGTGATCTGTCAAAAAAAGTTTTCTTGCTTTGATACCTTTGTTTTCAGAATAATTACGTTATTGAAAATTTATATATTTATGAAAACTAGTGGCCACCCAGTGGACGAAATTCGACTGTAATGTCTTACTTACTTTGCTGAAAACACTAATAGGTTGGCGAGAGTAATTTAATTCAGATTGCTGTTAAACATACTTCCTTTGGGCATGGGTGTATATTAAGCAAGCTGTATTTCATAAGTATATAAAACACACATAACTATTAATCAAAATATAACTTAAACGCTTTTTTGCCTTAATATTCACACTACAGACTGTTGAAAATAAATAATTTAAATCACCGAAAATTTACAGCGCAAAACTCACTTCAGTCAATCTGATATTTTAAAATTCTGTGGCGACAATCTTTACATGCTCTGTGCGATTGTTTGACTACGGATATGCGTTTCACGTTGACAGTATGAACATAAGTATGTAATCTTGTTATGTGTTCGTAATGCATAATGTAATGTATTTGTAATACATATTATATATAAACTTTAGCTTTCTGCACTCCTTCTCCATATAAACTTTAATTTTGTCAAATCACACACTCCTTCATGCGCGCAATATACTTAAAAAGGGGTACAAATTGTTTTCTAATTTTCACCTATTAATTTTTAGGTATCATTAACACAAATTTATTTAGTTTTTCGTATGTTTCAAAATAGTGTGTGTAACTATAGTTAGTTACTATGTTTTATAGTACTGATTAAATATATACTTTATTCTTATATATTTATTTTCCTTCAGCAACTGATAGTTATTAATGTAACTAGGAATGTTTTGAAGATCTTTCTCCGTTTATTTACTTTTTTCTTTGACACTTAGTTTGCTGTTCAGTTGCCCGTCATAACTTCACACAGGGTGCGGATAACATTAAAGTGTTTTTTTCTTACTTGTGAATGTTAGTCATTTATTTAGTAAGTTTGAATAATAAATATTTGTATTACATTAATTCACCACGATATATAATACCCAAGTACGTCCAAGTATATCCCATTCACTTTTGATTTAGTAACTACTAATTGGTGTAATCAAAATAACTCGAGAAGATGATCAAATGATTTCATTAGTATAATTCACGATTACACGATTCAAAGGCTAGTTGCCTTTGTATTAATAAAGTTTTTTTTTCTCATTTAAAGTTTAGTTTACTCATATGACTTAACTTCATTTCTCTAGACGTTTATGTATTTTACCTTCTACCTACTTTCAAAAATACGGATACTGAAACGAATTGTTTAAATCGGTTGTCTTAATCAACCTTATTTCCTTACTAGCTATGTTCACGACTTCGTTTGCTTGTAATTAGTAATTTTTTTTCTCTTTTTCTGATATGTCGCTCTTGGGTATATACTATTACCATACCAAATTTCATCAAAATCCGTATAGTACATTTTGCGTGATACTCGCTCAAATTAACATAAAAACAGGCAAACATTCTAAAAAAATTCCGGCTTCTATTATCATTCTATAGATAAAGCAATCACATTTTAAAAATATTTCCAATGAACAGAATTAATTCTGTTACAATTTTATTAATAGTTATATAATATATATAACTATTAATAAAATATAATATTATATAAAATTATATAATATTATACTAAATAAGCAGCTTATTAAGTTATTATAATTAATTTCCGATAAAAAATCAACGGCAGGTTTAATAGAGAACACGAATTCAAATAATCTTTATTTTTAAATAGTCCGAGAAATTTTCTTGAGTTTGCGACGACAAGTGCACTGTCTACTTTTATTTGTAAAAGAATTAAGAGCTAAATTTATTTGACAATGTATAACCATATTTACTTACATGTACAAAAATTTTAATATACCGTAGTGTTTTTCTTAATACACTTTTGGTAATTTTTACAGCACATATCATATGACGACTAAATATTACTGAAAAATAGTTTAGGAAACCAAGATTTTACAAAAACGTTTTTAAATCATCTTTTTACGATTATTACAAAACTTAACAAGTCACGCTTTGTTGTACATGTATTCCTAATGTTACACATAATCCAATAAATACGCTGTTTTTGAGTCGTTAGTTTACAAAATAATACGTAGAATTCATATATCAATACAGACAAAAATTTAAATTTTCATTTGCATATTCGATTACTAAAACGAATCTAATGTCAACAAAATGTCTTTCGACCTATCTTTGTTTTTGTCCGGACTAAAGGATTTAACTCCAAATGCATTCTGCATAGGTTATAGATAGTAAATATAGAAACAATTCTTTTATCGTGAAAACTTAAATGGTTCCGAAGTTATGCTGATGTTGATATTGAATTCTGTGAAACGCACAGATTTAATTTTTGAGCCTCTGATACCTACAATATGCATTCAAATGCAATGGAATCTAGAAAACTTCCTGTGTGGAACCATATAATTAATTTACGCTTTTAACAGTACTTAATATTTTTTAAAGCATATCTCCATTTAAGATTATATTCTAAAGGTGCTATCTATGGATAATAGCAAACAAATTCCACAGAGCTTGCTGTATGTGCAGTAGGAAAATCTTTGATTAATTCCTATTTTCATATTTTACATCGATTTTTTTAAATACCCTTTCTTAACACAAAACATCGATTTTTTTAATACCCTTTCTTAATGCTAAACTCCAAGCAAATGAAGTCATGAACACAGCTAATTAAACATACGTATATCTTACGGGCTATTTTATAACTTATGATAATGGAATAAACTACTAAATTTAATCAAATTTCAAATTTCAAACAACAAACAAGTATTTTGTATAGATATTTATTCTCAAACTTTTTAAGTTATGGTTTGTGAAAATTGGCTAAATGTAAGAACACTTAATGCATCGTTATATCATTACGTGTATAATAGACGATAACGAAACGCCATATTCATTATTTTCCTAAAATACGTATTCTCTCATTTGTGCTTATCCATATTTTGGTTCTTAATATTGCTGCCAAATATGTGGTTAAGCTAAATTATTCACGTACAACATTATGTCATCGAGCGTGAAATAAATTCAGCCCATTAATCGCCAACTCGGACAGTACTTTTTGCCTCTATCTGACGCATGAAATGATTTACTGACTTCAACGCTACAGCGACGGCTAAGCTCTAAGATACATCGTCGCTTGTCCCTTGACAATACTCACTGGCAAAGGAAAAGTCTCTTCGTTATAATTAATTTTCACCGAAGAGTTGTGTGCGCTGTCCACGTGCTAATCTCCAAATAAAACGCGCGCTTAAATTTCCCGCATTGATATAAATTTTTTTCCCACAGTCGCGCTCGTCCACCGACACGGTACACATTTACGCGGTGGACTACGCGATCACGCCTATATCCTTGATAATTTTTTGGTGCATTTTTGGTATAAAACTGTAAATATAAAATCAAAAATCAGGATCAAAAATCGATTAATATAGTTGATAGACTTTTCTCACCTTACAAAGGTAAAAGTTGTTTTAAAAGAAGGTAGTTATAACGTCTTACAATTGATTTAATGAAAAATTTATTCAAATGTTCTCTACCAGACTATACTCACATTGTAGATAGCGTAATCTTAAAACAGTTATAATTTTTTTTAAACACAAAATTTCCGAGCAATCTTATCTAAAAAACTTATTCGTTTAAATTCCCCAATGCTAATATCTAACAATGATAGCAACTTCCTTTTTTTGGCACCAAAAATTATCATCTTTTGATTTTATCTCCGAAACTATTTTATCGATTTTACCAAAAACAACAAGTACCATCTATATATCAAAACAAAGAACCTGAAATATATCCATTGAAATTGGGGGAAATGGATTTTTTTCATATGCAGTAGAAAGATGACTTTTACGTTGATGTCATTGCTATAGTTATGTTGCTTGGCCTTTCGTAATTCAGAGGTAAATTTTGGTTGTGTGATTATTTCGGTAAGACATTGTTCTTCGTATACGATTATTGCTCACTATTTAGTTTCTACATCTTTTAATTACTAAGGGTGGTCGTTACTTTTAAGAAGCTGATTCTTTAATGAAAAGTGATTTAAGATGTGCTGGAAAATTTGAACAAACAATATTTCATTTTTTTCACAACAAACCTTACACTGCATTTTAATGTTTAATTTGACCCCTATAATTCATGTATTGTGAAATTTTATTTTAATTTTGTTTGGTGAGTTCCCATAGTCTGGAGTACCGTAGTTCCATAGTTATCATCTAAACAAAGAAATTGTGTTAAATTACCGTTAATAAAAATTATTGCATAAATTTCTATCTTAATAAGGTTGTAATATTTTTTGCAATACATTGCAAAAACTTTTATTAAAATCAGTGTAGTATTTTGTTTCAACTACGTGTAATATTTCGAAAGTCACAGCTTTTTTTGTGAGATCGTTTAAAAACATGAACAGTCATAATGATTTTTAAAGATATTTTGAAGAGTTTTTAAATGCTGTAAATATTAGTTTAAACAAACTAATCCATTATAACCATTAGAAAATTTAAAAGGTTACGGAAATAAGCCAATAATTTGGTCACCTAATGAAAAATTAGGAATAAATAAAAAATGAATAAAGAAATTCTATGTAATGTCCAGCTTCCAGACAGTTTTACGGTTTACTGTTCCATTAAGCACTGCTTCAAGATAGCAATTTTATAGAAATATTGTAAGTAATTTTATTGGATAAAATTTCTTACACAGTTCTATGTGAAATAAAACAGTTTTTATAAATAATTTGTGAAATAAATTTAAATTATCTTGATTAGTATTTCTTTAGAGTTTCGTAGTGGCACGTAGAACCCTTCTAATTTCGTCGTACCTGTCACCTCTCATACATTCATCTGTCACAACCACACAGTTCTAGATGGATATACTTAAAATTTTGCAAGTAAGTACATCATGTAAAAATTTGAATTTATGTGAAGCAATATACTGAACAAAAATATTAAAAAAAAGTTTTTTTTAATGTAACTCTATACATACTGGTCATGATACGATACGTCTGCACCCGATAAACGTGTCTGCTTTTATATGTTTAATCCTTTAATTTAAACAAATTATCACTATCTTCCGATAACAGTAGGCGTGTATAAATCGACTGTAGTCTCGATCATTTATTTCAATAATTAAGTGCCTTATCATATACCGCCCTCACTGCATACCGCACGCAACTTCATATCAATACTGGGACCTAAAATATAACTACCTAATTTGCATACGCAAAGCAGATATAATTGAATAAAATGTCATTCAAATTCATTGATATTGCCTCCATTGTAAATAACCCGCATATCGTGTTACCCCACCTATTTGACTGTCGGTTTGACAGTAAAAACAAATCCATTGTTATCGATAGTAAAAAATAATACACGAAAATAATACCCGTGCAGAATACTTATTTCGCTCCGCCTCACCCAAGAACGTTTCTGTAATTATAAGCAATCGACAATATGACGAAAATGGCAGAAGACATGAATATAAATAGACAATTTCCGCTTTGGCACAAACAAAAAGTATGCGATATCCTCCCTCGCACAGTGTTTTCCTTTCCTCTTTCTCCTCATTACATTTAGGCAGTTGCAAACTGAAATGACATCCGGCTGCGGCTTATACCCACTGTGCACTGTTATGATGCGGAAATGCGAAATTGAAATAAGAAAAATACAGTTTGTTTTAGTGCTTTTGCGAAAATGTAGTTTTTGAATTGCCAACATTATTGATCAATTTGAAGCGAGCTGAATAATGCTAACGTTAACTTTGTAAACACATCGAAATTCAAACAGTCCAAGAGATTTTGAGTATATTAAATATTTATGGTATATGTATATATATATATATATATATATATATATATATATATACATATATATATATATATATATATATATATATGTATATATGTATATATGTGTGTGTGTATTGCTATCAAGTTTCCACATTGGATTTCGTGAAAAAAACGAACCCTTACAAGATTACTCACATGTTCGTACGTCTACCAATCAGTGCCTGGCAATTTTTTTTTTATTTTATGTATAGTATGGATATTAATTGATATAAAAATGTTACAACCTTACAGAACTTTTTATTTTAAAATTTCATGTAAGATAGAGGTATTGTTAAAAATGTATGAAAGGGCACTCTCTATTCTCACGGGCAGTCTGATGTAGAAACGTGAAAGGTTTAATTACAACCCTTATGAACGTCAGTTAACTCTGAATAATACGTTTTAAAATATTTCACGGACACATAAAGTAATCGTATTTTTTTTGTTTCGTGTATCGTGAGGGATGCCAATTCAAAAAGAAATATAATAATAATAAAACTATTTTTTTAAGAATTTTATGAAAGGTAGTGAAGTGAAGAGTGAAAAGGTCCACACAAATTGTGCTTCCCTTTCTATCCAAAATTGTCGAAATCAAAATTATGAAAAAACAACTATATTAGAAGTCTACCTAAAGTTTACTGGAAAACTAATGCGTAGGTTCTAAATTTTGATGACGTGTTTGAGATTTTCGCGTTTTTTTACGGCTATGGAAGATAAACTAGGCAATATGTTTGTACAGCGAAAAATAATATCAATATTTGTAAATAGTGTATTAGGCTTACTATAATGTAAACGATTAAATGTTTATATATTTATATTTATATATATATATATATATATATATATATATATATATATATATATATATATAAGCGTGTCCGGAACTTTTGCAATCTAATTGAATTTTAAGCTTTTTTATGTCATTTGATTATATTAATCCCATAAAACAAGCTGTACAAAAACAGCAAATATGAAATTGAAATAATTTAAAGTTCCTGTATGCGTGCATGCGTGCGTCCTTACGTGCGTAATGCGTGCGTGCGTGCATTCATGTGTGAGTGTACATGAGGATTTAAAAATAAGTTTCACTCTATGTGATGAATCATCACTCTGCAGAAATTATGTTAGATTTTGTATACATAATACTCAAACGTTGATATATATGATTAATTAAAATAAAGATTCCACAATAAACTACGGCTAAATTCTCCCGCCAACTTCTCAAATTATCTCGACTTCGGAAAATAGCAGCGAAGCATTCCAGTGCATTGAATCAAAGCAATATAAGAAAATACTTATGGAGCATCGAGTGTTTACTTAAACGAAGTACTTTACCAAACTCACCTTGAATCTTTTCGTAATCCGGATAAGACCACTTCATAAGTCCTGTTTTTAGATAAATACATTCATTAGATGCGGTACGATTAATGTCTATATAACTGAGTACGGCAAATGAATGCAAGAATTTTGTCATTAACTCAAAATGTTAAGTTTGCTAATGAGATAGAGTATTCGCCGTCGGATTTAAATGTTAAACGTGATACCGATGAATCTTGTAAAAAATGACCTTTAACGCTGTATAGTATTAAGATGAAATTTTCACATTAAATTGTGCTGATAAACGTGCAGTATTAAGGTTTTAATTAGAATTTTTGTGCAGTTTTAAGACTTTGATTTCCATACAAAAATGTACCGTATGAATGTATCCACATCAAAATTAAGAAATTAAAATAAATGAGTTCCCGAAAGACATAAGTGTAGCATAATAAAAAATACATTTACAGTAAATTAAATGATTTAAAAGTCTTACAACTAACTAATTAACCTTTGGCTACAGATTGACTAATCCTATTTAAAAATATTGGATAGATATGTAACAAAATCGATTTAAACCTGAAAGATTCGATTGAATATTTTCTTCATTTTCTTTTATTTATCGGACTATATTCATTTTTTTAATTTTTCGATTACTATAAGTGGTTAATTTCTGATTGGTATTCTCAAAGGTTTAACTATTTATTTCTGTTTTAGTTTAGTACAGAGCCATACGGCTTAATATTGTAGCATAAAGCAGTTATAACAAATAACTTATTATAATTATTAATATACGTGGTAGAATTTTTTTGTAGGATTTCATGTTATCTACAATATCTTCAAACATTATTTTAATGTAATAATAACGGTTTAAAAGTATAACTTAAAAATGAATAAGACATTTCAACTCCCCTCAGTTAAATTATTATCATTAATTACCCGTAAGTTCTTAAAAGATATTATACATTCTGTGTCCATTTGCACCCCATAAGCTATACGATAGTAAAAGTTTCGTTCCAATTGGATAAGCTGTTTTTGTGTGCAAACTTAAAAAACGAAGAAACAAAATTGTGCTCTTTGTAGAATTAATGTGACTAAGGTGGTTAAAATATACCGCAGTGGCCCTTGTAGTTTTTGGATTAAATACAGACAAACAATATACAGTGAGATGTCTTATAGTTTCACTGAACAAGAATATTCGTGATGGCGGCGACTTCAGAAGCGGTAGCAGACGTGCTCTGAGCGCCACGTTGTAGGATTATGCAGAGCGACAATGGTATATAACGCGATACGTACGTATAATAACATATTCCATACTTATATTATTTCGCCACTGTTTCGGGTATTCTTCGAATATTTATTATGTTTATAGTCCAGTAGATGTCATTTATAAGTCTTATACTTCCTCGTTAACTTATTTCTAAACAACAATAGATAAGTGAATATTCAAAAATAAAGCGCACTTTACTTTTTTCGCAGTTGTCCTTGAAATTAATATTTGTTTAATATTATAAAGATTTATATAGATGATTCAGTTTTATAAGGTGCTGTAGAACTGAGGAAAATTAAAACTTAATTACATATCAACTGCATGAATTCGATCGCATAAAAATTCAAAGATAGCACATTAAAATTCCTTTGATGATATTAAAAATATTGATTTATTTTTTTTATCAGTATAGCATTAAGCACTGATAGTGAATACAATATTAACACCATTTAATAATAGTCTAAAATCAACTCTAGACAGTACCTTAAAATTCAATTCAAAATTAGATTAAGACTTAGATTTTTTAAGATTAGATCAAGAATTAGATTTTTTTGCAGTTATGAGCCCATTTCAGATGACCTAAGAGGTTTAGGTATGCACCTGTTTATATTTGCTAAATTCTATCTGGTTTATAAAAACAGTAGA
Source organism: Druceiella hillmani (assembly GCA_039881145.1). Taxonomy (NCBI): domain Eukaryota; kingdom Metazoa; phylum Arthropoda; class Insecta; order Lepidoptera; family Hepialidae; genus Druceiella; species Druceiella hillmani. The sequence continues at coordinate 22,775,610 of JAYKKI010000011.1, forward strand.
TTTTCTAAGTAATTTTAGTCGACAATTTGAAAAACTTCGTGGTTTTTAAATGTTTTGTATAAGTCATAAAATTAAAACAAAAAGCTCGTAAGATCGCTAAGTTTAGTACACATTTTTAAAATTACATTTATTTTTAATATTAACTAAAATTAGATTGCAGGTCGATCTGAGAAACATATTTCTTATGGCATTACATATTTTTTATAGTTTTAAACATATTTTTGTATCAATGTCGTATTACGCGTAACCACTTTTATGGCAAGTATTTCTTTATTTCAAATGAAGACCTTAGACATCCAAGCACACAAACAAAAACAGCCGGTTAATAGAATTATTTTCGTCAATTCAAACGGTGGTACGAAATATAGCCTAAAAGAGGAATAATTTTATCTATCTCATTTCAGTATTATATTGTATTCTCAAATAAATCTTAAGCAGGATAAGTTTTCTGGAGCAGTAAACGAAAGTGAGTCGTCACGCTTGGATCGGCAACACTGAATCGAGTAAACTCGGCTCCATTCGGAATCGGCCAAGCAAGTTCACAAAAAATAAATTTTCGTTTTGCAGAAGCCTAAATAACATATTGCACTATTTAATTAATTTTTTTCCATGTAACAGGGTACAATTTTACAACAGTAGAGAGGTAATTCTATTTCAAGGCCAAGGAAAGCAAAAAGAACAAAATAAGTAAATTTGTTTAAGACTGTTACCAATAAAAATGTTTATTTACGATTGAGTAAATGAAATAGAACCCTAACATTTCGAGAAAGTAATTTTACAGTAATTTCGGTAAATTCGTCAGCAAATTTAAAAAAGCCTGTACATTGCAAGTATTTTCGGTAAAAAATTAATTCAGAACATTATAAAGAAAATATAGAAATTAATTTGACTTTCGTTTTAAGGTTCCGTGCTTCATAAAGAAAAACAGAACACTTATAAGTACATTCATGTATCCGTCTGTCATAGCAGTCTTTTCTCAGAAACCGCTTGAATCTAAGAATTTGAAACAGTAAAAATGCATATTGATCCACACATATTTCAATAGCTGATATTCAATAATATTTATAAAGACATTTTAGGGGCAAACTCGGAAAAGATTGTAAAATTCTTCAGTACATAAATAGATAAAATTTATTGCTTTATTAATTCTATGTGAACTGATAAATTTTACTCGGGAATTAAACTAAACCAACAAAATGCAATAACTACATGTATTTAACACCATACTTTAAGTATACCCAATAACGCCAAATACGCATACATATATGGAGTTCGACTCCATTTCACGTGAAAAAATAAAGCCTATATTCTACTTGGGGTGCAGGTCCTTTAATAAAAATGAAGTGGTCACTAACAAAATGAAATTACGTTGGTAGGTAGCACATATATACAACACCACTATATTATGTGCTTACCGACTACCTTACGAGTACGGTATTACATAGCGAACATGGCGAAAGCACAGCTGTGAAAGCGTTGCCGTCAGCCGGTAACCTTTATAAATATGTTCACGCCGAATAGTACGACAGCCATTCTCCGAACTAAAACCATGTGCGAACGGGTCAAATATTTAGAGGGCTGCATGTTTCACACACATATTTATCGCGTTTTATTTTGACCCTTGTCTCATAGTATCGTCATACAGAGAGATCATAAAAGCATCTCATAATGTAATACTAGGGAATGATACGTGAGTTTTAAAGAATTATGCTTTTTATATTTATATGTAATTAAAATTGTTAGCGTTTCAACAAATACAGGTTATTTATAAAATATAGGTACCGGTCTTCCAATTAATATTATCTAAACAAATAATTAAATGGCGACAGAAAAAAACCATCAATGCTCTACATTATAATATAAAGAAAGTATATAACTTTAGCAAAACGTATAACCTCTCCATTGAATTAAAACTATCTTGAATTTTTTTTTCTAAGGGAATATATTTCAATATGGTTTATTGAAATATATTCCCATAGAAATACGACCGACCATAGGATATTTCTGTAAGACAAATTGTAGAGAATCATATGATAAACTCGTCAAAAGACGCCTGTACGTGGATGGCATAATGAAATGCGCTCTTATTAAAGTGAAAATAGTGACGTTTAATCATTTTTTATATTAATTGTAATCAATTTAATAACTTCTATGTAATCTCTATATATGGAATTATACTAAAATTAGAAAAGAAAATGAAAAATGTTATTTAATAATTAAAACAATTCTTGAATGTAAGCAGAATGCAGATAACAAAAAAATATAATGGTAGAAGTTAAGCACTACGATTGATATTGGAAATCATTTTTCCGATTTCGTTTCCAACTAAAATGAATAATATTCCTTTTTCCTTTTCAATAACGTTCAATAAGAATATGGAAGAAATTAGAAATAACTTTTGGTAAATGAATTTTAGTGTGCCGTACGTCAAAAGAAAAAATAGAACCGAAATCCCTCTCGTGTCTATCTCTGTAATAGCCATTTTTCTCAGAAACCACTTGACTTAGAAACTTGAAATTTGGCATAGTAATCAAATATATTAACTCGCACATATCTCAAAGCTAACATTCAAAAATATTGTTATGAATGTTTCAGGGGGAGGGGAGAGGCTAGAAAAAATATTATTTGAATTCCATGTTAAGTGTGGGTTGTTGTAGGAATGGGTTAATAATAAGGGTTCTTAATTATTTTCTTTACTTTCGAAACTACTCAACTTAAAATTATAAAAGAAATTGGGTTTTTAGAAATATATGCAAACGTTCTAGGAAAACTATAACGACTATGCTTTTATAATTATTTAAATGTTTCTTAACGCATGTAAAAAATAGAATAGGCAATATATTTACGTTGTGAAAAATTAGTATTTGTACATATTTTAATAGAAATATACCTGTACCTTTAAATTATAATAAATGCTTAAAAACGTAAAGATGTCTCCTAATGCGAGTTATAAAATTATTCATTGAATTTTTTTTTCTTTTCGAAACTAATATTATATTATACATCATTGTAATAGTTTGTAAAAAATAATAATTTTTTTGTTTTTTAAATAAACGAAAAGGATAGTGAAATACCTATTTTTTTCTGTAATATAATTAGACAATTTTTGTGAGCGATTTTTACCAAAACTAAACTGTAAATATTTTTTTCCCAAATTTTAATATAACGTCATTTTACACAATAGACAAATCCCTCGATGCGTTTTAAAAAAAAAATAGGTATGGTGAAATTAGTACTTTTCTCGGAATGTTAATTGTGTCATTTTTCAAAGCAATTTTTGTCAAAAGTAAGGGATAATTTTTTTTTAAAATGACTTAGTTTTTTAGACAAATCGCTCGACGAGTTTTTCAAAAAATAATAAGTATGGTGAAATTACATTTCCTGTATTGTTATTTCTACAACTTTTAGCAAAAGTAAAAAGTAAATAATTTTTTCTTTTTTCAAAATTTTAATTTAACATAATTTTACATTGACTTAATTTTTTAGAGAAATCGCTCGACGCGTTTTTAAATAAAATGAAAAATGAAGTGAAATTATTACTTTTGTGTGTACCTGTAATGTTGATTGTTCAATTTTTGAGCGAAATTTTTACCGAAACTAAACAATAAATAATTTTAAAATTTTAAAGTAAGTAGATATTTATAGTTTGGATAAAATATAAAAAATTGAGCGAATTTTGTCGACAACGCGTTTTACACGACAACTATCTTAATATGTGAAGACGGATAGTATTCTTTACATAATATATTAACACCAAGCTGATATCTGATATTTCGCAAGTGTAAAGACTCTGAATTAATGTAAAGAATTATTGAATACTCCTGTATTGATTAATACCGTATTATTAGATTCTTCTGTAATTTAAGTGTAGGCGCTTTTGGAATTAACCGCACTATTTTCTTTTGGACTAAGTGAATAATACTTTTCTTCGCAATGACATTTAAGTAAAAGATGGAAATTTATTTAACATGGCTGTCAACGTGTGTAGACAATTATTTAGAAAATTATTTTTACTTTCATCGTATAATGACATGACAGCCCTTTGTGGGCTGGGAATTTCTTTTGCAGCCTGGACCAGGCAAGTCTCGTCTATAGAGCGCTAATTCTTAGCATTTAGTACTTTGAAGGCAATATCTACGCGATATCTTATTTTAATCTAAAAAAGCTTTTCTGCATTTTTACAAGTTTATTATTACTGAATGATGAGTTCAAGATAGCACTTTTCACACAATTCTTAGCGTCATGCTGATATCAGAGATTTCATAGATCTTAAAGAATAGAGAGCAAAGATTATCCAAGCTTGCTAATAAGTGTGTAGCAGTATACAACTTGTATTTATTGCTTTAACACAGGATTGTAAGAGGTATTCGTAACGTAAAGTATAGACGCTCTTGGTATTAAGCGCCCGATTTTATTTCCAACCGAGATTAATCATATTTTTCATTTGCGATAATATTGAAATTGGAAATGGAAGTTTCCAATTTCAATATTATCGCAAAGGAAATCTTGAAGTACAACTTTTCCCAGTCAATACCAGCCTTATCTACGAAAATTGGCGTGGAAAAGAATGCGATCTTTCTTCTGAAGCCCCATCCATCTTTCATTGGAAGCTAGATCAGGAAGTACGTTAGTTAGATTTATTTATATTTATAATATGTGCATGTGCTAGTCATACGCTCATACTGTAAAAAATAAGTCTAACTAAAGTACGTATTATTATTTTTGTTTTTACTCTATATATTTTCACCACTAACACGAGTTTCAAATGTGATTACGTTATGGATCCTTTGAACTTAATGAATACTGATAAATAACAACTACAATTTTTACTTTAACTACAAATTAATAAATTAAAAGTATGTGGCATACAAAAACCATTAGCCACAGAATGGTGTTTTTAATGGTATTTTCCTTTAATATCTATAACTATTATAGGAACGTATAAAAAAATAAATCTATGTTTTGAAACCATTAATGAAGACCCTGCTTAAAAGTAGTTTTTTTCTTTAATTAATTTACAAATACTTTATTTCTTTATTTACGGTGATAATGAGTAACGAATTATTCCGTAACTCATTAACAAAGTTTTAATTTGGGCGTAAATTTTTACGCCTAAATTAAAACTTTGTTAATTTTTATTTTCTTTTTATCTCATTTGTATATTTACAATGCGCTCTTTAAAATGTACAAAATTAAATAATATTGATCAACATCGCATAAATGTATGACAGACCTAATTCGGCGGCAGTGATTTAGTGTGTAATATAGCTAAATGGCGTATCCGTCTCATATTTCCTGGGAGGTGTTTTCCGTATTTTTAGCTATGTTTTCTGTGCCTGTCTGAGCAACAACTGTCCCGTATTTCTAGAATTTATTGTAAGCAAGGTTACGTACATACAAAGCTAGTCAGGAGCTTTCGTATTTCAGTGAAGAGTTCACACTTGTAGATTAAATTTGGTAATTGAAGATTTAATTTCTTTGCCAAGCTAAAATTTGAATGAAAAAATTAATCAGTTATCACATTTATTTTGAATACTGATGCCCGTAGACAAATTTAATATCGACATCGTTTGTATTGTAATTATTGCATATAAACCACCGATACACTAGTGAGCAAACTCGTCACAATTGTTTATTGGCGGTGTTATTATTTGGCTCGTCTTGGTATTTCAATGGGCGACTAAAACAGTCGAGTCTCGTACGCCAGTATGAAAACATTTGAGGTTTATTCAACTCCAGATTGCCTTTGCTATTAACATGCTTGTTCAGAGGCAGAGCTTCTTAGCTATTTAGCCGAGTTATGGCAAAATTTGGAAAATAAAAGACGCCGAAAGTACGGATAAAGAATAAGCTAGAGAAAAGGGTATGTCTTGCTCAATTAATTTAATAAAGGAACTTTCTTTGCAAGAACATGACTTAAATACTTAATTGCTCGGAATTATTTCATCGATAGTACTAAAAATATAATATAATATAAAATATATAAATTTTTAAAAACGTTCGAATATCTCACACTGGTTTTTAGCGTCCGGTGGGACTGAAACAAATTTATTTCTTCTATAGTTTTCTTCTTCAAATTTAAGATATGATTTAGGGCGAATAATCATCACGATGCACTACGAGCTTTACTTCGTTTCTAAAACATCTCAAACCGCGATTTTATTGCCGCCCAATAGCAGAGCTATACCGGCGAACCACAGTGTTTTTACTCATCAAAGGATAATGGGCATAAGATTTGAGTTACGATTTTAATTTTCACTTTCGATATCCAATTAACTTGGAAAAATAATAAAAGACATTTATGACATTATTGTGAGGTATGTTACTACCAAAATCTTTTCCATTGGTTCTGTTTACGAAGTTTAATAAAACGTTTTTCAAAACGCATAATATTTTCACTGACGAAGTAAACAGTGCTAGCAAAAAGCCGCGTGGCACATCTGTGTATCGTATAGATCCGTTTCATGGTTAATGGAAAAAGAGTTAATGAAGGATAACGAAATTTTTTAACAACACGATTATTTAATATTACACACAGTGGTATTTATTTCTTGATTGACGTGTGAATAAAAATTCTAAAAAAAAAGATTATATTTCGTTTAGGGTTGGAATTTAATTTTTTATTAATGTAGAAAAATGTAACCCCAATTTTTGCATAGATCTCTTAGATTATTAAAGTGAGAAGGGTCTTGATATGCCAACGATAGAGAAATAATGCCTATGATAGAGAAATAGTAATTTTATTTGAAATTTATTTTATATGTTAACGCTAGTTACTATTATGATTAGAATTCGTTTTAAATCTATGCACAAAAATAAGAAATATTTTCACGTAATTTTTATCATGATATATTTCAAAGTATATTATTTCTTTTTTCTTCCATTTCAGTAAGAATTTTAATTAACAAATAAATAAATATATGTGTATATATATATATATATATATATATATATATATATATATATATGTATATATATATGTGTGTGTGTGTGTGTGTGTGTGTGTGTATAAATCAGAACTTTAAAAGAGTATATCCTACTAAAACTAAATTTCATAACAGTGTAACGAATTGTTTAATGGTCACATCTCAGTTTTTCTTTCAATTTACGTACTGGTGGATAATGAAATTTTATACCAAGAGTTGTTTCGGTTTCTTTCTATAACTACAGGGCACTCTTGTCTTTCACGGCATAATGACTATAAAATATATTGACGAAATAAGGAAAAGAACATTAAATATACACAGGTATATATTAGTCTAATACTTTTCCTGGAAAAATCATTATAAAGTAAGTTTTGATATAAATTTACTAGTTTGGTAGTTTTCCTGGAAAGACCGAAAGCTATTATCAAGACAACCTTCACTTATAATGAGATGCTAAACTTCGTAAATTGAAAAAAAAATACTTTAAATTAGTTCGAATATGAACCTAAGGTAAGAAGACTTATATAAACAAGAAAATTAATGCAAATCAAAGGTAATAATACAGAATGTGAAACTTAATCACTAAAATACATTAAATAAGCAGAAAGTGATATGAATGTATTTTATAGTCAAAACAATTTTTGGAAGAAAAATTCCCACCAAAATTTGAAACTTCTAATCCTAAGGCATATACTGCATAAACATTTTTTGTACATGATTTATACTATTTACATACAATTCAGTTAAATTCCTGATAGCTAATAAATATTCTGAATTCTTCACTACTTTAAGTTAACGTCGCACTATTGCGTCGTTACTAAATTGATTTAAGCACTAAGTTCTTTTTTGTTTTGGTTCTTTGACAGGAAACCAATTTCAGAAGTAAAGCGAGTTTTATGTGTGAAATTTAAATGTATGAACTACGAAAAGCTCTTACATGAGTAAAAATCATTCATTTCTGCGGCACTAACTAAAAAAAATCCCAAATGTAGCTTAGTGTACACGTGTCAGAAAAAATTTACAAAAATAATGAAAATAAAGTAAATTGCTTAAATTTTTAAACTGAATATTAACGATATTTGAAGTTGTTTTTGTTGAAAATTAGCATAAAATTCTAAACAATGAGTTATGTGAAACATATGTAAGTTTCAAATGCAAGAACAGAAAAATATTTTTGTTCCGGTGTTTACTTATATCGACTAAATTAATACAAAGTTTCAAGAGGATTTATTGGAATATTATTCTAAATAATATTTCCTGTTATATGAATTTTATTCTAAATCTATACTGGACTTATCTCAAATTTAAAATTCTATAACGCATAAACTTTAGTAGCACTGTTTCAGTAATTGCTATTTATAAAATTCATTTTTTGACTTCGTTTTGTGTGTATAATAAATTTAAAATAATTGTTGCATTTCTGTTAATAAAGTATATGTCTAAAATTCTAGCAAATTTTAAAAAATACTAGTCGATTATTCACTTCAGCGTTAAATACCATATTTCAACTCTAAAAATAATTAAACATATTTCACTGTAGTCGGTTTATCATGCAAACTAATTTAAATAAACGAAATTCAGTCGTAAGGCAGTAAGCGTAACGTTATCTAATTTACTACGAAACATTGATCGTTTAACAAAACTTGCAGGCAATCCGATTTAATCTTCCTTGAAAACGAGTCAAATTATTGCTCGGTATATTTTATGTTTTGGAGAAGAATCATTCTGTTACAAAGATTTTCGTTGAGATAATTTACGATTTCTTGGGGCGCCGTTTGCGTTTATATATTATAACATAAATTGAATACGAGAGTAATATTTTTGTTCGATCGTGAAATAAAATGAGTTTATATTTCAAATTTAAATAAAAATAATATTACCTCTTAATTATTAATAATTATATTTCTTTTCTAGGTGGAATAAAAGAAGAGAATGGATCGATTTTTCAAAATTAATATCTAAAATAAAATTAATATAATCAATTAATAGCATTATAAACATTTTCGTATCTATCATTTGTTACTTTGCTTGTTTTAAACCAGATCTTAAATTTATTCAAACGAATTCAAACTAAATTTATTTCAAACGAAGAGGATCAACTGTTTTGTTGTCTGTGAAGATGTGAAATAAAATAATATAATTTTGAATAAATAATTGTATGCTTCTTAATTAATTATATTTGTATTTTACTTGTTTTTAGTGTTATTTTCAAAACGAAGAATATAAAATAATTTTTATAACATTAAAGAAATTAATTTTTAGGGTTCCGCACCTCAAAAGGGGAAAAGGAGCCCTTATAGGATCATTTCGTTGTCCGTCTATCTGTCAAGACCCTTTTTCTCAGAAACATGTGGAGGTATCAAGTGAAATTAATATCAAATACTTAGGTCCGTTGTCCCTTGGAGCTGTAAAAAAATTAAAATTCCAAGTCAACGCAATAACCCCTAAAAATACAGCCATTTATGCCGCATTTTTTGACACTCACAAATAAATCAAAACCTAAAAAATCAAGGTAAAAAATAAAGGAAAAAAATCCGAAAATCGTTCAGTCCTATTTATAAAAATAATAGTTTCCATTAAAACTTATTGTTTATAATATCTGTTCAAACTGATAAATAATCTTTGCTAGGTAGTAGCAGAGATGTAAAAAAAGATGAATGACGTCTGAATATTTGGTTCACTGAAATCAATATTATTGAAATAATAAAATATCATCCAAGTGCATGTTAGAACACGCATAAAGTGGTTTAAGAAAATTAAACAATATCATTACACTAGTTTTAATAAATTGCTGGTACATAAAATTATTTTAGATCATTATGAAAAGGAGGAAGTGGAGGGGGGAAGGAAGTACCATGTTACTTTTAAAAGTAGAACTCATATCACGAGGGTTTCACGCACATGCAGGTACTCATAACAGTTTAAACGATTAAGGATATACATACAGTATTTATACTAAACTGTAAATATTAATATTATTTTACATACAGAAAAATTAACACATTTTTCATCGCCGTATCGTGTGTGTGTGTGTTTGGGTTCAATAAAAAAATGAAAATTTGTGTTATTTTATTAAAATTATTAGGATAATTGATACACAAATGTGCTTCTGTATAATGTCATTTCGGTTGAATTTACCTATGTGTGCATTTCTTCAAGGGACACCATACTTTCGCTGATGAAAGCGAAGGATAAAATGAAAACCCGCTCAATGAAAATGATATTAAAAATCCTATATGGCACTTGTTTAGAAAAGTTGTTGCTGAATATCCAGGCTAAAAGCGTGTAGAAAATGTTGCAAATCCTAAATGTGGTGGAAAGTGAACAAGGAAAGATATTAGTTACTTTTTCCTCCATTAAGACAATATTTAGTTTTGAACTCGAATATAACACTATTTCAATTTAATTTCTGTTTTTTTTCTTGATATATAGTTGTTTTAATTAGCTTAACAGGGAAATTTGTAAAATGAAATTATTGAAGCAAATTATCCAAAATATGAATAAAATTTGGAATTTTACTATTATTTATTTAAATATTATTTGTTTACTCTTTAACTATTTGGAATTTTATTACATTTTTCAAACACATGGTTTGAAAAATAAGTCACAAATTGATCTAAAAAATGAAAACCCATTCTGAGATGTAACCCATTCAGAGATGTCCGAAAAAAAATTGGTTCCTCTTTACTTATATGAGGAAATATATCTAAAAAATCAAGTTTTTGCTATTTATGATTTGAGATCTACGTGTCTACTTTGTCTAATACTATAGAAACTGTGTGGCTGTAACTGACGAACAAATGGATGAGCAGCCATTCCAAGGGTTAATTGTTTTACCAAGGAAACTTAAAAATAAGCTATAGGAAATTAATCCGTCGCATAATATTCAATAAAATAACTTAGTTTCTTTTTCTTTATTCTTTATTGCATGTTACAAGTCAATCAATTCGACATGATTTAAAAAAAAATTCTAAACTATTCTCTATAAGGTTAATAAAATAACTTTAACTTAAATGGTAGTGTGTGGATACATGCAATATTAACCTTTACTTGCGTATACTGTACTTTAGGTACATGTCATATATAGAGAAATCAATGTCTGGTAATAGATTAACATCTGCATAACTGTTGTATTTATCTATAGGTATTATTTATTGCAAAATGTGTGTTAAAGAAAATTTGGTAAAAGTAGGAATGCTCTGTTTTAAATCTCTATATTTCTAGGGTGCAGCTGAGGAAGAGGCACCCATCTCAACAATGTTACTTTTACTGATATTCTACGGCATTTTTAATGTTAAATCTTTTTTATCATATGTTTCCTAAAAATACAAGTTTTGTTGTATTATCACTTTAGACTACTTTCCATCTTTTCAATATCGAACAAATTCACCTGAATGAAGAATTACTTGTAATTAAAAAATATAAGAAATTATATTTAAACTAGTGACTTCATTAAAATTGGTTTCCTCTAAATATATGAAATCCACGGAGATTTAAATGTAATCTCTATGTATTTCAATATTCCACGAACGCCAGTAATTCTTTTTCAAAGTCTCGATCGAAAAGGATAATAATAAAAAGGCGGTTTTAATAAAAATGCCATAATTTATTAAGCCGAAAAGTTATATAATATTATAGTTATAAAAATAAACCATAAAGTCAGCACTTTTGGCGTCGGTACATAACCGACCTAGAAAAGTTTTGCTATCGGATATTACCAATTTCACAGGTGGCATAATAAAATATAAAGTCCGCACCGAACTCGAATAGCCAAATTTTACACCTGACGAGTATAACACGGAGTCGACAAAATTAATACTACACGAATCTAGGAATCGTGCGAGGAATCATAAAAAGTGTGAACCTTTGAAAAGTTTACAGGCTTCCGCCAGCCGAGTATCAATGTGTCACCTCTTACTTTAGAAAATTGAGCACGTAGTTGGTGCTGCGAAAATGTGTCTGAGAAAAAATTATGATTTTAAACGTTTCGGAAAAGTTTTAACCGTAAAATATCGTTTACAATTTGGCAATCGAGTGTAATTTTGTCATTTCCTGACTTTTCTGTATTTGTAATTTCGGGTTGGATAATTTTCTATTTCAACTTGATTGCCAATTTTCGAATATTTATTAGCAGCCGTACATCTTTAGTTTTTGTTTCATCGTTCTGAAAGGCGTTATTTTTAAAAGTTGTTCTTTATTTAATTTTCTACGTTTCATATTAAAAGTAGATAGAGACAATAATAGATTACGGAATCATATCACTATACCTAACGTATATAAATTTTTCGTTCGATAATATGTTATACGTATATTGCAATATGTTCTCAATGCCCCCAAAAAAAAGTACACCATGCAATCTTACAAATATAGCGTTATTGAACTAATATATTTTCTAATATACTTCTAGACGGACGACTGTACCGACATTGTAGATGGGTTGCGTGCGCCCAGAACAACGATCCTAAGCGAAGCGCTCGTCTACATTCCCATTGTATGCTCTAATGCCGTATGCCGCTGTCTTTTCTGATTATTATGATAAGATTTTCCACTCTTTCGCACGTCAATTTATTTGTTAGTTCAGTCTTAGTATCCTATTTCATGATAATTACGTATATTTATGTGTTCGTAATTAATATTAGTTTTTATCCTGTTTTTTATTTCTCATTTATGTGATTATAATTATTTTTTTTAAATATTGCTTATTTTCCTTAATTTTTACTAAATAATTACCATTACGTATTGATTACTATAATTTTTTATCATTATTTTGCATAGTTTTATACAATTAATGATAAAATTTAATATGATTTGTAATGTGTATTATTTCTTGCTATTCGTTCTCTGTATACCGATACCGCTCACGTTTAGACGTATATAAATATTTCAGTATTTCTATTAAACTATTACAAATATTAATGTGATTTTATATGTTATCGGTGTAAATATATTATCTGGCATATCTTTCACAGACGTAAAAATATTTAGAATTTCTATAAAACTATGAGGTATCAATGTTTTCTGGTAAAATAGAAGTAAATTTATTGTAATGTTTTTTCCATAATAAACGTAATAAATATGTTGGTTTTCAAATAATAAACCAACATGAAATTATTAATGTTGCAAGTATTTAATTTGCACCAAAATTTTGATATGAATATTTTAAGTGATTATAATAGAATATTTGAAATATAGCATATGTATCAAATTAAAAAAAGGAAAGATAAGTGAATGATCTTAAAAGCGTTCTTTTTTTCTTTTGCCCTACAGAACTCTAAAGTTAAATAACAACGTACGTAGAAAATGAGTTTGTTGTTTTAGTTTTAGCATATGAGTAAACCTTACTGGAAACTCAAGATTTACAAATACATAATTACAATTTACGTATGTTTTTCGCCTTATATGGTAAATAAAGAAATATAAAAATTTCAGTTTAAACGTATTCCTCAATTCGTTCTTATGATACCCACCTGCTATTACTATGACGTTATCGATAAGACGTCACTAATTATTAATTATGTAATTTTAAGCTGAGGTACACCAGTCACCAACGGAATGCCAAATGTTTTGTTGCCGCTACTACGATTTTTAGAATAAAACTCCTTTTCTGTTTGACCAATCCATGTCTTTTTAGGTTTAGCATAATCTGCATGCTACCTATATTATATCAATACATTAAAAAAAAAATGAATTAATCGTTTGCCCTCTTTTTTTATCATTAATTGCTCTGGATACAATTCACAAGAAAATATTTTCACTTAGCCTTTCTATGCTTTCATTCTAATATTTCATTACGTCATATAATATTTATTGGTTGTTACTTTCTAATGATATCATTTCTATAATATTATTTTATACTCTTTCTCTTTTTTTCCATACATTCGCTTCAAAGTTATAAAAATCACTTCCCCTTAATTATTTTATGAAAACGCCTTACATATTAGTTAATAGTGATTCATGTTACCGATTTTAATTTTCTCACATAAGTTCAAATGTTTCTCAGATTATCACAATTCTGTCTTTAATTATTTAACATTTAGACATTCGATACTGTATAGACATTCGATACAGTAATACAATAAATAATAATAAAGTATGAGAAAAAAATCTTATATATATATATATATATATATATATATATATATGTGTGTGTGTGTGTGTGTATGTTTTTACAGAAGTAATACCAAAGAGCCCTTTATTGTAGCCCGGTTTTTTCATAAGTTAATATTTGATTTATTTGATTACACTTTGAGGTAATAATCCCAATCGAATTATAATTTTGTTGATAGGTCATTTGTTTTGAAGTTTCTTTTATTTTTATTTTTTGAATCAGTAATATTGGCTATACCATTTTTCGAAAGCCAATTCACAATTCTGATAAAACCATATTAATACAATAAACAATAATTAACCCCAAATAACTACCCCGCAATTTAAACAAAGCTCTTCACTATTTCCCGATTAAATATTCACACGTATAAGTTCCATTATTTTGTCGCAATACATCAAACGTCACGATCGTTGACGACCTTTCAATACCAGAGCGATAAGGGTGTGCCGTACCTAATGATACATTCGTTCACAAATACTCAGATGTGTTTAAACAAGCTTTGCTGCTCGTATGTATGTAATTTAAGCAAAACAACGATACTATATTATTATCTAAAGAGCTGCTTCAAGGGCCATTTGGGACCAGCCAAATTCAAAGCGGATAAATTTACTTGAGGCGAATTTATTTCCTTCTTTCCTTTGGAATAGAAAACAATTTAAATAGTCATTAGCATAGAACTAACTATCCCATCCATTTATTTTGGTCATAGTTATGGGCGTGAATATTCGATTAGCGATAGGCTGCATCGATGTTTACAGGGGTGGTTCTGTTGTGTCTTTTTTTTCGTATTAACCTTTACGTCCAAGAATATGTTGTATAAAATTATGTCATACTTGCAAATTATGTTATTCATTAGCACAAAGTAATATTCTACAGCGCTAACCTTTTTACTGTTTACCAAGATTGTTATGCGCAAAGTCAACTTGTGTAATTTTTAACAGGAGTTTAAAACAAGATATTCTTTTCCATCATATATTGTAGGTATGTAACAACACAAATCGAAGCACCTTTTAATATGTCTTTATTACGATGGAAGTTGCGCCTTTATTTGTAAATGCGCCTAAATTTTATATTTATGCGAAGGCTGCGCTTTTCTATGCATAATATGTTACATTTTCGATGTTAAAGCTGCTAAGATTAACTATTCTTAGATCGATATTTTACAGTAACGAATATTGAATTTATACCAACAAATGTACACACACACGCAGTAATTGTATTAAATGAAAAAAAAATCAACCCTCATTAGGGTTGTTTTACTGAACGATTTAGTTGCAATAGTTTAAGCTGTTTTATTGTCAAATCGACTTGTTTAGCTACTTATAAACATGTCAATATCAAGACAACATCAATTAATTATCATTTGACTTGAATAGTTAATATGGATGTTGTGAAAAATATAAAATTTTGAAAATTCAACCTTCATATAATAATAATTTCCATATTTAGTGAAAATTGTATAACTTGATAGTTTTATGTTTGACATAGTCATTCAAATGAACGATTTACATTAAACATTTTTGTTTGCCCTGGGTTCTTAAAATTTAAAATAATTATAAAAGAATGTTATAAACAGGAAATAGTTTATTGCTATAAGATTTGTTTTTGAAATGGAGATTTGTTAATGAGTTAATTGAGTTTTTTTGGGAATATTAATGCGAAAAATTAATATTTTACCTTTCATTTGTACGTGAAAATGGTGTTTATATTAGCTTCAACAAGATTAGCATCGTTTAACCAGAGAATTATAATTTCGAAAAAACTATTTTAAGAAACCTTAAATATAAAATATCCCGCCACTCTCTCTTTGCTCGCTTCCCTTATTTTATTATATATGAAACTACTATTAATCTCGTGATATTACATTGCATTAAACACCAAATGAGATATTTAAACAATTAAATAGTACTTATTTTGAAAGCTAGTTCTTATTTACATATATATTTTTGTGAGTACCTCAGTAGTTGACTGAGTGTCGCATATAATATGTAATAAAAGTGCTTAGAGTATGTAATATATTTTTACACTAGTCTCTCAGCTAAAAGTTAACTTTCCACAGTAACGTTTCTCTCAAAAACGGAACTCTAAAAAGCTCCTCTTAAAACCACCCCAAAATGGCAATCCACATTAAAGTTCCACCACATCAACACTCCATGTGACTTTTTGAAATTTGTACCCCACAAGAAGAAGAAAGACACTAAGAATTGTGAGTACAGTTTTAAGGCGGTTTGACTAAAAAGAGACGGCAATAACAAAGGCTCGACGATAGCGAGCGAGTGGGAGCGGTTGCTCCAGCACAGCATTAGTAACAGGCGACGCTATCCTTCCGAGCGCTGATGGAGGGCAGTGACGTAACGCCATGCGCGGTTCTTTTCCCCGCCCACTTCCCGAATCGTATATCCTTGTAATGCCGCAATTATTATAATCCTTCAATGTCGGAGTTTATTATTATTTTTTGTAATTTAAATAATTCTATTTTTATTTAATTTTATTGCCAACATGATTATATACGATTTTTGTATTTGACTTACAGACTGGCACAATCAAGTTATATACTAATAATTTGTTTAATGAATTTGTGAAAAATTGCTGGTTTAAAATTGTTTTCCTTTAATTCTCAAAAATATTGATGACGTTGTTATTTATAATAGCAAAAAAAGATCAGTAATTAAATGAATGAAAACAAGGATAACATTTCCTTAATATTAATTTTTGTTTATAACTTTTTTCATATGCGATAATATAATTGTAAACAAATGTTTTGCTGGGAATCTTTTTCGCCTGTGTATATTAAGGGTATACAAATACACAAACGCGCACGGGCCCATGTGTAGTTCCTATCGCACACGCACGCCCGCATGCACGGATGCGTACGAACACAGGTTTACACGTAAATATAGCAAATGTCAAAATTATTTATTTAATTGTTAGAACACACGCATGGCGTAAAAATTAACATTTTGTTTAACACAATGTAAGAACTAATTAATTTTAACTACCGTAAATGAATAAAATTAAATATTTACGGAAAAACGAGAAGATTAAACAATATCAAATACTAACAAAGAAACGTCCTTTCAAAGTAACGCCTCACCCCACATCGGCGTTACAGCCATGGCAACGCAGCATTCACGGTAGCACGCAGCACCCCACTTTCAGTTAGCTAGAGAATGCCGAGCGAAGAGGGCGCGTCCTAGCCTCAAGTTGGATTCCGCGATATTCTTACTGCTACACGCTATTTGCCAGCGCACAATCAACAAAATATATACAAACAAACAGCTCTCCAAAAACAATTTTTAAATTTTTTCAATTTAATTTGAATTAAAATATTGTATTATTTTAAACTATTTAAATCAGTTTAAACTATGGAACTTTCGTTGAAATTCGTAACAAAAAACTTTATGTGAAGACAAACTTTCGCAAAAAAATTTAATTAACATAGGTGTTATACTTTAACTACTACAAGACGATGAACATATTTTTTTCATACTGCAATTGAAAATAACTTCCAAAATGATTTTCATGAACTCTGTGAAAATGCGTGCCGTAGCGTACTGGTTTTTCTTGGCGGTCTATTTATCTGATCCAGTCGAGTCGTCGTCCGGTATGGGGCCACCTGAGAAGATTTCCCTCGGTAAGTCACTTATGTTAGTTTTGTCCCTTATGAATCGCTGCGATACTTGGCTGTGGCGCAACGTTTTTATGATAATGGGCTTTCCTTTGACGAAACTTTTTCGCAATTTATTGACTACACTTAGTTCCGCGAGTTTTCTGCTATTACGCTCTTTTGTTTTCTTTATCGCGTTAAATAAATATATGGTTTGAACTTAATTTTATTGGTTACTGTAACCTTATAATAGTAAAGTGCAAAATTCTTTGTTTTCAAGATAAAGATAAAAGTACCCTAGCGCATAATATAATGAATAGCGATTGAAATTCAAATAAATCTATGCTTCGCCACGTTATAATCAATTAATTTCTTATTCTGTGACTAAAATGTGTAGTTAGATATTATACCAGTTTATGTATGTATATATGTATATATATGTGTGTGTGTGTGTGTGTGTGTGTTTTATTTTTAAATACCTTGTAACCTATATTTGAATCATGCATTATGGAATGAACTTGAATTTTAATTACTCTGTTAAATTATGTAGAATACAAATCTAAATTCTCCGTAGTTCAGATAATGTTACCGCGGTAATGAGCTTAAAGGTTTGATTTATTGGCATCAAGTGTATTGTTAATTAATTACCTCGCTAGAATTTAATTTATCTTTAATATTTAACAACACTTATTTAATTATAATCGATTTTTATAGGTTTTCCTGACTTTTCAGTTATTTTCAATTAACAAAGATATTATTAATTCATCATCGCATAATAGAGATCTTACACTTATATTAATAGATATCTATCCAAAATTAAAAATGTAGTATGAATGAAAGGAATTCGGATTAAAATTGAATAAAAAGCAGGTGGAACTTAAATTTCAATCAAACAAACCTGATCAAATTACCAGCCAGATCTAAATTTACTAGCTGAATTATAAGGGGTTTACATTATGTACAAATTTAGCAAAAAACAAATTTCAAACTTAACATCTGACGGTAGGTTATCCGCCATCCATTGACGTCTATTGTCTCAGTTTCTCAATTATACACATCTATTGTTCCCCAAAAACCCAATATTTAATTTAAAAGAAGTAATTAAAATATATTGAAATAATTACTGATACAAATTAGAAAATACAAAAAATATTATAAAAATCAGATAGTAACCAAAATAAATAAAAAAAACAAGTAAATCTATATCTACTAAGTAAACTTAAGTAAATATGAAATGCTACTTATTAATTTATAAAAAATATGGACCGAAGTGTAATTAAAATATGAATAAAAATATTAGGTACTAATGGATATTGATCAAAATCAAAAAGACCGATTTCGTATACCGAATACAATTCTTTTTTCGTTAACGATGCGCGCTTTCTTTTTTAAAAACTTAAATAGTATACTTAATGAATTTGTTAAGATCATCCGCGGTTGTATAATTAATTACGTTAGGTCAAAATTGAAATGAATACGCCACTCGCTGATCAGCTACCTTAATTAAATAAAATCAGATATTTTAGGAACTTGTTTATACCTTTGCGGATGGAAATAAATAGTAAGTTTCTAGGGTTTTCTAGAACAGTTTTTTCATCGAAAATCTTATTTGAGTTTGATACGGGTATCGGATATAAATGTCCTTAATTCATTATCGGTGCTTTTGAAAATTTTGCTCTAATTGCCATTCATCAATCAATTAACTTTATAATTTTTTTCTTAATTTATCTTTCCACATTTGTAATGTATGTATTGTATTAGTTACTATCAGTTTATGTTGTATTAGTTACTATCAGTTTATAAATTGGGCATAAAAGTGGGAGATATAATTATTTAAGTTTTTGGAAGTGATTTGGATTTCCAAAAATTGGCACAATTATAGTTTATGATGAAAGTATAAGAAAAAAATTAAAAATTATAATCACAATATTAATTATGATAAACTGTTTCGTAAATTAAATTAGTAAAACGATTTAAAATTTAAAGTAACGAAAATAATATTCGAAACTATTTCCTGTGAAAGCCGTTTCCGTAAAAGTTGCAAACAAGAAATTTTCATAATGGTGGGAATAGGAATACACTGAGTGCCTTTTTCTGAAAGTGAGTAATATTTATATGAATAGGAAGCCAATTTCAAAAGAAAAAAAATTGTTTTGTTATTTAAAAAAAAAACAAATTAAAAAGAAGGGTGCTGTGAAGGACACTTTTATTTAATTTGTTTTTTTTCACATTCGATTCGTTTATATTTTAAAACGTTCGATTTTTTTTAAACGATTCCTAATGTTCAATCGACTTAAGACTTTTAGTATTATATATTTTTGAAGATAATACAGTGTCCTGTCGAATCCATGTAAATTATGTCACAGCAAAATATCAAAATACAGAGAATCTATATAAAAGTTGGCTGGAACTTTTTCTTAAGTAGGCAAATAAATTTGAAATAACATTTTATAGTTTTGTTGTCGAATATCGAAAACAGCTTCTTATACATGCAAATTGAATTAAAGACCTATGTTACTGATATAACTACAATTCTAGTTTTATTTTCTGCAAATAGATAAAACGTCAATAAAAATATAAAATTAAAAAGTTTTTCTTCTAAATCGTATTGAAAATGTTTACAGTAAAATTTATTTTCAACATTCAGTAGTTTTTAAAACAGAAATATGAATATCAAACAAGTAATAGTTTTCAAAATATAAGCCAACTTTTATTACAACATTTATTATGTAATAAAAGAAAATAATAAAAAGCAAGAAATAAATTTTAGAATTTAAAGGGAAACTATAGAATTTTCATTTAAGATTTTTACTATTTATCCGAAATTTTAGATCATTTATAAAGAAACAGGTTTTTTATTTAAAATATAATAATAAGCCATGAACACACCTTGTTTGAATTACTTTAAGCCAAAAATAAAATGAATACAGCATTCGTTGATCAGCTACGATAATTAAACACCTTCAAATATTTTATGAGACTTTTCATACTTTTGCAACTTATATTACTTTCCCGATATGGGTGTTAAATTTTTGGCATATAGGAATTTATTAACTTTGTTTGAGATAAAAAGTTCATATGCAATTTATTTTAAATATTACATTTATTTTGTTGCGTTAAGTTATCGACGATTCGATTTCATTGTCCCTTTATTTCAATTATGTTTCACAATATAATGAATGGTTTTAAAATAATTGGTAACAGTACTATTTTATTATTCTCTTTGTGTCACATTACAAATAGAGAAAAGCCTCAAAATTATTTCAATTAGCTAATCAATTAACTATTGTAAATCGAATTTACAATTCAAATGGCGCCGAACTCAATTGCGTATAAGCAAATATATCAACGTGAAAACCAACAATGTCGAAAGTAACACATTAAATAGACACTTCTCTAGTTAGGCTGTTATGATTATTTCACAAATCAAAGGGTTTTTGTGGGGCCACCACCATCTATAAAGCCCGAACACAATTTCCGCAATGTTTCGACACATATTGATAGTGCCTATCTATCTGCCTAGTCTGAGTACTCGTTTACTTAACACTACTGTACCTAGTAAATAAATTCACAAATTCTAAGACTGTAGATAGCTATTCGAATTACAGGCCATATGTTAGAAAGAGGGAACGTAAATATTCAGTATAAATAGGCTTTAAAGGAAGCATTCGGGTTTAGCGATTTCCTTTTTTCCTGTAAAAACAGCAAAGGAAATAATTAA
Source organism: Druceiella hillmani (assembly GCA_039881145.1). Taxonomy (NCBI): domain Eukaryota; kingdom Metazoa; phylum Arthropoda; class Insecta; order Lepidoptera; family Hepialidae; genus Druceiella; species Druceiella hillmani. The sequence continues at coordinate 22,796,972 of JAYKKI010000011.1, forward strand.
TTAGATTTAGACAATTTAAAAAGGTTACAAGGCTATTTCTACACAACATTGTTATTTAATTTGAAATGTAAACATGGTATCAAACATTTTTGTGTCGCTTTGGTAATTGGAACTTAATCTGGTCTCAATTTGGACAAAACAACATAAAAATTAAAAAAAAAACTTCAAAAGCGTAACATAATCTTCAAAAACAATAATTCTAGAAAAAAAAGTCAAATTTCCTAAAAAAAAGTTGTACCATTATTTTGTTACCAGTGTCAAATAAAGTCGTAAAAGGACTTTATGTGTCTCTAGTAATAAAATGATAGTACATCATTTACATGTGTATGTATATATATATATATATATATATATATATATATACGTATGTATAAACACATATATATTTATATAAACATATATGTGGGTGTGTGTATTTATTTATGTGTACATAACGATTGTTCGAATGGTGTATTAACATGTTTGTTTATTCACCACGACATACTTTTTTTCGTGATCGATTTATTATTTTAATTAATTAACATTAAGCATAAGATGCTTTTGTGCTTAATGTTTAGAATATTTATTATAAACACTTATTACAAGGTTTACTTGCATTCCAATAAATTCTGAATAATGTATCAGGCTTAGATGGCCATACTACACACAGGACGTATAAGGAGCGCAGCGAGATAGAGAAGCTGCCATTTTACAATTCGCAATAGTAACTATTTAAGTGGTTATTGCCAATTTGGTATGTTAATTATCATGTGTGGCTATTTGAGAAAATAATTAATTGCTAATAACTTCTGATTTTACTTTGGTCTTTCAAAATGCTGTTTCTTTTTATAGAATTAAACTGTTTGTTAAACTTCATATCGAGGTTTTAAAAGGTACAGATTGCCTAAATACAGTTGACGACATAATAAATGATAACTCAAATAAACCAGTGCTATTAAAAAAAGATGATAATACATACTTTTAATATAATGTTGTTTACACAATATCTAACGCCAACATTCAAGAAATTAATTCACACTGAGTCTATAAATACAATCTTGTTAAAATCTCTCGACATTTTCTAGAGAAGTGGTAACTAGTTGATATGATATACCTTGAAACTAAAATCTCCATACGTGGAGTTACCTAATAATTACAGTCTTGTATCTGTTAATATTTACCTCTTTCTTTATTTGTTGTATTTGAATAGTCTTTGGAAAAAGCAGTATCATTATAAGCTTATTGCGTGAGTTCATTGTTTTGATCGCTGTCATCGATTTACAATGTGTACACACTTGCGTGGCATTAGATATTTTATAAATGAATTTCCTTATTCCAAAACCTTGCTTAAATTTAGACCATTTAATCGATTTAAATGTTATTGCACTTATTTTTAATTTCATTCGCGACATATTTTTGAACATTGCATTCGGTGAATTTAGTTGAATTATGAAGTTCCGACCACTAGTAAAAGTGCGGTACATACTAACCATAGGCGCTATTATGAGAGTAGTTCTTTTATTTTTTTATCAAATTAAGGTCACATTAAAAGTGCAGAAATAAGTATATTGTAGACTAGTAGTAGTACTTGCGAGGTTAATAATTTCAAAGTTAAATATATTATTATCTTTACATAGCACTGAAAAAAAAACTGAATTAGGCTGCAGTTACATTAAAAGATATTATGGCTAAAAATTTTATTAAACTATGAAATGGTTTATGAACCTTTTCAGAATATGATATTAAAAACTTTCGTTGCGGCGTATTTAAAACTGAAACCGTTTCGAGTAGTGATTTTATCATGAAATTATAATTGAGGAAATCACACGATGCTATTTACTTAATTGCTAAAATTTTCTGTTAACATTTTTTAACTGACTTTCTTCTACTCATTATTATTCAATATTATTACTCACTTTTGCGTGAAATTTAAGTGCCAACATCACATTTTCACAAATAAATTAAGAAAATATTTACAAAGAACGGGCAAATAATATTTCTAAAATCTGACGACTAGAAAAATAGTTTTTTAGTTGCCGATGTTGTGTATTAATTTATCTAGACGTTTTAAATTCAGTATGTAAGTTAGATTAAATATAATTAACAACATTATTTATTAATATTATAAATATATTTAATCATACATCTAATGATAACTAAACATGAGTGTAATAATATTTTAGGAAATTAGTAGTTAGTGTATTACGAAATGTTTATATCGAATAGTATTTATATATATATATATATATATATATATATATATATATATATATATATACATATATGTGTACATATAATACTTTTAAAATAATGAGTTACATTCTGATAAAATCGAAATAACTAAGACGCAGAAACGAAGTTCATTTATGTAACAAAAGTAATATTATATGAAAAAAAAAGTGAAGTGATTCAAAATAGTACCTCCCCATTATTAATATTTTATAATGTATGAGTAGTTCTGACGCTGAGCCATCTAGTTTCCCCGCGTTAAGGCTCTTTCGACATTAAATCATATATCACGAATGCTACGAAGAGGTGATCATTTTAATAATAATTTAGATTTAATAATGGCTATAAATTTCCAATCAAATCGAGCTTACTACGTGCAGGCAATAAGATTACATTACAACGTACATAAGGTGACATATATTAATAATTATCAGATCATTTTTTTATTATATTTAGACCCTATCCGAAAAGAACAAAGAAATTACCGAAATTAATATTGTTTTTATGACATAATCTCAATATCGTTATTAATAATATTTCGCTGATCATTCTTATAGTATGTAATCTAATTAAATTTTTTTAATAACCTGATTGTAGGTTTGTTTCACTATAAGCTGTTGCAGAACACCCGCTTCATAAATATTTTATGACAATCCCTTCTTTCGAATGCTGCCTTAATATAAGAGTTAAATGAAAGTTAATTTCGTGTAAAAATGTTCTCACTTATTTATACGAATTATTTATGTGGATAAATTCTTAATTTTCAGAAAGGTACAATTTTAATAATTTATATATGTTGAAAACTTTATAAAACATTCCATACATTCTAAGAAATACATTAAGTGTTATTGGTACAAATTACAACATTATTGATAAAGCTGCGTCCACTTTATTTAATAGATTTAGTAAACAGACAGATTATTGTTTGATTCTAACTCTAAATTGTTGCTTATATTGTAAATTCTGGGACCGAATTTACATACGTCTCCAAACTTGGTTAAATTAGTTTAGTTTGATATGACAAGGACTAAGTACACTGTAATCCTGTTAATGTTACACAATCTTTACTTAACCCAAATCAAATAGACTGAAACTTTACAATCGATATGTGGAAGGCAAAGGTAATAAAATAAATATAATCAAAAGCAAATATTTCGCAGTTAACTCTAAATATATAACATCTAATATGATTATGAAGTCAAAAATGTTTATGGAAAGGGTATTAAGGCGCCACTTTTCGGTAAAGTTCATTTGACCCTTCATAACCACAGACCCTTTGATTGCTTTCGTCCGGATTCGTTACCTACATCGTACGAGTTTGTTTACAGCGTAAGCCGTATAACCTTCTAACGAAATATCTTTTACAATATAAATAAAAATTATTAAGAGAAAATAGCAATTATCGTGGAAATGGAACATTCTTAATATGAACGTTTCCCACTATATTTTCCTGTCACAAATGAATGAATTAATACGAGGGCGTAAATATTATTTGTACATTATATTCTGAAAGCAAAACATCGTAATATTTATAACAGGTTTATTAACTATCGAGTGTATATGGTTATAGATAGAAATATTTTCAGCCTCAAACAGTTCGAAGTATCTGTTGTTAATGCTTACGCTTAATGTTTAAACAATTTCACAACATTTACATATAATAAAAATTGTTTTTATAAACTGCAGAATTTAATGTAGTTTATATAAGTTTTACTTTTTAGATAAATTTTACTTATATATATAAGTTTGACTTATAATAAGTCTCATTTAACGAAATACATTAATAAAAATTATTAAATCATTGTGAATCGTCTCAAACTTAAAAACGCATAATGAATTCATTATAACAATATTCTGTTATATCTCCTTAACATAATTACATTAACTTAGCTAGACCAATCAGTCCAATATTTCTGCATCAAATACCGATATAGTATCAATAAGTATTTATTCAATAAGTATTTAGTATCACGAAGTCAAAGGCAGTGCCTTTGACTTCGTGATACTAAATACTGATTATTCTTCCCTTTGAGTTCGATACACAGAATCTTGACTATATTGTCGAATCAAACAATTTCGGCACCTGCTTTCGCGTACTCAAATTTAATTTATCTTCCACGTACTAGCTCAGCAGTGAATCAAGCTACGAGATATTACATTTTAGAATTCGTACATAGTACCGAAGCCGAGTTGACAGTTCTCTTGTTCAGTCATATTGAAACTGAATTAGATTCTGCTAACTAATATTACCAGAGACGACTTCAACGGACTTTTCACCACAATAGTTGAAACCATTGCGGTGGAAAGTCATTTGATTTTGTGGAATTAAATAATTTCTTCTATGAGCTAAAATAATTTATACTGATTCCCAGAGTAAGTGTTAATAGAAATGATTTATTTTCGAATTATCCGAAAATGTAAAATAAGCTCTATATTTCAATACTTATGAATAAGTGTCATTTTAATACAGAAGACTAAGTAATATATTTAATAATGCTGTATCAAGAGTTCTAATTTGACAGTTAATGTAATTTATGTGTATTTTTTTCGTTCATCGAACCGTTATATTTTTATGTTATTATTTATAAAGTAGCTGTACAGGCTCTGGTTCTAAAAATTACGTTTAAACTTGATTATCTCATTCAGTCAGGCGTAAATAATACATGCCAATTTATTTCATTATCTCGGTTGTGTGTGTATATGTATATATATATATATATATATATATATATATATATATATATATATATATAAACATATACACAACAAAACCGCGGAGGGGTGAAATCTTTTCACTGAACAGAAGAGAGTAAATAGTACACCCGGTTTTTTAAATTCGTGATAGTCCCGGAATTATATGAAATTCAAATTTGCAATATTTTTCATATTTTTCATTATCACATTCTAAAATGTCATTCAATAATCCAACATTAAAAAATAGAGGTTCCATTGAAATGTTTTTGGCTTTAGAGAAAAATTTAAATTCTTAGAATTCTGTCCTCAAAATAAAAAATAAAAACTTCATAAGATCATTAATATGTCTATTATCAATACGTCCGGCACAGCCGTTTCTCTCGGAAACTGCTAGAGCAGAAGCTTGTTACAGTAATAGAACTTATTAGTTCTCACATACTTCAATAAGTAAAACTCAAAAAAATTCATTTGGAAATTTTAGCGAGGGAAATTAAATCCGATTTTTTTTTCACTTCCGTATAATGTGGGTCACACTTTTAAAGTGTAAACACAAAAATATTTTTTTTCATAAGTAAAAAATATGTTGCGCTTCCCTTATTTCTTGAACTACTCAACCTAAAATTAAGA